>CM035352.1:7422904-8043815 GCA_020137815.1 Hormiphora californensis
ACAGACAGAAAACCTGACACACGAACAGAGAGCTTACCAGGTACATCCATGACGTATTGTAGTCTGACCTCCCTAGACCTGAGTAGTGGTACACCTGCTTCAGGTTGGGATGGTGGTGTCTCGAACAACCCTGAAATTAGTAATTTCATTTCAGTACAGGGTGTCCCACTGTCTTTGCATCACCTGCGATTTTGGGTCATGACCGGGCTTGCAACCAAAATGTTCACCAGACAATTCTCTAGAACACTGGTTTTTGTTAGAACCATTATGACCAATTTTTCGATGAGTTTTGGTTAGTTTAATGGAGCCCGGTCATGACCCAAAATCGCAGGTGATGCAAAGACAGTGGGACACCCTGTAGTAGTAATTAGTAGTGTGGTAATTGGAACACACCCTCCAGCACTCTTCTACCTCTAAAATCTAAAATGTGCCTCCCCTGGCATAATTTACTTCACGAACTTTACTCTCACTATATCACTCCCTGCACTGAGGACTCTCATATAATACCCTCACTATCACTACCTAGTACCCACTCTCACTCACTCTCATACCTCTAAATGTTGGAGAGCGATGGAGAGTCACCCTCATCTTACTGATCTTGCTCCTAATACTGTGTCTATACAGGTCCAGGGAGGCGTACTTCTGTAAACGAGAGGGGATGGGGTGGTTAATATGTTACTGATTCAGTGAAACAGCTACAAAATATTGATCTCGATTTGTGGGCTGGTTCTAAATAAAACATTTTTTTGTCATGCTCTCGGCCTTCTATCTCTCTGGGGCGTGGAGAGAGATGGTCGAGCAAGACGACTCTATACCGAGGGAGCAAAAAGGAATGAATAACAACAAGTGTTCCTACCGGTGGTCTGGTGGAGAGGATGGCGGTTGCTGTTTCAATATCAACAAAGGCAACAGTTTCTGTTAGCTCATTACCAATAACAAACTTCCCTTTTTGCACCTCCACAACTAGCACGGGAATCAGGTTCCGCAGACCCCATTTGTCCGGCTCTGAGGTTTCTTCAGTCACCGGTCTGAAACAGTGGGCGGTTAAAGGTGGGCATGTTCTTGAGAGAGGTTGAGGCAAGACAAGGTCAAGGGGTGTGGGTATAAGGGTCAAGGGAGCAGTATGTTACTGCATGTTGGGGTGTATGATTATTGGATGTTGTACACATTATGCTATTACAGATATTATAATGTACAGTATGATGTACTAGTATGATAATGATCGCACAAAGTAGTAGTGTACTATACCAGGGGGGGTCTTGCTATGTACTACTATACTTACACATCCGGGGAGGCTACATCTTCAGGCTCCCCCGGTAACCCCACATCCATCTCAGCTTTAGCAACCTTCTCAAGATCATCGTACAGGGCGGTCCTAAAAAGGTGGACCAAGTGGGTTAAAGAAGAGAGAGCGGTCCTAAAAAGGTGGACCAGGGAGAGGGGGAGCGGTGTTTTCGTTTTGAAACAAATTGGACCAGGGTTATTTAATTGTATCTTCATTCCACATCCATTCAAACCCGATGTATATTGCTACTTGATCTCTATAACTGCTAGATTGGCTCTTTGTTCGCCAAACAATAGCATTCATACACACAAGGTACAGCGACTGTACTACAGCTGTAGAACCCCGATTTACCGGGATTCTCGGGGGAAATCTATCCGTCCGGTAATACGTGGCCTGGTAAATAGGGCCCAACTATATATTACCTCAAAGGATCTGAACCCCCTTCATACCTATTGTATATGTGCATCTCCAGTCCATGTAAGGTCAACAAGGCACGACTCTGGAAGATTATATGGTAGAGAGACCACGTCTGAGACTCTGAGGGGAGAGAGAGTTGTTATGACTGTGCTGGCAAGTGCTCCGTGGCCTAATGGGGGTCTGGGAGAGAGATCAGAGAGCTGTCATTCTACACACAGCCTCGGCCCGGTTAGACAAATATAGAGAGATTGTGTGGTTTAGGTTAATTTTGATCCAAGTGGTCTATAAGTGGCAAAACCTCGTACAATAACCTAGGTAAAACTATAATAAATCACACCGCGGTAGCTATCACGCTAATGGAGACAGCCCATATAAACTCAAGAATCAAGGGTCAAAAAGCAAAGCAAAGCAGGCCGACTAGGATAAATCCAGTGCCGGGGGTGCTGATATCCCTTTCAATAACGTTCAGCCACGGTCCTTCCGGTACAAATTTCTCTGCAGCGTAGCCAGGCGCCACCCCACAACATACGCACTCGTGTTGCTTTCGGGTCTCTCAAGAGAGCCCCTACCAATCATAGCTTGGTGGACTAGACGACATGCGCTAGACCAGGATCGAACACTGGACCTAATGCATGGGAGGCGAGTGTACTGGCCACTACACCACCCTACCGCCAAAGGGTCAGCACACACCAAAGTTAAAATTAAAATTAAAATTTTGATTTTGACGCCGCACACACCAGCGGCCGTTAAAATTTCTCTCCCCCACTCTAAAAGTAACAATCTCGCGTGCGATTTTGACGGTCGCGTTGGATGATAAAATATTTTGTCATCCAACGCGACCGTTAAAATGGATTAAGATAAGATGGCCATATCCCTGCCTGTCGCAGGGGGATAGAGTCACGGAGCTAAGACGAACGAAGCAACCGTATCCTGCGACGTTCGGAGGAGTTTACTCTCCCGAGTCGAACTTAATATTTAAACTGTTGATATGCACTATGTTGATATATGCACTATCCCGGTACCGTAAAAGGAGCTCAGGCGGGATCGCTGCAAGTTTTAGAACTTCAGATGGTGATCAGACGATCAAAGTGATAAAATAACTTACTATTTCGTATGTTTGCAGTATTCATCTGCCTTAAAGGTTGACAAGATATCTTTCAGCATTTTTTCAGAATTTTTTGTCGGCTAGAAATATGTGCAAAATAGGGGGTCTACTGATAAACGAGAGGCACAATTTAAAAACTGATACCGTAATATTTCCGGTTCCTGAGAACAGACAATTTTCCTCAATGCACTTTTCTCTCTCACGAACGTTCGTAGGGTTTTACTATATTTATATCTACAACTGTAGTAAGCTGACTGTGTGTGTAGCGAGCAATCCCTTGTTTTGCTCTCCCTCGCTCCCTATAGAGCAAATGAAGTGTTTGTCTCTCCTTTTATTTTTAGATTCCCAATGCAACTCGTAGCTTTTCAAAAAATAGAATACAGCGATGATTTGTTATGGGCGCGGTCCACCCGGGCGGGGCTGGAAATTTAGAGAGCAAATAAATCTCTCAACGTTTGTTTATAGATTCCCAAATCACAACTCTTTTCAAAAAACAGAGTACACCGATGATTTAACATCTAGGCAGAGGTGAACATTTAGAGAGCAATTTAAACTCCTCATTTCCCTAACTTGTGTTGAATCTTTGCAATCTTTCTTTTAGTGAAGAAAATAATGTATCGATGCGTTTGATTGTGGTATTTTACCTTTTGGTAGCTGGCTTGTGGCGACCAGCTACCAGTACTGCAGGTTTGTTACTACATACTGTTGTTGAAATACATACTGCAATATGTTTGTTATATATTACTCGACCAAAACGCGGAGTTTTTACGTCAGCCGACCCGAAACCGGATTAAATTTTGCCACCCGCTGGTCTCAGGGCCTCCAAATATGTCAAAATATGTCTGAATTGTCATTTGGGGTCATTTAGACCTTTTAATTACATGTAATTACCCTTTAATTACATGTAATTACATTTTAATTACATGTAATTACTTCCAATTACATTCCAATTACTTCAGCACCTCGAGAGCTTTCGAACGCACCCTAGAACACCTTTCTACTCCTTCTAATTGCCGAGTTCTGTATACCCCTTATTTTGACTGTTTTTCGCGTCCTACCCCTTATAGGTTTGGGTATGGCCATCGCCACACCCCCTATACGTCGCGGGACCTCGAGACCTTTCCAACGAGCCATAGAACACCTCTCTACTACTTCAGGGGGCTTCAAAACTTTCACTCTAAAAATATCTATGGTTTTATGGTTTATGGTTTATGGTTTACCTCGACCAAAACGCGGAGTTTTTACGTCAGCCGACCCGAAACCTGATTAAATTTGGCCACCCGCTGGTCTCAGGGCCTCCAAATATGTCAAAATATGTCTAAATTGTCATTTGGGGTCATTTAGACCTTTTAATTACATGTAATTACCCTTTAATTACATGTAATTACCCTTTAATTACATGTAATTACTTCCAATTGCATTCCAATTACTTTAGCACCTCGAGAGCTTTCGAACACACCCTAGAACACCTTTCTACTCCTTCCAATTGCCGAGTTCTGTATACCCCTTATTTTGACTGTTTTTCGCGTCCTACCCCTTATAGGTTTGGGTATGGTCATCGCCGCACCCCCTATACGTCGCGGGACCTCGAGACCTTTCCAACGAGCCATAGAACACCTCTCTACTACTTCAGGGGGCTTCAAAACTTTCACTCTAAAAATATCTATGGTTATGGTTTTATGGTTTTATGGTTACTCGACCAAAACGCGGAGTTTTTACGTCAGCCGACCCGAAACCGGATTAAATTTGGCCACCCGCTGGTCTCAGGGCCTCCAAATATGTCAAAATATGTTTAAATTATCATTTGGGGTCATTTAGACCTTTTAATTACATGTAATTACCCTTTAATTACATGTAATTACCCTTTAATTACACGTAATTACTTCCAATTACATTACAATTACTTCAGCACCTCGAGAGCTTTCGAACGCACCCTAGAACACCTTTCTACTCCTTCTAATTGCCGAGTTCTGTATACCCCTTATTTTGACTGTTTTTCGCGTCCTACCCCTTATAGGTTTGGGTATGGCCATCGCCACACCCCCTATACGTCGCGGGACCTCGAGACCTTTCCAACGAGCCATAGAACACCTCTCTACTACTTCAGGGGGCTTCAAAACTTTCACTCTAAAAATATCTATGGTTTTATGGTTTTATGGTTTTATGGTTACTCGACCAAAACGCGGAGTTTTTACGTCAGCCGACCCGAAACCTGATTAAATTTGGCCACCCGCTGGTCTCAGGGCCTCCAAAAATGTCAAAATATGTCTAAATTGTCATTTGGGGTCATTTAGACCTTTTAATTACATGTAATTACCCTTTAATTACATGTAATTACATTTTAATTACATGTAATTACTTCCAATTACATTCCAATTACTTCAGTACCTCGAGAGCTTTCGAACGCTACCTAGAAAATCTTTCTACTCCTTCTAATTGCCGAGATCTGCATACCCCTTATTTTGACTGTTTTTCGCGTCCTACCCCTTATGGGTTTGGGTACGGCCATCGCCGCACCCCCTATACGTCGCGGGACCTTGAGACCTTTCCAACGAGCCATAGAACACCTCTCTACTACTTCAGGGGGCTTCAAAACTTTCACTCTAAAAATATCTATGGTTTTATGGTTTTATGGTTACCTCGACCAAAACGCGGAGTTTTTACGTCAGCCGACCCGAAACCGGATTAAATTTTGCCACCCGCTGGTCTCAGGGCCTCCAAATATGTCAAAATATGTCTGAATTGTCATTTGGGGTCATTTAGACCTTTTAATTACATGTAATTACCCTATAATTACATGTAATTACATTTTAATTACATGTAATTACTTCCAATTACATTCCAATTACTTCAGCACCTCGAGAGCTTTCGAACGCACCCTAAAACACCTTTCTACTCCTTCTAATTGCCGAGTTCTGTATACCCCTTATTTTGACTGTTTTTCGCGTCCTACCCCTTATAGGTTTGGGTATGGCCATCGCCACACCCCCTAAACGTCGCGGGACCTCAAGACCTTTCCAACGAGCCATAGAACACCTCTCTACTACTTCAGGGGGCTTCAAAACTTTCACTCTAAAAATATCTATGGTTATGGTTTATGGTTTTATGGTTTTATGGTTTTTTTTTCATCTGGTATTAAGGGCCTGTCGGCTCGGCCCCGTTGTTTTAGTTTTAGGGGGGATGTTTTAGGGGGGATGGGTTGAGTTTGGGTTATATTCGGGTCGGGGGGCCTTGCCAGGCCCCGAATGGTTTTTTTTTCATCTGGTATTAAGGGCCTGTCGGCTCGGCCCCGTTGTTTTAGTTTTAGGGGGGATGTTTTAGGGGGGATGGGTTGAGTTTGGGTTATATTCGGGTCGGGGGGCCTTGCCAGGCCCCGAATGTATATGTATCAAGTTTGCTTATTACTCTGACTCAGTAGTACTGAGTTAGTACTGTTTTATACGCCTTCAATCAATAAAATTAAGCAGACAGATTCCTGATGAAACTTAAATTCTCTCAGACTGGACAGCTGTAGAGTGGGATGTGCTAATACCCTGGGACCTGGAGGCAACACCTCTCCAGATAAAGACGGACTCTGCACTGGGCAGTGATGAAAATATCTTGGTACAGATTTACGACAACAGCTGGATCAGTAATTTGGGACTGAAATTCACCTCCACTATGCAGTTTAATATAGACTACTGCAGCAGCTTCTGGTCAGACCTGCCAGTGCAACCCCCGGTGGAGGTGGATAAGATCTGGACGATCACCAAAACAGAGACCGCCCTCATCATCACATGTAATAATGTGGAGGTGCTGAATTTAGTGTTCGCAGATAATAATTCAGATAACAAATTTTGTGTTCCAAAGTGGGGTGGTGATGTTGTGGAGAAGATCAAGTTCAAAAGTGTATTATATGACAAAGCATCAGACTTCTACAGAGCAGGTAAAGGTCTATTTGAGTCGCCTGACACTGTGTTCGTGCTTCCGCAGTATGAACAATTCAAAGGTCTATATTGTTCCACTATAATTCTACGTGGAGGAGGAGTTACGTTATTCTGTTGAGATTTAGACGTGACCATGACCTTTATTTGATACACAATATCAATGATATATCAATGATATTATCATAAGATTATGAATATTAATATTGAACTTACGCCAATAACTATTTCCATTTTGGTTCAGAACCAGATGAGTGTCCTGCATTTACTGTTGAGGGATCAACACAGGGAAGCTGGACTGCCTCACTAACAGGGACAACTGCCACAATCGAATGTGCTGCCACCCATATCCTTGTGGGAAGTGAAACACTGACTTGTCAGAAGGGTGGATCATGGTCAACTGGTATACCACAGTGTGATAAATGTAAGTTAACAATCCACACTTCGTTAGCTCAAACCTCTATTATCTTTCGGAAATTAAAAACTATATATATGTACATAATATTTCTTTTTTATCAGTGTGCCCTTCCTTTACTGTTGAGGGATCAACACAAGGAAGCTGGACTGCCTCACCGACAGGGACAACTGCAACCATCGAATGTGCTGCCACCCATAGCCTAGTGGGAAGTAAAACACTGACATGTCAGGAGGGTGGATCATGGTCAAGTGATATACCACAATGTGATAAAAGTAAGAAATATCTGTTTAAAATTGACACTTCGATAGCTTAATTCATCCATGCCTTTTTCGGTAATTTTGAAGGGATTTTGAAAATATAAATTTTTATAGCTCAATTCACACCTCTATTATCTTTCAGAAATTTAAAAACCATCTTTTTCTTTTTTTATCAGTGTGCCCTTCCTTTACTGTTGAGGGATCAACAGAAGGAAGCTGGACTGCCTCACCAACAGGGACAACTGCCACCGTCGAATGTGCTGCCACCCATAGCCTAGTGGGAAGTAAAACACTGACATGTCAGGAGGATGGATCGTGGTCAAGTGATATACCACAGTGTGATAAAAGTAAGAAATATCTGTTTAAAATTGACACTTCGATAGCTTAATTCATCCATGCCTTTTTCGGTAATTTTGAAGGGATTTTGAAAATATAAATTTTTATAGCTCAATTCACACCTCTATTATCTTTCAGAAATTTAAAAACCATCTTTTTCTTTTTTTATCAGTGTGCCCTTCCTTTACTGTTGAGGGATCAACAGAAGGAAGCTGGACTGCCTCACCAACAGGGACAACTGCCACCGTCGAATGTGCTGCCACCCATAGCCTAGTGGGAAGTAAAACACTGACATGTCAGGAGGATGGATCGTGGTCAAGTGATATACCACATTGTGATAAAAGTAAGAAATATCTGTTTAAAATTGACACTTCGATAGCTTAATTCATCCATGCCTTTTTCGGTAATTTTGAAGGGATTTTGAAAATATAAATTTTTATTTTTCACCAGATTGCCCTGCCTTTACTGTTGAGGGATCAACACAAGGAAGTTGGACTGCCTCACCAACAGGGACAATTGCCACCATCGAATGTGTTGCCACCCATATCCTATCGGGAAGTGGAACTCTGACATGTCAGGAGGGTGGATCATGGTCAACTGATATACCACAGTGTGATAAAATTGGTAAGTCAACTTAGTATTAGTAATTTTGACAATGAATCTTGAATCTTGAATCTTGAATCTTGAAATCTTCAATCTTATTTAGTTATTTATTTATTATCTCTGATATACATTACAATATAACATGTAATATTGCACCTTCTTGCGTGCTAAAGAACTGGTACTCGGATTGTTCTGAACATTAAAAGATAGTCTGTTTGAGATGGTTTTCAATCTTAAAGATAAAATAATGATATTGCTTTTTAGTTCTTTTTAATTCTTTTTTGTTCTACCAAGGGCGATAATTGTTTTCTCCTGCAATAGTCTAATTTTCGACCAAGTCTCACCACGCCCCGCCCAAATGTAAACATAGCACAACATTTTTGAGCTCAAGCAACTATTGACTAATTTTTTTTGGCGAGGAGAGAGATATGCACACTTTTGCAATACATAGTAGTATAGGATCTAATAGTCTTAATAACTCAGATATCAGTTATAAGTTTGTGTTTTCTTGTGTAACTTACGCCGCGGTAGCGGGCTGATATGACTGCCTCCGAGGTGATAAATCTCATATCACACGCTCCAAAAGTGTAGTTTATTACACACAAGAATTCATTGTGTGTGTGAGTGTCTAGACATGTCTGGAGTTGCAAGGGAACATAATTATTTGAAGGATTGACATGAGTTGTGTTGCCTTTCTCTGTGTGTAATCATTTGTTGTTGAACTGTGAACGTTTGATGATGTTGAAACTTGAATAGTTTGTCAAATTGAGTTGAAAAACTTAAAAGGGGATTAAACTGCTGGCAGCTTGAAAAGTGCGGGGTTCACCAGCACACACAGGTCACGTGACCTGACTTGAGTGTGAGCTCACAGCGCGCGACCTACGTTGAGTTTGAGCGACCGCGCGTTCCTGCATGTTGTGAAACACTGCAGCAGCAGATGTGAAAACTAGCAGCACAGCGGGGGAGACTGTGTTTTGTGCAGCAGCCCTTGTTTAAGAGGGGGGACGGAAACACGACAAAGATATCTGATATACCAATTAGCAGTTGATTGGAAGTGTGTGTGAAAGTAATATGACATTGCCACACCCCTTGAAGTTTAAACACTGGTCCTTCGGTTTCGAATCTGATGCGACATGTGATAGCAGGGGCTTATGTTACAGAGCAGTCTAGGCAGTGTATAAAGGTAGCAGCAGACATGTTGGGTGAACATCAGGTTACACTGCCCCACTGTGTGTAAAATTATCAACTGGATATGTGTGCGACATACTGTGGAAAGTGATTTTGAGTAGACTTTCCATCGAATTTTGTAAATTCCCACCGAACTTGTGAATTGTGTCTTATAGATCTCAAGTTTCGTGATATATATCTGGGTGGCATGTAATGATGGGTGGTATGTGTAGTAGTAATGTAGTGTAATAGTAGTAATGATGGATGATGGTACAGCTCGCAATACAATACCAGCCTCATTAAATTCCGTACACTCTATGTGTGTAGTGAACATCACAAACAATACAGGATCATTGTTGCCAAGTTGTGCATGTTGGTGAATTGGGCGAGGGGGTGGGGAGCGATAAACAAACAAACAAACAAATATTGTGTTCTGGGGAATGAACTCCGCTAGTAGTAACTCCTTTGAAAGTGACCCATCTAATCTCTAAGAAACTTTTCCACTTTGACCCATCTAATCTCTAAGAAACTTTCTCACTTTGACCCACCTAATCTTTGAGAAAGTTTCCCACTTTAACCCACCTAATCTCCTAGAAGCTTCCCCATTTGACCCACCTAATCTCTTAGAAACTTTCCTAATCTTTAAGAAACTTTCCTAATCTCTAAGAAACTTTCCTAATCTCTAAGAAACTTTCCTAATCTCTAAGGAACTTTCCTAATCTTTAAGAAACTTTCCTTATCTCTAAGAAACTTTCCTTATCTCTAAGAAACTTTACTGATCTCTACGAAACTTTCCCAATCTCTAAGAAACTTTCCTTATCTCTAAGAAACTTTCCTGATCTCTAAGAAACTTTCCTAATTTCTAAGAAACTTTCCTTATCTCTAAGAAACTTTCCTGATCTCTAAGAAACTTTCCTAATTTTTAAGAAACTTTCCTTATCTCTAAGAAACTTTCCTGATCTCTAAGAAACTTTCCTAATTTCTAAGAAACTTTCCTTATTTCTAAGAAACTTTCCTGATCTCTACGAAACTTTCCCAATCTCTAAGAAACTTTCCTTATCGCTAAGAAACTTTCCTTATCTCTTAGAAACTTTCCTAATCTTTAAGAAACTTTCCCAATCTCTAAGAAACTTTCCTAATCTCTAAGAAACTTTCCTAATCTCTAAGGAACTTTCCTAATCTTTAAGAAACTTTCCTTATCTCTAAGAAACTTTCCTTATCTCTAAGAAACTTTACTGATCTCTACGAAACTTTCCCAATCTCTAAGAAACTTTCCTTATCTCTAAGAAACTTTCCTGATCTCTAAGAAACTTTCCTTATTTCTAAGAAACTATCCTGATCTTTAAGAAACTTTCCTAATCTCTAAGAAACTTTCCTAATCTCTAAGAAACTTTCCTAATCTCTAAGAAACTTTCCTAATCTCTAAGAAACTTTCCTAATCTCTAAGAAACTTTCCTAATCTCTAAGAAACTTTCCTTATCTCTAAGAAACTTTCCTTATCTCTAAGAAACTTTCCTTATCTCTAAGAAACTTTCCTTATCTCTAAGAAACTTTCCTAATCTCTAAGAAACTGTCCCAATCTCTAAGAAACTGTCCCAATCTCTAAGAAACTTTCCTTATCTCTAAGAAACTTTCCCAATCTCTAAGAAATAGTCCTAATCTCTAAGAAACTTTCCTAATCTCTAAGAAACTTTCCTTATCTCTAAGAAACTTTCCTTATCTCTAAGAAACTTTCCTTATCTCTAAGAAACTTTCCTTATCTCTAAGAAACTGTCCCAATCTCTAAGAAACTTTCCTAATCTCTAAGAAACTTTCCTAATCTCTAAGAAACTTTCCTAATCTCTAAGAAACTGTCACACCAAAGAACGCTCTGAATGAGCTGAAACTCTCAATAGGAGATACTGACCCTCTCTCACCGAAGGGTTAGTAGGGTGTTGGATTTTGAAATGCATCTAGTAAGAGGAGGTACAAAAAAAATTGATTTCAAAATCCAACGCCCTGAGGGTTAGAACAATCAAGGAGATACAGCCGGATACGGCTTACCAGACATCTCTACAAACGTGTTAGGTTACCAACTTTTTACCACATGTGTTGACAATATGTTAACATTATGTTAATGTTAAAAAAACACGTGTTAACAAACCTCTGCTGATGTCATCAGGTGACAGTCTGGTAAACCACTTGAATATGAAGGCCCCATCAACACTCCTGAGAGGGGAATCTCACATTAGTTAATGTAACAATCTCTCTTTTACTCTCTCTAAAAAAATAATCTCACTTTGTGAGCTTCTCATAACTCATTCCTGTGATCAGACTACTCAAAAGTGCAAAAGTAAGGTGTGTAAATTCGGTAGATTATAATGAAGAAGAATCCTACCTGAGTGTGTAATCCTTGGTGATGAATCGGAGATCTCTGAACATGACCTTACCCCCCAGTATAGAGACACTAATGGAACCTGTGGAGATAGTGGTTAGTAAATAGTGAAGTGATTAGTATTGGGGTTAGTAGTGGGGTTAGCTGTAGTTTGTAACAAAACGGGGTAAAAACATGGCCAAAACCAAAGAATCCTACACACATCTTCACTTACCGAATTTAATTTCAGCATTTTTGAGTGGTCCTAAGTCAAGATATTTTAGGGCCTGGGTTACGAGTAGCCCCTGGATTCGAGAGTTAAAGAAGGCGATATAGGTCAGCCATACCACCGAGATGGCAAGAGCCACAGAGAGTTCAGCGATCATATTTCATAGTGTATCATATCCAGGTAGTAGGTCGAGACTCTAGGAGGATTCTGTAAGATCTGTCTTTTAGCACTCTACATTTTCCTAGTTCTATAGTGGAGAGGGGGTGAGTTTTAAATGGCATGTCATACTGCATGACTGCAACCGCGCATGCTGCACAAACGACTAAACTCTCCGGTTCGGAGAGTGTAGTCGTTTGTGAGACAATACATTTCAGTGAGTCAGAGAGAGAAGAGAACCTGGTTTTAATAAATAGGCTTCAACTTATAAAACATACAATCTGACACAAAAAAAAACAATACTATGAAAAGTAAACAAGGGATTCCACAAATCTAGGATGGTAACAGCTTTCAGTTCAATCTCCCTTCTTGAGCTTTATCTCTGGGGGAGAGATAGGGGAAGAGATAGGTACACCGTACCCAAATGTAACAATTAAGCACATGGAACTACCATCTAGTAGGTTCACATGGGGAAGCAGACGACACATTCACCTCTCATATGAGGGGTTAGGGGAAGCACACAACTTGAGAAGTTCATCAACAATCATGACATCCTCATTAAAACAAGATGATGATGACTCCCCAATATCTGAATAGTATCTGAAACAAGATGTTGATGTTGATGAGGATTCCCCACCCTCCTGATCATCACGATACCTCACCGACCCGTGAACAGTACTCTTATGATGGGCCATCTTCTTCTTGCTCCTAAACTCGATCCTACACTCCGTACAGACCATATCCAACACCCCACATTTCTCCCCGCTGACGTGCTGGTTTAAACCATACCTAGTCAGACAGTCAATCTCACAATTCATACACACATACATGCCCGCTCGAGAACCGTGTACTAGCCTCTGGTGTGATTTCAACTGGTGCTTGTAGGCTGTTTCATAGCCACATTGTCCACATGATACCACCTCTGATTTGTTGTGTACAGTTTTAACGTGACGTCTCATACATCCCGCTGTAGTGAACCGCTTGTTACACACTGGACATGGGATTCTTTTCACTGTTATACACCCCTTCTTTTGGTGTTGAATCAAATTATCTTTTCGTTTAATCTGGCAACCGCACCCTGTACAAACGTACCGAATGTGAGCAGGGGTTTTATGAATGTCCATGACATGCCGCTCCAGGTTATATAACTGGGTAAAAACACAATCACACAGATCACACGTAAACCTTTTAGACTTCTTCACTTTATTAGGTAGTGGTGGGAGGGGAGGAGCGGGAAGGGCTAACTGCTGAGGGGGCGGTGGTAGTTGGAGCTGGGGTTCCTCTAAAATAGGGCCTTCTAACACTTCTGTACAGTATGGAGGAAATGCATAGTTGCTACTGTCCTCAGGGTTAGGTCCATAGGATCCATCTGATTGTTGGAAATAGACAGGGATGAGAATAAAACCCGAATCTCGGTCGAATTTTCCACCTGTTTCATCGCAAATAAATTCCTTTCCATAGCTTTCAACGTACTCGACAGTTTCCATAGTCTAAGAATAGGGACAGTATTGATTAAGGCTTTCAAAGAGCCTTGAAGATAGCATAACGAACAGGAAACTAAAAACTTAGCGTTTTTGATTGGCAAACGTTGCTGGCCCCCGATAGCAGCGCGGGATAAGGCAGCGCTTTTCAACGTTTTTGAACTTTTTTAAAAAGTTTGGACGAAATTTTGCAAATAAAATAAAAGGGATTTTTCATTTTTATCCCGACTTCGCGCGCGGCGCTACAGTACGCGCAAAAGAGTTCCACGCATTAACTCTTCGCATAACAACGCAGTTAATTCATGGAATTCTTGTTAGAACCTAGAAATCATTAGGGGCAAGCTAATTTTTGCACAATCCGATAGTCAATAGGCCCCTGAACCACCAAAAAAAAGTCCCAAGCCCAACTCCTGGGGGAAGTACCCCTAATTGGCCCTAATTGATTACAGTGTGTTTGTAACCATCAATTAAATCGTAAATCGTCTTAGGAAAGGAGTAGAGGAAAAACAGAGGGCACTAAAGTGTTCAGCGTCCTCGCATTAGTGGGGGTAGGTGCTGGAATTAAGTCTCTATCTTATCTGGTTAATTAGATAATTGGATAATTAGGTTTGCGCATAGCCGTTTTTTGGCTATATGGCTATAGCCACTTAGGAAAAGAGTAGAGACAAAACCGAGGGGGGGTAGGTGGTGGGAATTAAGTCTCTATCTCATCTGGTTAATTAGATAATTGGATAATTAGATCCGCGCATAGCCGTTTTTGGCCATATGGCTATAGCCACTTGGGAATGGTTTAGAGACTTTTCACTGGTGCCATTTTGTAGGCAATGGCTAAGTTATGGGGGGTCGTGGTCGGACTTTCAAGCTCTATCTCAAACCGTTTAGCCGTTATTTGGATTCAAAGATCCACAAAGAGGCTCAAAAAATCAAATTTTACCATTTTTTGCTCATTTTCAGCACCTTTGAATCCAAATAACGGCTAAACGGTTTGAGATAGAGCTTAAAAGTCCGACCACGACCCCCCATAACTTAGCCATTGCCTACAAAATGGCACCAGTGAAAAGTCTCTAAACCATTCCCAAGTGGCTATAGCCATATGGCCAAAAACGGCTATGCACGGATCTAATTATCCAATTATCCAATTAACCAGATAAGATAGAGACTTAATTCCAGCACCTACCCCCACTAATGCGAGGACGCTGAACACTTTAGTGCCCTCGGTTTTTCCTCTACTCCTTTCCTAAGACGATTTACGATTTAGTTGATGGTTACAAACACACTGTAATCAATTAGGGCCAATTAGGGGTACTTCCCCCAGGAGTTGGGCTTGGGACTTTTTTTTGGTGGTTCAGGGGCCTATTGACTATCGGATTGTGCAAAAATTAGCTTGCCCCTAATGATTTCTAGGTTCGGGCTGTTTTTGACAACATTTCCATGACTTAAGTTTGGGAGAACAAGATATGAATCGCCTGGCGCCACATAAAGATGAGCTCATATCAGATCAACGGACAAATTAAAAGAACGATCTTATAACACCGTTAGAACAAATAAGAACATAAACAACAACTACCACTCCATATAATAAATATATTAGTCGACACGCTCGCGTGCCCCCTATTATACGATAACACACTCAGCATGAGTAAACATAAACGCAATATTGACAGCCAAGTAACTATGGCAACCAAGTAACTATGGCAACCAAGTAACTATGGCAACCAAGTAACTATAGCAACCAAGTAACTATGGCAACCAAGTAACTATGGCAACCAAGTAACTATGGCAACCAAGTAACTATGGCAACCAAGTAACTATGGCAACCAAGTAACTATGGCAACCAAGTAACTATGGCAACTAAGTAACTATGGCAACCAAGTAACTATGGCAACTAAGTAACTATGGCAACCAAGGAACTAGAGAAAAGTTGCCGACTTCCTAACATGCAGGACCTATCAGGAATCACGCTGACAGAGCAGTGCTAGGGAGATATGGAAAACTAATTCAACCTATTTGAAACATGCGGTGTTATACTATTAGTTATTACTATTACGAAGGTAACTAGCTAATAAGAACAAAAAACATAGAAACGTTTAAAAACCCGGTATCTGGCTGAGAGGCTAACTTAAAAACAGCTACAACAAAAGATAACGGTTAACGATGGGGGACTCTTCAATAGTTTAGGGTTAACCTGTTATAACAACAAGGCAGTTAACAACATGTTCATCTCTCTAGAAAGAATATCTAACGTTCTTTTTAATTATCCTCCCTCTCTTTGTCTTCTTAGGGGATTTCTTGATCTTCCTCCCATTAGGACGTCTTCTCTTGGATCTTCTCCTCTTTCCCCCATCACTGTTATCTTCACTTGAGGATGAACAGGAAGAAGAGGACTGATCTGAGTTGGAACTAGAGGCACTAGGAAGGGTGCTGCCCCTCCCGTTCCTTGTTGTCCTCCTATTCTCTTTGATTGGATCTTCTTCCTCTTCATCTTCTTCCTCTTCTCCATTATCATCATGCCCATTCTCCTCCTCCTCCTCAGAAGAGGTATAAACCCTCTTCCTCTTACTCTTCTTAGCCCCCTGTGACAGCAAACTAACATCCTCATCATCTTCATCATCAGCAGATACAACCTTGCTACTAGACCCTCTCTCAGCAGCCACCTTGCTGGACCCTCTCTCAGCAGTCACCTTGCTACTAGACCCTCTCTCAGCAGCCTTGCTGGACCCTCTCTCAGCAGCAACCTTGCTACTAGACCCTCTCTCGGCAGCAATCTCGCTACCCTCATCAGAGGATTGTGTGACAGTTCTCTCCCCGTCATCACCAGCAGAGGAGGAGGATGAGGAGGAGGATTTCCGGCTGGATTTACTGCTGCTACCTCTACCAACTAGGGAGTGATAGTAACATTGGAATTCCACGGTAGTCTTGTATATCTGAGGGGGGATTAGTAGATTGGGTGATTTGACGATGTATATGGGACTTAATGAAGCCAATTGTACCACTAATAACGCTAATTGTAGAACTAATTACGGTAATTGTACCACTAATTACGGTAATTGTACCACTAATAACGCTAATTGTACCACTAATAACGCTAATTGTAGCACTGCTCAATCTAGTTGTATCACTAATTCCAGAATTCCTCCAATTATAAAACTACTGGACTACTCACCAGTGAAGTTTTCCTCGTATTATAGGAAAATGAGTTTTTCAGGATAAGATCTATATCGGCATAGAAGTCTGATTCCATATCATAACTTCCCCCATGTAACTTATCCCCTATCGTCTCTAGATCCATCGGCTCCTGCAGTAGAGGGTGGGTTATGTTTTAACAAATGTGAGGGGATGGGTTGAAAAAGGCAAGTAGGGGGTAGTCACTGACTATTCCTACTAGGCAGGAATGAGAAAGATGCAACACATTACCACTAGCAAACAAGATTGTACTAGGTTAAACTCCAAAAACAACACACACAGTTTAAAACTGACCCGGCAGTATTTTAGGTAATCATTGTAAGTAGTGAGATCCACAGGATACTTGAAAGGTTGGCTGTGTTTGTGTGCTATCAGGAGGTCTAGTATATCACTGGCTTTCTCGTACCAAGGGGTCTTGTTCTCTGCTCGACATCTGGGGGAGAAGGAAGGGTTATAATGAGACACAAAAATTAGGGGGGGGGGGGAAGGGTTGAGTTTGGTCGGGGGGCCCCTAACTTGTTTCCTAATCTGCTATGTTTGACATGGGCGCCACCAAACCCGCCCCAAATGAATCAAACAATAAACTCTACCCTCACAAGGTCAACTTCATACGCGTTGCATATTCTGAGACAGGTTCCAAAAAGGACTATCCCTGCAGATCACTTGGATGTGCAGTAGCAGCTACCCCCCCCCCCCCCCTGGAAGGGAAGCACGGACACAGAGGGGAGCACAGATCACCTTTCTCGTTGTTTTGTTCAAACCCACACGGAAACAGGATCGAGCAAGGCAACTCTCTAGTCGTAGGTCAGTGCACTTTTCTGGAGCCATTGTTCATAATATGAATAATAGCTTGGACAAAATAATAGCTTGGACAAAATAATAGCTTGGACAAAATAATAGCTTGGAATCTTGGAACAAATAATGATTGTACATGATGGATTAGTATAAAAGGGTGAAGCGGGTGGGTCGGTGGAGTATTCGTTTGGGTTTTTATTTCTTGTTGCTACTGCACAATGTGGAGTGCACATGGACCCTGTCATGTCAATGCTCTGACCGCGGTTCTCTGCTAATTTGACAGAAATGAGAACGCCATTGTTGTAATCATGGTAATGGGTTTTGATACGAGAACGACAAGAAAGATGGTGTGCGGAACCGAAGCTCCTGAACTCAATTTTAGTCAACCATATAAACCAAATCACTAGACTCAACAATATCTTTTAAACAACATGTTAAACATGTATACAGCTGATGCTGACGTGAGCACTCAGCTGTATCATAGTATAACAGGTTGTAAACCATATGGTTAGCAATTTAACAGTTACTTATTGACATTACTTATTGACAATACACCTAAATGTTATGCTGTATATAGAGTCATGTGGTCTCCGGTTACAGTGGTTCTAGCTGTAACCCTTCTTGTAACTGGTTGCTATGGTGATTGTTACCTACAAAACCCACGGGGCTCCAACAACAGGTGAAATCGGATTTTTTAAAGAAGCAGAGTTGGTCTTCTTTTCCTTCGTTGTACACGAATAAGGACATTTATCATGGATCTTTATATTATAATTGAAATGTGGTGATTCACATTATTCCCCCAGGCTAGATTAGTGCCTAATTAGTGCCTAATAACACTATTCCCCAGGCTGAATGAGAACACAGCAAACAGAAAGAACGCTAACAGACTATTTGACTCTCAAAACAACAACAAAGGAGGGTACAACACAGGAGATCGGTTTGATAAGGCAGGGGGTAATGTCCGCAGACAATACAGCATGGTAATTGTGGGGTAATTGAGGGGTAATTATGGGGTAATTGTGGGGTGAGTGTGGGGTAATTGTGGGGTAATTGTGGGGTAATTGTGCGGTAATTGTGGGGTAATTGTGGGGTGAGTGTGGGGTAATTGAGGGATAATTGTGGGGTAATTGTGGGGTAATTGTGGGGTAATTGTGGGGGTAACTGTGGGGTAATTGTGGGGTAATTGTGCGGTAATTGTGCGGTAATTGTGGGGGTAACTGTGGGGTAATTGTGCGGTAATTTTGGGGTAATTGTGGGGTAATTGTGGGGTAATTGTGGGGGTAACTGTGGGGTAATTATGGGATAATTGTGGGGACTGAGCTTGATTTCACTCTCAGTACTAGAAACTCCTGCCTGTTAATGCCACTGCATTTCAGCAATATTATGGGAGTGATAAGGATGCCTCTAGTAAACTAATGGTGGAATGGACAAACCAACACGGTTGTGGGGGTAACCCCAAACTTAGCTGTAACATCGTCATTCAGGTAACCCTAAACTTAGCTGCAAGTTAGGCTTGTAGTGAGAATACTGTTTTTACGCTGTTAGGAAGCGGGCCATTTTTTCAGGGTATCAATTTTAGGGTACCGACGGGGCCACCTTATCTCTTAGCCAGCGACAATTCCCCTAACATTATACATGTCGTCTATACTACCTACAACTAACGATCTCACCCCCCCCCCCCAGTACATGTGCATGAATAATGGGACTGATGATGATTACCCCCCCCCCCCCCCTAGTACATGTGCATGAATAATGGGACTGATGATGATTACCCACCCCCCCCCCCTAGTACATGTGCATGAATAATGGGACTGATGATGATTACCCCCCCCCCCCCTAGTACATGTGCATGAATAATGGGACTGATGATGATTACCCCCCCCCCCCCTAGTACATGTGCATGAATAATGGGACTGATGATGATTACCCAAGATCCCCCCTAGTACATGTGCATGAATAATGGGACTGATGATGATTACCCAATCCCCCCCCCCCTAGTACATGTGCATGAATAATGGGACTGATGATGATTACCCCCCCCCCCCCTAGTACATGTGCATGAATAATGGGACTGATGATGATTACCCCCCCCCCCCCTAGTACATGTGCATGAATAATGGGACTGATGATGATTACCCAGATCCCCCCCCCTAGTACATGTGCATGAATAATGGGACTGATGATGATTACCCCCCCCCCCCCCTAGTACATGTGCATGAATAATGGGACTGATGATGATTACCCAAGATCCCCCCCCCTAGTACATGTGCATGAATAATGGGACTGATGATGATTACCCCCCCCCCCCCCTAGTACATGTGCATGAATAATGGACTGATGATGATTACCCCCCCCCCCCTAGTACATGTGCATGAATAATGGGACTGATGATGATTACCCCCCCCCCCCTAGTACATGTGCATGAATAATGGGACTGATGATGATTACCCCCCCCCCCCCTAGTACATGTGCATGAATAATGGGACTGATGATGATTACCCCCCCCCCCCCCTAGTACATGTGCATGAATAATGGGACTGATGATGATTACCCCCCCCCCCCTAGTACATGTGCATGAATAATGGGACTGATGATGATTACCCCCCCCCCCCCCTAGTACATGTGCATGAATAATGGGACTGATGATGATTACCCACCCCCCCCCCTAGTACATGTGCATGAATAATGGGACTGATGATGATTACCCCCCCCCCCCCTAGTACATGTGCATGAATAATGGGACTGATGATGATTACCCCCCCCCCCCCTAGTATATGTGCATGAATAATGGGACTGATGATGATTACCCCCCCCCCCTAGTACATGTGCATGAATAATGGAACTGATGATGATTACCCCCCCCCCCCCCCTAGTACATGTGCATGAATAATGGGACTGATGATGATTACCCCCCCCCCCCCCCTAGTATATGTGCATGAATAATGGAACTGATGATGATTACCCAAGATCTAAAGACAAAAGTGATCAAACCAAAATTGAGCAGAGGAATTACTACATGAGGGACGGGAAGAACACGAACACCCAAGTAAGCAATCATAGCGCTGACCAGCGCCCAAATCATTTACAGTTGTATAGCAAGACATTTTGTTTTGTTATACAGCTCACCTTTCTCGTTTCACGAGCGATTTTGGGCTTGCCCTCGAACCCCCGAACCACCTCATGGTATTATTATACCAGCGACTAAACCATAGTTTACATTTAACCTCTATTAAGTCCTCTCTTAAGAGAACAAAACAGCAACTATTTTATCTCTATATCTCTCAATTTCCCGCAAAACTTCTCTCTCACTCGCATGAGATTAACTCTCTCTCTCTCTCCCCTTCTATAGTTCAAAATTCGTTCTCTCTCCCCCCCCTAGTACATGTGCATGAATAATGGGACTGATGATGATTACCCCCCCCCCCTAGTACATGTGCATGAATAATGGGAACTGATGATGATTACCCCCCCCCCCCCCTAGTACATGTGCATGAATAATGGGACTGATGATGATTACCCCCCCCCCCCCCTAGTATATGTGCATGAATAATGGGACTGATGATGATTACCCCCCCCCCCCTAGTACATGTGCATGAATAATGGAACTGATGATGATTACCCCCCCCCCCCCCCCTAGTACATGTGCATGAATAATGGAACTGATGATGATTACCCCCCCCCCTAGTACATGTGCATGAATAATGGGACTGATGATGATTACCCAAGATCTAAAGACAAAAGTGATCAAACCAAAATTGAGCAGAGGAATTACTACATGAGGGACGGGAAGAACACGAACACCCAAGTAAGCAATCATAGCGCTGACCAGCGCCCAAATCATTTACAGTTGTATAGCAAGACATTTTGTTTTGTTATACAGCTCACCTTTCTCGTTTCACGAGCGATTTTGGGCTTGCCCTCGAACCCCCGAACCACCTCATGGTATTATACCAGCGACTAAACCATAGTTTACATTTAACCTCTATTAAGTCCTCTCTTAAGAGAACAAAACAGCAACTATTTTATCTCTATATCTCTCAATTTCCCGCAAAACTTCTCTCTCACTCGCATGAGATTAACTCTCTCTCTCTCTCCCCTTCTATAGTTCAAAATTCGTTCTCTCTCCCCCCACTACGCGATACCCTCCACCCGCCCCGAACCGCCCCGCCCACCACCAATATATACATACTAAACAAAACTGTTGACTGAGAACAAATCCTTGCTAGTTCAGCCTTCTAACCTAATCGGACTTAATTGATCCTAATCAGACAGATAGGTCTCACATTACACATATAATATATACCGCGGTAGCCATCAAGCTAATCGAGAAAGCAAATAAACTCAAGAACCAAGAGAAAGATTAGAAGAACTCATCCCCACCTGTCGCAGGGATAGAGAGCCAAAGATCCAAGACTCATAGGGAAGAAGAATCAATATCCTGCGACTCTCGAAGGAGTTTACCCTCCCGAACCCGAAGCCACCTATAATGGAACCTGTCCTGTGGGCAGTTCCTGATGGTGGGGGAGGGGAGGGGGGCTATTCTCCTAGTGCCGGCGATATCGCTTTGCGATAGTCCCCTGTGGGCTTGCCGTTGGCAAGCCCAGGCACTCCGTAGATAGATAGAGAAATCATTTACACGTGAAGTCGGTTTTTTAAAAGTTTTGTAAAGACTTTTGTGCGTGTGTGATATTAATTAATTTTAAACATTATTAACATGATATTCAGATCATGTTATAACATTGTACATTGTCTGCAGCCCTACAGCGAGCCCTCTAAGGCTGAGAGTAACGGGAAGTGGATTGATAGGCAGTGGTACAGGAATACTGTTAATGTGGACAAACAGCGAGGACTTCATGAGACTGAGTGGTGGTATGAAACATGCCGGTACAGGGAGGCCAACGGAGGTACTTTCACTTTCACTTTCACTTACACTTACACTTTCAATTTCACTTTCAGTTCAATTTCCCTTTCAGTTTACTTTCAGTTTCAGTTTCAGTTTACTTCCACTATACTTTCATTTTCTGGAGTATATTTGAATCTGCTAGAGCAGGCAGTTTATAACTTTTCGATCAGATTAGTGTTTAGTTCAGGACGTTATTAATGTTTTGCTATTTCTGTATGTCTAACCCCTGTTATGTTTACTTTGCAGGACTATTTACCGCTGATCAGAATCTTGGCAAGGACAAGATTGGATACACTACTGCTTCCCGAACTCGACAGAATAATAATGGGAATAGACACGGATACGAGTGTCCAGAAGAGAGGGATTACTTTCCCTACTGGGTTCCTACCTATCAGACAGAGTGAGTTGTCATGTTGTAACCATAAATAGTTACCAGAGAGAGTGAGTTGTCATAGTAACCATGGTTACCAGACAGAGTGAGTTGTACATAGTAACCATAGTAACCAGAAATAGTGAGTTGTCATAGTAACCATGGTTACCAGACAGAGTGAGTTGTCATAGTAACCATAGTTACCAGACAGAGTGAGTTGTCATAGTAACCATGGTTACCAGACAGAGTGAGTTGTCATAGTAACCATAGTTACCAGAAATAGTGAGTTGTCATAGTAACCATGGTTACCAGACAGAGTGAGTTGTCATAGTAACCATAGTTACCAGACAGAGTGAGTTGTCATAGTAACCATAGTAACCAGACAGAGTGAGTTGTCATAGTAACCATAGTTACCAGACAGAGTGAGTTGCCATAGTAACCATAGTTACCAGACAGAGTGAATGTTGATAGAGGTGATGAGGATAGTTAAAAGCTAACCCCCCACTCAGTAAAGTTAATGAGTAGAGTTAATGAGTAAAGTTAATGAGGATCTAACCGGGTTAGTAACCCCCTCCTTCAATTCCACTCAGTAAGGTTGATGAGTACACTCAGGGTAGGACTCCCTGGATTGATGTTGCGTGGCTGGGAGAAAAGAGCAGGTGTGACTACATCAAGGAGAATAGTTTCAACCACAATGCCAAATACAGGTCTGAATCCCTTTTACCCATCATCTGATTGCCTACTTCGACCATTTCTTTACGCGCTCCGTAGTTAGTTTTACATAACGGTTTTTATTTTTTCCCTGCCCGGGTGATTGCCGAAGGCAATCACCCGGGATGATGTTTTTAGTACGCACGTGCTAAAAAGATCATTCAGGGTTTAGAAATCAGCAGATTGTGTAGTTAACTAAAATGTCCGTCCGTCCGTCCACCGTTACACATAGCAACAAAGTATGCTCCTTCATAAATCTTTCAACTCACACTTTGTTGATGCAAGAAAGGAAATGATTAACACATATTGTGGCACGCAATTACTCACTCGTATCACTTCCTATTTTCACCTGAAATCACTTTGGGTACCCTACAGCCGTACAATGACGTAGTAGCAAGTCTTCTAAGCATGAAACTACTATCACACAATGATTGCAAGTGACTGGTGTTAAGATTACTGAGGCCTGAGGGTAAAGGTGAAGCGCTTGGTCACCAACTAGGGTCTCCTAAGCAACTGTCTTGGTTATCATAGCAACTGCCTTGGTTACCATAGCAACCACCCTGGTTACCATAGCAACTAACATCGTATCAGCCAAAAATTGCTCTTAGAGTGCAAAATTCATCGGAAAATCTGAATTTGAAGGTTAGTCATCAATTTTACACCCATCTGGGGCAGAGAAACACTTGGTTACGAAGTCACCCCTATTATTGCATAGGGTAGAAAGGGGTAAAATGGCACACTTTCTAACGTTTTAGGTTCTAAAATACTCAATTTATACAGCAAGAAGAAAAACAATTATATAGGCTATCCAATGAAACGTTTTCCTTTCAGACGAGAAAAATTTTAAAATCTGAAAGTTTTATTTAATAGCTTAATTAATCAATTCAAAAATTTTGGTAGGGCTTTTTTTGGAAATCTTGCACTGGGGTAAAATGGTCCAGCCAATAGCATTGCTCGATTTTTATCACGTGCCTGGTGTTGTTAGAGCACTGGGGTAAAATGGTCCATGTTATCTTCAGTAATTTCTGTTCTGCTGGACCATTTTACCCCAGTGTGCTGGACCATTTTACCCCAGTTGGTATCACGTG
This sequence comes from Hormiphora californensis, assembly GCA_020137815.1. Classification (NCBI taxonomy): domain Eukaryota; kingdom Metazoa; phylum Ctenophora; class Tentaculata; order Cydippida; family Pleurobrachiidae; genus Hormiphora; species Hormiphora californensis. Next base: position 7,447,685 of record CM035352.1, read on the forward strand.
GTATTGGAGGCTCGATTTCATTGGTCCCAGGGTGAACCATTTTACCCCAGCGAGGGTGAACCATTTTACCCCAGTTTGACTAATTTGACAATTTAATCAACTTAATATTGGGTTTTTTGAAAAATTTTTATACCAAGTTTTAGAAGGATAAAAAGCCTAACTGGCAGTTTTTGCAAAATTAAAATCGGCCAACTCAAACAGAAATTACAGCAGTTTTAAAGCAAAAATTCGGAACAGAACGAGCAGGTCTCCGCTGGAGAAAAAGTCACGTGACTACATGTAATAACTAGGACCATTTTACCCCATACATGTGCCATTTTACCCCGTGTGCCATTTTACCCCTTTCTACCCTATAGGGGTTACAATACCGCCTACCTAAAAATGAAAATTTACAGGACCTTCTCATAAAAAGTTATCGAAAACTTGTCTAAAACCTATCTAAAACGTATGGTACTAGTTTGTATAGTAACCAGGACCTGAATTCTACAGAAAGTAACGACCGGTAGCGATTCCACCACATGTTTAACAACAGAGGTGTGTCGCATAACTCCTTATATGGGCATAAAATTCCAATCTTGTGGAATTTATTCTGACTCGACTATAGCATAGTTATCAATGAATCCACCTCTAATACCTTTGGAATGGCATTTTGCACATTTCTGAAGCTTTTTGTAGCCAAATTCCAGCATCTTCATAGTTTTCCAAAAAAAAAAACAGTGTTAATGGCCAAAATATCGAAAAATTCCGGTATGTAATGCTAGCTCAGACAATTTCCTCGGTATGTTCAAAAAATTAGAACTTTCTGTTTTGTAGTTTGGACACAGGAATATTTTTCCCGCCGTACAAGCGATATTATTACCCCTCCGTGAGCTAGCGCAGAGGGGGAATTTCATTACCAAGAGAAACACCGCATTATGAATACATAATGCAATAATTCTTGTTTCCAACTTTGCTAAATCCCATTATAGATGTGTTTTGAATGAGGACCCCAAGAGAGAGCGAACCTACGGCCGATCAATCACTGAAGAATCCTGCAAGGCTGAGGGTGGAAATTGGGTCAAATTCAACTCATTCATAGAGATTCTGACAGATGTTAAAACGGAAAGTGACTGCAAGAAGGCTGCTAAATCTCAGGGAGCTAACAAGATAATTGGGAGAAACTTAGGGTAGGTTCCGGGGTGACAGACTTTCTATCAAATCAAATTCTTACACATGACACGTACTGAGACTCACAAATCACAATATTTGTTAATCTATGTGAAATTTAGAGTCTTAGTAAGCACCTTGCTGACCCTAATGCACGTCCCTCTATAATACAGAGTGATGACGATACTGAGAGATGCATTGTACAGGCCCCACAGATTCATTGTGACGAGGCCCCGTGGACTCGAGATAACCATTTAGGTGCGTCTCTTACCTATAATTTAACAATCTCTCTTTTACTCTCTTTAGTTATTGCAATAATCTCTCTTTTGCTCTCTTTAGTTATTGTACCAATCTCTCTTTTGTGTCAGGCAACGCGGAGAACTTTGGTAGCAACAACGATCACCCAAACGCCTCCAGGATAGAAATTGACCTACCCTACTTCCCAAGCGGCCAAGCCAAACGGTTTATTAACATTAACACACTTCACTTGATTATATACGTCATACGATAATTATCTTATCTCCTACAATTATATAGATTAAATTCTAACCTTCTTTTCTAGATGTGTATTGCGGATAAGATACAACATTTCAACGACTGATTACGACGGTTGGAATACATTCTCTAACTCAAATAACAACAAGTAAGTGTAGTGACGTCAACCCGTTCCCATGGTTACATCAACCCGTTCCCATGGTTACATCAACCCGTTCCCATGGTTACATCAACCCGTTCCCATGGTTACATCAACCCGTTTCCATAGTGACGTCATTGAAAATGATCCAACGGTCGATGTGTTTGGTGATGGGAATGGTTTTGAGTTGGCCCTCAACACAGCTCAGACTGGTCGAACTTTCCAGGACCGATCTCACGTTTACCAGGTAGATCCTAGGTGAAACATTTCGGTCTCATATGACGGAGCACCACTGTTATTGATTCCGTTAACTTCAACTTTAAATTCTGCAACCCCCCCCCCCCCCAACTTTAGATTCTCCCGCGAACTGGTGACATGGCTGGTAAAACTATCTACAACCTGAATGTCCGGGGAAAACGAGGGAACATCGTTCAAACATTCCCCGCTACAGAATACGATTTCATACCAAACCGGTTAACAGTGAGAAAGAATGATCTGGTGCATGTCCAGTGGACGGGTAGCAACACTCACAACAACAATAATGATGGAGATGCCGGAGAGGGAACTGGAGGTAAGGAGTGTGGAGGCCGGAGGGAGAGAGTAAGGAGTGTGGAGAGAGTAAGGAGTGTGGAGAGAGTAAGTAAGGAGTGTGGAGAGAGAGAGAGAGAGAGTCAGGAGTGTGGAGAGAATAAGTAAGGAGTGTGGAGATAAAGTAAGGAGTGTGGAGGGAGTGAGAGTACGAAGTGTGGAGTGAGAGAGAGAGAATGTAAGGAGTGTGGAGTGAGAGAGAGAGAGAGAGAGAGAGAGAGAGAGAGAGAGAGAGAGAGAGAGAGAGAGAGAGAGAGTGATTACCTGTGATTACCTGTGACCAGGTTCAGCTCCAGTTGCTAGGATTCCGCTGTCAACAACGTTCCTCGGCAGGAACACCAATCTAGGATACTGTTAGTGTTCTGCGCCCCATAACCTTTCAGGGGGGGTTCATCCGGGATATTCGATAGGAATTTATCAAGCTCCCGCTTAGCTCCCTCCAGTGTCAGTTGTTCCTTGACCACTTTAGGAACCGCATTGAACAGGGAAACAGCAGTTGATGAGCAGGAATTGAAAATTTTGGAGTTAATGCTCTTCAGTTTAGATTTACCAAGCGGTCTTTCCACATAGGGCCCCCTTCTGATCGATGGTTTAAAGACCAGATTCAGGTGATTTGGCAGTAGACCATGATACAATTTCCACAGGTAGAGAATTTTGTAACGTTCTCTCCTTCTCTGAAGCGAGTACAGACCGAGATGATGTAACCGCTGCCAGTAGCTCATCTCCTCGCAACCAGAAATATGGGCAGTGAATGCTCGTTGCACCGCCTCAACTCGTTGGATTTCTCCTACCAAGTGTGGAGACCAAATCGGTGAGATGTACTCTAGGTGAGGTCTGATGTAGGTTTTCATGAGTACCAGCATAGGTTCCTGTTCCCTGGTCTCAAATGATCTGAGGATCCTTCCTGCAGTTTGGGAGGCGGATTTTATAACGTGGGAGATATGTGGTTTCCATGAGAGTTCAGAATCCACCACTATCCCTAAGTCTTTTACTGCATTCTCCCTTTCCACTGTAGTACCATCTGGAAGAGTGTACGGCATCTTGAGAAGTTCATTTCGCCCGTGCTGTAGAAGTTGGTACTTCTGGGTGTTGAGCTCCATGGAGTTTTCTGTAGCCCATTGATTGATACGGCCCATGTCGTCTAGCAGTAGCGACCTGTCCTCCTCTGTTTTGATGCTTTTCTTAACCTTGGCATCATCAGCAAAGAGTTTCATAGTGGAGTGTTGTACGACATCAGCCATGTCGTCTACATATAGTAGGAACAGTAGAGGCGCTAAGACTGTTCCTTGGGGCACTCCCGATTTCACCGCTGCAACTCTGGATTTAACTCCATCAACTACAACGGCCTGAGATCTACCCACCAGGAATGATTCAATCCAGGCAAGGAGCTTTCCACCAATCCCTGCGTTGGCTAGTTTTTCCAGTAATCTCCTGTGGCAAACCTTGTCGAAGGCCTTCGACATATCAAGGTATAGGACATCAACATTGAGAGAGAGAGAGAGAGAGAGAGAGAGAATGTAAGGAGTGTGGAAATTTGGCCATTGAAAAGGCAATCAGTTCCTAATTTTCCAATTTCCACTGATAATGTTCCTCTAAACAGGCACTGACAGGTCAAATCTAATGGAGATGGGCCCGGAGGGTGAGAATTATCCCAAAACTATTGCCCAATCCAAGTTCTGGGAAGGTGTGAAGTCTCTGACTGACCCGGATGCGGATGGTACTGACATTGCAACTGGGCTTGCCAGTGCGGGGTACTACTGCTGTAAGTATCTTTATTCTAAATACCCCTGAGATCCTACAAGGCACCTCTGAGGATGATGTAGAAGGTTCTGGGCGATATCTTGTAATCTTGCTATCTTGCAAATTTATTCAAAAAATTCTGTACACTGTACAGGTTTCACCTCCTCGCAGAGCCTCTTGCCATGCTACACGTGTTGAAACATTTTTGGAAGTTCTGGACTGTTTTGACTTCCAATTACAGAAAGGATATATGTTTCTTAACATGCTAATCACCCATTTCAGCTAAAAAAGGAACTGATAGTTGCCCTGCAGACAGATCTTTGGACGGGAGGAAAACTAAAATTAATAGTAAGATTTTAGGAAAAATACTAATTAGGTGTTGTAACTAAAAAAACGAATAACATGTAAACCCCAATCGTCCAGATAAAATAATAAATAATATTTTCAGATAAGATGAACAATGCCCCTGCTAGTTACTTTGGTCATGTCCTGAAGTTCACCAAGACTGGTGGAATGAACTATGTTTGTACCAGGAACAACAACTTTTCTAACAGGTGAGAGAGAGAGAGAGAGAGAGAGAGAGAGAGAGGAGAGGAGGGGGAGAGAGAGAGAGGAGAGAGAGAGAGAGAGAGAGAGAGAGAGAGAGAGAGAGAGAGATCTCTCTTAGGCTATGCATCGTCTCTGATCTCTTCTCGTAGTTTCTCTCTCTGCATCTCTCGCTCTAGACGCGTCATGCTTCCGTCGTCAGACGTCGTCTCTCTCTGACTTCAAGAGAGAGAGAAATAACATTATCAAACTCTGTATTTCAGGTCTCAAAAAGGCTCTATTTGGGTGAAAAACTAGACGGACGACGGTGAAGTGTTTTGAAGTAACTCGATCAGACCCTCTCTGCGCAAGTGAACGAGAACTTCAAGAACTTTATATGGAATTAACTTGATATTAGTTGCAATTAACCTTGCAAGATACATTGAACCAGCAGAGCCCTATCATGGAAATGGCTGCCATTTGGGAGAAATCTTTGTCTACATTGTTGGTGTATTCGAATTTGGCAAACTGCATTTAAAAAAACATCTCGTTTCACCATGTTTTGATCGTAATTAGGTTGTTTTAAGTGAGGGGGATGGGTTGAGTTTGGTTCATTTTCGGGTCTTGCCAGGCCCGCAATGTATGATTTTATCGGAATGAAGCTCTTACCTAAGTCTCCGTTTCCTCTCCTTATTTTCACTCTTACTGGCGATCTCCGCCTGCACCATTTCATCAGTCACCCCCTCCACCGCACTGGTCAGGGAGGGATCTCGGGCAAAGAGGAGCAGTCGGGTACAGATAATGGTAGCGTTCCGTACTATATCGCTCTCATCTTCATTGTATACCCGGGCATTCTTTTCGAGCTGTTCTACCTCCCATAGCACACTCTTTAGGGATCTGGTGGAATTATATTGGGTTGGTATACATTGAGGGTATCATACACCACGGTATTCAACCTCAAATTGAGCTATAACAGTAGTCCAACACGTGGTACAGCCCCCACTCACTCAGCCCAATAACACACATTCCTGCCTATCAATATAATGTACATTGTACCTGTAGTGTTGCTCCAGGAGGCGGTTATGAATGGTTGTCAGGTCAACAGGGTATGCAACTATACTATAGTAGTCAGAGTGATCGTTAATGTTGACGGGGTATAGGAACTCCCTCGATCCAGACTGACTCATAACCTGAGGGGTAGAGAGGGGAGAGAGAGGGGGAGGTAGAGAGAGGAGAGAGAGAGTGGAGTGGAGAATGGGAGAAGAGGGGCCGGGAGGTAGAAAATACGGTAATTTAAACAAGATGAGGCACAAAGAAAAGAAGAAGACATCCCTTACCTCCAAGACACCAGTTCCAAATCGTTCTGTAAACTCCTCCCTAGTCTCCTCCCCCCAGTTCCCGAAGGAATGATAGTACCCCATAATAAATGGATCAATTGGACTATCGGCACTCTCCCCACCACTCCCAAAATGGAAGCTCCTAGCACTGCTCCCACCTTCCTCCTCAGCCCTCTTCTTGGTCGGACTACGTCTCTTGTTAGATCTAGAGTCCCGTGCTAGGGGCTCTATATCCCATGCACTGAGCCTCTCCCTGGCAGGTTCTGTGTCCCACTGGACCACAATGCGTTTCCATGGTGACCCCAGGTAGTGTTTATCATCAAATGGGCCCATTGCCAGAACTGTCCCCTCCCACCAAACCTCGTCAATCAGGGACCTGAACTTGTCACCCTTCATCCACTTGCGGGATAGACTGTCCTCGTAGTGCTTTTTAAACACCTGAAATGTGCTAACTTGTAAACAATATATAAATGGTTACCATGGTAACTAATTGGTTACCATGGTAAATAACTGGTTACCATGGTAACTAACGGCAACAAGTAGCTGAACCTACCATAAAGTCAGGGACGTTAGGAGCATCGTGGTACCGGAAAGAGAATGTCCTCTCGATTTCATCACTTTCCTCCCTAAGTATTCCCAATTTCACCTAACAAGATATTGTGTGGGCTAGTATAGTGGTACCAATCAAAACCATGTCTCACTGTCTCACTGTCTCACTGTCTCACTGTCTCACTGTCTCACTGTCTCACTGTCTCACTGTCTCACTGTCTCACTGTCTCACTGTCTCACTGTCTCACTGTCTCACTGTCTCACTGTCTCCCTCTCCCTCTCCCTCTCCCTCTCCCTCTCCCTCTCCCTCTCCCTCTCCCTCTCCCTCTCCCTCTCCCTCTCCCTCTCCCTCTCTCTCACCCCGCCCCTCTCCCCTCTTACCTGACACAGTGTGGGGGGTCCAGTACTGAACCACAGAGACATCACTTTACACCTCTCCACAGCCCGCACCGTAGTCCCATCTCTATCTTCCCATGGCTTCCTCTTCTCCCTAACATCCTTATGACAGTGCTCCGAGGCAAGGTACTCCTTGTGTCCTTGTACAAAATAGTAGACAAGATCTGATACTTGTGGGAGGTATGGTGATCTAACTGGTACGATCTGGGTCACCCAACTAGCAGGTTCGGTAGGAAATGGTACAGCTTTTCTTTTCTCTCTTTTACAGGATGTTGGGGTAGAGAGTTTAGCTGGACGTTTCACTTTGCTTTTCTTCAGCAACTCCAAGATCCTTCTCCCATCCTCTCGAGATTTAGATTTTCCGGGAGTTTCTTCTTCTTCTTCATCTAGGGTTTCTCTTCTCTTTTTTAGTCGCCTTCTTTTTCTGATAGGTGTTGGAGTCTCAGGTTCCTTGTCTGATACTCCCGAGCTGCTGTTTCCTTCTTTATCATTCTCTTCTTCTTGGTTGGATGATTCTCCCTCTCCAGACTCAGAGGAAGATTTTACAAAACTTGACATTGAATTCCGAGGTTGTCGAGGTGGTTTAACTGGGGCCTCCTCCTCATCTTCATCTCTACTCCCCTCCTCCCCTTCCTCCTCTTCAATTCTTGCAGCCCGTCTCTTGTTCCTACTCTCAGTGATCTGCCAATCAGCATCTGATGACGAGTCTCCCTCCTCTGAGGGACTATCAGGTTCATCCTCACTGACAGGAGGTGTAGGGATGTTCTGTTGGGTGGACCTAGTGTTTCTAACAGGGGGTTGTTTAGGAACTCTCCTTGTGATCCTACTAGCTGGGGTGTCTGTTGTTGTGGAACAGAGTTCCGTTACCAAGGTGATCTCTCTTGTTCTGTCTGCTAGTAACCGTGCTGTCCTATCTGGACAGGGTTCCCTCTTTGTTGTTATCAATCTGTTCATCCAGAGTTCCAGGGACTTCTTCCTGTCGATACTAGCCAGAGAGTTGGCCAGGATCCCGTCTGTGAGATCGTAGTTAGATAGAGGGGGAACAACAGGGGGAATGTATTCTATCTCTTCGGTTGGGTTGGTGGTTGGTGCTACAACGAAGGAACGTTGGAAGTCTGCCAGTTCAGGGTTGGAGGGATTCGGTCCGTTGTCTAGACCTGATACTGCTCTCTGTGGAGAAGGGTGGGGGTGAGGTCAACGAGATCGGGACTGGAGAGGAGACTACTGACTAGAAATGGGACTGGAGAAACGATATCTTGCAATATTTATGTATCTTACCCTTCTTCTGTTGTTGTTATTGTTGTTTCTTGACAGCAGTCTTTTTATAAAGTTAGCTTTACGTTGCTCCTTTTTCCTTCGATGCTGAAATCAAGGCACTTGTAACTTGTGTAAGAAACAACAAAAAACAGGTAGTAAGATGCCAAAACCTGACAGACTTATGAAAATCAAAACACGATGTTTGATCATTAATTACCCCACACTATCACAGCAATCAATTAGATAATTACCCATTCAGCGATACCGGCAGGTGATAGTATGTGTCGTCCAGGTACCAGGGCCTGTATCTCCGGTGCCAGGGCCATCCCATCATGGTCCACCAAGTAGGGAGGTCCCAACATGTGGGGTGGTAGTTCAGTCTGGAAGGGTTGATTAGGGTTTTGAAATGAGAAATCTGGGCCTACGCCTCTGATTGGCTCGTGCATCCCTCAAAATGATTAAAAATTGGTCGCTTACTTACCACTTCATCGATGACATTCCTGAACCGATCACTGATAATCCCATGGTAGTCCGTACAGAAAAACTGATCCCGGGGTATCCGATCCTTGAAGTACTCCTTCATCATCTCATGACCGAATATGGTCAAATACCCATTACCGTCAGCAGTGAGGAGTGTCTGTCCGTCTGGGGTGAAGGTTGCCTCCAGGAACGAGGCACGCCCCTCATTCTCAATTACATTAAGGAAAGTGTGGATTGGTTGACCTGTTGCCATGGACCACATGATCACTTGGCCGTCGTGTCCACCCGTAGCCAGCACACTGGGAAGGTGGGAGGGATTATTTGAGTTACTCAGGACACTAGCGGGGAAGGGGGATAGGTTAAATGTAGCCAGGACACTGGCAGGAAATATACACTGCTCCTTCCGAGCTAAATGAGCTACAAAGGAGTTTATCCTGAGAGGGCCCACACAATACTTACTCGGGTACACGGGGGTGTTCTTGTATAAAATAAGAATCATCGTGGTGTCCCAGGAATATCTGAACTGGTTCCCCAGCTAGATTCCACATTCTGATACTAGTGTCACTACAGCTAGCTATGACACGACCCTCGTCAACCGACCACTGGCGGGAGATGGGGAGATAAGGGTTATATGGAGGGATAATGGAAGGGTTCTGGACCACTGAAGAAGAGAAGCGACTAGAAAAAGGGTTATGGAACACTGCAATAGGGAAGAGGGGTTTGGACTGAACCCTATCATACAACCCCCTTCAATATCACCTGTACAAAATTAACAATAATTAACTCCTTTGCGTCTCTGTCAGGTACCCTCTGTTCCCTCGCATTACAAACCACCTGTTCCCACCTTCCACCAGTTCTAGTCCAGATCCGAACCGTACCGTCCTTACACCCAGATAGGAGGCTGAAATTGGGAGAGGGGTTAGTGTATAAAAGTAGACCCTATTTGATTCGAGAAAATATCCAAGTTCAGGAAAATCCCAAAGTGTAGACTCCGAGTTCGAATGGAATTCTTCGAATCTAAATCTGGGTGTTCTTTCGCTGTGAAGTACCTGAGTGAACGTTTTGCGAATACTATCGATATAACCATTGCCGTGTGTCCCTCTAATGTGGCTCCTTTTACTGGCAGACCTAGTTCACTGGGAGGAGAGAGTGGTTTTATTTATAAAAATCTCAAACTGAATAAAAAACCCCAAAATAACATATTATAATCTAAAAACAACAAATCCGCCCACCCAACAACACTTGTCACATACCCCTGAATGGTGTAGGTAAAGATATCACCGGTTCCACTGCCCACAGCGAACACAGCTCCACCCGAACTAAATGAGCTGCAAAGTAGTTTATCCTGTCCAGTCACCCTCTCACAAAACGTTATCGGGTCGTCACTAGGAGAGGAGGAGGGAGAAATTAGAAACAAGTAGACGATAAATCGGTCGAGCAAGGCAGGTTAACACTTGCATGGTTGAAGCACATAACCGGGTCCTGGGTTGGGCATTTAACATGCAATCCCCTGCCAGTGCAGGTCTTTAACACACCTGACGTTCGTCTCCTCGGTGATAGGCCAGAAGTTGACCAAGTTATCATTAGCACACGTAGCAAGGTAGTCATTATTAGGTGAGAATTGGAGATACGTGATCTCCTTGCGATGTCCCAGAAGAACGGTCAGGTTCTGGGATGTCTGGAGACACCAAATTCGTATTTCCTGGGGGAGGGGTTTTAAAAGGTTCAAGGAGGAGCTCCTAGGAGGCAAGAAATGGAGAGAGATAGAGAAAGGGGGGACAGATAGTGCTAACCTTGTCACAACTGCCAGATGCCAGTAGAGTATCAGATCTGTTGATTGCCAAATCTGATATCTCCCTTGAGTGACCACGTAGTGTTGCGAGTAAGAGATACCTATCCAGAGACCATATCTTAACTAGAGTATCATCTGAACCCTGCAGAGGTATAGATGGTTACAATAGTGGGGGCATGTAGCGGGACAATTGACATATTTCTCAAATTATCACCGTCCAATTTATTTGAGTATTAAATAATCGATATTTTGAAGTATGACACTCACGGTAACAGCAATGGTCCCCTTATGGTCGGTCACAATACAGTAAACTGGTGCTAGATGACCCCAGATCCTAGCTATTAGTGCTGGTTCAGTGGTAGCCTGTGTAGCAATGGCTTGGGCTACCTTGTTCCGCCCAATAGACCGATCAGATAGGTGTAACACTGTGAGGGAAGAATGTGGTTCAGTTAGCAAAGTGCTAAGTTTTTACCTTATTGCCTGACCCTCTCTCACTGGGCCCCGGACAAACAAAATAAGGTCCGATTAAGTTTCCAACCCCTCCATCACTTACTAATATTCCGTTTTGGTTTGACATGTACGGGTGGTACTGGTTTGTCAAGAGATGAGAGGAGAGAGGGAAGGGAGTAGGATGAGTGCCCTAAGATACTGTTGAACCCAGGAGCGGGACCCTTCTGTACGGCAGTTAGGGCAGCCCCCAGTACTTGGGTCATATGATCCGGTGTAATGTGAGACAACTGTTCCTCCTGAAACGAGAGAAGTTCATCGATTATTTGTCAAGAAAACAGAGATACGGAGATAAAAACAGAATTTCAGTTGGATTGATTCTGGATTCAGTCAGATCCTTTCGCGCACCGACACACGCAGAAGGGAGCCGCGCACAAATACTGACACTTTAGAGAGGGGTCACAGCGCGTCCCATACAACCCCCTCACAAAGCAGAGTGTGACTGAGACATATGTGGGACACTGCGGAGGTCAGACAGACCGGACACACAAACAACCTCGTTACGTCATATGACGTCATAAGACAAACCAAGTATTGGATATTCTGCTCAGGGCTGTGATCTCCAAGAATAGAGGCATCAGGTAGGGCCGTGTCATCCCCCAGTAGTACTTGACGAAAGGCATCACGGGCGGTGGCGAACTGGGGCTGCGAGAGGTATTTGTATACCAGAAAATTTAGCTCTGAGGAGAAATAATATGGGTGTTAGAAGTGGCGTGAAGCAATCGATTATACAAGAGATTTCTTCATTTCTTCATCCGATAACTTCTTTATCTCTTTCTTTATAACTTCTTTATAATTCTCAATTTATTACCTTGTTTGGTTCGTTCATTTTGATTCATAACTCTCACTCAGCATCACAACCCCTCATTCACCTTAAGCTATAGGAGGGGAGAGTTTGTTATGTTTTTACCCTCATTTATGCTTTGATTGGGTTGAGCAAAGTTAGGGTTACAGTTGAGGTGTTTTGGTAGTTAGCTGGAGGAGGAAGAACAAAAGTAAGTTTGGAGTTTAAAATTTAAATACGAAGCGATTAAAAAATTATAGAACAAATCAAGCACTAAAAAACATTTTTTGCAGTTTTTGTTCATCGAGTCTCTTACTTGTCAGTTTACCAGGGACCTTCGTCCTTCAGTCCCAACCATCCACCTAAAACTCCCTCTCACTCCCAACCTCTTCACCTTCACTCTCATCAGTATCACTTCTCAAATACTTATCACTTTTCCACATTATATCATTGGCATCATAAAAATCATTTGAACACCTCAAATTCTGCAACAGCTGATCATCACTATCCCCATCCCCTCCAAAACCTCCATTATAATCACTATCACTATCATCCTCTCCCTCGTCTGGGTACTCATTGGCCCAGTGATTCTCATCATTTGAATCCTCATCATAATCCCCCACATACCTCTCTCTCACCACCTCATCGTCTTCATCATCCATGATCCAGTTATCACTGATCCCAATGCCAGGTCCCTTCATTGCTCCTTCACAAAGATATACATCATACACCCAATCCTCCTCCCCACCCTCCAGGAAGGTATAAGGGTGAGGCATTGTGACGTCATTACCCTCTGTGACGTCACTTGCTAGTTTCTGATTTATCAACCTCTGACACAGATCATCATGTTCTGATCCCTCCTCCTCTGCTGCTGCTGCTACTACATCCTCCTCGCCCTGCTCCCCCCGGTGAGTGGAGATAATGTTGTACTTTGCAGCCCTTCTCCTCTCGTTCCCCTCCGTCCTACATCTTCCTCTAATATCACTAATACTCGTCTCCTCGTGTTTATATCTCCTGTAGAGTTCACTCCTGTCCAGTTTCCGTGGTTCAGAGGAGGTTGATGTGACCAGTTTGAATTCGTTAAAAACACGCTGCCGCTTTGCTTCCACCTCGACATAAAGGGAGGCAGTGGGAGCGGGGGCAGAGCGCTTTCTTTTGACATAGAGAAGTGATACGTTGGGTTCGGTTGTTTCTTGTGATACATTGGGTTCGGAAGAGGATGTTTCTTGAGAAGGATGTTGTGTTGTTGTATCTGCTGGTTTATCTGCCATAACTCCTAAAATGAATACTAGAAAGTAGGGGCCAGAGGATGTAGGGGTTAAAAAGTAGGGGAGGCAGGGGCCGGGGGTTATGGGTTAGTTCCATAATAACAGAGCTAAATTGGGGGTTGAAGACATGAAAAGAACACCACTTGCATCATTCAAACTGCGGTTAAACTTTTTAACATGTAATCAAGGTCGATAATATTTACACAGGCTGGAATCATGGACATGAGACAGGGATCATGAACATGGGGCAGGTTTCCCTAACTTGACTTGGAACCTGGCACACTAAAACCCTCTATATCCATCTATCTATTTATAATAAAATTACCGTTAGTCTGTAGTCATGCTGCATGACTCATGCACCCACTCTCACTAATGCTCCCTGGTATGAAATATAAACAAGAAAAAACAAGATTGAAAACACAGAACATCCCCAGGTTTCCTAAATATTCTTTTTATCTTCGGCTGCGCTACCCGTTAGTTCGCTCCCTGAGGCTGCACTTCTCTGAGCCTCCCTCCTCTTACTCCTTCTTTCTTTCTTCTCTTTCTCCAAATAGTAGTCGTCCAGTCTGAGTGAGGATTTGTTGAGAGAGGGTCGATTAAGGCAAGGGAGGATAATAGTATCAAAATGCTTAATTACTAAACACAATCTCAAGTGGTTTTAGAGTACTCGAATTAATACTATCGGGGTCACTACTCCAGGTGAATACCGTTACGTTATATATTTCTGGGGTTAACTCACGTATAAAAAGGTTTGAGGGTATCCATGATACCAAGCTTATCATCATTGATGTTAGGTAACAGCCAGAAATGGTAGACTCCTTTTGAGAACAACCAGACAGCCATGAAGAGTATCAAACGAACTGTGAAGAAGGGAGGGGGTAAGTGAGTGGCAGAGGGGAGAGAGAGAGTGATTAGTGAGGAAGAGAGAGAACGATAGAAACATAGGTCATAGACGCAGAATGCAGATAGAACGATAGAATGAGAGAGTACAGCAGTAATCCTTGTTTTACCACCCCAACAAACCTATAAGGAGTGCAAAGAAGATCCCCACCAATACTCCGGAGCCATTGGTGATGTACTGGAACGCTATTTGGGCCTGCCCTGGCCAGACAGGGACTAGAGCCATCGCTACCACACCCATCAGTACACCAATACCTAGAAGGAAGAGATTAGTTAGAACTACGATTATTCCCGCTGCATCTCTATATTCCTAATACCCCTTGGCCACTATAATCAATGAACAATACCCCGACTACTCCCAACCCCCGCCATCCTAACCATTAACGGCTAACCTATGATCCATGCCCAAATGCCCATGGGACTGTATTTCCACATGTAATAACTCTCTGGACTGTCAATAAACATTTCGGCATCGTTCACAACATCAAACTTCAGAGGTTTGCTACTCTTCTTTCTCTTCTTTTCGACCTCTGGAAGAGAGCGTGTGGGTAAACGGAAGTCAAGTAATGAAATGTACAACCTCAAATTTCATTATAAGTAGGTAAAATCGAAGCGAGGGCAAAAAATCAAAATTAACAAAATCACAGTACATACCTGGATCGAGTGGTCGTTTCTTTGTCTTTGTTCTAAGGGCAATGAACAGTTCACTAGAAAGCAGTCCAGTGCAAAACTCTGCTGCTTCCTTTCTAGTCTCCACGAACAGATCATCGTTCTCATCACCCCACTTTGAGGAGAGGAGAGCATCAACCAAGGATGCACCTGTGTGTGATGGGGTATGGAGGTGTTAGAATGAGGGAGGTGTTAGGATTGTCAGAATTGGGGATTTGGCAGTGAAACCAAGGAGGCACCTGTCAGAGGTGTCAGAATTGGGGTGAGGTGTATTTGGCAGTGAAATTACATTTCTCTCTACCTCTCCCTCACACACAATTGATTGATTGATTGACACTCTTGACTCTCCCTATCTCTCTCCCTCGTATCCCTCTCTCTCCCACCTACTCTCCCTTTCTCTCTCTAACCTGAAAAGTATTTGATCTGCTTGTCCTTCGTTTTCCCCTCCAATGTCGTGACCTCACTCTGCAGGTACCTCCCAACTTCATCCATAATCTTCTTCACACGAGCCCTCTACGGATAGAGTTTAGTGTGAGTTGGAAAATGTGTTTAGTTTGGGTGACTTAGCAAAGTACCTAACCAAGCTTGTTTTGTTCAATCCTAGGGAGGGCCGAACAAGGCAAAACAAAGCATGGAAGAAATGAAATAGCCCAGTTATGGAATGTTTTAACCCTTCAATAAATAAGAGATTGGGAATGAGTCAAGTTCCGAGAGAGTATGAAAAAAGAGCTAATTTCACCTACCTCCTCGGCTTGCGCCTTCTTCTCTTCCTTCGTCATTGTCATGATCACAGTCTGACTACTATTCTTTGAGCTATAAATTGTTGGGGGCTGATATAATGTTTATTAACAGAGAGTTCAACAGGAGATAAACAACTTATTGTATCTCAGAAAAGGTTACATAAATAAAGTAAAGTAGATCACAATAAATCAAATTATATTCAAGTGTGTTCTCATCTCCGTTTCAATTTTCACTTACTGTAAAACTAGATATTTTCGAGGCAATTAATTTTCGCGATTCGATCAAAATTTACTATTTTCGCGATTTTAATTTTCGCTAATCCCACTGCTACCCCCATTTCACGGTCCTAGTCTATTGTCTAATTGTCATGAGACACCAGACCTGCTTGGCGTAGACCAATGAAATATGAGCATTTTCTCATTGCTGATTGGCTCTAAGAGATAGCCAATCAGGGATTTCTGATCTGATGAACCGATTGTCGTTGACTTAGTACTAAAAGTAAAAAATGTGTCAACCTGAAATAACTTGCACGCGCTTTCTGTAAAAAATCGTCCAAAATATTTTCGCGAAATTAATTTTCGCGGATTTTCCAGCCAAAAATAAAGAGCGAAAATAAAAATCTCACGAAAATATCTAGTTTTACAGTAGTATATTTAACATGTCTTCACTCTCTCGCTTACTCAAACACACACAACAAAGGTCAAGTAGTCTTTAGCTGCAGCCTGCAAGTCAACACAACCTCATCTTTCCCTTTGCTTCAAACACCAGATACCTCCAATTTTATCGGGCCCTCTAAGACATAAGGACGGCTCCACCAGCAGCGAATTCCATTCTAGTTTTAGGCAACTCAAATGCAATCCAGTCAGACTGGTGTGTTGGAAGAAGTCCCATAGCGCTGCACTTGTACAGAGCCATCCCAATAAGAACAAAGTTGGAAAGAATGTAGACGACCTTCTGGAGGATATGGTGACCACCTGGAAATGTATTTAGTGTGAGTTCAGAGTTATAGAGTGGGACACGCGACGTCATATCTCGTCATATATCGATTTTTAAAATAACGGAGTCCTTGTGGCTTGTTAACACATTTAGTTTTCACTGGACTATGAGTCACAACAATGGCCTCTAAGAGACTCACCCTCTAGTTTCTGGAAGGTGGTTTTGTAGGAGAAAATGGAGGCAATGGGGGATTTGAACATCATAACAGTCATTATGATGGGGAAGATAGAGATTGTGTTGCCAATCATCCACATCAGAAACAAGTTCATTGGTACCTGGAGGGAGCCGGGGAATTAATTTACTAAGAACCGATTCATTGGTACCTGGGGGTGTCGGGAATTAATCTTACTAAGAGGCAATGATTAGTTAACTCCTGTAATTATATCATGTTTTCTAAAAACTAGATTGTCGTCATGCGTCTTGTCAGAGCTGCTACAGATCACAGTTACATGCAATTACCTGTTTGAGTGGTACGAGTGCGATATCCCAAGATCTCTTGACAATCAGGTGGGCGTTGTTATCTTCTTGTTCCAGATCTGGAACCCTCTCAAAATCCTCGCAATACCCGATAGGGTTGGATAGCGGGGGAGGATTCTGCCAGGAGTGTTTGGATCGAGTAGTGAAATCAACCCGCCATCTCATACCTACTGACTTCTCGCTTTTAACAACCATTTCTACAGCAGGAGGAGATTGTGGTAAAGAATCAATGATGGGAAATGGAGTCACTGCTAGGACGGAGTGGATGCATCGAAAAAATGAAAATTTACATGAATATTAAAAGAAATACCGCAACCTATCATCTCTTGGTGGGCGTATTAGAGCGCTTTTCAAGTTTCAATACAGCACCCAGCAAGCTTGAAGCTGCGATCTCCGAAGAGAAGAGAGAAAAAGAATTAAAAAAAGAATTTAAAGCTAAAAAAAAGAGAGCCTAACGAGTAATAGCCAGACGCTAGGCAATCAATCATATCTCCGGTTCCAGTTAAGGTACAAAAATCGTTTTGGTAGCGTTGGAAAGAGGAAGATAACAGCTTTCAAATGCAACCGGTTTCAGGTCTCTATCTTATCAGGAACAGGAGATATGAACCAAACTCCGCAAAATCGAGTGCGGTAAAATAAAAAAATTCGAGATTTTAATTCAAATTTGAAACAAAGTGTCCCTGCAGGGATCTGTGACGTCACTTTTTGAAAACAACCAATCTTTGAACGGCTATTGCTCAGCTTCCTGAAGTCCAATTTACTTCTCTCAAAAACAGCAAGGTAGATAATTGTCAGATCTAACAGCTAGTGAAAGAATCAAGTCAAACGGACTTCAGGGGCCAAAGTTATAAGCACCGCCGTTTTTTCGCTCGCAAAGTTATCTTCGACCCAGCCGGGCCCGTCCTGAGCTCAGGCCAAACGCGCGCGCGGCATTCCCTTCAGTCCCCTCGTTGCGGGGGTGCGCGCATGAGGGGGCTGCAGCGCATTCCAAAGAGAGAAAAAGAATTAAAAAAAGAATTTAAAGAGCTAAAAAAAAGAGCGCCAACGAGTCTTCGCCAGACGCTGCGCGGCGGCGTTTAAAAAAATCTGGATGCCTTGTCACGCGCAAAACCAAATTTTACGCCGCGCATTGTTTTCTCGCTTGAAAAAAATCCCAGCTCAGCTTTTTTACACTCCCAGCTTTGAAAAGCGCTGCCTATATTCGGCTGTTGGAAAGTGATGCCAATCGGTGTTGGGGTTAGTGAATTTTCAAAAAAAGAAAAAAAAAAAAAAAAAAAAAAAAAAAAAAAAAGCTGCCTTATCCCGCGCCGGGGGGCCAGCAACGTTTGCCAACTCCCAGCTCAGCTTTTTTTACACTCCGACCGGGGTATCGCTTGCTTGCAACTCCCCGTCGTTTAGTCTCATGTCTAGTATAGAGTTCCTGGAGTTTCGTACATATCCCATAACTGGGGGACAGTCCGAAAACGACGTCAGGTATCTTGACAGACGACAGTTGAACTTTGAATGCCTGGAACTCGTCAATTTGATTAAGTTTTGCTGGTAAACAGTTCCATAGTCGTGGTCCCATAACAGCAAAGGATCCGTCATATGCTGTTTGTTTGGCCATAGTGGACAGCTTGGTCAATTTGGGAACCACAGCTCGAACTCCAAGTCGACCTCCAGTTGTGAACCTTATTTTGAGGTCATTGGAGACTAGGCCGTGCATGATCTTCCACATGTGGAGAATGGAGTATCTCTCTCCTACGCTGTAGGGAGCTAAGGCCCAGGTTTCGGGTCGGCTGATGTAAAAACTCCGCGTTTTGGTCGAGATCTTTTTTTGTGAAAAACCGGGTTGACCGGGTCCATTACTACGGAATATAACAATAAGTGTAATCAGTACATACGGGGTAAAATAAATTAATTCGTTGCATTGTAAGATTGAGAGCGAGAACAAGGAGCGGAAACGGAGACTTAGGTAAGAGCTTCGTTTCGATAAAATCATACATCAGGGGCCTAGCAAGATCCGAAAATAAACCAAACTCAACCCATGCATTACCCATCCCACCCTACAATTTACATGACATAGTGAAACGAGGTGTTTTTTTAAAATGCTGTTTGCCAAATTCGAATATTAAAATAGACCAACAATGTAGAACAAAGATTGAATTGGTAGTTCTTTCCGTGATAGGGTTCTGCCCTGTCTCACGGTGCTCCAAATGTAAAGGAGGGTTAGAACAAAACAAGGTTCTGCTGGTTCAATGTCCATATAAAGTTCTTGAAGTTCTCGTTCACTGGTGCATAGAGGGTCTGATCGAGTTACTTCAAAAAACCGCCCCGTCCGTCTAATTCTTCACCCATATAGAGCCTTTTTGAGACCTGAAATCCAGAGTTTTACAAGATTATCTCTTTTTTCTCTCTCTCTCTCTCTCTCTCTCTCTCTCTCTCTCTCTCTCTCTCTCTCCCTCTCTCTCTCACTCTCTCTCTCTCTCTCTTTCTCTCTCTCTCTCTCTCTCCCTCTCTCTCTAACTCTCTCTCTCTTTCTCTCTCTCACCTGTTGGAAAAGTTGTTGTTCCTGGTACAAACATAGTTCATTCCACCAGTCTTGGTGAACTTCAGGACATGACCAAAGTAACTAGCAGGGGCATTGTTCATCTTATCTGAAAATATTGTTTATGTATTATTTAATCTGGACGATTGGGGTTTACATGTTATTTGCTTTTTTAGTTACAACACCTAATTAGTATTTTTCCTAAAACCTATCTTACCATTAATTTTAGTTTTCCTCCCGTTCAAAGATCTATCTGCAGGGCAACTATCAGTTCCTTTTTCAGCTGAAATGGATGCATATTGAGGAACACTGACCTAGCTGCGAAAGGGATATGCAACCCTTTAAAGGACCCTAGAAAGTTAACCGGGCTTCTTCTCACCTGCCTGTAATTGGAAGTCGAAACAGTTCAGAGCTTCCGAAAGCGTTTCAACACACTTAGCATGGCAAGAGGCTTTGTAAGAATTACAATTGGATTTACCGGATCCCCGATACTTACAGCAGTAGTATCCAGCACTGGCAAGACCAATGGCAATGTCAGTACCATCCGCATCAGGATCAGTCAGAGACTTCACACCTTCCCAGAACTTGGATTGGGCAATAGTTTTGGGGTAATTCTCACCCTCGGGGCCCATCTCCATTAGATTTGATCTGTCAGTACCTGCAATTTTAGACATTATCAGTACCAGAAATACTTGGAAAATTAAGAAATTAGGAAATGATTGCTTTTTCAAAGGGCCAAATTTCCACACTCCGTACTCTATCTCTCTCTCTCTCTCTCTCTCTCTCTCTCTCTCTCTCTCTCTCTCTCTCTCTCTCTCTCTCTCTCTCTCTCTCTCTCTCTCTCTCCACACTCCTTACTCTCTCCACACTCCTTACTTTCTCCACACTCCTTACCTTCAGTTCCCTCTCCGGCAATCTCCATCATTTTTGTTGTTGTGAGTGTTGCTGCCCGTCCACTGGACATGCACCAGATCATTCTTTCTCACTGTTAACCGGTTTGGTATGAAATCATATTCTGTAGCGGGGAATGTTTGAACGAGGTTCCCTCGTTTTCCCCGGACATTCAGGTTGTAGATAGTTTTACCAGCCATGTCACCAGTTCGCGGGAGAATCTAAAGTGGGGAGGGGGTTGGAGGGTCGAAAGTGGAAGTCATAAAAAATGCTAAGCTATGAGACCGAAATGTTTCACGTAAGATCTACCTGGTAAACGTGAGATCGATCCTGGAAAGTTCGACCAGTTTGAGCTGTGTTGAGGGCCAACTCAAAACCATTCCCATCACCAAACACATCGACCGTCGGATCATTTTCAATGACGTCACTATGGAAACAGGTTGATGTAACCATGGGAACGGGTTGATGTAACCATGGGAACGGGTTGATGTTACTATGGCAACGGGTTGATGTAACCATGGGAACGGGTTGATGTTAATATGGCAACGGGTTGACGTCACTACACTTACTTGTTGTTATTTGAGTTAGAGAATGTGTTCCAACCGTCGTAATCAGTCGTTGAAATGTTGTATCTTATCCGCAATACACATCTAGAAAAGAAGGTTAGAATTTAATCTATATAATTGTAAGAGATAAGATAATTATCGTATGACGTATATCAAGTGATGTGTGTTAATGTTAACAAACCGTTTGGCTTGGCCGCTTGGGAAGTAGGGCAGATCAATTTCTATCCTGGAGGCGTTTGGGTGATCGTTGTTGCTACCAAAGTTCTCCGCATTGCCTGACACAAAAGAGAGATTGGTACAATAACTAAAGAGAGCAAAAGAGAAAATGGTACAATAACTAAAGATAGTAAAAAAGAGATTGTTAAATGATAGGTAAGAGACGCACCTAAATGGTTATCCCGAGTCCATGGGGCCTCGTCACAATGAATCTGTGGAGCTTGTACAATGCATCTCTCAGCATCGTCATCACTCTGTATTATAGAGGGACGTGTATTAGGGTCAACTTGGTGATTACTAAGACTCTAAACTTCACATTAATTTTGTGATTTGTGAGTCTCAGTACCTACGTGGCGTGTTAGTTCAGAATTTGATTTGATAGAAAGTATGTCACCCCGGAACCTACCCTAAGTTTCTCCCAAATTATCTTGTTAGCTCCCTGAGATTTAGCAGCCTTCTTGCAGTCACTTTCCGTTTTAACATCTGTCAGAATCTCTATAAATGAGTTGAATTTGACCCAATTTCCACCCTCAGCCTTGCAGGAGTCTTCAGTGATTGATCGGCCGTAGGTTCGCGTTCCATAGTCGTCCAAGCTCAAAACACATCTATAATGAGGTTAAGCAAAGTTGGAAAAAATAAAAACCATTATGTAAAACTAATTACGAAGTTTCAGATGATGGGTAAAAAAGGGATTCAGACCTGTATTTGGCGTTGTGGTTGAAACTATTCTCCTTGATGTAGTTACACCTGCTCTTTTCTCCCAGCCACGCAACATCAATCCAGGGAGTCCTACCCTGAGTGTACTCATTAACCTTACTGAGTGGAATTGAAGGAGGGGGGGGGGGTTACTAACCCGGTTAGATCCTCATTAACTTTACTCATTAACCAAACTGAGTGGAATTGAAGGAGGGGGGGGGTTACTAACCCGGTTAGATCCTCATTAACTCTACTCATTAACTTTACTGAGTGGGGGGGTTAGCTTTTAACTATCCTCATCACCTCTATCAACATTCACTCTGTCTGGTAACTATGGTTACTATGACAACTCACTCTGTCTTGTTACTATGGTTACTATGACAACTCACTCTGTCTGGTTACTATGGTTACTATGACAACTCACTCTGTCTGGTAACTATGGTTACTATGACAACTCACTCTGTCTGGTAACTATGGTTACTATGACAACTCACTATTTCTGGTTACTATGGTTACTATGACAACTCAGTCTGTCTGGTTACTATGGTTACTATGACAACTCACTCTGTCTGGTAGGTAGGAACCCAGTAGGGAAAGTAATCCCTTTCCTCTGGACACTCGTATCCGTGTCTATTCCCATTATTATTTTGTCGAGTTCGAGCAGCACTAGTGTATCCAATCTTGTCCTTGCCAAGATTCTGATCAGCGGTAAATAGTCCTGAAAAATAAACATAACAGGAGTAAGAAAAAGCAGTACAGAAATAGCAAAACGTCCTAAACTAAACACTCATCTGATCGAAAAGTTATAAACAGCCTGTTCTAGCAGATTCAAATATAATATTCCAGAAAGTGAAAGTGAAATTTAAAGTGAAAGTGAAAGTAAACTGAAATTTAAAGTGAAAGTGAAAGTAAACTGAAATTTAAAGTGAAAGTGAAAGTAAACTGAAAGTGAAAGTACCTCCATTGGCCTCCCTGTATCGGCATGTTTCATACCACCACACCGTCTCATGGAGTCCTTTGTTTTTGTGCACCTTAACATCGTTTCTGACCCTCATCCTGATTAGCCAACTTCCATTACTCTCATCTTTTGATGGCTCAATGTACTTCTGCAGGCAGGATGTGAACAATGAACATAGTCATTGCGAGTTAGTCGCAACTTCCGTTGCGTGGCGCGACCATCAAATTTGAGCATATAATATATGATTAGACCCTATGCTATGGGGTAAGACTTCCTCGCCACGCGAGGCCGCTATGCGGCCTCACGTAGCCGCACCGGGCTTACTTGGGTGCTGGTGCTCTTCCCTTCCCTCATATAGTATTTCCTCTGTTCAACTTTGGTGAGATCACTTTTGTCGCTGGACCTTGGGTAATCATCATCAGTTCCATTGTTCATACACATGTACTGGGGGTGAGATCGTTATTTTTTTTTTTTTTTTGGAAAAGGATAAAAATCGATATATTTATAAAGACAATATCCCGGTTGGCTCCTATTGACGGAGTGTCAATATAGACGGAGCGCTTACACCTCAAAATACTCTAAAAAATTCACACACAGAGACAGTTCTCACACACTACGGACAAACAGACTAATACAGTATATTTTTAATAGAATAAATAAAATCTAATATGGCTACTATAGATAATATATTGATTATTTCCCCCTCCCTAGCCAGCCCCCCAAAATTCTTGTTTGTAAATGTCTTGTAATCAATTTTGTGATTAGATTCGCGACTGTGCGATTGCTTGTTGTATAGTTTCAACTCTTCAACACCACACCAAAGAAATAAATAATTTGAAGTCCATGAGATAGGAAAGATTGATCTAAAGTTTAGAAAGTAGGTGAAGTCAATAGCACAGCCGCGAATTTACTAATTTGGAATGTTATTCCAGAGGTAATCTTTGAGCTTGGCCACAAAGGCGTCATGAGAATCTAGGCATCGTAGGTCATGCGGAAGGTTATTCCATTCCACATGGATACGGTAAAAATAACTATGTTTAAAAGCGTCAATATTAAGGTTATGTGTGCAAATTATGTCTGTTTGGTCCCGGTTTGTCTGTTGTCTAGTTGTATGCCTGTCGTGTCTGTCAGGGATGTATTTGTGAAGGAACAATGGAAGTTAGTTGTTGGTAGTATAGATAATGCAATTAATTTATTAATTAATTAAATTTAATTACCTGAATGACAATGTTACAGCTAAGTTTGGGGTTACCCCCACAACCGTGTTGGTTTGTCCACTCCACCATTAGCTTACTAGAGGCATCCTTATCACTCCCATAGTATTGCTGAAATGCAGTGAAATTAACAGGCAGGAGTTTCTAGTAATGAGAGTGAAATCAAGCGCAGTCCCCAAAATTACCCCACAA
The DNA here is from genome assembly GCA_020137815.1 of Hormiphora californensis. Classification (NCBI taxonomy): domain Eukaryota; kingdom Metazoa; phylum Ctenophora; class Tentaculata; order Cydippida; family Pleurobrachiidae; genus Hormiphora; species Hormiphora californensis. The sequence continues at coordinate 7,471,731 of CM035352.1, forward strand.
TTATTACCCTACAATTACCCCACAATTATTACCCTACAATTACCCCACAATTACCCCACAATTACCCCATAATTACCCTACAATTACCCCACAATTACCCCACAATTATTACCCTACAATTACCCCACAATTACCCCATAATTACCTCATAATTACCCCATAATTACCCCACAATTATTACTCCACAATATATCCCCACTATTACCCCACAATTATCCCACAATTATTACCCTACAATTACCCCATAATTATTACCCTACAATTACCCCACAATTATTACCCTACAATTACCCCACAATTACCCCACAATTACCCCACAATTATTACCCTACAATTACCCCACAATTACCCCACAATTACCCCATAATTATTACCCTACAATTACCCCACAATTATTACCCTACAATTACCCCACAATTACCCCACAATTACCCCATAATTACCTCATAATTACCCCATAATTACCCCACAATTATTACTCCACAATATATCCCCACTATTACCCCACAATTACCCCACAATTACCCCACAATTACCCCACAATTACCCAACAATTACCCCACAATTACCCCACAATTGTCCCACAATTACCATGGCGTACTGCCTGAGGATATCACCCCCGGCTGCCTTATCAAACCGATCTCCTATGTTGTATCCTCCTTTGTTGTTGTTTTGGGAATCAAATAGTCTGTTAGCGTTCTTTCTATTTGCTGTGTTCTCATTCAGCCTGGGGAATAGTGTTAATCACTAGTTGTATTTCAATTATAAAGATCCGTGATAAATGTCGTGTACAACGTGAGACTAACTCTTCTTCTTTAAAAAATTCGATTTCACCTGTTGTTGGAGCCCCGTGGGTTTTGTAGGTAACAATCACCATAGCAACCAGTTACAAGAAGGGTTACAGCTAGAACCACTGTAACCAGAGACCACATGACTCTATATACAGCATAATATAACATTTAGGTATGTTGTCAATAAGTAATTAAATTCTAATAAGTAACTGTTAAATTGCTAACCATATGGTTTACAACCTGGTCATACCGTTCTCATTTCTGTCAAATAAGCAGAGAACCGCGGTCAGAGCATTGACATGACTAGGTCTATGTGTGTAGCAACAAGAAATGAAACCCCGAACGAATACTCCACTGACCCACCTGCTTCACCCTTTTATACTAATCCATCCTTTTATGCTATTCCATCGCTTACAAAATAAACTCTCTTTCCTCCATTATTTGTTCCAAGATTCCAAGCTATTATTTTGTCCAAGCTATTATTTGATTCATATTATGAACAATGGCTCCAGAAAAGCCCTGACCTAAAACTAGAAAGTTGTCTTGCTCGACCCTGTTTCCGTGCGGGTTTGAACAAAACAACTAGAAAGGTGATCTGCAGACTATTTTTGGAAGCAACACGTGGTTAGGACGAAGTTCACCTTATATTATATATATATAATATATTTGAGGATAGAATTTATTCTTTGGTTCATTTTCTGGGGGGGGGGGGGGGTAGGGTAGATGGCGCCCATGTCAAACATAGTAAACTAATTAAAAAACAAATTCGTGGCTTGGCAAGCCCCCCCCCCCCCCGACCCAAAAATAACTCAAACCCAACCCAAGCTTAAAAGGGCTTGAAAAGTTTTTAAAAAAAACTTAAAACAGTTTTAAACAATTAATAATTTCCTCTAGCACAATGACACTGTTTGAGCCCAAAATATGCGTATGGTAAGTCAATTACTTTAACTGAAGTCACAATTTAACATCTCTTTCTCTGTGTCAATGGCTCTGAGCTTTCTTTCTCTTCCTATCTACCTTTCCCTCTCTCTCAATCAGGAATGATTTGACGTCTGAACACCTGGATTTGATATACAGCGCTTCAAACAATGAAAATACACTTGGGTAAGGGGCACCTTGCTCGCGAAAAGAGGGTCGAGCTAGGCAAGTCGTACCCGTGTAAGGTATTAGGTAGACGGTGTAAGGGGGCACCACCATAGCAGGCCCTTTCAAGGGTCTAAATACTTGTGATATGTTAATTCTGGTAATAAAATGGAAGAATGGAAGAGTTTTCTTCTTTTTTTCTACCATACTATTCTGTGTGATCGGTTCACTTATTTTCAAACTCCCCATTTTCAGCCTTCTGGCGGACATCTGTAAGATAGACCAGAGTGAGATTAAACAGGAAATTCTTCTTGAGTTTTACTTTCACACTATCCAGTGAGTTTCAAATTGGAAAGCTTTTTCATTTATGATTTCAAACTATTGTTGATTTAACGGCAAATTTAAAACCCCTGCTATTCGCCCAGGTTTGCCAAATCAAGGGAATTGAACTATGCCCAGACCTCTGCTCTCTTTACTATTATGAAGAACGTGCACAACTTGTGTGCTTGTGAGTACATTTTCATGTGCTTGAACTGCATACTTTATTGGAATCTATTATAACAGGACTGCGCTATATAATGAGTTACAGTAAATGTTACGTTGGTGGAACCCGTGGACGGTGACATATACCGGTTCTAAATCTGTAAATGTTTTCCCGGTAAAAGTTTAATGAATTCTGAAAACTCCTCCCCCCCCCCTCAGCAACACCATACAACAACAATGAGGCGGTATACTCATATTTCAAGCAAATGTTGGTAAAACACTCTCTCCAGAGACCCCCGTACAGTATTGGAGTCTTTACTGTTAACCAGGTTCAGGTTAGTGATAACATCTTTAGAACTGCTAATTAAAGTGTACTTTTTAACACAATCCTGCCAAAAAATATGAATATGACTGAAAGTGATTATCTTTATTTCTCTCGTCAGGCTATCACTGAGTACGCTCTAAACACATACTTCCGACATTTCAACATGTACAAGTATACTTTTACACCAAAGGTAATCGAAACAGAGTTCCGTGTTTATTGGTAATGTTGCTAAGTGATAGTATGACATGAAATTACCCCTTATCGCGAGTTCTATTAAATACAGCGTAATAGAGTATGGGTGACTTCGTAACCAACTCAATCTATCACACAGGTTCGTGTTGATATCAGTCTGCATTATGAAGGAGCCCCACCTACACCTGAACCTGTGGAACCTACCCCTGTTGAGGTTGAGGCTGCTGATGAGGTACTGTTACATTCCCTTCTCTCTACTCTCAATACAAGTAGTATTCTCCAACAGTAGTATTCTCCCAATCATTCCCCCTTCTCTCTAGCAGTATTCTCCCATTCCATGCCTTGTCTCTAGCAGTATTCTCCCATTCCCACTCGTCTAACAACTTCGGATGACTGGTTCTCCACCATGCTGCCTGATAACCCCATCTCCTTTGCAGGCAGTTCTAGAGGCATCTCCAGAAGAGGAGATTGCAGAACAAGAGCCCACAGAAACTGAAGAAATGCGACAACTCCGAGAAATAATCCAGACTGTGATGGGATCTGAACTGAAAACGGTAGGCGCGCTGCATAGCTTATGATGAAAGTACAGTGTTTCAGCAATCAGTGTCATATTGACTGGCAATGCGCCGCGCGCGGCCCACACATATCCCTGGAAATCGACCAAAACAAGTGTTGTGGAATTGGCATGTTTATCACATCTCGCTTGTTTCAGTTACAAGGCAAATTGGAGAAAATGATATCGGAACAAGATTCCAAGCTTGCAAAACAAGTGGAAGCGTTAGAGGAGTCAGCGGGTCTCAAGGCTGGTTCCAAATCACCCGGCAACAAGAAAAAGAAATAAAAGACTGAGATTTCTGTCAAGAAAACGTGTTTGTAACAATATATAGGGAGTTATTTGTGTGTACAGTTTCATAAAACATTTAAAGGAAACGATTATTTACATTGGTTTAGTATAAGGTCGTCCCTAAACCCAGGTGCCCTGATTTGACAGATTTCAGTTATACATGGGGGCCAGGATTCAGGGGCGACCTTCCATATACAATCACAGTCACAGGGTTTAAATACTGAATTATACCCCTCTTTCTGCCTCACACACTTCTCATTTTCTCAACATATCATGTGCAAAATGGAAGAGTCCTCTCTCTCTCTCGTGATTACATCTTATCACAGTATCACTGAATTTAGCAAACTTCACTTCAAACCACATATCTGTTATATGTAGTGTGTATTACAGAACCAGAAGAATAATAACAAACGTACATATTAAATAAAATAACCCGGTACCAATACATATCTTGTGAGGCCGATACATGACCAAATAAACAACTGACTCCATATCAAAAATAATATACACTGAATAGTTCGTTCTAGCACTATTGTTATCTCTCTCTCTCTCTCTCTCTCTCTCTCTCTCTCTCTCTCTCTCTCTCTCTATAATCATTTTTGTTTTTCTAAACTCTAAACTCTCCTCCTATACTACTATCCTAGCTCCTCTCAGTTCTTACTCATACTGCTCACTACATCTCAGGTTCAGGTAAAAGCGGCTCTCTCTCTTCTAATGATTTAAAAAGTGTTCATTTTGGTAGTATCACATCGTGTTGATGGGATACTGAGGGAACTCCTAAGACATCCCCGAACTTCCGAACTGAGATGAGTTTCCGCCTGAAAAGAAAGTGAAACTGTTTAGTATCATATCACAGCAGGCATGAAGCATGACTAAAACATGTCTACTACAGCTACTGATCGAATATGGGATTTGGGGCATTATGAAAATGAATTGTGGTTGCAAATGCAACCGGTTGATCTTCTAATTTCTATCGAGATCTCGCGAGACTCACCTAGATTCGATATCAAGATGTATAAGAGGATACTCTGACGCCTCTGAGGTGTCACTGATTGTATCTAGACACATGTCATACAGGGGCCGGACTCCATAATAAAATCGGACCATATTGGCCCAATAGGCGTGGTCAGGTTCCCATATATTGTCAGGACTGCCTCCAAACACTAGTATCTCACTGCAGTTAGAGGTAGTGTGTACAGCAGTAGTGTGCCATGTCCTGCCACAATGAGCCGCTGGACACAGGTTCACCTAGAGGAGGATACAGGTGTTTAAAATTAGACCAATACATTCCAATACGCGATAAATTTAGCATCTATCTCTCATCTCATCACATGACACGCCATGTTTTTGTTGTGACTGCTGCAGTAAGCGCTGACACCATTCCACTTTCATCAGATGCGCGGCTGCGCGCGTCCCCCTCACTCACCCGTTCCCAAGTGGGTACCGATGTTGCCGTTTTTAGCTTCCATTGAAGGTTGACCGAGTTACCAGCCTTATCCATACCTCCCAATAACAACACGCTGTTGTCGTGAAGTCTTGTACAGGTATGAAGGGAACGGGGCTGGGGACCATTTTCCGTTGTAAAGGGTCCTGTCCATGTCGTTGTATCGAAGTTGAAAATGTAAAGTTCACTGACCCGTCCTGTACGCGTTCTGCCCCCAAACAAGACCGCTCTAGGAAGGAGGATGTTAGTGTTTGTGTTTGTGGGTTTTGATCTTATTAAGTTGTTAAAACACGGAAAGCCTTTCCGGGAAAGGGATGGGCCAGGGATTGGAGAGAGGGAGAGCAAAGAAAGAGAGAGAGGGACAGAGAAAGAAAGGGAGAGAGAGTCAGACTGTATTACTAATAGAAATAATTGTGGGAGAGATTCAAGAGAAAAGGATACAAAAGAAATCGTTCTATCGTGTATGTCGAGCTGTAAATTGAAAAATGAAAAATCTACTCACTGACAGTAATTCGCGTTGTCTGTCAGAATTCAGAAAAATGGGGGGGGGGGGGCATTTGGCCACATTCTCTTTATGCTGCCACATTGAACAACCCATGTGGTAGAGAGAGAAGGAGAGAGGAATATGTCAACCAATTTATATGGCTACATTCTCTTTGTGCTACCAGTTACCACATATTGAACAACATCTATGCTTGTGGTAGAAAGAGAAGGAGAGAGGAATGTGTCAACCAATTTACATAATTTACAGGCTCACAAACAGACACAATATAATTACAGTCCACCTACACACACACATCACATTGTTCTATCGGGCAGCAACTACTGGTGCCATTGTTACAGTCGGTGTGTCAGTATTCAGCTTGTGTGTGTGTGTGTATGTGTGTGTGTGTGTTTGTGTGTGACTGTGTGTCATGTGACTGTGTGAAAGTCTGCAGCAGCAGTTGGTGGGGGGAGGAAGCCAATAAAGCGTGCTGCTGCTGCTGTTGTGTCAAACTGAGAAATAGGATATACCCTGATCAAATAACCCCACATTCCAGGGTCTTGGGCAAACTACCAAAATCTCTGTTTTTATCGGTCAATACTATTATCACTCTTGGTCGCTTGTCTAAAACTCAATTAAATTTGGTTCCTGTACTAGCCACACCTTGTCAAATATTATTGAGAAATTCCAAACAATAGAACATGTGACGCAGTTTGATATTTATCCCAGCCTTTGTGATGCATATTGACCATTGTATTAATATACCCAACCTCTATGATGCATTATATACCCTCCCTTTATGATGAATTGACCATTCTAGATACCATCCCTCTACGACTCTTGGTCGCTTGTCTAAAACTCAATTAAATTTGGTTCCTGTACTAGCCACACCTTGTCAAATATTATTGAGAAATTCCAAACAATAGAACATGTGACGCAGTTTGATATTTATCCCAGCCTTTGTGATGCATATTGACCATTGTATTAATATACCCAACCTCTATGATGCATTATATACCCTCCCTTTATGATGAATTGACCATTCTAGATACCATCCCTCTATGACGTAATCTCGCACTTGTTACATGTGGTGGTGCAATGGTGCAATGAGATCATACACCTGGCAAGGATCCCATTCTGGTATAATAACTTTCAGACCAGTGAAAGTCGTACTGAAGAGCAGAGACGCTCAGATGTCGATCCTGTCGAAAAAATCCCGACTAAAAGGACCGGCAAGTTCGATAAAGTCTACATTACGCCTGACAGGACTTTGGAGGAACGAAATGAGAGAAAACAGCTTGTTGATCGACTGAAAGAAATGGTGCAAAGGTCTCCTGGAAAACATTATTTCATTCGTGGGAAGGAGGTGGTGGAAGCACCAGGGACCACTGAGAATTGAAATTAAATTTGTTGAGTTTAGAAGTGGCGAGCGAAGAAAGGACAGTTGAGTTGAAAGGTGGTCATTTTATTTGTTTGATAGCCTCAATTATTTTTCAAGTTTCAAGTTTCAAGTTTCAAGTTTCAAGTTTCAAGTTTCAATTATCGGTTTTAAAGATCAAACTTGTTGTATTATGGAAGAGTGAGATTGTGCTAAACGATAGAATCACATTATGTAGCTAGCTATACATACAGCATATTGCGGGTGGTGTTATTGGATTGGTATTTTTAGATCGACTGCTATGCTGGGAAAGGGTGGTGCGTGAGAGAGTGTATAAGTAGTGAGCACCAGAGCACACTATATATTGGCTAATGAGGCGCGTATAAGTATAGTAGACTCTCTATTCTCTCTCTCTCTCTCTAACCGGGCCCTCTCTCGCTCTCTCTATTCTCTACTAGCTGGACTATCTCTATTTCTCTAACAATATCATCCACACGACAATTATAATACAGATGTACTGTGCACGACATTGTGCACACGGTGCACCAGAAGGATCGTCAACCCAAAGTTGAGCCCACAAAACAAACTTTTGTTGGGGGTGACCCAGGAGGCCTTCCTGAACATCCCCACGGTGAGAAAAGTATATGTTATCGGGGGAAATTTTTGTCAAAATCGAAAAAACTGGTTTTTGGTCCAAATTTGTGCATAACTTACTTGACTGCCGTTTGATGAAATATCTGATTGACATAAAATAAGTATACAAGACCTATTTTTGCAAGAGGAATCGATTGCCGGTGGAGAGAAATCTCTAAAATGACCGGAAAATTGTCAAATATGGGAATTTTGTCATTTTTTTGAGGTTTTTGGCCCTTTAACCATTGAAAACGTTGAGATAGGAAGTTGGCAATAGCGCCAATCGTTAAAATGGTCATTTTTCTACGGGATCCCAAAATTTCATGTATATCCGATTCATGGTTAGATTTTGGCAAACTATTGAGATGTGCTTACTGAAAAAAGGATAACTTGATTTTCTCGTTTTTTGCGATTTTTTAACTTTTGAAAGAATTCTGATTGAAATGGCCAATCAGGGCCATACTAAAGTTGTTTATGGGACAATTTTCGACCAAAATCCAAGATTTCATGCAAATCCAATGACAGATCATTGATTTATAGAAAGTTGAAATAGGCAAAAAAGGCCAATTTTTAACATGAAAACAAAAATACACATTTTTTCTTGTCAATTTCCATCAACAACTGGTGCCCTACCTATTTTTGCACGTAGAATCGATTGTCGGTGGAGTGGATCCTCTTAAATGATTGGAAAAGCGGTCAAAATGCCATTTTTTGGAGGTCCAAAAACTTCCAAAAAATGACATTTCGACCGCTTTCCAATCATTTAAGAGGATCCACTCCACCGGCAATCGATTCTACTTGCAAAAATAGGTAGGGTACCAGTTGTTGATGGAAATTGACAAGAAAAAATGTGTATTTTTGTTTTCATGTTAAAAATTGGCCTTTTTTGCCTATTTCAACTTTCTATAAATCAATGATCTGTCATTGGATTTGCATGAAATCTTGGATTTTGGTCGAAAATTGTCCCATAAACAACTTTAGTATGGCCCTGATTGGCCATTTCAATCAGAATTCTTTCAAAAGTTAAAAAATCGCAAAAAACGAGAAAATCAAGTTATCCTTTTTTCAGTAAGCACATCTCAATAGTTTGCCAAAATCTAACCATGAATCGGATATACATGAAATTTTGGGATCCCGTAGAAAAATGACCATTTTAACGATTGGCGCTATTGCCAACTTCCTATCTCAACGTTTTCAATGGTTAAAGGGCCAAAAACCTCAAAAAAATGACAAAATTCCCATATTTGACAATTTTCCGGTCATTTTAGAGATTTCTCTCCACCGGCAATCGATTCCTCGTGCAAAAATAGGTCTTGTATACTTATTTTATGTCAATCAGATATTTCATCAAACGGCAGTCAAGTAAGTTATGCACAAATTTGGACCAAAAACCAGTTTTTTCGATTTTGACAAAAATTTCCCCCGATAACATATACTTTTCTCACCGTGGGGATGTTCAGGAAGGCCTCCTGGGTCACCCCCAACAAAAGTTTGTTTTGTGGGCTCAACTTTGGGTTGACGATCCTTCTGGTGCACCGTGTGCACAGACACTCTCACATGCAGACACCTGCCACATAACAACAGACAGGAGACAGGGTCCAAGAGGATCAGCCCGTATTATAGCTGTCGCCAGCGCTTATTTATTTTGTACATTGAAGTCTCTCTGACTAACCATGAGTCATGATAATGTCAAATTTAGGTTTGTACAAGTCAGTACAGCTCTTTTTAGGCGTAGCTATATTTCCAGCAGGCTATTTTTTAGTACTATTATAATCCACTTCCGCGTCTCTTTTTGTATGCATTTGGACAGAAACACGTCATACGGAATTACAGAGAAAGAGAGAGAGAGAGAGAGAGAGAGAGAGAAAGAGAGAGCTATAGCTCTCTCTCTTTCTCTCTATCTTTCTCTCTAAAGCTAACACGGACACGATGTGGTATCACGTGTTTTGACCAGTTGTGACTTCACACGTCAAACCCCACACACAGGAATGTACAAACATATCACAACAAACAGTTACAAGAATAACACGCTGTTAGTGCCAAGAATTGAGGGGGGCTATTCTACACTGTTCTAGAAATACATAAATACATGTCCTTAAATAGACCTTAAAAACTGCTGTTGTTTTTAATTTGCATAAATACATGTCCATTATTAGAAAATATGTGAGTAGAACGCTTTCAGTCATTTGAGTAGCAGACTCAACCTCAAGAAGTCATAGTGATCGTGTAATCTTCTTCTTTGATGAGGATGAGAGATCTATCTTTATAGAGAGAGAGAGAGAGCAAGAGAGAGAGAGAGAGAGAGAGAGAAGAGAGAGAGAGAGAGAGAGAGAGAGAGAGAGCAGAGAGAGAGAGAGAGAGAGAGGAGAGATAGAGGAAGAGAGATATAGAGAATCTCTCTACTCTCTTCTCTTTCTTCTCTCTCTCTCTCATATCTCTCTCTCCTCTCTCATCTCGCTCTCTCTCCCCGCTTCCGCTCTCTCTCTGATTAGAGAGAGACAGAAAGCACACTCACTGATTATCTGAGTACACTGTAAGTGTGTGGGCGGCTCGGGGCGAGGGAATAGCTCCACTACAGGGAGGTGCACTCCACGTTTCAGTACCCAGGTCAAACCTCCACATTTCATTATTCCATCCAACGAAGGCGTGCGTTTGGTCAGGTACAAACTGGATGGGGAGAGAGAGTGGCCTGGTGTGTCTGTGTGGTCTGGTACAAACTGTTGTGTGTGTGTAGATGGGGAGAGAGAATGGTGTGTGGATGGGGAGTTACGCAATGTTGGATAAACCCGGAAAACGTTTAGTTCGCAACACTGCACAGACACAATATATAGAAACCATCTGCCGTTACAGCACTTACCGTGCTATTAGGGGTAGCCCTTAGTATCCTAGAGCCCCATCCAGCGAATATCCATAGTGCGTTGCCATGGTAAACCATGGTGGCCTTATCCCGAACTGTCGGTCTGCTTGGGATATCGAAGTCTGTATCCTGAGCTGAGTCAGTAGGTCCGAGGAGACGCCACACCATTGTCTCTGTATTCAGCTCGTACAAATCGTTGGAGAATTCCCGCCTGATAAAGGGGATGCTAGAATCCTGGGGGTAATGACCGACAGTGTGCATGTGTGGGACAAGTACTCTATAATTGTACTCCATGGAATTTAGAAGTAGTGGTTCACAAAAACAGCTTGCTTGACGGGTTGAACAAGCAAGTGACATGTTTTATCATTCTTCTGAAAACTAAAACTGTTCGGTGGTCAGGACACCATGCACTGACCATCAACCACTACATAATTCCAGGGATTCTAGTTCTTCGAAGTCAATATAATGGCTAGTTACATAGTGTGGCTCTTATCTGTCTGTTTATTGTTACTTACATAGTAGGATGTCTGCTAACTTCGTTCAGAACTAGACCTCCAAAAACGTAGATCTTCCGATCGCAAACAGCTGAACACATACCACTCCCACGGCGGGGAATTTTTCCAGTAGCCACCACTTTGGACCATGTTCCCTGAAAGTAAATGTTAGATTAAACCTTTATTAGTAGTACCAGGTGGTACTACCACCTTAGAAATGTTAAAACTTTCTTAGTTAGCCTCTAGGACTTACCGTTGATAAAGAGTAAATAAAAATATGGGACATGTCCACTGTAGTGTCTTTCTTGTCGTTCTGGTCTTTGTGATAACCACCTATCATGATCATTGTTTCCCCAATGACCGCACTAAGATGCGACATTCGGCCTCGCATGGTGGCCATAACCTCACCGTCCACTCCCCTCGAGTCTCGACCTCTGTTCAAATCGCTGTTATTTTACCGTTCATAGCTTCTAAATTTTCTAAAAGAGAATAAAGTAATGTGTACTGGGGCTGAGTGTGTTACGATTCAAGAGGTATTTCGATTTTTGACTCGGTCTAAAATTGAGTCTAATAGGCCACGGAAAATGGGGCCGCTTACAGTGGTCATGCTTCTTAAAGGGCAGCCCCAACTTGTCCAGCGCATGCAAACAGCCAAAAAGGACCTTGAGATAGTTGGCAAACGTTGCTGGCCCCCGTAGCGCAGGATAAGGCAGCGCTTTTCAATTGAGATAGCCAAAAAGTTCAAAAATAGGGATCCCTAAAAAAGTTCAGTATTTACACAGCGTTTACACAGTCTTTACACAGTCGTTACACCCAGAGCGGCGCGTGCTGCGTTTTGCAGCTTTTTCTAAGAAAATATTGGATTGTGTGCTGCACAATTGAGTAAATTGAGCGCTGCGGCGAAAAAAGTTTCCGAAAACGCTGCAAATCGAGTGCGAATGACGCAGTCTTTACACCCAGAGCGGCGCGGGCGCTCTGGGTGTAACGACTGTGTAAAGACTGTGTAAACGCTGTGTAAATACTGAACTTTTTTAGGGATCCCTATGAAACAGGAAAAAAACTTTAAGAACTTTTAAAAAGTGAAAACTTATTAACAGAGCTCTGCGCGGCGCCATAATTTTCGTTCTTAACGCTGCAAGAGCGAGCCGCGCGCTTATGGCAAGTCGCGATTCGTCGCGGGTACGGTCCAAAAAAACTGAAATTCCTGAGCTGTTTTCCAAGTTTCGTTTCGCCACTTTGCTAAATTTTGACAGCGCTTGGCTTCCACTGCAGCCTAGTAACTTTCATCATATAGTCCCCGCAATGCTAACAATCGATTTGAGTGGTCGAGACGGGTTTAAATTGTCCGTTAGGGTATTTTTAGTGCCTTCTTTGGAGTTTGGTGTTATCGCGTCGGTTAGATTTTGGTAGCACACACCTTAAAACAGTCTTAGAGGGACACATATCATGCATCAAGATCTCCCGTGATACGGAAGTTAGCTGTTACCGGTAAATTCACGCGTTTTAGGTCATTAATCTGCCATTTCTTGGCCAAATCGCATTATCTTGGGCTTGTTGAAATTCTAGAAAAAGCGATAAGGTGTCTCCAAACTAACTCCTTCCTCTTGTACAATACGGTTCAAGAGGAAAGAATAGTGATGTTTAGTTTAACAAAAACCAGATCAGATCATAAAATTGTGACTAACCGACAGAAGAGTAAATATTATTTTTACTAGAGTACCCGTTTGCTGGGAACCCGTGACCTGGTAAATGGTAATTTATCCTCATATAACCGGTGACATTTGTGTTTGATTTTTAAAAGACTAGCGCACCCATCGGGTGCGCCTCAAGTAAGGCCTTTTTGATAACCCACCCGGCGAAGCCGGGTGGTTCTTTTCGCCCCATTCAACGTCAATAAAACGGTTGCCATGGCAACTGGACTTGGAGTGGTAACTATGGGGACTGGAATGTTAAAAGTCATTCGAATATATTAACAAACTTCCACTGGAAGTTCCAAAACTGTGAATAACAGCTTTACAGCTTTGGGCACATAAAGTGTTTTATGAAGGAGCAGTCTGTCGCTTAGATACCGCTGAACGAACGACTTCGACTTCGACGTTCATCTCCATTGGGTGCGCCCCAAATAACGGCTTTTTGATAAACCACCCGGCTGCGCCGGGTGGCCCTCTTTTTCCCACATATATGTCACCAATTCAATGGTTGCCATGGTAACTAAATCGGTAACTATGGAGACTGAATTGCTAAATTATGTTCCGAAATGATCACAAACTGCCAGTAAAGTAAAAACAACTGCTCACAAAAGAGGGCCGGGTGTTAAACATAACGCTTTGGGTTTGCCATCTGATTTAGAATGGGTGTGGTAATTTAAACATGTGACACTGTGCAGTGTACAGAGCTGATGAGATATGTGACACTGACAGGGCTGGGGTTCTGATGAGATGAAATGTGATCGGATAGCAGGAGCAGTGAGCACACATCAAGAGGACCCAAAAAAACTAAATCAGTGCCCATAGCAACATGAACAAAATGATGTGACGAATTGGTCATGTCATGAACGCGCGCGGCGGAAGTAGAAGTTAAAGCAATCGTTGTGAGCAGCATCTGTGTGTGCGCGGCGCTACTTCCATCTTAGCTTCCGTAGTTACGTAATTTCACCACTGCTTCACAGCTTTGGTCATATGACGTGTTTTATGAAGGAGCACTGTCGCGTAGAAACGCACTGAACGAACGGCTTCGACGACGTTCATCTCCAAATTATAATAGAGATAATTTGTTTGTTCCTTAGAGCAATGAGTAGGAGCGGTTAGATCAGCACGTGCAGAAAGTCGCGCGCCACCCTAATCTCAGGTTACTCTCACGGCTTCATTTCGCATCCAATCCAAAAGTGACCTTTATCAAACCTGTAGATCTCCTCAAGGAGAAGCAAAAACTTGAGGGACATTTCTTGATTGGATGCGACCTCGAGGAGCTATGACAATGCGCAAAAAGGGGTGGCACGCGACTAAAGTCCATTTTTATTCAACTGTTCACCCCTCAACTCATGCGCGTGCGATATTTTAATTTACGCTGCGCGCTACACGTTAACATGTGATAAACGCGCAAAACAATTCCGCGCACGACTTTGGGGGGTGAACAGTTGAAAAAAATGGACTTTATAACCACGTGGTGATCTAACCGCTCCTACTATCATGGTAAGCGGTAAAGGTTGACCCGTCTCCTGAGAATTTAAAACTGTTTTGGCCATAACTCAGCCATTTCTTGACCAATTTGCAAAATCTTGGGCTCATTGGAAAGAAGACATTAAGATCTTTAAAATGAGCTCAATAAAATGAAAATTGGCGCAAATTGCGCGGCGTAGTGGCGAAAACGCGCATTTTGCGCCATTGCGCCGCGCAAAGCCGCACAATTTGCGCCAATTTTCATTTTATTGAGCTCATTTTAAAGATCTTTTTTTCTTCTTTCCAATGAGCCCAAGATTTTGCAAATTGGTCAAGAAATGGCTGAGTTATGGCCAAATAAAAATATAATTCTCAGGAGACGGGTCGACCTTTACCGCTTACCTACTATCATACACATTGGGTTTTTGAAAAAACGGCCATTAGAATTTTGGCGAGGCGGGTAAATCATTTACTGTAACGCGCGAATTTCCCCAAAAAAGCGCTGCTTTTTTACGCCGCGCGGAACCTAAAATTACGCGCGCAGTGTAAAATTTTAAAATTCATTGAAAATTTCCTCTCATTCGCGTTTTATGTCGCCAAAAAAAGTCTACGAAAAATTCCAAATTCGTGAATTATAAGAACTCCGGTCAGTTCTCATCTTGCCAATCCGTTTTCCGGGAACCCCTGGCCAAAGGACATTAAAATTCACATAACGACCAAGTTTCATATCGATTGGATAAGATTTTGGGTGGCTACGGTGAAAAATATCGTATTTTTGGCATTTTTAACTTTCCCGACGCGATTTACGACCCTTAAACATTGAGTTACGGGAAATCGCTATCAAGTAAAATGAAGTTCAAACGATTCTCTTTCCCCACTATTGCGTTAGTTTTTTGATTTAGAGCCGTTTTCAGGGTCTTAGAAGCGTTTGAAAAATGTAAGTCTTTTTGTCGCAATGACGTCACCCCGTGACGTCACTGCTGTTAAGATCGGATCAAAAATCTGAGCCCGTACTTACATCCGCCTTGGTCCAAGGTACCAGTGTACAAATTTTCAGGGGTCTAGCTCAAAAACTGTGGGAGGAGTTTGAAAAACCAATTAACGGACAGACTGACTAACATTATGGAATTTATTATATGGATAATGTTAAATGCTTTCTGTATGTTTATAAGTCGCATGGGACGTGCGTGGTGTACCAGGAGTGGTGGATTGTGAAGCCACTCTTGTTGTGTCCCTCTCCTATATTCTCCGTGTGCCAACACAACACTATAATGGTACACCCGCACAGTAGTGTTCCTTTCTTATCCAGTTGTTTTCTGTATAAATTATTGTTTTGACATGTTGTATTTGAACCGGCTTTTGCAAAAAAAAACTAATTTAGTACATTTCAATTGTCAAAGTCAAAAGTGTAAAGTGTGAACAGAGGTATATGTGCAATGGTTGGAATCAGAAGAAGTCTTTTTACTGATCACAGATTCCGCCAAACGAAACAAACATTTTCAAATTCCATGCTAACGTTTCTTCCCCATTTTAGAATGTACACATTTTAACACAGATAATGACGCAGCCTTCACCAGAACTCGTGAAATCGTTCAACGATGAGGTACGCTATATTACTATACTGTACTTTATTACTTTACATTTTACTGGGTACTGTTTGTGAGAAGAAGTTGTTTCTCTTTATTAATGTAGAGAAACCGGTTTGAAACAGCAGAGAATAATTCGTAATAGCATATTTGTGGGTGATTTGGGCTGGGATCATCCTTCTTTGTTACTGCAGTAATATGCTCTGTGGAGCTACCCATGGGTAGCTCCACACCCGCTCCACAAAACATATTCACCTGATAGGTCCCTGATCCTTATGTGGGAGGTTTAATACGATGTCCGACCAAGTATTTTAACGGGTTGTGAAAGGGAGGGGTCAAATATGATGTGAAAAAGACAATCAATAGACAGCAGCTATTCTTTAGTATCATGGCTGAAGAGCATTCTTCAACTGTACCCAAGTAGCTGAAATCAGATCATGCCACAACTCAATTCTACTCGGAAGACCCTATGTTTTGTTGTCCCATACCTCTCCTCCTTAATCCTCCGGAACATTATCTCTCTCTTTCTCTCTTACCTTCTCTATCTCTCCCCCTCACTCTATCTACCCCTCTCTCAGGCCTCAGCTCACTCTCTCTGTCTCTCTCTTTTCAGAACCGGATTTTCACCATTTTTAGCAATCGATTTCCTTTCCGACGTAATTTCATCTTTATTGTATCACCACCAGATCCCCACCAAAATTGTGTAAACCCCATAATTATTGAACGAGGGCCTAAATCAAACATCGCTTCATAAGTTTCGTGCTCCTTGGTCTGTAGAACAAGTGTGCCAAAAGAGAAGGTCTAGATCCTAGCCGTTTTTTCAAAAAGTGGTTAACCATGTGAAAAAGGGGGTTTAGAGGAGATCTCGAGAGCCATAATGGCGATTTTTCCAGATTTTCTTAACCCCAAATAATTCAAAGACCTTGGACTTATGGTGTAAAACTTTGCAGAGTGATCCCTCTTGATAAGACAAAGTGTTTGAGTCAAACAGTTTGACACTCAATTGGCCCAATTGAATTGGGTCTTCCTAACCCCCTACCAGTCCTAGAATAATAAGTGACCTTAACTTTCTCTTGATGAACCGTTTACACAAAAGTCAATTATGTTATCGTTATGATTTAGTGCGCCAAGTGCTATCACATGATGGTAACCCCAAAATAGGGGTCAAAATTTAGCGACATCCCAACCCCCACTCTGCCATTAACAGGGTTTTGCTCAAGATTTCAAACAAAATCAAAGAGGGGTCAGCGAGGGGTTTACAGGTTTATCTGCACGCAAGGGAGGGAGTTGTGTTCTATAGACCCCGCTGGCGGACACCTAGAAGCAAAACAAGCACAATTTACGTGGTTGACACAGAGAGAGCTCACACAAAACGGGTCAAACAGTTAGAAATGAAGCTACAGAGTGCCTCTCTACATTCCTACACACTCGTAACAATCGTCGTAACAGTTTCAAAGGGTGGAATGCAGAGAGAGATTACAGTTAATTGTGGGTCATGAGCAACAGTTGCAACAGACTGGCGGGCGCCAAATCTAGACAGAGAGCGTTGTAGGTTGTACACACACTCCCTCTTGTGTTGTCATGTCATTTTATCGTGTTTCCAGTGATTCTTTGTGATCTTTACACAAATCTGTCAGAGGGCGTGCGTCTATCGAGACACAAACTCACGGCAGTGCACGGCCCAATAGACCAGTGCAAATTGTTTGAGCGCGCCGTGCGTCTATTTGAGCCGGCGGGGTCTATATATTTGTAACTTGACATTAGAGTGCGAGAGGGAAGACACCGGTCTGGAGAGAACAATTCACTGGAACCCATATATATTCCCATTACATACATCCCGGTCCCTTTCTGTTCCTTCGACTATCCCCCCCCCCCCCCCCCCCCCCCCCTCCTTTCCGTCCCCTGCAATCCCAAAGTTTCGCTCCCTCCATCCACCTCTCCGCGCACTAGCAGATATTGACCAGAGTGCTGGTGAAAGTTGTAGTTGTTAGCAGCAGTTTGGTGCGCGCTCTCATATTAGTCTGCAGGCTCAGCTCCTGCCTTCTAATTTCTACACACTGACATTGTTTATTGCTTATCAATAATTAGATAAGATCCTAAAATGACTGTCCAAATAATACACTGGTATATTCGAGAATCAGCAAACCGGCAATAGTTAGAGAACGATTAATTGAACATTGTGTGGCTCACACCGTCATTTTGTTTCAGCACTCTTTGGGGGTTCGGTAGATCAAATGGAACATTGTAACCCTTCTCTAACCACTTCTCTTTCCTCAGTTGGCGAGTATGCTCACTCAGAAGCCGCCAGTGTCAAGTAGCAAGATGAAGGATATAACAAGGGGCGCAATGAAGGGAGTTAGGTTCTATAAACACATTGTCATGTCTGTCGAGAAACTCATACAAAAGGTAGGATTTAAATCGAATTCTGGTATATTCTGAATTGAACTTAATTGAACTGCTTATAAATGCTAGTTTTCTTTACTTTTACGATCTCCCTCCACACCACTAAGTTGTTACATTTCAAGGTGTCTGTATCTTGAGAGTCATGAACCATGTCCCCTAATGTACGCTCCCCTCACTCGCAGTGTAAGCCGGAGTTTAAGCTATCTGGTGTATACGTCATAGACGCCATAGTACGGCAATCAAAGCACCAGAACAAGGAGCGAGACAACTACGCACCTCGCTTTGAGATAAACCTCCATACAACTGCTCAAAACTTGTTCAAGTGTAGTAGGGGAGACCAGGTTAAGATATGCAGAACGTTCAAATTGTGGGAGTTGAACAGCGTCTTCTCCTATCACACTATTCAGAAGTGTCTTGTTCACGCCTCTCCTGATATCAGGAAAGGTAAGAAGGGGTCTGTACTGGGCTGGGGAGGGGGCATGCTAATTGTTAGAAAAGGTAAGGAGGGACTGCTTTTTAAACGTTCTAGTAAAACTCATTAATGGCAGTTTCGACAAAGTTGCTTGGACTATTATAATTAACGGCCGGTGTTCATTACAATATTTCCACAGAGGGTGTGGGGTTAGCGGAGGATTCCATTGCTAAGATGAGGCAGTTATCGGGGGATGATGATCTCGCAAAACAACAGAAACAACTGGAGGAACAGAAACGAAGGCTAGCCAAACAGGAAGAAGAGGTATGTGTGACAGATTCTCTGGGGGTGTTACGTTCTACTTTTTATAATTCTGTGTGTGGCAGATTCTCTACTCTCTAGGGGTGTACTACTTTTTGTAACCTGTTTGGTAACACATCCCGCAGATCTCTAATTATCCAACTAATTAATTAACTAATCATCCAACTATTCCCCTACCAGATAAACCGGCAAAAAGAAGAACTGAACAAACTAAACAATTCAACAATACCTGCTAATATCGGCAACATATTGTTTGTAAGTGATGAACTTTATTTATAATTTAATGAATTGTCATCATCGTCAACAGTTTTTTGAATTTCTATCCGATAATCCGCCATGTTCCCACAGGGGGTGTCTGCACAGAATGAGAAATCAGACTCACCTGCACCTGAAAATAAAGCCGAAGTAAGTAGACCATCAACCCCCTCTCTCTCTCTCCTCTCCACTATCCCCCCCCCCCCTCCCTGAAATAAGTGCTCCCGGCTCCCGCCTCTCTCAATATTCTTGGATCAATACTGGTTATGATCACTCGCTCTCTCCACACCCCTTCCTAGTTCTCCCCATCTCCAGATTTTGATGGATAATTTTGACTATGGCGATGACGATGAGGACGCTGTAAACAGACAGTTGAAGAAAGTGAAGGCCCCAGCAAACCCGCCCTCAGCTGAGAAGTATAACCCTAACAAAAGTGCGGAGAGCAGGGAACTGGATAAACTTTATACACCCTCACCCATCGAGAAACCACCCAAAAAGTAGGTCGCATGGTCGGGGTCGGTTGTGGGCAACTACCTAACCACTTCTATCATCTTCGCCGTGTTTCTCACATCTTCAGATTCAACACTGTTCCTCCACTTTCAGATTTTTCACATAGATATCCTCTTCCCCTCTGTTACCTCTAACAATATCATATTTTTCAGATCGAAGCACCGCTCCCCGGAATCCAGGGAGCACAGGAGGAAAAGTTCCACAAGGGACGAATCGAGGGAAAGCAAGAAACACAAGAAGAGCAAGAGGGAGAGTAAGAGGTCCCGGAGTGCTAGTCCAATACACCATCGGAAGACTAGTGGAGGGGACCGGGGTAGTAGTGGGGGTGACAGGGGGAGTAGTGCTGTTCTAAACACAGAGAAACTAACGAAACCCAACTGCGTAACAGGTCAGTTGTCATCATGGCACCCCCGTCACCATGACAATCCCCCTGTTGTACTTTTGAGTCCGTTCGTTTATTTAAAAACATCAGATCCCAGACTTCACTCTCACCACACCTATTCCAATAACATCCTATTTTGCAGTAATGAGTACTACAATATGGATTGGTAACATCAGGAAGACAGTCCCTGAGAGCGAGATATCTGGGTTACTAAAGAAGACAGTAGATGCTGATTCTATAAAGGAAATCAATATGGTACCTCCCCGGGGATGTTGTTATGTCAACCTGAAGGACAGGAGGACAGCTGACAAAGCTATTAATGAACTGAAGGACCTGAAACTGCACGGCACTGCGTGCAAGGTATAACCCCCACCCCCCGATTTAACCACTCCCCTAAACCACACCCCTCCCCTAGGGACTTCGCTTTTTCATACGTTCAAGCTGGCCCTTTCCCTTTAATATGTAGCTACTAACACTACTACACTGTCTTCAGACTGACCCTTTCAGACGTGCAGACTGACTCCTAACAACTCCCTTTTCTCTTCCCTCCCCAGATCGCGTGGGCTCCTGGTAAGGGCTGCAAATCCCTCAAACACTTCTGGAACGTAGATCTAGGTTGCACCTTTATTCCCTTCAAGGACTACCACAAACTCCAAGACTACCACACCACCAACCCCTCATTAGCCCCTGATTTGGGTGACGGGGGGACCATCCTGGATAGTTCTCTACCGGGGAATAGAGGTAATTATATATTGGGCACAGTGCCAAATGGGCACTTGTGTCACAAGAGAGATGTATTTGGGGGTGTGGTTCGGGGGTTGGGTTAGGATCTTTTAGATTTGAGCGAGAAAATGTATATGTCATGAACTGTGAGATCATGTTTTTTAAATGTAGCAAGGAAGCTTTAAATTAAATGTAGCAATTAGATCTTTAAAATGATGAAATTATGTTTGATGTTAGAGCGTTTTACTTTATATCATGTCTTTAAGCAATATAAATGATTGGGCAATGTACAAATAATTCCGGGTATGCAAAATATGCAGTCCGCTCAGTGTCACAATTGTTCAATGTTCTGAACAAGTCAAATTCACCGTATCACACTGTTGTTCTTTCTGTACCATGCTTTGGTCCATTATTCCCAATCATTGAATTGACCACAATTTGGTCAGAAACCAAATGGCAGTTTATAATTTGGTTACCATGCCAGTTGTAACTCGAGATCCAAAGTTCTATGAAATCAACAGTTTTGGGCTATTGCTCACCCATATAATAATATTATTAGCTGGCTCGCTTAACATTTTCGCTTTCACTAATCAATCATAACCATACTCATAGCTTATGCCATGGCATCGTTATTGTACCCGTTGATTGGACCATACACTGACTGAAAAATAAGAAGATATTACAAAATATTGTACCATTTGTTATTAGTGCGATAATCGTAACGCGAGAGACGAGAGAGAGACGAGCGAGAGACGAGCGAGATGTATTTAATGAGCGACATATTATGGGTCTGTTTTTGGTCTAATATTGGATATACATTGTCCCCCTGGGCCCTGATATTAGCCTGACGTATTGTCATGTATGATTGATAACGAGATATGATAAGGGGCGATTCAAAAAGGAGGTCCAGGGGTAGGGGAAGGGGAGGTAGCCGATTTCGGACATCTCTGGACAAAGGGGAAGGGGGTTGACGCAATTCGGACTGTCCCAGGTTTTGAAGAAAAATTTTACTGATTTTACTAGACGAAATCTCGGACAGGGGGGAGGTAGGGGGTCTGGCAGATTCGGACAGGCCTGGACAGGGGAGGGAGGGGGGGGGTAAAAAATGACCAAAAATCACGGACGTCCTTTTTGAATCGCCCCTAACGAGATATGTAATGGGTGTGTGTTAGGTTATATTAATGACCCCCTATGATTCTGTTCGATAACCCACTCCACACCAGGCGGTGCTGACTACTACGATCCCGTGATGTCCGATAGTGGAGGGGACCTGTTTGACTCTCCCATTCCAATCCTGCCCATCCCAAGTGTGGTACCGAGTATGCCTCAGTTACCCAACAGGGCGCCACCTCCACGGCCCACACCCCCTCTGGAGCCCCCTCCACCCACACCAGCTGCCCCTATGGTGGGATCAGGGGCCCTTCAAGGTGTGTATCGGTCCCCCTTCATGCCCCCACCGACAGATTTCAACTCCTTCCTGGTAAACGCCATGAAGCCCGGTGCCATGCCCCCTCCTGACAACAACAACTCAGTTATTGGGAACAGTATTACCTCGCTGGGAGGGAGCGGTATCGGTTCCCTTGGTAACAGCATTGGTTCCCTTGGTAACAGCATTGGTTCCCTTGGTAACAGCATTGGGAGCATTGGTAACAGCATATGGGAGCATGAACACTTCGAATGCCAACAAGTTTCGGATCTCTTGGTGTCGGTAACATTATGAACACTAGCATGAGTGGTAACATGAACATGAGTGGTAATATGAACACTAATATTAACATGAGTGCAGCAGTTGGTAATATGGGGTCCCTAGCAATACCAGTTCTAGGGGAACAAAACAAGGCAGCACCCCTCATTCCCCCCACTTCTGATAGGATGCACGCTGGAGGTCTCCCTCCCTTCAACCCTCAATTTAATCCCATGTTCAGCCCTCAGCAACACCAGTCTCCCCGGCCCTTGTTCAGCCCACAGCAACAACAATCTCCCCGCCCCCTGTTCCTGAGCCAGGGTGGAGTCCAGCGACCTAGGCCTCCCGGACCTGATCACACTAATAGAGGGGGACCTCCCAACCTGCTCTCTCCACGACCCCCTGTTCCCAGTGCTCCTAACATGATATTACCTGGACCTAACTCTTCCATCCCCTCATCTCTCCTTCCTTCTAACTCCCCTCTCATGCCGGCTAACATCCCTCTACCCACCCAACCTCCACCAACCTCCCTGGCTCCCCCCGGGTTCCAGCCACCATCCTCTCTTGCTCCCCCAGGGTTCCAGCCCCCCTCTTCTCTTGCTCCACCCGGGTTCCAGCCGCTCGCATCCCTTGATATTCCTGGAAAACCAATCCCTAGTTTCCTGGAAAAAGAGAGTGAAAAGAAATCATTCAGTCCAGCACCTGGAGATGGAGGACCACCTGGATTTGATGAGCCCCCTAAACAGCAGTTTGGGCAGTTTACTGTTCATCCCTCCCGTAACAACAACAATAATATGGGAGGTGGAGGAGGACCGAGACAGTCATTTGGTGGGGGTTACAGAGGCCGTGGTGGTAGGGGCGGGTACCGGCCGAGAAACCAGTTTCTCTGGATCTTCTCGTCCTCCCTTTTCCTATGAACTTTAGACCATCATTCCGGCCACGTTTTAATAACAACTCTTGAATTAATTGATTCGAGATGATTGGTCCTGCCTGAGAGAAGACAGTGATATGCTTTTGGTTTTTGAAATGAGTTTGAACTGTGCAACTTTGAAACTGTGTGCGTGTGTGTTACTATTATTGGATAAATCGAGAAAACTGAGACGAAGAGAGAGATATTGAAGAGAGAGAAATTGAAGAGAGAGAATTGAAAGGACCTACAAATATGTTATACTACTCTGATTATCGTTAAAATCATTTAAATTGGCCTCTTTTAATTATGTCGGGGGATGACGGATGGGGGAGAAGAACACCCTTTCTACACCCATTTCTAACACCCCCTCATTATTACAGGCGAGGGAGCTGGTGAGGTTTTAGAGCAGTTATTCCACTCCATCAAGGAGGGTGGAGGAGCCCGAGCTACCAACGGTGGGGTCCACACCGCTGAGGAAGATCGGGTCAGCGCTAAACTAGATAAACTTCACAACATATCCCTCCTCGGGAAACCGACCTCAGATCAACCCGGTGGGAAAACAACAACCCCTGGTTCAGATAGTATCGTCCACCTTCTAAACTCTCCCGGATATGACCACCCTGAACCCTCGAGGGATGAGGAGGTTGGGTACTTTGGGGACAGGGTAATGAGTCCCCCGGAGAGTCTCAATGTACCTGCCCCTCAACTAGAACCAGAGACCCCGATCAAGGAGGAGGTCCTGCCCTACAGCCGCCCAGTTGATCCTGCAACTCCATCCCCGCTGAAGAAAGCAATCAACTTGCAGACATATCTGAAGAGGAAGAAGGACGATGAGACCCCGGAGGAAACTCCGCCATCCTCCTCAGATCACATGATGACGTCACCGCCTCGTACTGTGACGTCATTACCTGCGGTGACATCATCACCTGATATCGCCATGTCACCCGTCAAGAGATCCATCACTCCTCCTCCTGTTAAGAGATCCATCACTCCTCCTCCTGCTGCCCCTGTCCAGGAGGCCGTCGGGGATGATTTGCTGGAGTGGGCCTCACAGGAGGGAGAAGTGGTTAAGGATGAGACTACTACACCACCTGCTGTTGTTAGTGATTCTTTGGATGATAAACTGGCTGAGGTGGAGATGGAGAGGGATCCAGATCTTCTCCCTTCGTTCTTCCTTCAGAGAGAGGAAGAAGAAGAGGAAGATGGGGAGATCTCCCAGGAGGATGTGTTAGCTGGTATCAAATCTCCCTCTGTGTCACCTGAGAAAACCCCACCACGACCCAAGATGGACAGCACACCTCCACCACAACAGAGCACCGTGGCTGAGGCGGATAGGAGAAGTAGGTCCAAGAGTGAGTCGAAGAAAGATAAGAAGAAGAAGAAAAAGAAGAAGAAGAACAAGAAGAAGAGTGAGAAAGATAGTGATATTGATGAAGATATCAGGAAGTTGGAACTTCTCAAGGCTGAGCTGGAGAGAGAGGAGAGGAAGGAGAGGGAGAAGGAAGCTAGGAAGTTGGAAAAGAGAAGGAAACGGAGCCCCAGTCCGAAGTTCAAGGACAAACATAAAAAAGAAAAACGGGCAAAGAGATAGACTGTTAATGGACAATTATATAAGGGGGCAGAATGAATTATATAGTATGTCTTTGAGAGAAGAGGGAGAGGGAGGGAGGGAGAAGAGTGAGGTAATAAGGTAGGGAGAGAGAAACCACACTATGAAATGTGACAATGTTTTTATTGTTTTGAAGCAAGTGTTGCTAGATACACTCATTATATTTTACACCAACTGCAGATCAACTTGTTTTTAATCGCCCACCTTCATGGGCGCCCCTACTGTCGTAAGGTGAAATCTGCCTGACTTGATCCTGTGTAGCGGCGCCAGAACTTGTTTCGATTCTAAAATCTGAGCGTGTCCTCACATCGGTTCAGCGGCGCCAGACAGACCCGATCTGGGTGCACTGCCAAAACCTGTATGGTGCCTCTAGACAGATAATGGTTGGCCGCTGTGGTATCAGTATCTTAGAATCAAGCAGGGGCGCCCTAAAGAGTTTTTCCCTGGATGTCCCCGGTATTGACAAGTCCTTTCAGATTCAGTTTGATAAAGAAAGGAAAAGGTAATTGCGTACCTGGACGAACCATGTATGGGTGATGATGGAGGGCAGTGTGGAATCTGTTTGATAGTTGGAGAAGACCAAGTGGACCTGTCTGATATTTCAGGTAGTTAGCATACGACCCCCCCCCCCCCCCCAATTAGTATCCCCGGCCCCTTCACTCTCAGACTTGTAGCCTACTGTTTATTCATATTAAGCTGAGTGAATATAACACTGTCAGCTCACCATTCACCAAGCTGCCCAGATTCCATTGCATCCTCCATATATCCAGATCCTTTTCTGACTCCCCCCTCTGTGTGCTAAAGACCAATCTCACCCGTCTATCTCTGGCGTTTTCTATCTCTATATGCCGGATGTGTTGACCACACGTGCAAAGAGAAGGAGAGAGATAGAGAGATAGAGAGAGAGATGGGGGAGAGAACACATGCAGTGAGAGCCGTGTTAGCGTGTTGAACAATGAGAAAAAAAACAGAGCTCTACGCTCTAGCCTCTAGAACATACACATGCTAACTTGCTCTACCCAGACTCTCTACCTAAATCCCTTCCTTTCTACCCAGATCCCTTCCTTTCTACCCAGATCCCTTCCTTTCTACCTAAATCCCTTCCTTTCTACCCAGATCCCTTCCTTTCTACCCAGATCCCATCCTTTCTACCTAGATCCCTTCCTTTCTACCCAGATCCCATCCTTTCTACCTAGATCATTTTCTGACTCTTTGATCCCAGTATCATACTGTCTGGCGGCGCCAGACCCCAACTTGATTCTCAAGTCTGGGCCGGCTGAATTTTGCCCTCTGTACTCTCCAAAATTAAGAACAAGCTTTTAAGCAACCCAAAATTAAAATATAGGAAAATTAAGGGTCCTCTTATTACTAACTCTAAAATTAAGCAAAATTAAGCAATCCTGGAGGGTGCAGATCACGAATTAAGAAACCTGTTATTAAGCAAACTTTTATTAGGGAAATCCTACAGAGAGAGTGTTTGGGAAGAGTCACGTGATGTACATCACGTGACTCTTTCCAGCCAATAGCGCGCGAGTGTAAGATGTAGAAGGGGGAGTCATGGTTGTGTTGCAAAGCATCGAGATGAAAAGCAATCTCGGGCATGACTAAAAATTGAGAATTGAGAAAAATTAAAATGCATGAAACACCATTTTCTGACTACAGTATGTCTGTCTATCTGTCAGTCTATCGGTCTATCTGTCTTGCTCAGAGGGGGAGTCTTCTTTGTGTTGAAAGACAGAGGTAAATCTTAGAAAGAGAGAGAGGGAGAGAACGGGAGATAGAGAGGGAGAGAGAGAGAGAGAGAGAGAGAGAGAGAGAGAGAGAGAGAGAGAGAGAGAGAGAGAGAGAGAGAGAGATAGCGAAATGGATGACACCCCAGATCCAGTGGAACTAGGAAGATGGATAGCGAGACAGATAGAGATGAAGGAGGGACGGATAGATAGACAGACAGGGGTGAATGTGGAACATCCACATTCATTTCAAGACATCTCCTTCATTCCTCATCCCTCTTCCCTCTATCTATCGCTTATACGTCTATCTCTCTTTGTCCCCCTTGTACATTCCGATATTTATAGACCGAAATGAAGTGAGACTAGCTATAAAGTTTACAAGAGAAAGAGAAAGAGGAGAGATATAGCACTCTAAAATGAGGCTCCGAATTGACCTCGAAATCGAAATGACCACAATGACCCCGAATTAACTCCAAATTGACCCGGACGGTCCTATTTATTGATCGATGCTCTCTCTCTCTCTCTCTCTCTCTCTCTCTCTCTCTCTCTCTCTCTCTCTCTCTTTCTCTCTCTCTCTCTCTCTCTCTCGGTCCACTACACGCACCACTCCCACATGGGGCCGTAAGGTCCCATGTAGGAACAGGGTTAAATCCCCCGAGCCCGGATCCTGTTGGATCTCTATCTCTTCTCTCTCATCTCTCTCTATCTCTCTCTCTCCTCTCTCTCTCTCTCTCTCTCTCTCTCTCTCTCTCTCTCCCCCTCACTCACCCTCCCTCTCTCGGCCCTTAAACCCGAACCGGCCCTAGCTGTCAATAGGGAGGGGTACTCGAGTTCTCCCTAGCAGTGATAGTGAGAACTGAGTACCTAACCCCTGAGATAGGCTATCACACAAGAATGTGATAACGAAACAAGCATCGATTGATGATGATGTACTATACCTTTCATTCTTTCTGTCTTATCGCATAATTCGTTCATGATACACACTTTCAAACTTTCTCAGTCTACACTATACTATCACAGTTATTCTTTCTAATATCACGTGATCTTACTACAGTTTACTTCTATCGGACTGAGTACAAGGAAAGAAAGAGATATTATAAAAGAATAAGGATAAGGAATAAGAAGTTAAACAGACAGGACGACCGATTAAGATGACTGATGAGTAAGACAAGAGACAGATGAAGAGGACATGAGAGAACGATAGACCAGCTGTAGACAGAAAGTGGTGTCATGACCATGGTTTCGTCTACTATCTGCTCTCTCTCTCTCTCTCTTCTCTTCCCTCTGCTCAGCCTCCCTCTCTTCTCATCTACTCTCGGTCTCTTCTCTCTCTTCTCTCTCCTCCTCTCTCTCCTCCCCCTCACTCACCCTCACCTCTCTCGTTGCCATAATAAACCCGAACCGGCCCTTTTATGCTTGTCAATCGGGAAGGGGTACTCGAG
The DNA here is from genome assembly GCA_020137815.1 of Hormiphora californensis. NCBI lineage: Eukaryota > Metazoa > Ctenophora > Tentaculata > Cydippida > Pleurobrachiidae > Hormiphora > Hormiphora californensis. The sequence goes on from CM035352.1 coordinate 7,499,864, forward strand.
TTCTCCCCTAGCAGTGATAGTGGAGAACTGAGTACCTAACCCCTGAGATAGGCTATCACACAAGAATGTGATAACGAAACAAGCATCGATTGATGATGATGTACTATACCTTTCATTCTTTCTGTCTTATCGCATAATGCGTTCATGATACACACTTTCAAACTTTCTGCAGTCTACACTATACTATCACAGTATTCTTTCTAATATCACGTGATCTTACTACAGTTTACTTCATATCGGACTGTAGTACAAGGAAGAAAGAGATAAGAGATATTGATAAAAGAATAAGGCTATAGGAATTAAGAGTTAAACAGACAGGACGACCGATTATTAGATGACTGATGAGTAAGACAAGAGACAGATGAAGGAAAGGACTGAGAGACAGATAGACAGTGTAGACAGAAAGTGGTGCGAATACATGGGGAAGCTCGACGAATGAGCATAGATCAGAGAAAGAGAGAGAGAAAGAGACCAGAGAGAGAGAGATGGCTAGAGAGAGAGGAGATGAGAGCGACGAGAGAGCTCGCGAGTAGACTAGCTGAGACGGACAAACGGCATAGCTCTCGCCACTCTCTCGACCTCGATATCCTACTCTCTCTCGCTCTCTATATCTCTCTCTCTCTCTCTCTCTCTCTCTCTCTCTCTCTCCCTTTCTCTTTCTCTTTAGCTCTATCTATCTCCCTCCATCTCTTCTTCTTTCTTTTTCTTCTCCACTCATTCTAACCTTTGGAGAAAGGGAGAGAGATGGTTGGGGCGAGGGGATTCAATGTGACCGATGGATCAGGATATAATGGTGAGAATTGAGAAAGTCTCGTTATAAACCCCCCTTCCTGCCAGCGCTGAGACTCGCACGTGCCAGAACGCCGCGCATGGTAGCCTTATCTCTAGATTGCAACACAAACTCTCTCTCTCAGTCTTATCACGTGATGTATCACGTGATGTTGCTTAATAACAGGTTTCTTAAATTTGGCTGCTCTTATTTTCGAGTTGCTTAATTTACCGTAATTTTTGTTTGCTTAATTTCAGATTTTGAATTTTAGTGTTTTTGATTTAAGATTGCTTAATAGAAGATATTTTAATTATAGTTTGCTACATTATCTGGATCTTAATTTTGGAGAGTATATGGGTCTTTATAATCTCTAGTGTTTTCTATCTCTATTCTCTCTGCATTGAATCATTCGCAGTCTGTTCAAAACAATGCCATCAGGACACTAGTAAAGGAGAGAGCGAGGGAGAGAGCAAGCGAGAGAGCAAGTGAGAGAACAATGAAAAAACAGAGCTCTAGCCTCTAGCCCACCGCACACTCACTACTCAGTTGTTAGTTTGTATTCTACTGTGTGCTGAGCATTATGCCCCGGCCTTGGATAATTCTCCTATCAGTATGGCTTATAATGGCCCAACCTGTATCTTCCAGTAAGTGAATAGCTTCCAAAAACTCTTGTCTGATAGTGATCACCTGTCAGAGCATTGGCCTGACCCTATTCTCATTTCGCGCGAGAACTGTGGTCAGAGCATTGGCCTGACGATCTTGATAAATCGTGTTGTTAAAGTTGGGAATTTTCTAGTTTAAATTTTCTTGGCCTGAAGGATTCTCTCTCCTAACAGGTCTAGTACCAGTGGTAAAGGGAAGCTACATAGAATGGGATTTGGAGACATATCCCCTGACCATCCAGACTGACTCTACAATTGGCAGCGGAGAAAAGATACGAGTCAGCATGTATCCTAGTGACCCGACTGCCGGTCTTATTGGATACTTGGAAATTAAATTCTCCTCATCGGTTACCTATACAATACAATTCTGTGAAACTGACGGTACTTTTGAGTCTCTTCCTTCTGATGATGAAAAGAAGTGGAAGATTTCTAAAACCGACACGACTCTCTCCATTTCTTGTAACGGTGTAGCGGTTCTGAATTACACGTTTAGCGAGAGTAGCAAGGCATCTTGTGCGTCTCAATGGGAGCAAGATATTGAGAACATCAAGTTCACCGACGCGGACACAGCCTCAGATAGCTATGGGCTAGAACTTAAAGGTACTAATAGATTGTGTTCACGTCTTTATAGTTGGCTATAGCGCCTTTCCTACAGCCACAATATCCCCTAGTAGGGGCCATACAATCATACTTCCCAAAACACACCCCGAATTAACAACCCGAAACCATGCAGGTGCACCCCTAATTACACATTTTTCAGGTTGTGAGGGGTATATCGTGCTCAACTCTCTACAACAACAGGGCCCGTGGACCGCTACATCGGGGGACACAGTGAATGTAGTGTGTGAGATATACTACACAGTGTCAGCTGGTGATACAGAGAGAACGTGTCAAGATGGGACATGGTCTGGTGTTGCACCAACATGCACTGAGTTTAGTAAGTACTACCCTGACGACTGACTACGTATCAGTAAGTACCACCCATACTGGTTTGTTAGTTATTCAACATGTATACTGGTAGCTGGTGGTGTCATGGGGTTCTCGTGTTCTTGTTGTCTGTACAAATGTTTGCAGGAACATTTGTGAATTGTGGGTGATTGTATGTCGTGACACACAGAGACTAAACAACAGACCAACAGACACTAACATTTCTCTAGCATACTGATATTTGCTGCTGTTTAGCTGTATTTCCTTTTTGCTGAGATATGACAGAATGATATATAATGGCCGGGAGAAGGACTAGAGGGTTGGTCGAACAAGACGATGAACTTGATGCTAGGATCTTATCTTCAACAATTTCAATCTTCCTAAAGGTGAGTGTGTGTATGTGATCTAGATAGACGGCATGTTTAGTAGGTCATTGCTCTTGCTGATCAAGTGCGTGGGAGTCACACATCAATACCATGGAAAATGAGACACACAATCACATCACAGCTGTCTTGGTTTTCTGAAAACCCTGCTTTTTCTTATCTGAAATAGAGCTGGAGTTTCAAGTTGCAATTCCAACACACAATACACAGCTGTGTGTTGTTGCTCAACAAGCTGTAGCTGTGTGTTGCTCAATGGACTTGGTAGTACACATGCAGCCTCCCAGGCCATTTTGACTTTAGCTAAATGTGATCTTTCTGTGAATTCAATAATCTGCTTTCAATTCCTTTGGTATACCAGGTTGTTGAGTGGGTGGTGTTCCTGGTACCATGGTAACCATGGTAACCAATAACTATGGTAACCATGGTAACTATGGTAACCATGGTAACCAACATGGTACCAGGTACACCACCCAATACTAATACACCCCTCCTGATCCCCCTAGTTAGCCATGTTGAGTGAGAGGATGAAGAGGAAGATGGAGGGTGAACCTAGTCTCCTGTTCAAAGGATTCATAGCCTCCAAGAATAATCCCTACAACGCAGATACCAACCCAACCGGGATCATAAATCTTGGTAAATGATAGTGTCCTTGTTGTTTGAACTAATTGAGATACTCTCCCGATACTCTCCAACCTTGTTCGACCATCCCTCCCCGCGCCCCGTTTGAACAAAACAAATACTCTCCAAGTCCAATTATAAATCCCATATTGCCCCCCCCCCCCCATATAACTAGTGTCATGTAGAACCCTTCCTTCTTGCAGGAACTTCGGAGAACCTGATTTGCAGTGACCTAGTTATACCGAAGATGGAATCGCTAGCTAAGTTCTCTCCCCAGGATATGACATACTTCCCAAGGGGAGGGGTTACCGGCTTTCGAGAGGAACTTGCCAGGTAATGATATGTTCCCAGTCTGTCGGCTCTTACACACATGGCAAGTAATGACATCTTTATCTCTCTTCGCACGGGACTGGGCCGGTCAGACAGGGCCTTGGTACTTTACCCCTACCTTGCGTGACTTTCTATCGCGATGCCTTAGTTAGAGGTTTAGGGCCCCCTCCCTTAGGGGTCTCTTTCTCGAAATTTAACTGTTTTCGACGAGATTTTTCGCGGACTCCCTTGCCCTCCTCCCTTGGCCCTTGTGTGAACCAAGCAAGATGTGAGCATATCTATCATCAAGAATATCGGTATCACCAAGCATAATGCTTGTTAGCTTTTATTTGTCGACTTAGTTCAGCAATCCATAAGTTAATCGTAGCATAATTGTTCGTCTGTCCTGTCCTATCTTTACCAAAAATACTCTGTTCAGTTTAGAACCACATTTGACCATGTCGAGTGAGCGGATGAGCTCTCTCATGAAAGAGAAACAATGCCTATTGTTTAAAGGTCACATGACCACTAAAAACAATCCCTACAACTCGGAGACAAATCCTGCCGGCATTATCAATTTAGGTGCTAACGGTTCTTCATTTTTTATGCAAGAAAATCTCAGCAACTCTCTGTGCATCACAATCTAAACTCCTATTCACCTATGCTCCAAAAAGCACCAGCCGCTCCAACCAACCAACCAACCAACCTATGCTATTGTACAGGCACCTCGGAAAACAGGATTTGTAGCGATCTGGTCATCCCTAAGATTAACTCCCTTGCTAACTTTATACCCGAGGATCTTCACTACTTTCCCCATCGCAGCAGCAGAGGGGTCCCTGGATTTAGACAGCAATTAGCAAAGTAATCAAGGAATTAATCAAGGAATTAGTAAAATAATCAAGGATTTAAACAAGGAATTAGTAAAATAATCAAGCGTAAATATCTGTCCACAGTTATTTACACTATACTTTCTAACCTAAACAATAATGCTAAATCTCTCTGTGCAGGTTTTTGACGCACCGGGCAAAATCAGACATCACCCTGAACCATGAGCATATCAGTATCACCAATGGGCTCAGTTCTGCTTTCTGCTTCCTATCTTTTTTCGTCGGTAGGTTCCCCCCCTCCCCCTCACCTCCCCCTCCGTAGGTTTCAACTCTTCTCTCTTACTAGGTCTATTAGCAGTCCATTAGCAGTTATAACAGCAGCTCACCAATAAACTAACCTAACTAACCTACACAGGTGAGGAAGGTGACCAGTATCTGATCGGTGCCCCCTACTACGGTATGACACAGCAGTACATGGGATCCTATGGGGGTCTATCCCCAATAGAGCTCCCTGATGGAGGTTCAATTGAGAGTATGAAGTCTGCCCTCACAACCCCGGGACATTCCATCAAGGCTATAGTGTTACTAAACCCACAGAACCCAACTGGTGAAGTGTACAGCAAGGAATATGTTCTTGAGGTGATGGAGCTTGCAAAGGAGCACTCTCTGCATGTTATTATCGATGAGATCTACTTCCTTAGTATTTTCGAGGTAGGGGGAACTATTTAGAAATATTTAGGGATTTTTAGGAGGATACTTAGGATTTTAATATACTAGAATAGTAGTCAATGACATGCGAACCTTGTTTCTCTAAACTGAGAAAGATTTGAAACTCTAACTTTTTAGGGTGAGACATTTGAGAGCTGTCTCTCTTACACCCAGGAGTGGCCAGATCCAGCCCGAACCCATTTTATCTGGAGCTTTTCTAAGGATTTCTCAATGTCAGGTACACTTACTTTGGTTGATGTCTCTTTCTCTCTCCCTCTCCGTCTCCCAATCTCTCCTACAATCCTATCCGTTTAGGTGCACGATGTGGCCTGATCTACAGTCAATCTGAAGTGCTTCACAATGCTTACAACGACAAAATGGCATTCTACCACTTTGGTAAGTTTCATTTCCGGTTTTGAACCACTTTCTTATAAACACTTCTGTCTGGCTATGGCGCCCAGATTTGCCTTGCTGGACCATGTTTCACCTCTCAGAAATGACATATCACCCTCTCTGTACAACTTCCCATACTCTATCTCCCCTCCCCTCCATCTCCACCCTATCTCCCCTCTCTTGCAGTACCTGCCCTAGTGCAGCGAATGTTGTGCAGACTGATCCAGGACACAGCCTGGTTGGTAATGAAATTCCCCCTCTGCGCTAGCTCACGGAGGGGTAATAATATCGCTTGTACGGCGGGAAAAAAATTCCTGTGTCCAAACTACAAAACAGAAAGTTCTAATTTTTTGAACATACCGAGGAAATTGTCTGAGCTACCATTACATACCGGAATTTTTCGATATTTTGGCCATTAACACTGTTTTTGTTTTTTGAAAACTATGAAGATGCTGGAATTTGGCTACAAAAACCTTCAGAAATGTGCAAAATGCCATTCCAAAGGTATTAGAGGTGGATTCATTGATAACTAAGCTATAGTCGAGTCAGAAAAAATTCCACAAGATTGGAATTTTATGCGGGGGGGTGCCGGCCAATAATTAATGAGGATGAGGTCTTGTCCAGCGTTTTTCGAATTAATGAGGGCCCTCAAAAATCCTCAAAAACCTCAAAAATCCTCAATAATCCTCAACAATTATTTTATAGTTTTTACAAAAATTTTGACGATTACGCATACTATTGGGCATGCACATTCCTTAATAGGAGTAAAACAGTTTTCCCAGATACCCTGGTGATGGTCCTAAAAACATCCTCAGAAGTCCTCAAAATGAGGAGAAATCGTCAATATAAATATGGGGTAAATTTGTGCTGCCTGTGCTGCCTCCACTCTGACGCGTGAGGCCCGGGTTCGATTCCCGACCGGGCCCGGGTGGGGACACTTTTTTTAAAACTTTATAAATTATTTCTAAAAATTTTCTAGACATTTATCTTACTAGGCAGCAAAATCGTTGATTTTTGTGACAAAGTTGGCAGCATATTTGACTGAAACTCGTATTCGGTATTTATCTAAAATTTTGAAAATCTGGGCACCGGGGTCTTGTCAAGCATGTGAAGTTGATAACTTTGCTAAAAGAAAGCAGTGCTTCAAGTGTGGGAAGCCAAAGAGCACAGGCAAGAGCACTTGAATTGATAATCAGTGCATTTTATACCTCTAAAATATAATCTATTATTGTTTTTTATCAGGCATTTGTTGTGTTTATGTTTAAATAAAACGAAAAGTTTTTGAGGATTTTTGAGGATTTTTGAGGGCTTGTCCAGCAAATAATAAATGAGGATTTTTGAGGTGACCTCAAAAATCCTCATAAATTCCGGCCGGAACCCCCCCTTTTATGCCCATATAAGGAGTTATGCGACACACCTCTGTTGTTAAACATGTGGTGTAATCGCTACCGGTCGTTACTTTCTGTAGAATTCAGGTCCTGGTTACTATACAAACTAGTACCATACGTTTTAGATAGGTTTTAGACAAGTTTTCGATAACTTTTTATGAGAAGGTCCCGTAAATTTTCATTTTTAGGTAGGCGGTATTGTCACCCCTATATGCAATAATAGGGGTGACTTCGTAACCAAACAGCCTGGGTGGATGGCTATCTAACAGAGAGTAGATCCAGGTTGAGGGATCACCTGGAAATTGTAACTGGTACACTGGACAGGATTGGATTAAAATACAGCCCTCCCAAAGGTATCCGTATAGTATTTAGGTTGTTGTTGTCTTGCTCGACCCTGTCTCTCAGTCGCCGGGTTGTTGTCGTGATATACTGCCCGCTTACCATATCAATCACTGATTTAGCTAACACAATCTCTTTCAGGCACGCTCTACGTTTGGGCAGATTTCTCTCCTTTATTTCCTCATCCGGACCACCCTACACCTGATCATGCTAACTCCATTTTCTACGGCCTGATAGACGAGGGTGTTTATATTCCCTCTTCCGGGGGCTTCAATGGACCCGACCCACAGTACTTTAGGATTGTATTCGCTGTGCCGAAACAAGAACTACTCGTAGCCATGGACAGATTGGTAAAATTTGCAGAGAGGCAGCGGGGTTCCTCCGGTTCTGTGATGAACAATCCTCAATGAAACAATATGAGGGGGTTGCTGTTCTCTTTATGAACAAATAAAATTTGAAATCTGTGAAAATGAGTGTAAAATGTATGTGTATGTACAGTAAAAGTTGCCAGGTTAGACTGTTTATTTTATAAAATAAAATAAAAGAGTTTGTACAAAACAACAGTAAAAGATTGTTGTATTGTTGGATAACTATACGTAAAGCAAGGTATTTATGAAGTACATAATTTAGATATTCCGGGGCTATGATTTTGAGTGCTTTTTGTTACTGTTGGTATTTTCTATTTTGCAAACAGCCCTATTTTTCATAAACTTCATCGTTTTCTTTTGGCTTGCTCCACCCTGTCTCACAGTAAAAGCAAGTGCGCGTTATTTATTTGCGCGGTTTTACTGCGCGGCGCGATATTTATTTTGAAAATCGCGCCGTGTTTAAAAAAAATTGAAACACGCCAATTTATAGTCGAATTTTTTAATCAAGGGACAGGGGCCGCGCATTTACAAAAGTCTTTTTGCGCGTGCTAAACGTTTTCGCTCATATCTCCTGTTCCTGATAAGATAAAGACTTGATCTTGGTTGCGTTGAAAAGGTCTTAAAATTATCTTTCCAACGCTGTCGAGTTAAAGTCTTAAGATTGCCAGGAACTTGATATCGATTATCACGCGCAAATACAACGCCGCGCGACCTCTCTGAATGCGCGGCCCCCTGTCCCTTGATTAAAAAATTCGACTTTAAATTTTCCGACTTTTGAGTTGGAATGCGCTGCAGCCTTGGCATACGTTGCAGGCCCCTCGTTGCGGGGGTGCGCGCATGAGGGGGCTGCAGCGCATTCCAAGCTGCAGCCCCCTCATGCGCGCACCCCCGCAATTATTATTATTATAATATATAATATTATATTATAAGGGGCCTGCAACGTATGCCAAACTTTTGAGTTTTGTTTTTGAGTTTTGTAATTTGTTTTCGAGTTTTGGGCTATTAATTGCACTGTTTACGCTAGACGAAGGTCGTGTGCTGTCGAAACCCACTAAGTTTCACTGATCCTAGGTTCAGCATCACAAGTTTCGTTTTAACGCTAGTTTTATTCACCCTCCCAGGTTCATGGTCCGAAGAAAGAGCACGGCCCTGCAGCTCCACCGACTGTAGCGGGATGCAATGAACAATGGGAAGCACGTCCAACCCATGCACACCGTCCTCAGTACCGTTACCGGGGTAATAGTGTACGATAATCGACAGCAGGAATCAGGGAGTGGACAACTCGGTACACTTTGTCTGTGCCAGTATGGAATTTTCTTTTGTTTATCCTCCAAAGACACTCAGTGCCATCACCAGGGTAGTGACACTATGATTTTCATTCCAATAAAAAAGATCAAAAACCTACTGCTAAACTGTGATGGTCGGTTGTCAGACTTTTATGATTACAGCACGTTTGAAGATGTCAATCCTGAGCGGTTAATTCTCACTGTCTACGGGAAGGACTTTTCAATAACGGAGTTCCACTTTCCTCGAAAAGATGAACAAGTTGATAGTTTTCTGATGGCCATTAGAGAAAATGTGTTCGGTCGACCTATCGTACTGCTGACTCAAAACGGCGAGAGTTGTCAGTTGGAGTCGACACAGCAATCATCAGGAATTCTTAGTTTTCTGGACAAGGTCTCTTGGGAAGTAGAGCTGTCTCGGTTAAAAGTTAACGAGGAACGAAACAGGTGGAAGGTTGCTCAGGTAGCTAATTGTCGAGTGAAGGAATCCTATGCAAAATTTATGGTGATACAACATTCCAAATCACCGGGTGATATTGACAGACTGGGTCAGGAACACACCAACCAAAAGTTCATGACATGGTCCTGGACTGACCCCGTTACCATGGTTCCCTTGTTGCGATGCAGTGAACCCAAGATTCACCTTGATAAAAAGTACCTGAATCTTGTTCTCAACACAATTAGTGATGGAAATGCAAAAACACGGGCTGTAACCAGTCAGGCAACGCTACGTGACAGCTGTCCTGATGAAAATGAGATTAGTTTGAGTTACGAAAAGTTTTGGAACACCTGCATGACCAAGGATTCGGACAACTTTTACCGCAGTTTAGAATCCAGCAAGTGGCTCCACTGGGTACAGACCTTTATCCGGGCATCCAGACACACCGCCCGCCGGCTGGTAGTTGAGAAACAACCCGTGGTGGTGATGGATCCCACTGGTCGAGATGTGAGCTGTGTGGTGGTGTCTCTAGTTCAAATCCTGGTGGACAAGTACTACAGGACATCGGTTGGTTTTGCGAATCTGATAAACAAGGAATGGATAGCTGCTGGGTACCCTTTCCGCAGAAACCTCATCTCAATTAATGGCAAAGATTCCCGATTTCTTCCAACGTTTTTCCTCTTTTTGGACTGTGTTCAGACCATTATTGCCCAATATCCCGCTGAGTTTGAGTTCACTGACCTGTATCTAACTATGATACTGGATGAGATTTACGAGGGTGACTCAGAGGCATTCATGTTCAACTGTCCCCGAGAATACGAGATAGCATGCAAGGGATCAGAGATTCGAGCGGTTGAGTCCTTCTGGGTGAAACTCTTGGAGTCCAAATCTAAATTCCGGAACCCCCTCTACGATTTCAAGGACAAGGTACTGTGTCTTGATTCCAGGATAAAAGATGAGCCAGAGGCAGATGATATCCGATACAGAACGGAGAGTTACAGCATGGCCGTTATTAGGGGTATCAACGATCAGGGGGTTGAGGATGCACTACCAAAACGACGCATTTCACTCGGCAAAATCCCCCGGAATTTCAAGAAGATGAACCCCTTTCAACGTAGAAAACGGAAAAAGAAGGGAGAAAAATCCTCGAAAGCGGAACAGAGAACATCATCATTTTACGTGAACGAATTTCCGAGGGAACGCTTGAAAGCCCTTAAAAATATCTTCAAATCCTCGGAAGATCCCATCAACGTTAGCTACGCCCTGCTTGATATTGTCCCTTGGGACAGATACATCTTTAGACACCAACCCGGGCTACTGGGGGAGAGGCTGGAGGGGGAGGAGCGGTTAGCTGAGTTTGCTGCAGAGTTTAGTACCTCCTGTGCAGAGTTCATCTACCTTCCAGAGGAGACCCATGATGATATCCTGGCTGCCCAGATTCTGGAGGAGGACGAGGAGGGTGGTGAGTTGAGGAGGAGTGCCAGCCAGAACACACTGGCCAGCGAGGCTGAGAGGAGTGTCCATGTCTCTGAGATAGATTTGTTTCATGACAACGGGGATTACGAGAGTATGGAAGAGTTATCAATGAATGGATTAGATAATTCTCTGGAGGGGTCACTAGTCAGGCAGGGCAGTGAGAAGAGGTTATCTCATGTCCAGGAGGAACCGGAAATGAGCAACCGGAAATCACCCCAAACAGTCGTTCTGGAGATTGAAGAGGCGACCAATGATATTCATGATGTGTAACCTTGTAGTTACCATTTAGTTACCATGGTAACCATGTTGTAACCATGTAGTTACCATGGTAACCATATGGTCTATTGATTACAGGGACAAGTCTAGGTTGGTTGGTGTGTTGTATTTGCTACCCTATAATACCCCTAATTCCAGACTCTTTTATAATAACCATGCAGTTTTTAGTGGTTTGTTTCATGTGTTAATTATGTGTGTTATGGGCTAATCAGGGCAGGCCGGAAAAAACTTTCGTGAACAAGGAGACGATTTATCGTTTTTTTTGTAGGTTCTAAACAGTACACGTTTCAAGCGAAAGTGAAGAGTTTTGGACCAGGTCTTAGATAACAACCAAAGCTTTTGGTTATTATCTAAGACCTGGGATTATCTTAGCGTAAAACAGGGGTAAGAATCGGGTATTTTTGATTTGTTATCATGAAAGAATTGGAAACAGTAGGGGACTAAAAAAGATTCCGGACTGGGTATAAAAAGGGGGGAGTAGTGGGGAAACTGGATAAAATGGGGCGTAGTGGGGGAACTGGATAAAATAGGGGAGAGTAGTGGGGAAACTGGATAAAATGGGGGAGTAGTGGGGAAACTGGATAAAAAAGGGGAAGTAGTGGGGAAACTGGATAAAAAGGGGGAGTAGTGAGGAAACTGGATAAAAAGGGGGAATAGTGGGGAAACTGGATAAAAAGGGGGAGTAATGGGGAAACTGGATAAAAAGGGGGAGTAGTGGGAAACTGGATAAAATGTGGGAGTAGTGGGGAAACTGGATATAAAAAGGGGAAGTAGTGGGGAAACTGGATAAAAAGGGGGAGTAGTGGGGAAACTGGATATAAAGGGGGCGTAGTGGGAAACTGGATATAAAATAGGGGAAGTAGTGGGGAAACTGGATATAAAATAGGGGAGTAGTGGGGAAACTGGATAAAAAGGGGAGTAGTGGGGAAACTGGATAAAAAGGGGGAGTAGCGGGGAAACTGGATAAAAAGGGGGAATAGTGGGGAAACTGGATAAAAAGGGGGAGTAGTGGGGAAACTGGATAAAAATGGGGCGTAGTGGGGAAACTGGATAAAAAGGGGGGCGTAGTGGGGAAACTGGATAAAATGGTGGAAGTAGCTGAGTGATTGATTATGTTTTTGAAATCTCTGTCAAATTTTGTGTAAATATATTGTGGCTTTGGTTCGTGTGTCTGTGTGTTTCAATAGAAATTGTGATTGTAAAAATACTGCGTGTTTTTCTATCCTACATTATTATACCACCACTCCCCTCTCTCTATCTCTTTCTCTATCTCTCCCTCGCTCTCTCTATCTATCTATCTATATCCCTCACACCCCCGCCCACGAGCCCATCCCTGATAACTACTGGTTTCCAGTTTCTTGACCCAATTATATTCCTACCAACCAGTGCTTTATTTTACCGTTTGTGTTGTCTCCAAATCTCTGCACTTGACTAATCCCTGATTTATCAGTTAACTTCTTTCTGATTAGTGATTCCTGTCCAGTGCCCCTCTCTCCATCTCCCTCTCTCTACAGTCTACATCTAGTCTCTCTCTCTCTCTCTCTCTCTCTCTATATATATCACTCTGTTACCCTCCCTCCTCTATCCTCTCTCTCTCTCTCTGTAGGACATGGTACCCTACACTGACAAAAACCTTCACAAAACTGCCAAGATCTTTGTGGTCGGTGCTGGTGGTATTGGATGCGAGCTCCTGAAGAACCTAGTCCTGACCGGTTTTGAGAATCTCTACGTCATAGATTTAGATACGATAGATGTTAGTAATCTAAACCGACAGTTCCTCTTTCAACGTCAACATGTGGGACAAAGCAAGAGTATCTGTGCTAGTAACACAGTGAAATTATTCAACCCAAATGTCAACATTACAACATTTCATGAGAGGTATGTGTTTTGGGTGACTCATCACCTCCCCCCCCTGTGATATTATCTGTCACCCCCCCCCCCCCCACTCGTGATATTATCTGTCACCCTGGCAGCCCAACCCCCTCGGTATTACCCTGGCAGCTCTCTCTCCAGCTCCCACGGCCCACACCGGCAATATCTATCACCCTGCTTGTTTGAGGCAGTATAGATTGATTGTATGATTTCTTCTTTCTTTTTCCAAATCTCTCCCTCGTCTCACTCTTGTAGTCAGTAATTCTTACACTGCCAACTATTATTTACACGCATGTGACGAGCCGTCTTTTCTCCAAAATAGTGGATAACTAACCGTTACCCCTCCAGCTCTTCTCTCTCCCTTCTCCCTCCCTCGCCTAACAATTTTAGTGTGATGTTACCCTTAACAACATGTTTTATTTGCAGTGTGATGTCCCCAAAATTCAACAGAGAGTTCTTCAAGCAGTTTACAGTTGTAATGAATGCACTGGATAATAAGGCTGCTAGGACTCATGTCAACAGAATGTGTCTTGCAGCCGGGGTTCCACTTGTGGAGTCGGGAACAGGTAATAATACACTGTTATTGGTAATTGGTGGAGTGAGAGAGAGAGAGAGAGAGAGAGAGAGAGAGAGAGAGAGAGAGAGAGAGAGAGAGAGAGAGAGAGAGAGAGAGAGAGAGAGAGAGAGAGAGAGAGAGAGAGAGAGAGAGAGAGAGAAAGAGAGAGAGAGAGAGGGGGGGGAGTTGGTCCACCTGCCACCACCTCCTATCGGTTTCCCCCGGGCAACAGGGTCACACGGAGTACCTTTTCCCCATCCCCTTTTCCCCTTGATCGATTTTCAGGTCCGTGTGGCCGTGGCTAAGCGTGGCTGTGTATCAAAAATACGGAAAAAAATCATAAAATACAAAACACAAAAAGATCTTCTTGGCTAGGCGGCCCACAGTGTATCATCGCCAACTATTACGTTCCTACCCCGCCTTCCCCGGCTTAGGGTTACCCGTGGAACAGGCACCTTCCAGCCACCTGTGGACCTCCAATGCCCCTTTATCTACTAACCCACTAACCAATCCTGATACTAATCTGCTACTCCGCAGGCCCTCCGGGCCCTCAGATCCAACAGGATCCGGGCTCGGGGGATTTAACCCTGTTCCCACATGGGACCTTACGGCCCCATGTGGGAGTGGTGCGTGTAGTGGACCGAGAGAGAGAGAGAGAGAGAGAGAGAGAGAGAGAGAGAGAGAGATGGGAGAGAGAGGATAGGAATATATCTCTAATTGGGTATATTCCACACACTATGGCTCGGAAGGGTGTGGTTTTTGAAGAACACCCATACTTTTCCTAATCAGCCAAAATATTCTCCCAAATCTCTCTTCCTTCTTCTTTTTCATAATTCTTTCTAGCATTTCTTTATAGCATTTCTTCAGCATTTCTTAATTCTCCGTTACTTCTTCACCATTTCTTCATCATTTCTTCAACATTTCTTAATTCTTCATTATTTCTTCACCATCTCTTCATTATTTCTAGGTGGGTATCGAGGTCAGGTGACGGTTGATCAAGAAGGGTACAGTATGAGTGTTACGAGTGTCAGCCAAAGAAAGCATCAAAATCTTATCCTGGATGTACCATCAGGTTAGTGGCTTCAAAATTCTTTTTTCTCTATACTCCGTTATCCTCTCTCATCCTAGAATCCCCACTACCCTCCCTTCAACCAAACATTCCCACCTCCCTTCCCCCAGGAACACTCCCTCGGAACCGATCCACTGTATTGTTTGGTCGAAGCATCTGTTTAACCAACTATTTGGGGAACCTGACCCTGACCAAGATGTATCTCCAGACACAGCTGATCCTGAGGCCGTCGCTAATGCAGGTTAGTGGAACCATCATACAGGGTGTTAATCTGGGACCCTCACTCCCTCGTATCATACAGGGTGTTGCCTTGCTCGGCCCTCTTTCCGTGCACGCCGCCCACAAATGTATAGGAGGGTTAGAACATCTAACATACAGGGTGTTCATGTGGGATCTTTACAAGCGTACAGGGTGTTCATGTGGGATCTTTACAAGCGTACATGGTGTTCATGTGGGATCTTTACAAGCGTACAGGGTGTTCATGTGGGATCTTTACAAGCGTACAGGGTGTTCATGTGGGATCTTTACAAGCGTACAGGGTGTTCATGTGGGATCTTTACAAGCGCAGTACTATCCTCATACTTCCTGTACAGTGTAAAGTGTACACACTGTACACGTGAGATTTAGTAACACTAAACTGTAGCTAGAGTAGTCCATTGTACTTCCTGGGTTCGCTATACAATATATCTTTAGAATATATTCGTATTTTTGTGATGTTAACTAAAATGATATTACTCCTTCATCTTATTACCGCATATTACCATCATTTCACCCCTGTAGGTGAAGTTGCAGCGAGCAAGGAAAGTGAAAGTGAGAGGAAATCAACTCGGGAATGGGTACAGGAGATAGATTACAACGCTGATAAAATCCTACACAAAGTATTTCACGATGATATCAAATACCTTCTAACAATGGACAAATTATGGAAATCACGAAAACCACCTACACCCCTTGATCTGGCCTCCCTCAAGGGATCAGAGAGTAGTATGGACTCAAATGGAGCATCGTGCTATGCCCTTAAGGATCAGCGGCCCTGGTCTCTTGAAGAATGTGTCGCTGTCTTCAGGGACAGTGTAAGGGTTCTGAGTGAGAGAAAGGAAGGTTTCCTAACGTGGGATAAAGACGATTCTCCCGCCATGGATTTCGTAACAGCATCAGCTAACATCAGGGCCAGTATATTTGGAATCGAGCAGAAAAGTAGATTCGATGTAAAGGGAATGGCGGGTAATATCATCACAGCCATTGCAACCACTAACGCTATCATTGCTGGTCAGATAGTACTAGAAGGGATGAAGATATTGAGAGAGGAATGGAAGAGATGTACCTCCACTATCCTCCAACCCAATCCTACATCTCGTAGAAAGCTGATCATCCCATCTCCCCTGGTACCACCCAACCCTAACTGTTATGCGTGTGCGGAGAAGCCTGAGGTTACAGTCACACTAAACACGGAGATGATGACTGTAGGAGGGTTCCAGGATAGGGTGCTAAAGAAACATCTGGGAATGGTTGCACCAGATGTAGAGATAGACGATGGAAAGGGGACTATCCTAATTTCCAGTGAGGAGGGGGAGACAGAGGAAAACGCAGATAAATCACTGGCAATATTTGGTGTGACATCACACTCCAGACTAAAGTGTGATGATTTCTTGCAGGAGTATGAGCTAGTAGTTAATATCCTTCACAGCGCTACTATTGGAGAGGGTAGGGATGAAGAGGATGGAGCTGAGTTTGTAGTATCTGGATCGGTGCCAGCTCCAGCACCCGTTCCCATGGTTACCGCTCCTGCATCTGAACAGGGCTCTAGTAAGGGGGTAACTAGAAAACGAAGACTGGAAGAGATAGAGGATGATGATGATCTTGTAGTACTTTAGAGAATGAGAGAGACAGTTTTTATAATTTATGATAATTTTATCTACCCCAGCACGACAAGTATGTTATCTCACGAGTCTCCATCTGATAATATAATTCTATAATTCATGTTGCCAACTATATTCTTATTATTTGTATCTGAAATTCTGTACTACGGTTTATGATGACTGTCGAGCGGATATAAATCTGAATTCTGAAAACAGTGTGTGTGACAAGAACTGTAGTAGTGTAAACACTTGCCGCTTTGTAGTCAGCTTCACATCGTGTTCCATATAGGTCAAGCTAGTCTTGTTAACAAGTCTGTTTTGGTTTCACACGAAGAGTGTTATTCAGTTTTGTTTCTTGCCTCTCTCTCATCCCCCTTTTACCCCTGCAGCCACCTGAACGGTTAACCCTACATACCTGTTTAGACCATGACGTGTAGTAATGACCCCCACCCACCCACCCACCCACCCCCTCCTAACCCTTTCTACCTATCTTTAGAGCATGTGTAATGACTGACACCCTGGTTGCATCCAGTAACACCACACCCCCGCCCCCCTAATACCCCCTACTGACACCCTAGTTGACCCCCCTCCCCACCCGCCCCTCCTAACCCTCTCTCTCTGTTATTAGAGCATGTGTAATGACTGACACCCTAGTTGTATCCAGTAACACCACACCCAAGAAGATAATATCTCAGTTCCAGATCCGACCAGTTGAAGAAAATGACTGCTGTCAGGCTGATGCTCCGGTTAAAATTGCACCCCCACCCGTTACCATTAAACGGTCCAAGTCACTGAAGCAAGGTTAGAGTTAGTTTGGTAAGCGAGTGCCCCAATGAAATATTAGGGGTGACTTCGTAACCAAAGAGTTAGTGTGTGTTTCTATTTACAGTTTCGAGACAATATTTTCCCAGTTTAACATTCTCTCTCTCTTTGTCAGAAAGGTCCAAGTTTAGCCGAACAACAACAGTACCGAACCGTGATACACTTACCCTGCCACGCCGGGCAGTAATTGTAACAGCCAAGAAAAGTAGTGACAATGTAACAACGGATAAAACCAGTGACAATGTGACAACAGAGAAGGTCAATGATAGTTCAACTCCCTCCGCCCCTGTAACTACACAAGCTGAGATTACTAGCAAGTCTCCAGCTGAAGAAGAAGAGAATCAGAGGAAGGGTGATTCAGCGATTACACACGACAGGTGCGATATACCACTTAGATTATAACATTCTCACTACACGAACTCTCTGATATCTAATACTTTCTAACAACTTTCACCTCTTCATTTTCAGGGCGGTATTACCTGAGCCAGCGGGCTGGCAGACAGTAGTCAACACACATAGAAGGGGTAGCAGTATGACATTCGTTAGCACAGATAACTGGGCAAGTTTTGAGGCACCTAAACCCCCTCCCCCTCCCTTTCTTTGGCGGATAACTGAGGAGCAGTGGGGCCAGTATGAAGCCTCGTTTCACGGCATTCAGCCTCTACACGGATTTATCTCAGGTAGGGCGCGGTAACACGGCTGTGAGGGGAGGGAGAGTCGCGCAGCTATTGTATAGCGCGCGCGCAGAAACACTACTTTTATAACACTGAGATGAAGTTCCCCCATCTCTCTGTCAAGTGTCATCTCTGATCTCTCAGTCACTAACTCTGTATCTCTCTCTGTCAGGGAAACAAGCTAGGGACTTCCTGTCTGCTACTGGTTTACCACTCGACTCCCTCGCACAGATATGGTAGGTTCAGAGGTTACATCAAGCAGTGAAATTAATGAGACCTATAAAACACAGTCTCTACTCTTGCAACTGGGTGAAAGCCAAGTAAAAAGTCCATATATTCCTGATATCGCATATATATTACTTGATTTATTGCATTATTTAATCTTTTTTCAACTCTCTCTCTTTTTCTAGCAATATGTGTCCATCTTTCCAAGATACCTCTCTCTCTCTCTCTCTCTCTCTCTCTCTCTCTCTCTCTCTCTCTCTCTCTCTCTCTCTCTCTCTCTCTCTCTCTCTCTCTCTCTCTCTCACTCTCTCTCTCGCTCTCTCTCTCTCTCACTCTCTCTCTCTCTCGCTCTCTCACTCTCTCTCTCTCTCTCTCTCCCTCTCTCTCTCTCTCTCTCTCTCTCTCTCTCTCGCTCTCTCTCTCTCGCTCTCTCTCTCTCACGCTCTCTCTCTCCCTCCCTCCACCCCTACATCTCTCATCTCTCTCTGCCAGGGACCTATCTGATATGGACCACGATGGCTCACTTTCCCTCGCTGAATTTTCCATAGCAATGCATTGTATTGCAGCCCTAGAAGCTGGTTACCCCCTGCCCGTTGTTGTCCCGGTCGACCTGAAGGAGTCCTTGTTACATCACGTGACTAGATCCACAGAGAATCTCACTACCTCGTCAACTGCTGGGGTAGGTTTAATATTGTATTCCGGACAAGAAACTAGGCTGTCCATGATGTTTTTTGTTTTCCACTGCTGTTAATTTTGTTTTCTTTATTTCTGCTGTTCATTTAGATAAAATATTAACCCTGTACGGCATTTAGACGGTAGTGTGAACTATTTGAAATCATTAGACCCTTCCTTTTGAACTTCAGCTGTCTCTCACAATGTTCTCTCTCTCTATATCTCTCTCTTTCTCTCTCTCTCTCTCTCTCTCTCTCTCTCTCTCTCTCTCTCTCTCTCTCTCTCTCTCTCTCTCTCTCCCTCTCCCTCTCTCTCAGTGTGTTGTTGTCTGTCCCTGTGTCTAATAGTCAATGTGGCCGTGGTGGTATATCTATTTGCAGCCTGCCTAGGAAAACAAATAAGAGAGTTGTTAACATTTTGGTGTCACACACTCTCAGTTCATGTGTTGTTAAATCGTTTTTGTTTCATTACAGTTTGTTCTTATTCAGCAGACAGAGGCAGGTGAAGAGAAGACCCCTGAGAAGAGTTCTCTGAAGAGCAGTGGTAGTTGTTCTAAAGGTGTTAGTGTCCATTTTAAGGAGGAGTTCCTGTTATCCCGATCTAGACCACGACCCACACGGAGATTAGTGACTACAACACCGCTACATCTTAAACCGAACCAGATTGTCAGTTCATCCTCCTACTACAGCAGTGACAATAGTGACAGTGAGGCAGACCGACACCTTGTGAGTACTTAATGTCCACAGGGGGATGTCGATAGTGCGGTGGGAGCAAGATGCGACAGGAATTTGTAACGTTGATAAGAGCCGTAGCTAATACAGGGTCTGCCTTGTTTATTGTTCCTAGTGGTATCATTTTCAGAGTATATAACTATGTAGCCTCCTTATTATCCACACCCTTTTCTCAGGTTGCTAGAAAGCTAGATATGTCCTCAGATAAAGTGAAATCTTCATCCAGAAAGAAAAACAAATCCTCATCCTCTTCCAGCAAAGGAGACAAAGGTAAAGTCGGATTTTTTGAAACTGTCACCCCCCTTTTCGTGCGCGGAATGTTTTTGCGCGTCACATCACATGTTAACGTGTGGTGTGCGCGTCAAAATTGATAAATTTCACATGCGCGGTCATTTTGGGGTGACAGTTTCAAAAAATCCGACTTTAACAGTGATTTGTAGAATGTAGAGGAAGGAGCCCAACATTATAGTAACACGGCCGAGAGGAAGGAGAGATGTTCATATCCAAATTCCTATAGAATACAAGTGCAATGTAACACCCCTCTTGTTCCACTCAGGTGGTGATGGATGTCCCGGATCACCGCTATCTAAAACAAGGAGAGAAAGAACGTATGACGATCCTGCAGATATCTTAGCTAATCTAGAGATAGAGGATGGGGCTGAGGATGCTGAGGCCCTGATACAACCTAGCGAATCTGAAAATGAGGTGATCACTAGATTAATAATAATAATAATAATAATAATAATAATATCAGCATTTGTATACACGCTCAGACCCCGTAGAATACTAGAATCTAAAAAACCCTAGTAACACAGAGCATCAGAGCGGTTCACCTCAGCTGCAAACCCTAAAAAATATATAATAATGTCTATAAAAATCCAGTTAAATGTCCAGTGCTCTGATGCTCAAAAAATCCGGTAACAAGAACTATTATCAGTCTCATACACACGTTCACACACTCAAATCACCACCTCCACCACCTTGCCTCCTCTGATTCCAAAGGTCTTCCCAGGTTCCTTCTCCTTCCTCGCCCTCAGCTCAGCAACCAGCTTCCTCCTCTCCTCTCTCTCCTCTGGTGAACGATCAGGGGATATGTAAATATCCTTGTAATCTTGAGAGTTCTTACTTCTTCAGACTACTCTTACTGGATAGAATCCGATCTCGGAAATTCCGGCCACTCAAACGCAGCTTGACTGGTCGGTTAGTACCCTCCTTGTACCTACCAAGGCGCTCCATACCCCAAACATTGGTAGTACACTCACCCATTTTATCAAACAGGCGCCTGACATCTAACTCCAAATCGGTGTTGTTTTCACTTTTACAATCATCCAACCCATGGACAATCAAATTGCTCATCCTGTCCTCGGTTGCACTGCTAATTGCTGTGCTGATTCGCTTCGGAGCTAGGGCTGTGTCACATTGCTTCTTGAGAACAGAAGAAAAGGTCTTGATTTCCTCCTCTGCTGTAGACTGTACCGCAGTTATCTCCTTATCACGCTTATCTAACAACTCGCACTGCAACTTAACAAGTTGTCCCTGAGCCTCCACCAGTGCTCGCTGAGAAGCAATCAACTCCTCTTGACCATCCAATAGCCTCCTCTCACTGTCCTCAACTTCGTTACTCAGGCGGTCAAGCAGTGGGTAACATCTCTCCATTAGGAAACGACAAACCTTCTCCGTGAAATCCTCTAGTTCAGGCTTCTTAATCCCTTTGATCTTACTCTTACTGGGACACTTTAAACTATCCCACACACTACGTCCGGCAGTCAAACTCTTCGGGAAGGAATCCTTGGCACCCGCATGAGTAAACAGGTCTCGTACTAGGTCAAATAGCTCACCCTGCACTTCACCATAGACACTTCTCTGTACCCTTTCATCGCTATACACTCTCAGCCGGTCTTTGAAACTACAAGCAGAGGCAGTACTACCACTCATAGCAGGAGAGATAGATATCTCACAATTAGAGAGATTCGCAAGCAGAACAGAGATAAGGGAGCTCTGACCAAATGTGATTAATAAATATTAATCTTTAGAAATAACCAGATTTGCTACTTCCAACTCTTATAGCCTGAGGGTTTCGTTCCTTGGGGTTGGTCTAGCATACCCAAATATCACTCGGTAACACATTTTGTAACCATTCAATATTTTTCAGTTCCCACCCTCCTCGCCACCACCAACCTCTCCACCCCCATCTGGACCCCCATTATCCCGAGCCCCAACTCGTCCCTCTAAAGCACCCCCTCCAATGCGGCAACCCTCGAGACCAACCCTCCCACCTCCCTGCTCCTCTCCACCCCCACCGCTGGCTAGCTCCCCAGAAGAGGAAGAGGGCCACTCCAGCAGCTCCTACAAAGAGGGGAGTGATGGTGGGGACGATCCAGAGGGATATGAGAGGTTGGGGGATCCTGAACTACCACCTGCTATAACATTAGATCAGGGGGAGTGTGAGGGTAGTGAGGAGGAGGATGGGGTCACACCACGACCTGCTGCAGAGGACACTTTGGTAATCATCAGTATTCATACCGATTTCAAAATTAATATTTTATTTAGTATTTCAAAACTAATCTCATATCTTTCAGCCGGCCCTTCCTGTTTTAAAAACGGAAAGGAAGGGTAGATCTAACCGGTCAGGGTCAACACCAGCTGTAATTGGTCTGCAACTACACACAACCCCAATGTCCTGTGAACAGCCCCCTTCATCTCCCTTCCAACTCCGGAAAAAGGATGCCATGTGCGACATTGCCGAGAGATTCAAGATATCGCAGGTAGTAGGGGGGATCACTATTGGTTATCGCAGGTACTAGGGGGGAGAGAGAAGACACTTCCCTGTACGGGGGGGGGGGGGGGGGGGGGTGCTGAATATACTTACATTGATTAACTTTAACTACAATACATAGTGTGTGTTTGAGCTCTCTCTCTGTTTTCAGGAAGAGATTGAAGCCGCTCCTGACGAACTGAAATTTGATTCTTTATCTGGTAGGTTGAGTAGTTGTCAATGGTTTATTTCCTAGTTCTACCTTTTCTGTCAATGGCTTTATTTCCTTGTTCTACCTTTTCTGTTCATTTCTCTGGATGTTTTGTTCTCCCAACCCACCAATCACTCCCCCCATCACACATCTCCCTTTCTTAGACATGTGGAATTTGGACGATATTCCAGAGACAGAGATAACGAGAGAGGATCTTGAGAACGCGTGAGTTCAATTCTAACCAATATACCAGTGGTACTCCGTCATTATCAATACATTACAATATTCCCTAGCACCACTGTATAAAGAGCAAAGTGATAACACCGTCTCTTCTTCAGGGATGTTGATGAATTAAGAAGGGAGATTGGTAAATTTGAAGTGCACAATAGAACTCTCGTTAATTTAATTAGAGCTCTTCGTATCGAACTACTAAAGGTAAAAGCACAAATATGATATTGTAGTACTCTTTTGAGTGATAACAATGTGATCCTTGTTCCACCTATTCTCCCCCTCCCCGGATCCCCCCCCCCCCCCCCATAATAATATGAACCACCCCATCCCCACTCCAACACTCCACCACCCCACCCCTAGATTATATCGTTAACTGTGATTTCCCTCAGATTCAAGAAGAGAAGTTGTCTTTAATCGCCGAATTGGAACAAACTAAGAAATGAAGGAAATCAAAGGATCATCCCGTCAGAGCTCATTGGCCTGACAATGACAGAGCGAATCTGAAGAAAGAGTTTATCACAAGAGATCTTTTGTTTATCGTTTAAAATAATTAATATCCTTTGATGCATGGTTTCTATATATGTGTGAGACAGCCATTTAAACTGAACAAACTTTTATAGATGAGAGAGAGAAGAGATTATGTACGTTTAAATGGAACATGTAATATACAATGGTGTTAACCCGCTCAAATCTACCGTCTTTCAGTTAGTGCACATCTCTGATCACCCAGCGGGCCCAACTCACATAATATGTGAGTTGGGCCCGCTGGGTGTCTGCACCGAACCGATCTGAGTGGTCAAAACGGGGCTTGGAGACGACAAACTGCCCCCCTGATTTGACAGTGGGCTCATGTGAGGACGGCGCCGCCAGACAGCTCCCGGCCGGTTCCATGCTGGTACAATGAAAGCCCCGTTCTGTAAACCGTGCGTGCGCGCACCCCCGCGCGAAGTTCAGTGTGCTTTGTACTTTCCCCAGACAATTGTTGCTAGTCGTGTTGCTCCATTTTGCATGGAGATGAAATAAGGGCAACCGCCAAATCCACACCAATTTAAAACAAAGTCAAACAATATTTCTGTCACAGACAAAAGCGGAATGAATTTCAACGTCAAGAACCTCTCTCTCTTTCTCCCTCTCTCGTATCATCATATTTTGATATATCACTTGTTAATAAAGTGAGAGTGGACAAACAATTTTGGCAGATAACAGAGCTGCTGAGCGATAAACGATTTGATAAACTAGACACCAGACACAGACACTAATTGGACAGCATCGTAGTTTTTAGCTCGCCTCATTTTACTTTATCTCCCTTGTTGGTTAGTTTTAACAATACTAAAATGCCAAAACCTAATCAAGGTGTCCAGTGTCCACCCTTACTTTAAATGTCCCCTTAAAAAGTTTTAAAAACGCCAGACCAAAAAAATTGGGGTGTAGGAAAACAAAAAATTTCTCAGCGAAAAAATTAGAAGCTCGACACAATTGATTGCTTCTCTCCATTTTTAGAGAGATTCAATATGGACAAATTCCGCAGTTTAAAAAAGGCCAAATAATTTAGGGGTATACAAAAGCTAACACCTATATCTCACACACCTAACTTTCTCTCCCAGTTTTTGTGTATCTCCCTCTAGTCTCTCTCTCTAAAAGGTAAATCCGCCAGGTGGCTGCGAGATATCAGGATTAAAATTAAACTGGGTCCCGGACACCTGGGGCACAAGTGATTGGTCTGTGTCATCTTCACCAAAGTATTTCTCAACGATATCGTATGCCTTTTTGTAGATCTCCTGGTTTTCGTGATTCTGTAGATACTCGATCTTTTCCACGCCTGGTAGATTGGGTAATGGGTTAGCGGAAACAAATTAATAGTGAAAATAACGGTAGTCATGGTATAATTAATGGGTTAGATTAGCCCAATTAAGAATGACGGCACTCACCGAAGCACTCCTCGATTGCAATGGCATAAGGGTTGGCGGAGTATTCAGGATTGTTTCTGTATTCATCCTGACCAACTCTGAGAATGTTATCTAGTGCGTCCAGGGCCACATGGATTATCTTGGTGTCACTGATATTTAGTAGGTCACACAGGGGTTTGATACAATTCTGTTCCACGAGGTATCTGGGAGGGCGGAACATAGTGAGGGAGGGGGAGGGAGGTATCTGGGAGGTGAGAACGGGGGGTTAGAGAGAAAGAGAGGGTGTATCTGGGAGGTGAAAAACAGAGTGAGGGAGGGGTTGTTTTCTGAGAGATGATAACGAGGGTTGGGGGCACTGCTGCAGTAAAAAATGGAGGGGGGGTTAATGTTATAAAGTCTAAATTCTAAATTCAGCCCTACTTGATGTGTTCGGGTGCGCCTCCACTTGTCGCATTACTGATTGCCCACGCTGCTTCTTTCCTTGTCTTGAACTCTGCATTCTTTAGAATTTCTACCAAGCTTGGGATTATCTTAGCTTGAATGACTGACTGCAGAGAGAGGGGGAGGGGTAAATTAATGATATATCATGATGGGACTCATCTCCACTGATTTGAGAGGTGTCAAACAAACTTTATGGCCTAATATGGTTACTAAACAAGTTCCCTTGAATCTTGATAAAGCTACAGACATCTTGATAAAGCTTCCTCTGTCAACTTGTCTACCACCTCACAGCATGATGAGAATGGTAGACAACTTGGTTACGAAATAACCCCTCGAATGATGCAAGCAACACACTGTCAACCAAGTAACACATTGAAAGATGTACCTGTATTTGGTACTTGTTTCCCGCGGTGATATTAGAGATTGTCCAGCAAGCTCTTACCTGTATTTGGTACTTGTTTCCCGCGGTGATATTAGAGATTGTCCAGCAGGCTTCTTTTCGTATGCTCTCTTTGGTTGAACCCAGTAAATGTAGCAAACAGGGAAGGGCAGAACAGTTCAGTATCACCTAGTGGGAGGGTTGGTTACGAAGTCACCCCTATTATTGCATATAGGGGTGACAATACCGCCTACCTAAAAATGAAAATTTACGGGACCTTCTCATAAAAAGTTATCGAAAACTTGTCTAAAACCTATCTAAAACGTATGGTACTAGTTTGTATAGTAACCAGGACCTGAATTCTACAGAAAGTAACGACCGGTAGCGATTACACCACATGTTTAACAACAGAGGTGTGTCGCATAACTCCTTATATGGGCATAAAATTCCAATCTTGTGGAATTTTTTCTGACTCGACTATAGCTTAGTTATCAATGAATCCACCTCTAATACCTTTGGAATGGCATTTTGCACATTTCTGAAGGTTTTTGTAGCCAAATTCCAGCATCTTCATAGTTTTCCAAAAACAAAAACAGTGTTAATGGCCAAAATATCGAAAAATTCCGGTATGTAATGGTAGCTCAGACAATTTCCTCGGTATGTTCAAAAAATTAGAACTTTCTGTTTTGTAGTTTGGACGCAGGAATTTTTTTCCCGCCGTACAAGCGATATTATTACCCCTCCGTGAGCTAGCGCAGAGGGGGAATTTCATTACCAAGTGGGAGGGGAGGTTTGTATAATCACCTGTTGAGAGGAGAGGAGGTTGTATAAAGTGAGGTTGGGAGAGAGTTGGAAATATGAAGTGGAATAAAAAGTACAGACTAGGTGCTCTCTGTCTTGTCTGTCACTGTATCTGTCTCTGTCTGTTACTGTCTCTGTCTATGTCTTTGTCTGTCTCTGTCACTGTCTCTCTGTCTCTGTCTCTGTCTCTGTCTCTGTCTCTGTCTGTCACTCTCTGTCTCTGTCTGTCACTGTCTCTGTCTGTCTCTCTATCTCTATCTCTATCTCTATCTCTATCTCTATCTCTTTCACTTCTCCCTCTCACCTGAGTTTGAACATCATCCCCGGTACAAATTGACCCCACTGTCCGAAGGGCGGGTGTGACAATTTTATACTGAGGAGAGACGAGCAGCTCCACTAATCTTCTACACACTCCGACATCTATCACAGCTTGAATCTTCTCATTCGGACCGTCACTGTATGGAAAGAGAGAGAGAGAGAGTGAAAGGGAGAGAGAGAGATTACGAAGAGAGAGAGACGAGGATGGAGAGATATAGAGAGAGAGAGGTGAGAGGAGAGAGATGACCGAGAGAGGACCAGATGAGAGAGATTGAGAGACGAGAGACGAGGACGAGCGGAGAGATGAGAGAGAGAGAGGACGAGAGAGAGACTGTAGAGACGAGAGAGAGAGAGAGAGAGAAGAGACGAGAGAGAGGAGAGAGGAGCGAGAGAGGCGAGATCGAGAGCGAGGAGAGAGAGAGAGAGAGAAGAGCGCCAAAGAGGTATGAGAGTACACACATCTCTCTCCTCTCACTGAGAGAGTGTTTTAGAAAGGCAGTGATAGAGGACCGTGTGTAAATAAAGATAAACAGTATAATGATCTGCTAAATCTAAAGTCAACGGCAAACACAGTTGGCGTACGATACCATAAATATCAGTTCAGCACTGTATGGATCTCTCCTTTCCGCGCCCTACGTCAAGGCAGGGAGTACTAAACTAATGTATCGCTCTCACTTTTCTCAAAGGGGATAAAAGTGAGGAGACATACTTTTACTAAAAACCTTGTTAGAGGGGATCATATCAGTATTCCCTTGGGACCATATATCAGAGAGAAAGGAAGATTGAGATATTTTTTTGAAACTGAGCAACGTCCTTGCTGGCTGCTCTTCGATATTATCGCACTGCACCGGTGTTATTGTCGGAAAAAATGGAGAAATAAAAAGTTCCATACATACGGGATTTTGATTTTGGACCTTAACACTTCTCACCCATCAATGTAGTTGTTGTTGAAAATACCGTGTGCGGCAAAAAAAAGGCCCCCCCTAGACCATAGTTGCCCCCCCTAGACCACCATAGTTGCCGATGTGGTGGAGAGCTGTAACTTGGCAGGGTTGCTCCACTATGTCTATCTTGATCCTGACAGAAAAATCAGAGCTCTAGCTCAAAATTCATTTTCATGAACGGAATGAACTTCTCCGTTCCTTCGATATGAGACCCCCTCATCATTCAGAATTTTTTGCCCGTCTTTGGCTAACGATTATCTTTGTAATGAGACCAATTTGAGCATAATCTGATTACCAGGAGAGACACAGTGGAGGGTTTTCCGACCGTCACTCCTGACATGTGATCCAGGCCCGGTCACGTGGTGAAAAGAGGGTTTGGGGTGCTGTTAAGGGTACGCTAACCAAAAATTTTTTTCGAGTGCAGGGAAATCTCTCACCGTAGGGTTGTAGGCCATGCCAAGGAGACCTCAAATATGCAATTTGAGCTCTCAAGTCGAATTCATATTTTTGCTACAGCTGCTTGAAAAATGAACTGAAAATAAGTTTTTGGCATCTCAAAAAAATTTTTTCAAAGATAGGAGCATGAAAATTTGGGGATTTGAAGAGGACATGAAGGTAAATAACCACAAAAATTTTTTTTGCAATCCGAGCTGATTTCCGGTCCTGAGATGGATTTCTTTTTTTCCACTTTAACGCCCTATTTGGCAAAGTTCCGAAAACATGTGAAAGCTGTAAATTGGTGAAAAGTTGCGTCTAACGATTATCTAAGTGGCCATAAATTTTGGGCGTGTCCTTATTTGAGATAAGCTGTACAGAGTTTTTTTTGTGAAAGCCGTCATTTCAGAAATAAATAAATTCCCTGTATCTCAAAAACGGCTGATCGTAGAGACCTGAGACTATGCTTAAACGATTCAGAAGGTCCGATTTTGGGGGGGTCTTCTGAGAGACATTTTGCTCCTACTTCAACCGTTTTTGCTGTAATTGCGAAAAACAAATTCTATGAAAAGGGCAAAAGCTAAACTCCAATATCCTGTAATTAGGGAATTTTAGCTAAGAAAGGACCGAAACTATGGAAAAATGTTTAACAAGCTAATTCCTTCACTATTTGGTCCATATGGGTCCCTATAATCATCAAAAACAAAATCACAAAAAATCCACGATGGCGAAGATGGGTTATTGTTTTTCGCAATTACAGCAAAAACGGTTGAAGTAGGAGCAAAATGTCTCTCAGAAGACCCCCCCAAAATCGGACCTTCTGAATCGTTTAAGCATAGTCTCAGGTCTCTACGATCAGCCGTTTTTGAGATACAGGGAATTTATTTATTTCTGAAATGACGGCTTTCACAAAAAAAACTCTGTACAGCTTATCTCAAATAAGGACACGCCCAAAATTTATGGCCACTTAGATAATCGTTAGACGCAACTTTTCACCAATTTACAGCTTTCACATGTTTTCGGAACTTTGCCAAATAGGGCGTTAAAGTGGAAAAAAAGAAATCCATCTCAGGACCGGAAATCAGCTCGGATTGCAAAAAAATTTTTTGTGGTTATTTACCTTCATGTCCTCTTCAAATCCCCAAATTTTCATGCTCCTATCTTTGAAAAAAATTTTTTGAGATGCCAAAAACTTATTTTCAGTTCATTTTTCAAGCAGCTGTAGCAAAAATATGAATTCGACTTGAGAGCTCAAATTGCATATTTGAGGTCTCCTTGGCATGGCCTACAACCCTACGGTGAGAGATTTCCCTGCACTCGAAAAAATTTTTGGTTAGCGTACCCTTAACATGTCTCAATAACGGATTATTGCTCTCATATCCCTTGAATATCCCTCCACAATGCTCTCAAGTCACTTTGTGATGCTGATTGATTGGGTTCATGTCACCAGTTCTTGTCAAAGTTCTCAAGCGGCCCGTGATACGAGATCATTTCATCAAGGAGGGGCCATCTTGTGTCACTAATCAGCCTATCATCTCACATTACACTAGCCAAGGGATATGGGGTATTTAAATCTTCAAATGTTCATCAAAATCATTCCCAATCGTTACTTGCAATGCATTTTACACCCGAACAGAGGAACTTCATCTGGCTCAAGAAGGAAACCAACACCCTCTACCCCACCATCGAACAGGAGTTCTTTATCAAGTTTGGCCGCCATGCCCCATCCAAGAAGTCCTGGGAATGATTTTGACATTTGAAGATTTAAATACCCCATAACCCTTGGCTAGTGTAATGTGAGATGATAGGCTGATTAGTGACACAAGATGGCCCCTCCTTGATGAAATGATCTCGTATCACGGGCCGCTTGAGAACTTTGACAAGAACTGGTGACATGAACCCAATCAATCAGCATCACAAAGTGACTTGAGAGCATTGTGGAGGGATATTCAAGGGATATGAGAGCAATAATCCGTTATTGAGACATGTTAACAGCACCCCAAACCCTCTTTTCACCACGTGACCGGGCCTGGATCACATGTCAGGAGTGACGGTCGGAAAACCCTCCACTGTGTCTCTCCTGGTAATCAGATTATGCTCAAATTGGTCTCATTACAAAGATAATCGTTAGCCAAAGACGGGCAAAAAATTCTGAATGATGAGGGGGTCTCATATCGAAGGAACGGAGAAGTTCATTCCGTTCATGAAAATGAATTTTGAGCTAGAGCTCTGATTTTTCTGTCAGGATCAAGATAGACATAGTGGAGCAACCCTGCCAAGTTACAGCTCTCCACCACATCGGCAACTATGGTGGTCTAGGGGGGGCCTTTTTTTTGCCGCACACGGTATGTAGCATGTTAATGTATGTACATGTACTAACTTACACCTGATTTGTAACAGTTGCTCTCTCTCTCTCTCTCTCTCTCTCTCTCTCTCTCTCTCTCTCTCTCTCTCACATCTCCCAAACAAGTAATGCACAGTAGCGTTTCAAAGGTGCCCCAAATGAATCTACTTATAAACTATAGAGACTCACTTTGTTTGAGACATGCTCATACGATCTACGACAAGACGCCAATTTGCTGTAACAGTTAACCATATTTTCGTTTTCTCAGTGCAGTGCTAGGTGAAAGAGTAAGAGAGTGATGGAGAGATAGTCCAGGGTCCAGAGAGAGAGAGAGAGAGAGAGAGAGAGAATGAGAGAGAGAGAGAGGGAGAGAGAGAATGAGATGTCGACGTGTGTAAGAAGTACGTGTGTCACGTCTCCAGCTGTAGAGACCTATAACTCGTACGAGCTCGCTCTGTTCTACTCGTTCGCGGTAAGAGATAGAGAGAGGGGAAACTCAAGCACCCCAGCAAAGGAAGACACAGTGTACAATAATGCCGTGAAACAACGAAATGTTTTGCCGAATTCACGGCTTGGGACAATAAACCACTTTAATCAGGAAGCCGGATAGTAAGTCTCCGGTGTCCAAAAACTACTGTAGGTATTGGACACCCGAGACCATATTATCCGGCTTCCGGGTGGGGGTGTTAAAGCACGTATAAAACGTACAAGAAATAGAGAGAAGGAGAGAGAGAGAAGGAGAGAGAAGGAGAGAGAGAAGGAGGGAGAAAGAGCAACCATTTCAAATCAGATATAAGTACATGGAATATCATCAACTGACACCCGGCGGGCAAGTGGCCGAGTAGTCAGGTTTATGGCTTAGACGCTTTTATGTCCCAAATCCAAGT
This sequence comes from Hormiphora californensis, assembly GCA_020137815.1. Lineage (NCBI taxonomy): Eukaryota > Metazoa > Ctenophora > Tentaculata > Cydippida > Pleurobrachiidae > Hormiphora > Hormiphora californensis. Next base: position 7,531,162 of record CM035352.1, read on the forward strand.
ACCGTATGTAAATTTTGTCTTTTTTAAATTTTAATATTTCGACAATATAGCACCAGTGCAGTGCGACCTCTTTAAGAGTACTCCTCTTTAAGGGTAAACCTAGCGTTTTTAAACATCGTTTGCCCAACCAAATGACTTCATAAATATTCACAAGAGTTTAGCACATATAAAATGGACCTTGTAAATATGGCAAGGATAGCCTTAAACTCCCTGGCTTGTGACAATAATTCCTGTAATCAGGGCGGAAGATCCCATATAGGAAGCCCACAGTAATGTAGCCTTTGTGGGTATAAAAATCTTTCTAATGTCTCTATCACTCTCTATTCTCTCGACTCGTATCTTCAAGCTCTATCTCCTCGCGACCGCATAGATACTCTGATATAGCGGCTGATATATCTTATCTCTATCTCTCTATAGCCTCGCTCGGATCTCTCTCTCTCTCTCTCTCTCTCTCTCTCTCATCTCCTCTCTCTCTCTCTCTCTCTCTCTCTCTCTCTCTCTCTCTCTCAATCCCGCTTCATTCTCTCAATCCCTCACAATTAGAGGGAAAGATGGAGAGGGAGAGAGAAATGGAGAGAGAGAGAGAGAAATTTGAGATCACTACACAGTGTCTGTGAAACCGGGGAGAAACCAAAGGGAGAGAGAGAGAGCCCCCCCCCCCCCCCCCGCGCCGCGACGCAATTGGAGAGCACTAAAATTGTCCCCTTTCTGAGTTACGCCAACTGTGTTTGCCGTTGAGATTAGTCACTAATTGCACAAATATACATCCCGTGTACACCTACTCTAATAACAACAATAATAAGCAACACTACCTCAACTGACGTACCAAACAAACCAACACCAGAGAGGGGGAGGGCAAATGAAAATTGAAGAGGGTTGGGTACTCGGGTACAAACTAAAAACCGATGACAGAAGTTGCACTCACCCACACCAGCCTTAGATTACCCCAGCCTTATATTACACACACAAATCAGCACATAATATGCGACTAACATCATCATATTACAACTGCATACATCATCAGGTATTTAATTTATGATAGGTGGCTCCACCTTTGCCATCTTTTACCTGAGATAGGAGAGAGCCCAACAAGTGTCTGTTAGAATCTCGTCATCGTTGTTGTATAGCAGTCTGGCCAACACTGGTAAACACGCAGATACCTGAAGATGGGGGTCTCATCTGGTGTCTAGAGACTGGGGTGGGGGGGGTCTGTCTCTATAAACTAGATATCATCCAGAAGAAGATCCAGTTGATAATATCCTGATTCCTAACTTACCTTGGCGAAGTTTGGCATGGGATTCTTTCCCCTGCACAAATTAGACATTGTCCAGGTAGCATTCCGCAACATGGACAACTTGTTGGCAGTTTTCAGGATATTGAGTAGAGGCATGACAATCCCAGAATCAATGACAATATCCCTACACTCCGGGTTATCCCCAGCAATATTACCCAGAGCCCAGATAGCCTGCTCTTTCACATCTTCAAAAGGTGATTCAAGGAGTTTTATAAAAATGGGAACAGCCCCACATTCAATGACTGTCCTGGTCTGGTGGGAACTCCCTGATGCTATATTTGTAAGTGCCCAGGCTGCTTCAAACTGGAGTGTCATGTTGTCTTCTCGCATCAGGAATTCTTTGAGGATCGGAACTATACCCGTCTGGATTACCTCCTCTATAGGTGGACTCTTTTCTGCAGGAGGGGGGGGGGGGTAAATAGAGAGGGGGAGTTAACATACAGCTAGTCACAGTTAACAGGGGGGTAGGAAGGGGTTGTTAACAGGAGTTGCTGACCACTGTCATGTTAGGGAACAGTACAAAGAGAGTGACAAAAAAGAGAGGTGTGGTTTATCGGAGGCAGTGGTAGTACCAGTTCAAATTCAAAAACATGCCTATACACACACCAGCCACAACTCATTGCTGTACAACATAATGCGATCTAAATATATCCAGTATATAATGAACACAATACTGATTCGTTCATAGGGCATAGTATCAACTGAAAAACACCTCATACCTTTGCTGAGAATTTTACGAAACTTGGTAGTAGCTACTAGTTGTAATCCGGTATCATTACTAGTTATCTGTTCTACCATCTCGGTAAAATCCTGCAATAATGAAGATCAGCACTACTAGAGAACGAAAACAACGATTTATAAAAATTCAATCTTTAATCTTCTTGAAGATTGAAGATTTAAAAATTCAAATAAGATTATATGTCAGGAGTCGTAGATCAACAATACCCTGTTCAATTGAAGATCGACATATTCTTACCAGGGTAGTTGTGGCTGGAGTACCGCGTTTCTCAGGCGATTCCCCGAGGAGACGTCGTTTCTGTAGCATTTCATTTCGCTTATTTTTCCGCAACTGAACCCCCTCCTCTTCCCTTCTCTTCCTCAGTTCGTCTGCTGTGTTTCCCTTGTTCTTGTAACTACCAAACCTTCCACTCTCCATCATGACTAAATAATGTAAATCATATATCAAAACAAGGACTTTAGAAATCGGCCAAGCCCCACAATAAAAGGGTTTGAACAAATCAAATACTGCCCTCATCAGTCCTCAATTTTAAAGTCACTTTTTCTAAGCCGTTAGGATCGGGGTGTTTAAAGGCCTATTTACAGGAGCACACTCAACACTGCCAAACATATAAACTACACAATCCACTAGGGACCTCAGGGGTGAAACGGTGCAGAGCAGCCACTAGACACGGTGAGGTGTGAATCAAGTCATCACATGGACCCTGTGTGGGTTGTGCAGAAAAATAACTTAATCAAACGCCTACACACTAAAAAATTGATAATTAATATAAAAAGAGTCTCTCATCTCTAATGACATATCAAAGGTAAGTCCTAACCAGTAACCCTAATGGCATTTTAGCCCTAATCTTAAAAACTGTGAGTGCTGACACTCAAAATCCCTTTTTTATCTGAAAAACAGGGCGCTGTTACTATCTGGGTGTATAGAGGCATGTTTAGGTGCCCGCTCCCAAAAAAGTACCCTGCACTAAAACAGCTCTAACCGTCAAACCTTTTTGCAAAAGCCGGGGTACCGGTCCAATTAGTAAAATAGATATAGAAATCAAGATTATCTGTACATAAAATGGATATAATAAATTAATTCGAATTGTTTTTAATCATCTAACCGTCAAACCACTCAACCGTTTTGGCTAATCTAAAGTTTATCTGATAGGAAACTTCAAGCCCTAACCCCAACCCCAACCCTAACCCTAACCCTGACCCTATTTTAGCCCTGATCCTAAAAACCGTGAGTGCTAGCACTCCAAACACACAGATTTCAACGTTGGCCGAAAAAAGACACAGATTTTTGGGCGCCGTTACGATCTGGGTGTTTGGAGGCCTGTTTAAAGGTGCGCGCTGCCAAAAAAGTTGATTCACTAAAATGGCTCTAACCGCCAAACCACTCAACCGTTTTGGCTGATTCAAAGTCTATATGGTAGGGAATGTCAAGGCCTAACCCCAACCCAAACCCCAACCCTAACCCTAACCCTACTTTAGCCCTAACCCTAAAAAACCGTTTGTCAGCACTTCCAAAACACCCAGATTTTAACACTGGCCCAGATTTGGCAAACGTTGCTGGCCCCCGATAGCAGCGCGGGATAAGGTTGGCCTATGCTACAGGCCCTAAATAAAAGCCGTGGAAAACGCGCGCACTTGGGGTCTGCAGCGCATGCCAAGGGATAAGGCAGCGCTTTTCAAGGCCCAGATTTTTGCCTGCCTGAAAATGCGATTGAATTGCGAACAGGAGCCGCGCGGTGATACAGCAGCGGAACCGAAAAAAAACTCGCGCGTGCGAGATAAGGCAGCGCTTAAGCGCGCTTCTTTCACATTGCATTGCAAAAAATCCGCTTCAAAAATTTTTCAGAACGGTGGAAAAGCACTTGGAATGCGCTGCAGCCCCCTCATGCGCGCACCCCCGCAACGAGGGGACTGAAGGGAATGCCGCGCGCGCGTTTGGCCTGAGCTCAGGACGGGCCCGGCTAGGTCGAAGATAACTTTGCGAGCGAAAAAACGGCGGTGCTTATAACTTTGGCCCCTGAAGTCCGTTTGACTTGATTCTTTCACTAGCTGTTAGATCTGACAATTATCTACCTTGCTGTTTTTGAGAGAAGTAAATTGGACTTCAGGAGGCTGAGCAATAACCGTTCAAAGATGGGTTGTTTTCAAAAAGTGACGTCACAGATCCCTGCAGGGACACTTTGTTTCAAATTTGAATTAAAATCTCGAATTTTTTTATTTTACCGCACTCGATTTTGCGGAGTTTGGTTCATATCTCCTGTTCCTGATAAGATAGAGACCTGAAACCGGTTGCATTTTAAAGCTGTTATCTTCCTCTTTCCAACGCTACCAAAACGATTTCTGTACCTTATCTGGAACCGGAGATATGATTGTTTATGTATTCCCCCCCAGCGCGGTATTCCCTCCAGGCCCCTTATATTATATTATAAGGGGCCTGCAACGTATGCCAAGAAAAGCACAAAATTTGATCAAAAACTTCGTTTTCTTTCTCTTCAACCAAAATATACATGCGACATGTCGCATACTATGTTAAGGGCTATGATAGCGATCGGTAAAATGTAATAGAACGCCCAGATCAGTTGAGTACGATGTATCGCTTATCGGGAAATACAGTTAGGGGGAGAGAAATTAAAGGGGGGCCCTCGTACCCAACAGGAGTTTCGTCATTATCTTCTGGCGTCCTTTGAACTTTTATTCAGGTTACACAAATTGAAACAAGTCAGTTTTACCAAACAATTGTTTCGATCCAGTTGTTTCAATTTGTTTGCTGCTCTTGGTTCTTAATTGGATCGATTGAGCTCTCTCGTGCTGAATCGACCATTAAAATTCAGTATTAGGTTTACCTATCTACTAAATAAAATCTATTTTTTGTAGTCCAGGTCTACTACAATGGATATTTGTGATGAAAGATCTTCTAAACTATTGGTTGTGGATATGTTTTACGGCGGATCGCACAAGCAACTAACTGATTTCATTTTAAACCTCCATCCTAAATCACAACTAATATCTCTGCCATCTAAAAAGTGGCACTGGCGATGCCGCGTCGGTGCTCTACAACTCCTTTCTCAGTTGACACTATTGGAACCCAGTATTGACACAGTTTTTATGTCTTCTGTCGGTAGCCTTCCTGAGTTGGTTGCTCTGAGTCCAGTAATAGCGAAAGCTAGGAAGATCCTCTACTTCCATGAAAACCAGCTAGCCTACCCAATCCAGTCAGAAAAACAGCGAGATGTTCAGTATGGTTATAACCAAATCATGTCTGCTCTTGTTGCCGATACTGTACTCTTCAACTCCCACTTTAACAAGAACTCATTTCTACAAAATATCAACCCTTTTCTCAATAAATTCCCTGACTATAAACCGAAACAGATTGCTGAAATGATCAGCCAGAAATCTTCCGTGCTCTATTTTCCACTCAATCTACATCTTACCATTCCTCTAGCTCACGAGGTGGCCCATGTGATTTGGCCTCACCGCTGGGAACACGACAAAAACCCGGGAGAGTTTTTCAAAATTATCACTGATCTAATTGAGGAAGGGATGGAGTTGCAGGTTTCAATATTGGGGCAAGAGTTCCAGGATGTTCCACCGTGTTTTAATGATTTCAAAGACAAACATTCAGATAAAATCAAACAGTGGGGCAGATTGGAATCCCGTGAGGATTACCTCAAATTTTTACAAACGGGAACAGTTGTTGTATCAACTGCTTTACATGAGTTTTTTGGAGTGTCGATGTTGGAGGCTACTGCTGCCGGTTGTTTCCCTCTTTGTCCTAACCGTCTTGCATATCCGGAGATTTACCCGTCTGAATGCCTGTACAATACCCCTAACCAACTAACAAAACAGCTCAGACAGTTTTGTAAACATCCAGGCTTAGCAAGAAAGAAATGGGACAGAGTAGTTGAACAAATCCAGTTTGAAAAATTTTCCCTTGAATCTTTAACTCCAAAATATAAAACAGTTTTGTGTATTAACCCGTGAACCCCCCTTTTAGGACAATGTCAAACTATCCATCTCCAGAGCCCCCGAATGAGCTCAAGAACATCATCAACAAGCTGGCCAACTTTGTGGTCCGAAATGGCCCTCAATTTGAGGAGATGACTCGTAAAAAGCAGGAGAACAACGAGCGATTTAGTTTTCTGTTTGGGGGCCAGTACCATGAGTATTATCAGTACCGGTTACAACAAGAGCGGTTAGAAGCAGGCATCCCGGCCCCGGGTGTTCAGGCAGCTCCAGCTCCTGCTCCTGCTCATCCTCCTGAAGATCTTCCCGATTTGAACAAGTTCTTGACTCTACTTGGTCCCGTAATGGCCTCCTGCACCAAGGATAGCATCCAACAGGCCCGGGGGTGGATCCTAGAGAACTGCAAACAAAGCCAGAGGGCATGGTACTTGGGCCAGTTCCTTCTTTATACCGTCAACAACGACCAGAGGTCTGGTAAAGAGAGATTACACGTTATATACCTCATGAATGATTGTCTACATCAGGCAACCAAAGCGAAGTTGAGCGATATCATCCAGGGATTAGAGGCTGTTGCGGTTGCGATGATGTACTGTGCTAAACAGGCTGATCCAGATAAACAACTGCTCCCCAAGGTGAAGAAGGTCCTGGATTTATGGAAGAAAAACAACTATTTCGAGGGTGGAACAATGTCGGAACTTGAAAAATGTGCCAACTCTGATAACTACAAGAATACAGAAAACTTCCCAGCTCTAGAAGGTGCCATCAACTATTGCTCCACGCTTGTTCCAACGCTTCTACAGTCACTAAAACAGGCCGATGAGGCTGCTAAACAGGCAGCAGCAGCGGCCCAACAACAACAGAAGATGCAGCAGCAGCAGCAGCAGCAGTATAATCAGCAACAAGGAAACAGCCCGGCACCTCGGAGGCAGAGCAGGTTTGATCGAGGTAATAGTGGTGGTAATCAGTGGCAGCAGGACCAAGACAGGCAGTACAACGATAACCAGAGATTTGAACAGGGTCCTCCTCCAACCCCTCCCAGACCAAGGTTCGATCAGCAATCTCCAAGGGGCCCTCCTCCGATGAGGTTTGAAAATGGACAACCTCAAGGTCCTCCGAATCGTCCCCCACCGCCATCAAGGTTCAATGACGGACCTCCACCCCAGGGTGGAAGCCGTTTTGACCACGGACCCCCACCTCAGGGCGAAGGTCGGTTTGATCATGGCCCCCCTCCACAGGACAGAAGCAGATTCGATCATGGACTTCCTCAGGACAGAAGCCGTTTCGAGCAAGGTCCCCCTCAGGGCGGAAGCCGTTTTGACCACGGACCACCTCAGGGTGGAAGCCGTTTTGATCAAGGGCCCCCTCAGGGCGGAAGCCGTTTCGATCAAGGGCCCCCTCTGGGCGGAAGCCGTTTCGATCAAGGGCCCCCTCAGGGCGGAAACCGTTTCGATCAAGGACCCCCTCAGGGCGGAAGCCGTTTTGAACAAGGACCCCCACAGGGCAGAAGTAGATTCGATCAAGGACCCCCTCAGGGCGGAAACCGTTTCGATCAAGGACCCCCTCAGGGCGGAAACCGTTTCGATCAAGGACCCCCTCAGGGTGGAAGCCGTTTCGAACAAGGACCCCCTCAGGGCAGAAACCGATTCGACCATGGACCCCCTCAGGGAGGAAGCCGTTTCGATCAAGGGCCCCCTCAGGGAGGAAGCCGTTTCGATCAAGGTCCCCCTCAGGGCGGAAACCGTTTTGATCAAGGGCCCCCTCAGGGCGGAAGCCGATTTGATCATGGACCCCCTCAGGGCGGGAGCCGTTTCGATCACGGACCACCTGGACCTCAGGGCGGAAACCGATTTGATCATGGACCACCTGGACCCCCTGGCGAAAGACCATCACCGGGAAGACCAAACTCAAGATTCAGCCAAGGACCCCCACCAGGATTTGAGCCGCGTCGTCCACCCCCACAAAATGAGCCTCCCCCACCTCGTCTATCAAGAGGTCCCTACGAGAAGGTTGGACCGTGTACTAACGACTACCGGACCTATGAGAACGGTTATGAGCCACAGGAGTTTCTCCGAATACTCCAGCTCCAGGTGGCCCAGAATTCTGTTCCCCAGACGCAAGAATACTACGATTTACCCGCTGGACTTCTCGTCCAACACATAAAACTGGATGAGTCAAGCTTCCGACCTATCGACCCACAGTCGATGCGCCTTCCGAGTCCGAAACCACCAAGCAAACGTCTTTTAGCGGCAGTGGAGCTATTTTACAAGATTGATAACTCTGATAAGAATTGTGAAGATGACGGCATCGACCCTGTAATCTTGAAGAATTATTTCCACGAAAAGAAGAAGCAGGTTCGAAGAAGAAAGAAAGGCCGATCATCTGCAAACATAACCTGGGCGGAATTCCGCGATGGAAGATCCCGATCTCGTTCTTCCTCTTCATCATCCTCCTCATCCTCATCCTCTAGCTTCTGATTCAAGTGATAACAGGAGGAAACGAAGGAGAAGGAAGGGCTCCGCTGGATCCAGCTCCAGTTCCTCATCTTCTTCCAGTTCGGAGAGCGAGGAAGAGCAACGATCTAAACCAAGAAGGAAGCGAAGCAGGGAGAGGAGGTCCGTCACACCGCCCTCTTTTGGGGCACCCAGTGCGAGTGTAGATAAACAGCTTGGGGATGATAATATTGGTGCCCAGATGCTTAAGAAGATGGGTTGGGAAAGTGGAAAGGGGTTGGGTGCCAAGGGAACGGGAATTGTTGAGCCTATCAAGGCTGATACGAGTAATATTAAAGATAAAAAGGCGGGTGTGGGCAATGCTAAGGACAGTTTTGAAGAGTTCAGAAAGAGAAAGAGTTACACTTACAACCGACCCTGGCAAGGGAAGTATTAGCACGGACTTGATGTCTTTTTACCCCTCTTTATTTACCTAGCACATGGTTTATTTTATTGTGAAAACTTATTTAAACACGTGGTTTTTTAATTCTTTCCCTACCCCAGACTATCCCTATCCCATATCTCTGTTTACCCCAAACACTTCGATGTTGAGTCTCCAGTCCCATGACCCACAATATCGCTTTAAATCTCTAATCCTATCTAAATGCAATATCCCGACTACCCAGTACATCCCTCACACTTCTCTCCAATATCCCTATCCCAACACCTCTCTAATACTATTTCCTATGTCCCCATTATATCTCAGTTTCGTTATATGAGTTGGTATGATGAGAATATTCTAGAAAACCCATTCTTTAAAGAACTCCTGGAAAATGAGGAAATATTTGCAGTCGTGCTGGAGAAAAAACTGTAAGAATATTAAAAATTTAATTCCTGCTCAGATCTCATTATTCAGAATATTAACAACACAGCACTGAGCACTGAGCACCTGATTGTCGAGATAAGAACCCCACTCTACCCCAACAGGAGGGTTTGAGGGGTGACCTCGCTTCGACTTCTGTGATCCAAGAAATCCTTGTCATCATCACCCCACATGTGGAACCCTGTCACACCCGTGCTTGGATCACAGAAGTCGGAGCAAGGTCACCCCTCAAACCCTCCTGTTGCCCACTCTACCCCTCCCTTGATTATAGGACGGAATTACTAACCCCCCTCCCTTGATTATAGGACGGAATTACTAACCCCACTCTACCCCTCCCTTGTTTATAGGACGGTCTGTGTGCCCTGTCTGGGAAGCTATGGAAAAACACACGTGTTTTCCCCTGATGACTTTGAAACACATATTGTCTTCAAAAGTGAGGTATGTGCTTAGTACAGTGTCATTCGACCACGAGTTAGTGAAACTTAATTAATCCATTCAATTGCCAAATATCACTACATTCCATCGCCAAAATACCACTCCCCCAAATACAGTGTGACGCTGCAACCCCTGGGAGTGTGAACCAGTTCCAATCCCTAAATTCCCGCATTCTCATCGCTTCTGAGAGGGGGTTCACTACCATTGAAGATGAACACGGGGAGGAGAAACTGGTTAAAATACTGTTCGAGGAAACCATATTCTTGGATGAAAACAAGTTTGTCAATGTAAGAATCACGTGCTTGGTTACCTTCGATAACCATGGTAACGTGTTGTGGTAACCATGGTAACGTGTTGTGGTGAAAACCCTCACAACATTCTCTTTTATGTCGGATGATAAGATTTCACGGGGATTTCACCAATCAGTAATCACCTATCCCCCTAGTAAAAAGTGAACGTCAGATATCTGGGTTTAAGGTCTGATTATGTGTGGGGGGTTCTGTGTTGAGATGGAGATGTTTTCAAATGAGGGTGGGTGAAGATAGAATAATCAAGAGGTTGATGTACATACCTTTTTCACAAATTTTGTATGAGATGTCGATGTCGCCGTATCCAGTAAGACTATTAATCATGTTCTTCCCGGTTGGAAGGATTCCTGTGCGATACAACGACGCTACCTCGTCCGAATTCAGTGCTTCGCTTGAGAAGAATGGCTGTTTCACTTGTCCCGTACAGGACTGTCCCGAGTTAAATGTACTTGGATCTCCTGGTTTGTCTTGATCCTAGGGAGGTTTAGAATCAATAAATGGTATTTAGTTGACACATGGTAGTTCCGGGTAGTTCTAGATTGTGCAAGGTATTTAGGTTACCTGACCAAAGACCTGGTATCCCGCTTTAAGAATCGGATAGCTAGCAAGATCGTCCCTAGACACTGTTTCTACACCATTCTCGTAGACCTTCAGGCCACCAGAGTTGGTATTGAATGTAGCTGTGTAGTGGTTCCAGGTGCCCAGTGAAATCGTAGTTGTTGTCCCTAAAAAAATAATGTGTCAACTGTATTGGCCTTGTGCATTTGGTTCTGGTTTTTTTTACTCACTAACATTTTAAAATATGTAACTTACAAATTTTATTATCCTTAGCATAGTGAAAACGTAGTTTTTTGTATGATTTAACAAACCACGCATCAAGGGATTCATCGTTCAAATCTTGTGTTGTTAAATGACCAGCGGGAACCCCTGTTGAGTAGCCCATAACGCATTCATTATCATTTGACGGCCATGCATCGTACCGGAACCAGAACGCTAGAGTGAACTCGTTAAAGCTTCCAGTCCCTGTGAACTCTTGTATTGCATAGCTGACCTTGTCAGCAACAGATGGATACTGAATCTTATCAACACACCTGTCTGAAAGCAAAAGATTCTGTGATCGATATTCAGTAGGTTATTAAACGTTCGCTCGTTCTTTTTTTGACAAAATGAACACATTAACTGGAATGAGGGTGCATGAAGATAGAATAATCATACTATTATTAAAGCAAATAGGGAAATCCAGTGTAACGTTTTTTACCTTATATGGCATTTAGCACGTGCAGGTTTAGAGCCTAGAGGTGAACTGTGGAGTACTATTGGAGTGGGGCCAGGAGTCGGAGCCGTTGCCAATGGCATGGTTGCTACTGTTATACTGCACGTGCACGTGCATTTGATCTTGCTTTAGTCTGTTTCACTGTTCCAGCTAATTATATGCTCTCTTCAACAACTCTTGATATACGACAGCGACAATTGGAGTTATTCACGCAAGATCTCACCGCTATTCTCTACTTTTCCATACACTGAGGGGTTCAAATGCAGCATCACCAAAAGAAGTGCAGAGAGAACGAACAAGACGTTAGAGGTTAAACAGAACCGATGATCAATCTCAGAGATTAAGGCAGATGAATACTGCAAGCAGACGAAATAGTAAGTTCTTTTATAACTTTGATCGCCGGATCATCATTTGACGTTCTGAAACCAGAAACTCGCAGCGATCCCGCCTGAGCTCCTTCTAAGGTACCGTTACTTAAGATGGGATAGTGCATGTCATTAGTTAGACTGATGATGTCAGTGTTCCCTATTCCAGCTACCAATACCATTTCCCCGAAATTCGCCCGTAGGGCGAACGGGTTTACTAGTAATGATAAAGAGGTTGAAGAAACATACATACCTTTTTCACAAATTTTGTATGAGATGTCGATGTCGCCGTATCCAGTAAGACTATTCATCATGTTCTTCCCGGTTGGAAGGATTCCTGTGCGATACAACGACGCTACCTTGTCCGAATTCAGTGCTTCGCTTGAGAAGAATGGCTGTTTCACTTGTCCTGTACAGGACTGTGCCGAGTTAAATGTACTTGGATCTCCTGGTTTGTCTTGATCCTAGGGAGGTTTAGAATCAATAAATGGTATTTAGTTGACACATGGCAATTCTAGATTGTGCAAGGTATTTAGGTTACCTGACCAAAGACATGGTATCCCGCTTTAAGAATCGGATAGCTAGCAAGATCGTCCCTAGACACTGTTTCTACACCATTCTCGTAGATCTTCAGGCCACCAGAGTTGGTATTGAATGTAACTGTGTAGTGGTTCCAGGCGCCCAGTGAAATCGTAGTTGTTGTCCCTAAAAAAATAATGTGTCAACTGTATTGGCCTTGTGCATTTGGTTCTGGATTTTTATCACTAACATTTTAAAATATGTAACTTACAAATTTTATTATCCTTAGCATAGTGAAAACGTAGTTTTTTGTATGATTTAACAAACCACGCATCAAGGGATTCATCGTTCAAATCTTTTGTGGTTATAGGACCAGCGGGAACCCCTGTTGAGTAGCCCATAACGCATTCATTATCATTTGACGGCCATGCATCGTACCGGAACCAGAACGCTAGAGTGAACTCGTTAAAGCTTCCAGTCCCTGTGAACTCTTGTATTGCATAGCTGACCTTGTCAGCAACAGATGGATACTGAATCTTATCAACACACCTGTCTGAAAGCAAAAGATTCTGTGATCGATATTCAGTAGGTTATTAAACGTTCGCTCGTTCTTTTTTTGACAAAACGAACACATTAACTGGAATGAGGGTGCATGAAGATAGAATAATAATGATAAAGAGGTTGAAGAAACATACATACCTTTTTCACAAATTTTGTATGAGATGTCGATGTCGCCGTATCCAGTAAGACTATTAATCATGTTCTTCCCGGTTGGAAGGATTCCTGTGCGATACAACGACGCTACCTTGTCCGAATTCAGTGCTTCGCTTGAGAAGAATGGCTGTTTCACTTGTCCTGTACAGGACTGTCCCGAGTTAAATGTACTTGAATCTCCTGGTTTGTCTTGATCCTAGGGTGGTTTAGAATCAATAAATGGTATTTAGTTGACACATAGTAGTTCTAGATTACTCAAGGTCGTTTAAGTTACCTGACCAAAGACCTGGTATCCCGCTTTAAGAATCGGATAGCTAGCAAGATCGTCCCTAGACACTGTTTCTACACCATTCTCGTAGATCTTCAGGCCACCAGAGTTGGTATTGAATGTAACTGTGTAGTGGTTCCAGGTGCCCAGTGAAATCGTAGTTGTTGTCCCTAAAACAAGAATTATTGCATTATGTATTCATAATGCGGTGTTTCCCTGCCCTCCGTCGACAGGATCAGTATCACACTATCACAATATCAAGGCTTGGTCACAATGTAATGTGAGATGCATGCGATGTGTACTTCTCACATCGCTAACTCAAATTTAGCAACGAGCATTCGACAGTACCTAACCCAAACACTCATTTCATCAACCACCAAGTTCGACATCGCAAGTTAGCAGCGTCAACTAAACGTAACACGCTTCGCCGAACGGATTTTCTGTAAGGAAACGTGCGCGGCTTTGTACTTTCTGTCACGGTTAGCGCCGCGCACAGCTCAGGGAAACAAGCGTCCGGACATCATATTTCATCAAAACAGTTATTTGATTTGATGAAGGAGCGCACTCGAGCGTTGTCAGGCGTTGTCCGTGACGGACGGACACATTTAGTTAACCCAACGATCTGCTGATTTCTAAACCCTGAATGATCTTTTTAGCACGTGCGTGCTAAAAACATCATCCGGGTGAATGCCCGAAGGGCATTCACCCGGGCAGGGAAAAAATAATTTGTCAACTGTATTGTCCTTGTGCATTTGGTTCTGGTTTTTTTACTCACTAACATTTTAAAATATGTAACTTACAAATTTTATTATCCTTAGCATAGTGAAAACGTAGTTTTTTGTATGATTTAACAAACCACGCATCAAGGGATTCATCGTTCAAATCTTGTGTTGTTAAATGACCAGCGGGAACCCCTGTTGAGTAGCCCATAACGCATTCATTATCATTTGACGGCCACGCATCGTAACGGAACCAGAACGCTAGAGTGAACTCGTTAAAGCTTCCAGTCCCTGTGAACACTTGGATTGCATAGCTGACCTTGTCAGCAACAGATGAATACTGAATCTTATCAACACACCTGTCTGAAAGTAGGAAATGGACGGTTATCCGAACCGAACCGGACTGTTTTTTGCAAATTTTTTTTCGGTTCGGTTCAAGAGTTAATAAAACCGAACCGAAAAAATGTTTGATCTCCACAAACCGAACCGAACCGAACCGAAAAATTTTTTGACCTCCATAAACCGAACCGAACCGAACCGAACCGAACCGAAAAAAGTTTGGCCTCTATAAACCAAACCGAACCGAAAATTTTTTGACCTCTATAAACCGAACCGAACCGAACCGAAAATGTTTTACCGAACCGAACCGAACCGCAAACCGAACCGAACCGAACCGAAAACCGAACCGAACCGGACTGTTTTTGCAAAAAATTTTTCGGTTCGGTTCAAGAGTTAATAAAACCGAACCGAAAAAATGTTTGATCTCCACAAACCGAACCGAACCGAACCGAAAAATTTTTTGACCTCCATAAACCGAACCGAACCGAACCGAAAAAAGTTTGGCCTCTATAAACCAAACCGAACCGAAAATTTTTTGACCTCTATAAACCGAACCGAACCGAACCGAAAATGTTTTACCGAACCGAACCGAACCGCAAACCGAACCGAACCGGACCGGAAACCGAACCGAACCGCAAACCGTTGCAAGTAATGTTTTTCATTTAGTTTTCACAGTCGGAACTCGGACCACATTTCCCCTCCGAATCCCGATTTACCGGAATGATGGAGAAAGGGTTTTACGCAAATTGGGGTGCTTATGACAGGCAGCCTGGTATATATTATGTATTATATATGTGACATCTGTGTAGCTGCAGCAGGTCTGACTCAAAATTCATCCGAACCCATTCACTTAGAATAACCGAACCGAACCTCCATAAACCGAACCGAACCGAACCGAACCGAAAATTTTTTGACCTCCATAAACCGAACCGAACCGAAAAAATGTTTAGCCTCCATAAACCGAACCCAACCGAACTGATTGTTCGGTTTTAACCCAAAAAAGGACA
Source organism: Hormiphora californensis (assembly GCA_020137815.1). Lineage (NCBI taxonomy): Eukaryota > Metazoa > Ctenophora > Tentaculata > Cydippida > Pleurobrachiidae > Hormiphora > Hormiphora californensis. The sequence goes on from CM035352.1 coordinate 7,546,416, forward strand.
GGTCAACTGGAACGAAAAGTAAAAACCGAAAATAATTGTTACCTGTTGCTCCACTTTCTGATGTCAATGCTAAAAGAAATACCGCAAATGACAACAACATCACTCTAAACAGAAAAATAGTTTGAAAGAAAACAGTACTCTCTTCGCATAGGCGTTAAGAATACTAGAGAATAGGGAATAGTTAATCGATGAGAATAATAATAAGGGACACTTCTATCTGCAACACTATTCTTTTTTCTCTAAGAACATTTGTAAGGCAAAGGCAAAGGGAGAGTGCAATAAATGGATTCCATCCTGCTGTGTCCGATTCGTTGAGTTTGTTCTCTTGCTCTCCCTTTGAGAAAGCTTTACTAGGGTGTGCCTGCTAATACAAGTAGTGCTCTCCTTACTGTTTAGAATGCTAGAGAGCGTTGGGGCGTCCGGCTAAATATAGAAAATGTTGTTGTACATCCCCCTCAGCCCTTCGAAAAGCAGAGATCTTCAAGGTAAAAACCACGATAAAATACCCTTTTGTGTCGGATGATAAGATTTCACCAATCACCTATCCCTCCTACTACTAGCCTCGGATCACAATGATTAACCCAGGCTCCGATTAATCTTAGAATTTGATTTAGGCCAGGAGTAGTGGGATACCCCTGTCGAGGCCGTGCGGCTCTCGCCGCTCGGTGTCGCCAGTGGTTGATCACTATCTTCCTGGAGCGTCCGAAGTAACATGCTCTGCATAAACTGATTGGTGGGTGGCCTTGCTACGGCGGAGTGGTTGACTTCCTGGGGCGCCTAATAAGCGTGTTCGGTGCGGCTTCTACTACTTTCGGGTTGCTCCAGACGCAGCAATCACAAACAAAAACAAACAAACAAATTTGTCAATGTAATAATCACGTGCTTGGTTACCTTCGATAACCATGCTAACGTGTTGTGGTAACCATGGTAACGTGTTGTGGTAACCATGGTAACGTGTTGTGGTAACTGGTAACCATGGTAACAGGTATTGTCCAGGTTATATGCACTGATACACGACTAGATGGTACTTTTGACAGTGGATACCAGGAAATACAATATGAGAACGTTTCACAGGTATTTGATTTTGATTTTCAATTTTCAGATAAATACCGAAACAATATAATTTGTATTTCATTATCTTGTTCTATACCTTGTTCTATAACCTCCACCCCCTGGCCCTCCCGGCCCTAGTGTCCAATATGTTCTACCTTATAATAATGAAATAAGAGTTCTATACAGTATACCCTCTCCCGGTCTCGCAGTGTACGAGGTTTCTGTTTGATGAGAATACGGCCTGGTCTCGTGCCCAACTAGATGAGATCATCCAGAAATGTGTTGTCTCCCATCGCAGTGCAGGTTCGTGTCATAGATCGGTGGTATAGTAGGTGTCTTCTAGATACTATCTAGTAGATAGTGACTACCTATAATATAAAGTGCAGCCGGTAGTGGCCGGGAGCACAACTCATGAGTTTTAGTGTGCTAATAATATCTCCCGGCTACTGTATTGAAAGAGTGTTTTGGCCTAGTTCATTAAGAGTTCTAATGACGGAGAAATCCCCACCAGGAATGTGCCTAAAGCAGTTGATCTCAAACGCTAAACACACCTACACATCCTGCCTGGACCTTGTTGAAAAGGAATTCCATTTCCCCCGACGTGTCCTAAACAACCCTAATTTCCGGGTTTATCGGGAGCTGAATGTGGAGTTATATGTAATGAGCGCCCTCCATGCCTCTATATTCGCTGAGTTGTGCTATATGAATGGGGCCAAGGATGCTGCTCTCAACAAGACGTTACGGGGGTTGAGCCTGTTGAAACCTGGTGATGTTGAGGACCTTAATCCCGCGTTCTTCTCTGCTCTACCTGCAGTACAGGTAACATTGAATTGATATCCATCTTGTATTTGGTAATCTCTGCCATCTCTCTCTCTCTCTCTCTCTCTCTCTCTCTCTCTCTCTTCTCTCTCTCTCGAAGTCTCTCTTCATCCGAGCTCTCTCTCTCTCTCATCTACTCCGTGTCCTCGCTCTCGTAGACTCTCCTCTCTCTCTCTTCTCTCTCTCTCTTCTCTCTCTCTCTCTCTCTCTTCTCTCCTCTCTCTCTCTCTCTCTCTCTCTCTCTCTCTCTCTCCATCTCTCTCTCTTCCTCTCTCTCTCTCTCTCTCTCTCTCTCCTCGTTCTCTCCTCTCCTCCTCGTTCCAGTGCTCTCTCTCTCTCTCTCTCTCCTCCTACAGGATCTGTCCATCAACAGAAAGTACCACAGCCCTGTAGAGGTGAATTGAGTAGTCGGATGTTGTGTGAGTGCCTCACTCTCCTCCCTGGTTCCAGTGCAGCCCCACTCAGCATGGACGATCTCCTTCCAATCCTGAATTATCTTGTCATCAAATCAGAAATACCAAACTGGTAAGATTTGAAATGTAGAACTTCGAGATAAAGTCGGATTTTTTGAAGTTGTCACCCCCCTTCTCGTGCGCGGAATGTTTTTGCGCGTCACATCACATGTTAACGTGTGGTGTGCGCATCAAAATTGATAAATTTCACATGCGCGGTCGTTTGGGGGTGAAAACTTCAAAAAATCCGACTTTAATACTTGAAATGTAGAAGATAATACCTCTGTACCTTATAGTTTTAAGATAACTACTCCAGTCTTATCGTGTTAACTAACTACATTCTTTAATAGGTTGGCAAACATATGTTATATGCAACACTTCACCTTTGCTCAATCAACTGATGATCGACACGACTTTACTTTGGTGTGTTTTGAGGCATCCCTACAGCACATTAGAGACGGAAGTATCACCGTCCCTGTTCCAAGAGGAGGGGAACCTATCTCACTACACGACTCAACATACACTCCTCATGAGATATATAGGAATTGTGTTCTCCTGAATCGATGTGATGAAATTGCTGTTATTTTGGGTATGTTGTGTGGCTCACACCGCATTTGAGCGCTCTGTGAGGGTTCGATAGATCAGTATAAGGGTCCTCTTTGTTATTTAGAGTAAGGTAGTTTCTGATGTATGATTCAAGAGATAGGAGCCCAATATACACCACAAACCAACACCTGACACCTCATTGTCAGGAAGTGTTTCGACACCTTGTGGTGACTTCACAACGACACCCACCACATCATCTGGTGGTGACAGTGGTGGTCATGAGATGGTGAGCATGGTGTCAAAGTGTCACCCCCTGTGCTCCTGTGATCGGTGTGAGGGGCTAACACTCCGATGGAGAGACATCCACGTTAATACAACACTAGATGGAACAGGTAGGTGCATTTTAAATTAACAGGAGACGTGTTCCATCTTCAATCTTATTCCATTCTATCTTCATATTTCCATCTTGCTCCTCATCTCCCTCTGTCTATCTTGCTATCCCTCATCTCTGTCTATCTCCCCTCATCCCTCTCCAGGAACTACCGCCCTGCACATAGCAGCACAACACGATTACAGTAGGATGATTGAACTACTAGTAGGAGAGGGGGCTGATGTAGCGGCACAGGATAGTGCGGGTCGTACCCCACTACATCTGGCAGCTCAACGAGGCTCTGTTGAAACAGTACTGTTACTAACCACACACAAGGTTTATCTTGCCTTAGAATCTCTGGATAGGGGAATTTGTAATGATTTTGATTTGAAATATCGAATGAGAATCTACTTCCGCAGATGGGTGACCTGTAACCCCCGCTCTATTCCAGTACCAGTACCTGTAACCCATCTACCATTTCAGGCCAGTACCAGTGCAGCAGATGGGTCAGGGAGGACACCACTTCATGATATTTGCGAGAGAGGACACACTGCTTGCCTCCAGGCCCTAGTTTATCAACACGTTCCTCTGAGAGTTAATATACAAACTCTAAACGGTAAAAACACAGGGATCTATTTGTCATTTGTCTAATATGGTAGCTGATAAAGCTAATACAAATCAGCCATCATCACTGCGCTGGCAAGCGCAAAGGTGACCCCATCCATCCCCCGAAAAAAATTTCCCCCAAAAACGGCCCGCTTGCTCACAGCGTATATATAGTTATTTCATACTTTTAGCCCATTTTGGCACTTTTTGACATGCCATAACTCCCGAACTGGAAGAGCTAGGAAGCTGAAATTTTGTACTTAGAAGCTTCTTGTAGACCTCTATCGATGGTAAAAATTTCAAGTGGCTAGCTCTTTTTGTTCAAAAGTTATAACACCACCCCCAAAACAGAAAATTCAGTGTGGGGATAACTAGGTTGATACATATATACATACATACATAGATGTATAGACGCTTTGTTACCTTCCGTTTGGTCCCAGTTTGAGACGAACCAGACATCGTACGACCTTAAACCAAGCGCCATTCGACAGACAATTGTCTCGTGCATGTACCCATCTGGGTGGCGCCTCTCAATCTTACCTATGACGCGCGCAATGACGTCACACGTGACGTCATTGCGCGAGACCGACTAACTTTTTTCAAACGCCTCTAGCACCCTGAAGACGTGTTCCGATTTCTGATTTGACGAAAAATCGTTACCGGCAAATCGTCTGAACTTTCAGATACTATATAGCAAATTTTCGTAGCTTATCATTTTGAGCCCTTAAATTGCGTCGGAAGTCAAAAATTTGACGAAAAATTTAGCAAATTGAATGTTTTTCGAGCAAAAACTCCCTTTCCTGACCACTGTGGCCAATGAAACTTTACAAGCTCCTTTGGGGTATTGATTAAAAATATATCGTGATGCAATTACGTCGTTACGACGTCACTAATTACGTCAAATGACGTCATTATGACGTCTAAAATACGATTTTCAGAAATTCGTCTCGTTTCTCATATAACGCTGATGCGCTGATCATGAAATAATGTCATGCTGCGATTAGAAACCAAAAAGGGACCTAAATTAAGCCAAAAACTAATTGAAATTAGTTGGCGGGAAAGGTGACCCACTTACACCTTTGCCTGCTGCCGGGATCAGGGATATAAATGGTGAATATAATGGAATAAGACAGTGAAAGAGAGTGTGATAGAGTGAGAGAGAGAGAGAGAGAGAGAGAGAGAGAGAGAGAGAGAGAGAGCGAGAGAGAGAGAGAGAGAGAGAGAGACAGGGACAGGGAGAGAGAGAGGGATAGAACGAACAGGAATTTAAGTTACCCTCGAAAAATGAGAGATTGAGAATGAGATACCGAGGCATATAATGAGGGTTCGTGGTGATACCCGGCAGTAGCAAAAGGTGTAAGTGGGTCACCTTTCCCGCCAACTAATTTCAATTAGTTTTTGGCTTAATATATATATCCGTTATGGTAGCTGATAAAGCGGTGTGTCCCTGTTCCAGTCACACAAATATCTTGACATGTCTGTAACGCGCGAGGTCACCAGTTATTTACACTCGCGCGAGAGTTTGAGAAATAGCGCGCATTCCAGGCACCACAAACAAACTGTGTGTCGTAAATTAGTAGAGTCGATAACTACATCGACCTCTCCCAATTGTTCCAGTTTTTGTCACATCAGTTTGGAGCCTCGACACGACCTCTAAACAGGTGTTACTTTTTCACAAACTGTTTTCATCTTGGTGTAATCAGCAGTTGAAATGTTGTTGATCATAACAAAAACCTGACTAAATTTTTTCAACTTGGGGTAAAACCATGGGTGTCAAAAGTTAGCTCTAGGTCCCCTGAGTAACCATCCGGAGACTCCAAGAGATATTTCAAGCCGTTCTCCTGTAATCATTAATCCCGGTAGAGCACATATTTGAGTATGGACGTACGTGCAATTGCCTACAACCTCAACTTTAATGTATAACGTTAATGTGCGTCTCTCTCTTTTCTCCCCCTTGAGAAAGAGTTATCTCGCGCGGCGCAACCGCACGTGCGGTTTTTCCAGAGAGAGTGAGAGACATACAATAACATGTAAACAGCCTGCCAGCGCTCACGTACGTCCGCATTGTATTTTTTTCTCCACCGGGATTAATGATTACGGGAGAACGGCTTGAAAATGGTAAAGCGGCCTGAATAACTGAACTTGTGGCTTTCAGCAGTAGGCCACCAGATTTAAGATTTAAGATTTACTAGAATGGTCTTCTCGTGTGAATATACTGGTGCGACATTCTGGTGACCCAGGTCCCAGCGGTTTGAATAACGGAGAATAGTAATATTGCCAGTTTAATGAACAGTTTGTGTTGTTTACCAAATAAATGTGAGGTCTTCAACCAAATTTCAAAACTACTAAATAACATGCATAGTTATAATAATTGTCCGACACAAATCAAAGGTAATAATTTTCCAATACAATATGTCTTTCTCCACATGTTCTCCCCTTAGTTGCACATCTTTTTGATTTCCCCGATGCAGTTTCGGGTGCTTGCTTGGACCCTGTTGGACTCCACCGAATCATGGCCATTGAAACCCCAGCTGTGCTTGCTCCTAATATCAGCATCCTTCCATTGAGTATCAAGCCATTCTTTAAACTCAACCACAGTCATATCTCCCTTAACTTTCTTCTCTATGTCGTTCATTTGTCTCTTTCCCTCCTCTGCAGCGTTTCTCCAGTTCTCGTTTCGCTTGTAATCTGCCCCTGCGTACCAAGTGTCCATCCATCCTTGGGCCTTAGAGCCCTCGTCCCTCAGGTGGTTATAATGGGACTTCGCACGATCCAACATCTTCTTGTTATTGGCATGCTTAGAGATCTTGGGAGCAAGTTCCAGAAACTTGGAAGGATTAAACTCGTTAGCGTCTTCAGCCCATTTACCCTTGAGGTATGCTTCTAGTCCGGCTCCCTTGTCGGCGTCCACTTTCTTAACAAGCTCCCAAATTGGTCTCAGCGACATGCTGATGGGGTAGGCATTCTCCTCCTCGACAGAGGCCGCCCAATCCTTAGCAACACTATCAGCATCACTATTGGGGCCAAAGGAGCATCCCAGCCACAGTTTAGTGTTTCCTCCCTGAGCCCTCCACTCAGTTTTCATCTGGCTCTTCTCGTTGCTGGTTCGGTTGCTTACCGAGTTCGATGCTGTCCCAGTGACTCCCCAGCATCCAGCTCCATAGGAAGCCTCCAACTCGGTCTTCACAGACACTTCATTATCTTCCTTACTGGCCTGCATCGTGTAACTCTTGTTTACCCTTCCTCCCAGAGTTATATCAGCGGCATAAAACACACCGATCCGAGTTGAAAACTCCTCAAAACTGTGCTCCTTCACTGATTTCCTAAACGCCTCCGTGAGATACTCGTGGGGGAAATTCTTGAACTGCCCAATGGGAACAACAGAAGCTATACTGGCTACACAATAGGCATCCAGTCGACAAGTTTTGACGCTCTTGTCAGAACTAGTGCTGACACTCATACTGGCAGACCCAGAGAAGGCCCCGTAGTTACCCTTCACCCCCAGATCAGTTGCAACCTTCTGGCTGGCAGTATTGTTACTATCTGAGTAACTAGTTCCCATGCTCATTGTGGAGTTGGGGTTGTATCCAATATCAGTCTCCATGTCCGCCTCGAATATTCTGTCACTCAGTTTGAGGTGAGAGGGAGAACTGGCATCTACCAGAAAGGAGTAAAATATCGCTTCTTTTGGGTGTTGCATTGTGCACTGTAAATGAGGTATAAGTTAGGATTATCTTCTGATTTATGTGTTTCTTGATCAGGGGCTTTGTTCAATCAATATTCGCAAACGGAAAGAGCTATCACTGCACAATGCACATCAATAATTGCATACAGTAACTGGTAGTAACCATATCATGAGTAACCATGACAAAGCAAATTAAAGCAAAGCAAGACGACTAGGATAAATCCAATTCCGGGGTGATGATATCCTTTTTGTTTGGCAACACGCACTTCTTAAATAGTTCTGGTGTGGTAGTTGCCCACAATCAAAACAACTGCATCACTGATCAAAGGTAATCAGGAAGCTCCAATGTTTAGATAGATCTTGTGGTTGGTTGCGGCGTGCAATCAGAAAGTATCATGTGGGTACTAGCAAGCCACTGTCTGTGAATACTCGTTTGTTCAGACTATTCCATCGTGACGAAAAAAGAAAAACATTGGTGCTGTGGTCGCATCTATCTAGAAACTTTGAAACGATCAACATAGCTAGCGTTCAGTTTAGGATCAAAATAGGGTTTAACTTTGTCACGATCACAGAGAGAAAGTAACACCCCTAAGTCGTATCTTTACTTATTCATCATCCCTAATTGTTTACATAAGGGATCGTAAACGCAATTTAGTATTAAAACTGAGTAATGTCTTGTTGAATAAGGGGTCTCACCCAACAAGTAATGTCAGTGATATCATCACATCACCCAGGACGGGGAACGGGAGCCTCATGGCACCCACCCCTTACTGGCTAGCGTCCTCGTAGAAGAAGAAGAAGATATCATCAAATTCCATTGTCCTATTGGATCAGCCATGTTTACCCCATGTTTCTTTCAGGTGATACAGCACTCCATCTTGCCACCCGGTACGGGTATGCAGACATTGTCTCTCACCTACTGGACGCTGGAGCCTCAATGGGCATCAGGAATAACCATGGTGATACACCTCTCTCTTGTGCCCAAAGCAAATACATCACGCACATCTTACAGGTACCTGTAAAATAACAATACCTGCAATTATTGTTATTTTCTAACCCTCCTTTACATTCGTAAAACAGGGTTGAGCAACGGGAACTGATCGCTGCACTGTCTACTGATCTGATTCCAGTTGTCAGAGCATTGACCCAATTCTCATTGCGTGGAGCGTGCGGTCAGAGAAATGGTCTGACAGAAATTGATTGTATTACCCTAATCCACTAATCCTTTCTACTCTCAGTTGTTCAGTTGCGAGTACGAGCTCCCACTAATCCACTAATCCTCTCAGTTGTTTAGTAGCGAGTACGAGTTGGAGCAAGTGAGGAAGGGAGGAGAGGGTGGCGGGGGTGGCGAGGAACAGGAGAAGTTGTTTCGCTTGTGTGCGGAGGGCGATCTACAGATGATCAAACATAAACTAAACCTGCTGGTAACATATTATTCTGGATGTTTAATTGAATTTATATTTGCTTTGGGGTGTTTCTTGTTTTCTTTGTTGGTGAAGTGGAATTTCCAAATTCTAATTCTATAGCAACCCGAATTTCATTTTCACTTCTCGCAGGACTTCAAGACGAGTCTAATAACACGACCCCTTCTCCTCGCAGGACTTCAAGACGAGTTTGATAACACGACCCCGACTCCGCTCCATCAAGATGAAATGCCACCCTCTCTGCCAGTGTGACAAGTGTGATGATTCCGTCTCCCAGAGCCCGGTTTCCAGGGAGCTCCTTTCCAATACGGACCAGTATACCCTGTTACACATTGCATCTCTGTACGGCCACCCTGATCTAGCTCTCCTGTTTACTGGACACTTCATATGGATGATGGATGCAGGTAACCATGGGGGGTTGTCATGGTGACTAGGATGTAGGTAACCAGGGGGTTGTCACGGTTACAACTGATACAGGTAACTAATTACAATTATTTTCAGTTACAGCCCGACACTCTCTGTCCCCGCTTCACCTGGCGTGCCAGTACAATCATGATTCTATTGTTGACATCCTCCTCACAGCAGGTATGTTGTCACCATGACAACCCCTCCCTGGCCTGGGTACATGTATCTAGGTAAGCAGATGTCTCCAAGCAGATCATATATGTTATCTTCACTACTGCAGGGGCCATATCCCCCATTTTATTTGTAGAAAATTATCTCATAGGACCGGGCCGCTTCTTTTCCCACATTCTTATACTCACTCCACAAGTCACAATCACTCACTCTAACAGGGTGTAACGTGAACTGTAGGGACAGCCAAGGCAACACACCTCTTCACTACTCCTGTACTAACGGTCACAGTGGATGTGCGGAACTACTTCTCCGGTCAGGGAGCTGTGAGATGGCCCTACCTAACTCTCGAGGAGACACACCACTGCACTGCGCTGCCAGGTAACTAGGGGGGTTGCTATGGTGAGATAGAGACACCACTATAACACTGCGCTGCCAGGTAACTAGGGGGGTTGCCATGGTGAGATAGAGATACGCCACTACACTGCGCTGCCAGGTAACTAGGGGGGGTTGCTATGGTGAGATAGAGACACCACTACACTGCGCTGCCAGGTAACTAGGGGGGGGGTTGCTATGGTGAGATAGAGACACCACTACACTGCGCTGCCAGGTAACTAGGGGGGTTGCCATGGTGAGATAGAGATACGCCGCTACACTGCGCTGCCAGGTAACTAGGGGGGTTGCTATGGTGAGATAGAGACACCACTACACTGCGCTGCCAGGTAACTAGGGGGGTTGCCATGGTGAGATAGAGATACGCCGCTACACTGCGCTGCCAGGTAACTAGGGGGGTTGCCATGGTGAGATAGAGATACGCCGCTACACTGCGCTGCCAGGTAACTAGGGGGGTTGCTATGGTGAGATAGAGACACGCCACTACACTGCGCTGCCAGGTAACTAGGGGGGGTTGCTATGGTGAGATAGAGACACGCCACTACACTGCGCTGCCAGGTGAGATTTCCGGTGCTACGATGCCAGTGCTTCATCACTCACTTCTCCCTTACTTCTCACTTCTCCCTCAGTCATCACTTCTCCCTTACTTCTCACTTCTCCCTCAGTCATCACTTCTCCCTTACTTCTCACTTCTCCCTCAGTCATCACTTCTCCCTTACTTCTCACTTCTCTCTCTAATCTTATCCACCTTCTTGCCCCTCTCAATTCAATACACCCGTGTTTTAGTTGTTGTTACTCAACAAGTGTTTTATAGGTGGGGTCACATAGTTCTGGTGAACATGCTCCTCAAGTTCGGGGCACCTCCCACTACTCAGAACAAGGATGGTCTTCTCCCCCTACACCTCTCCCAGTTTGATGAGGTATGTTTCTCCCCTTTCACCTCTCCCAGTTTGATGAGGTATGTTTCTCCCCTTTCACCTCTCCCAGTTTGATGAGGTATGTGTATCATTTCACCCTCTCTTCGAATCAAGGACGGACAATCTCTCCAACCTCTTAGTTGCATGTTGTCCTTACTTCTTGCGCATCCGCTATTTCTCTCCTAATGTGTGCCATGATGAGGTATCTCTTAGTTGTCCTTTTTTGTTTTTTACATTGTTCGGTCTTACAACCTACTCCGTATTACTACTTACTACCCCTCTATACCCCCCTATTATAGGTGTGTGAGGCCCTCCGAAGATCAATGGGTCTGAATCCAGCCAGCCCTAGTAGTGGAGATGACGACTTCACTGACTGTAATTCCCACCTTTCAACATCAACAACAGAGGCTATTAACAGGCCAAGTCCGGCCATCACACGGCGGGGTGCCACCCCTTTATTAATCGCTAATAATAATGATAATAAAGAGGGTAGTGGTGTCACCCCTTTACTAGTCGCTAATAATAATGATAATAACGAGAACAGGGGTAAAGATGGTGATCAAACACCCCATATGAGAGGTAAAGAGGGTGTTCAAACACCCCATATGAGAGGTAAAGAGGGTGGTGGTGATCACATCAGAAGAGACACTGAGGTAGGGGAGGAAGTGGTGCTGGAGGAAGTGGTGTTGGAGGCGGACACTGGGACATTAGGAGAGGAGGCGGACAAGGGGGTAGTTGAGGAAGGTAATGTGGAATATCGTGGAACATCCCCTCCCTTGCAGCAGCACGTGAGGAGGGATACAGAGGTAGGGGAGGAGGCTGATTTGAGTACGGACACTTTGGAAGCACTTACCGGCCTCGTCATTTTAGGGGAAGATGAAGAAGTGGGTAGTTTGGGGAGGGAAGAGGAAGACGTGGGTAGTTTAGGGAGGGAAGACGAAGAAGTGGTGGTAGGGGAAGCAGAGGTAGGGGAAGAGTATCAAGATGTAGAGGAGGGATGGGTGATCGAATAACAACTTCAGTTAAATGCGGCAACCCGGTCTGAGCGGGGTCTGTAATTGCCAGATTATTAACTGACCTCAGAAAGGTGCTATGAAGTTTGAACAATTTGGACTGCGTGAGTTTTTATCTCTTATTCTATGTTGCTAATGTGTCTTTTTGTGAATTGTGATATATTTCGTTTACTATACAGTGCTGTTTGCTTTGCTACTATCCATACTACATATTATATCTTTACCCCATCTTCACTCTATGATTAACTCCCTAATATTCTATAGCTATGGAGTGAAGAATAACAAGTCAGCTCTAGCTTGTAGCCAACAGTCCAGTTCTGATCAACAGTAGATCGACTAAAAAAGCACTCCAATCTACACCGAACCTCCTGGAAAGAAAGAAAAAAGAATAGCAGCGTCAGAAGAGCTGGGAACTGAGAGGGAGTTGTTTCTGTTGCAGTGACGTCATCAGAAGGGTTGTTTCTGTTGCAGTGACGTCATGCCATGGCAGGCGTTTGTTTACGGTGGTATGGCTGCAATGACTGCTGAGGCAATAACATTCCCCATTGACATGAGCAAAACACGGCTCCAGATTCAGGTACGGTACAGTATGTTATGTAGTTAAATAGGAATTTATAGAGTTGTTTTGGGCTGTTATTAGGGCCTATATTATCCTGTTTTCTCTCTCTCCTGTAGGGTAAAGTGTTTTAATCCTCTCTCCCTCTCCTGTAGGGTCAAGTGGCAGATGCTCGACACACCTCCCTCAAGTACAGGGGCATGTTCCACACTATAGGAAGTGTGGCACGGACCGAGGGGCCTGGGTCACTATTCAGGGGTGTCAAGTTTGCACTACTCCGACAGGGAACTTATGGAACTATCAGATTAGGTAATGTTTGTATACAGTGTTTCATAATGAGCCACCTCATTAGACTAACCTAACTGGTCCACTATTATCCCACTATTCTCTGGTCGATCGATATGATACCTGATACCTGACTGGGAGGTTGCTTGATTATTAGCATGATTGATATTATGTGTCAAGCGACACAACTGCTGCATGTAGCATGATAGACAGATAGAGGCCGCCTACGCAGCCATGGATTATGTCCCAATCGATCGCGATCTATCCCCCTCTATATAATTCTAATGTTTGTGCCAGAGATTCGGTGCATACCATGTCGCAAGTCGCAACATAAGTGTCGCAACAAATAAACAGATTAATACAATCATTGATAATAGTAGGTCGCAATAAATAATATTAATAAAACCACAACCAACATGGAATTGTCCCCCAGAATGTCTCCCCCGGAATGAATTGAATCACTCTGACCACTATATCTCGCCCAGGAACCTAACCCATATCACATCTCCCCACATCTCCCCCTCACATCCCCTCCCCTCCCCCAGGAATATACTACAGTACAAAGGAGAGGTGGGAGAAAGCTAACTCATATCCCCACATCTCCCCCCTCACATCTCCCCTCCCCCAGGAATATACTACAGTACAAAGGAGCGGTGGGAGACAGCTAACCCATATCCCATCTCCCCACATCTCCCCCTCACATCTCCCCTCCCCCAGGAATATACTACAGTACCAAGGAGAGGTGGGAGAAAGCTAACCCTGGTGCCAAGATGCCATTACCCCAACTGGTGCTATTGGGCGGGTTTGCGGGGGTAGTGGGATCCTATGTTACCACCCCTACTGATGTTATGAGGGTGAGAATGCAGGCTACCCAACAAACATCCTCTGCACCACTGATACGGAGCTTTCTACAGATATATAAATGTGAAGGTACAAATAATGTATTGCTTGACTATTCTTGAGTCTCATGATCGATAATAGTTCATGTGTTGATTGGAAAAGTTAGACTCCAATAATATCCAGCGAGTCTAACTTGTCCAATCAACACATGAACTATAATGCGAAGGTACAAAACATGCAACCCCCTACCCCTTAAATTGTTTGTTCGATCCTCTCTCTCAGCACACCGCATTTGGAAATAGTTTTTCTCAGCCCCGGTCTCCAAGAATCACCCAGCCCAGCTTTTACGAATCTCCCTCCCCCAGGTCTAAAGGGCTTGTACAGGGGAGCGGTACCAAACGCACAGCGTGCAGCCGTTGTTAATGGTGTTCAAATTCCAACGTATGACGTCACAAAACGAAATCTACTATCTCTAGGTTTGGAGGTATGTAAAAACTCTCCCTAGGTTACCATGGTTACCATGGTGAGGTATGTAAAAACTCTCTCTAGATTTGAAGGTATGCAAAAATAACAAATTACTACAATTTACTACAAACAAAAGATTACATTTTTAGAGTCCCTGAGACTGCTACATCGAGAGTCAGCTAAAAAATTCACAAAAATTAACATCTCTCACTCTTACTTCTTCATCAACTGTTTCAAATTTCACCTCGTTCACTCCGCGCCAGGCGGGGGATCTGGTGGAGGAGATCTCATGGTTACCAGTTCACTCCGTGCCGGGCGGGGGAGGGGGAGGGGGATGTGGTGGGGGTGGTGTCTTATCATCAAATGTTCCATATTTGGGTGGGTTATTGGGCCCCTGATCATCGGGCAGCTCAGGATATAGAACTTGATTAGATACCGCTGCTGCCATTCTCTCCTGTAACGCCATACTAATCCTCACCTCTCTCCTGGCAGCACTGACCGCATCATCGGTACCCTTGAAATTAGGGATCACCACCCCGAACCGTTCACAATCCTCACTTAGCTCCATACTCAGACCCACACTAAATAGCAGGATCTTCTCGCTGTGGCATCCCTCAGAGAGGGACTTGAGTGCCTCAAAGGCGGTGATATCTAACTCACTGAACCGAGACATGTCCAGGATAATGGCTGTTACTGTTGTGGAGTGGGAAAACAGGAACCTCTTTCTCTCCCAGTACATAGCCTCCTCGGTCTTCTCTTTAACATAGTTGGTAGAGAGATAGTTCCACCCACTCTCAGGCTCCACCAGGATAATACCCTCTCCCATATCGTGCACGTGGGTAGTAGGTCTGAGGTTCTTTGCCACAACCAGGATCAGATCAAACCCAACACCAATGGCAATACCATACTCAACACCCAGAGCTAGAACACATACAAACGTTACCAGCCAGGATATGGTCCCCAGTTTCCGAACCCTCCACATTCGGACAGGAACACAGAAATTCACCATGAACACAACAGCAAAGATGATAACTGCTGCTAGTACCGCCATGGGGATGTAGTAGAATATAGAGGTCAGGAAAAGGAGACAGAGAACAACTATTAAACCAGTATAGAACCCTGCGAAGGGGGTCCTACTCCCACTCTCACTTTGCACAGATGAGCGGGAGAATGATCCAGTTACCGGGTAACACAGGAAGAATGAACCGATGACGTTAGCCGTTCCTATAGCAACCATCTCTTGACTGTTATCAACCTCATACCTGTTCTTCTTCCCAAACGCAGTGGCAATAGCCAGACCCTCCAGTAGACCAATCAGGGCGATAACCAGACCATCAATCAGGAGGTCCATCCACTCAGTTTCAAACAGTACAAATGAGCTAAGATCGAAACTCTGCAGACCAGCCGGTATGTCCCCCACTATATAGAACGGGTTCTCATCATCAATGTACAACATATAATCCAGTAGTCCACCTAGGATCACAACTATAATATTTCTCATCAGACCAGTGTACCAAATAGCTCTCCAGACATAGTATCTTGATGTTGGGACACCCCCTGACTCCTCCAACTCAGCTCTAAAACACTTCGCCGCGTGCTGCTGGAGTAACCATAACAGAAACAAAATGAGGAGAGTGCTGAGACCCAGACATGTGTCCGTCCAACGTAGTTCATCAATTCGGGTGATGCAGTCTTGACAGACGGTTACAAAATCACTGCTCCAATCCTGGATGCCGGTCAGATCTCCTATCTCTCCCCCTGCTATCTTAATAGCAGCTGCAGAGGTAAAACCAGCCAGTGTGGGGTAGGATATCAGCCACATGATCCATCCTAGCTCACAGAACCCGAATATCAGCATGTAGATACCAGCGACAAGGGAGAGACAGATCGCATATGCCACGTCCCCATCAGCGGCACTAGACACTAGAGAAGACATGATAGAGGTTGGACCTACTGTTACATCTTTACTGGTACCCAGAAACACGTAGACCCAGACACCGATATAGGAAGCATAGAGTCCGTACACAGCAGGGAGATTAGCTGCAATGGCGTATGCAATGGATTGTGGGACCACCATGAGACCCACAGCTGTACCCGCAATGGCATCCCCCTTCCCTTTATCAGGATCATAGTGGGGCGCCCAGGTTACTATGGGCAGCCTCTTCTTTCCATAATCTTTACAACACTGCTTCTGGCAGAGTCCCCCGCAACATGTATCATCTCTAGGGAGGTTGTCAGGGCCGGAGTCCGCCCCCTCTTCTTGCCCCAGGACTCGGCCGCGTCGTGGTCCAGAACTTGGGAGGTGCTATTTCTTCTTCTTGACCTAGTCTCAAGACGTCTTGCTAACCAACAAGTCGCGTCGTAGTGAACGTGATGATATAGCTAGAGAGGAGAGAAACGTGTTACAACAGTTTGTTATCAAAATTAAAAATTGGGTTTTTAGGCCTTAGATATTTCTCGAGGCACTAAAAATCGAGGGCAAATAGTATTTATCACGTTTAACGACAGTTATGAAAGAAGA
This sequence comes from Hormiphora californensis, assembly GCA_020137815.1. Taxonomy (NCBI): domain Eukaryota; kingdom Metazoa; phylum Ctenophora; class Tentaculata; order Cydippida; family Pleurobrachiidae; genus Hormiphora; species Hormiphora californensis. The sequence goes on from CM035352.1 coordinate 7,562,934, forward strand.
GCGTGTACTGTAATGTACTAGCAAACAAAGTACAAACAATCTTTTCAAGTGTAAGCGTATGAAAAGTCAGGGCGAGAGAGAGAGAGGGAGAGAGAGAGAGAGAGAGAGAGAGAGAGAGAGAGAGAGAGAGATCTCAACATCTCACTTTACTCATCCTCACTCACTCTAAGCTAAGTTGCGTGGGGAAACATATTGAAAGTGTCTACACTCTACACATTCAAGAGTACAACCCTTTTTTCACTCTCCATCTCTCTCTATCTCTCTCTCTCTCTCTCTCTCTCTCTCTCTCTTCCTTCCCTTTCTCAACATTCGTTGGTGATCAATGTTTATCTTAGCAGCCGACAATCAAGGTATTTCAAGTTTCCCAGAAAGTTCAAGTAACATGTCATGCAGGGACCAGGAGTTCATGGAATTATGAATCTGTTATCTGGGATATATAGTGGCGGAGTTGATTTCTGAGGTCATATATGATATAGAACACAACATTTTCACTAAGTTATCACTAAATGTTACTAAATTAATGTAACGAGAGTCAGTTACAAAGAAACAGTTCTTTAATGCGGGTGTTACAGGCACACTCTTTTCCCCTCTCTCTCAGTCTGAGTGAAGAGAAAGCAACTGCACATAGTTTGAAGAGGTCTCTTACAAGGACTGTACAGTGAAATATGTGTAGTGAAATAAAACACTATTGTCACTCCAGTTTGAACACAGCAGCTGTGTTTTAATCCTATTGATATGAGGGGGGAGTAGTATCAAAAATATTATCCTTCAGATTTTTTTTTCATTTGACTTAAAAAGCCAGATCAAAATGAGCGAGATCAAGAAACCGGAAGAGCCACAAAAAGAACAAATCCACCAAAGAATCATGAATCTATCTGGTCTTTATATTTCACCCCACCCCTCCGATATCCTCACTTTGATCACAATATATCCACTAAAGTTCCTATAATCACCCTTCCTCAAATCACTAAATCACTAAATCACTGCTAGTTCCCTAATACTGAACACCTTCCCACAGGATGATAAGAAGACTCACTTTGGTGCAAGTTTGTTTGCTGGATTTCTTGGGTCCTGCTTCTCCCAACCAATTGATGTGGCCAAAACAAGAATGATGAACCAAAAACTACAGGAAAATGCTTCTGTAAGTGGCTTTATTCTGTTTTGCAGGGCGCGGTGAGACTTGGTCGGGTAACTGCAAGGCTCTTTTCTCTAACTGGAAAACTGTATTGTTATGATGCATACAATCTAGATCGATCTACTGATTTATATTGAGGCAGATTGATAACTGCACAGTCTCACTCAATACACTCTATATAGTGATCTGGATTCTTCCATATATACCTATTAGCTGTTCAGACTCTGTACGTGCACCTCATGTCTCAACACTAATAAGAAGAAGGGCTGTACGGCACCCAATTTGATTCTCAAATCTTAGCGCTTGACAGTGCGCTCAGATGGAGTCACGGCGCCAGGCAGAAGATGGGGCGTGTAAGTGTAAGTGGGGGGGGGGGTTTAGATTTATTGGTTTAGTGGTTTGATCACTTTCAGTTAGGGGGGGGTTGACACAACATGTAACATGTGTAACACATATTGGGACACTACATGTGTAACATATCCACTTGCATTTCCTTTATCAAAGACAGTGCGGCGGTGCAGCTCTACAGACCAGACGTTAGCGTGTGTTAAAACAGATACCATATGTTAATCTCTCCACCCCCTCTCTCTGACCTCTCTCTCTTCCCCCTCTCTCTTTCTCTCCTCTGTGTGAAGCTAGACGTGTTGGTGGTGTTGGTACTTGGTGTTGGTGCATTTTAATGAAACTTCTTCACTTGTTGCAAGGAACAAGTACCATGAATTATCCAAGGATCAAGTACTGCTAGGATACCATATATTATCTCCAGGGAATGATAGGATACTACACCTAGGAACTAGGCAGGGGTTAGGGTATTCGATGAACTAACCTCCCTTCAATTCATTCAAGTTTTATCAAAGTTCATCCACACAACAAGTGCCACTTCAATGATGATAACAACTTCCCAACTGTTGCCCTGCTCGACCCTGTTTCACTGCACCCCGGAGGGTTAGAACATAGCAACCCAACTGTACAACTATACTAACTCCCCCCCCCCCCCCCCTCCAGGTCCGACTGTACAAGAGTGTGAGTGACACCATGATATGTACTGTAAAGCACGAGGGGCTCCCAGCTCTATGGAAGGGCTTCATACCAACTTTCTGCCGGCTTGGTCCCTGGAACGTCCTATTTTTCATGAGTTTGGAACAGTTTAGAGTGCTGGATAACAAAATTAATGGAAGGACTAAAGCTGTCTTTTAGAAGACTCATCTCTTTATTATCGTGTAATAGAGTCTCATCTGGCAGCTGTTGTTGAGTTACTCAACAAGTCAGCTGTCTGCCTGAGCAGACTCAATCTTTCAGCTGTCTGGAGGCACTGACCCTGTTTTTGAGCGTGCGACAATGCGCTTAGATCAGGTCGGCGCTGGCAGACAGACAGGGTGTATCAGGAACATTTATATATTATGTAACTGCAGGTGTTTTTGTAAATTGTGACAGTGTTTTGTGACAGTGTGTGACAGTGTTTTGTGAGCGTGTGTAGATTTGTATATTTAGAAGCGTATTGACTCCATTTGAATCTTTATATCATGTTTTAGCTGTCAGAGCATTGGCCTGACAGTGTTTTAGTAGGGGGCTGATTCTTTTGATGAGTGCCCCTGATATTGGACCTACCATTTATTTGTAATTTAGATTCCGTGTTTTTCTTTGATATTCAGAAAATAACTTGGCTTCCCCTTTATAGCTATGGACTTCTAAAGTCAGCGTGGAACCTGATAAAGTGTGATCAATGGATAAATCTACTGATACAGTGTGGCAACAGCAGATAAATCTACGGTTGTCGGAAATGAGGTTGATTCACCGCTGAATAATATGTAGGTTTTTTTGAAACCCGGGGGGGGGGGGGGGGTGTGAAAGAGGCGTCTAGATATGGTCAAGTAAGACTACTAACTGACCCCATTTTGATGCTGAGCAGGCGACAGTGCGATCAGATCGGGTCGGCCGCGCCAGACGGTCGGATTGTTAGTTGAATTGTTAGTTGAATTGTCTGCATCTCACTATTATAGTGTAAACACAAGTCCCTCATTGTTGGTAAAACTCCAGGAAAAGTGAGGGGGATTAGGGTCGTAAAATTCAGTGACCATGTGCATTGGGCAAGGAAAAGTGAGGGGCGATAAGGCCCGTGAATATAGTGAGGGGGCATGCTGTTTTCTCGCAACGTTAAAAGGTTTAGGGACTAGGGTGATCACCGGTTTAGGATCCAATGGCCAATTTAGGTCTATCTGATCAGGTACAAGATACAAAACACACAGATCTATAATCCTTGAGCACAAATAAATGCAAATTAAAATCTCACAATTCACAATACTCGGGTAAAAACAACAGACATATCCCCCCGAAAACAAAACATATTTCAATAGATCACATGTATCTGATAGAGCATCCAAACCTCTGATTGGGTAATTCAACAACATCTGATTGGTATCCCAGCCTCTGATTTCGTTGAGTAACTCAGCTTGGTACATGTATTATCTGACCATGTGCTGGAACAAAAAGCAGCATCTTTGCAGTGTGGGGCACAAACAACAACAACTTCTGAACCTAGTCCCAGGATTGGTCACCATGGCAACCCCGTCCTAGTCCCAGGATTGGGTACTCAACATGAACAACTAATCCCATGATTGGAAGCCCTGATCACTTGCATCAGTTAAATAACAAACAGAATCCCGTGACTTTTGAAGTGAGTCCTGCACTCCAATCAGATCCTTCCTGACCCTGAGACTAGTTAACCGTGTAGCCGGGTCACCAGCCCAGCACTCTGATATCAGTCTACTGAGAGGGGATGGCAGGATCCCGGTCAGGGAGGGTCTAGTCCGTGAGGTCACAACAACCCCCTCCATATCCTGTATAGAGGGGTCAGTGGGGACATTCTGTTGATAGGGGTACTCGTAGGGCAGATCACTCACCCTCCTTCCTATCTCCCACATGACTAAGCCCAACATGTACATGTCACATCTCCTGAATGATTCAAATGTAGTCAGGTTGATTGTTGAGGATAATATCTCGGGGGCCATGTACCGGCGTGTCCCAACCGTGTAGTGGAATGAAGGCTTGTCTGGGAGTTTATCAAAGTAGTCAGACCGGGCTGATAACCCAAAGTCAGCTATACTACATTCTGAACCGTGTTCTGTGGTCTTTATTAGGATGTTCTTGCTTTTCAAGTCTCGGTGGGCGATGGAGGGTTTGGCAACTGATGATCTGATCTCTGTGTGAAGGTAGTCCAGACCAGAGGTGAGGGAGAGACAAAGTAGAATGCACTCCTGAGGGGAGGGGTGTTAGGTATAGACTAAGTAGAATGCACTCCTGAGAGGGGGAGGGGGTGTTAGGGAGAGACAGAGTAGAATGCACTCCTGAGAGGAGGGGGTGTTAGTTGAGAGCTTTCGTTAGAATTTAGAGCCTAGGCCTAATTCAAATGTTATTTTGTACTATTTCTACTACTCTCTCGTAACGTCTCTATCCCCTACCTCTTGTGTTATGGTGTTGGTTTGTAGGAAATCAAAGAGTGATCCCTGGGGGTGGTAACTGAGAACTAGGTAGTATTCCATACTGGTCACACAATCTTTCTGGTCCGCACCTGGATAGGGAGATAGAGTGGTTATTAGTGTGTTGATTAGGCCGAGTTGATTAAAAGTGAATAATACAACTAGTACACCCTCACAGAGCCCACTACAGTGTGAGCCACACTGACACAAATACAAACTCACCGATGAAAGATAAGATGTTATCGTGACGTAACCAATAGTTCTGATACATCTCAGCCTCATGCCACCAACTCGCCTCCTCTCTCCTACTAAACACTTTCACGGCCACCTGACCCCCCGCTCTCCAGTTGCCCCTCCACACAGCCCCATACCGGCCCTTTCCTATCCGCTCCACAAATGTGATCTCTCTGATTAGGGTCCGTTCTGTTAGTCTCGTGTTGCCAGAGCCGCTGGAACACGATGACGTCATCTCCTGGCCAGGAACCGGCTGAAGAGAAGGTTGTGTGTATTATAGTTGTTGTGAAGAGGGTTGTGGGTATTAGTTTCTGTGAAGAGGGTTTTTGTTAGTTGTTGTTGAGAGTTAATAAAGTCTACTATATATGTCAGTTATAAGTCACCAGTATGAGTTACCATTTAAGACCTTTTGTCAACCAATATGTCAAGATAGGATGAGAGAACCGCTATGAATGGCAACTGCTCTTCGAACCAATCGAGAGTACTTGTCTATTTAGTCGGTATATAAATCCATTTTGTTGTTGTTGTTGTTGTGTAGAAGGTTGTGTATTAGTTATTGTGGAGAAGGTTGTGTGACGTGTGTTAGTTGTTGTGTAGAAGGTCGTATATTAGTTGTTGTGTGCCCCCGGTTGTTGAGTGCCCCCGGTTACTGTTTGGATTTAGTGCCCATTCCAAATTGAACTCTTACACGGTCGCTTGTAGTGGAAAAACGGTAATGGAAAACGGAGATACAGTAAGACGACGCGCAACCGTGGCCAATCAGGGCGCTAGTACGTGCTGAACAAATGCACTTTTTGCCACGCGTTATGCAAAGTTTGCGTCTCGTTACAGTATTTCCATTACGGTAATGCGACTACAAGCAGCACTGTTAGTATGAAATAAGTATTCCCTCCCCTCTGTCTCTTCTTACCTGCCATCCCTGCGTTGAGAAGCCTGGTGCCATTATTACAGGGGGAGGACTTGGTTTGTTCTTATTGTGGGTATGGGATCTGCAGAATCGTGCTAGTAACATGGTACCCATCGCCATTGCTGGGAGAAGAGAGGAGGTTAGCGTGGGGGAGGAGAGGAGATTCAGATAGGGTGCAAAACAATAAAAGATAAAGTTTAAGGGGGGGGGGTAACATAGGGTGTAACATGGTTCCCATTATCAATGGTTGGAGGGAAGGGGAGATTCAGTTAGAATTCAAAACAGTCACAGTACAGAGAACTATTGAAGAAGATAAAGTGGTTACAACATGTGGTTAGTGGATGACACAGCTAGATAGGATTCAAGACTCACCTACAAGAAAGACAGCTAGATAGAATTCAAGACTCACCTACTAGAAAGACAGCTAGATAGGATTCAAGACTCACCTACTAGAAAGACAGCTAGATAGGATTCAAGACTCACCTACTAGAAAGACAGCTAGATAGGATTCAAGACTCACCTACAAGGAAGACAATTCCCCCAACAATGTAAAGTGGGTAGGTAGGAGTGTTGTTTCTACTCTCACCACCCTTCCATCTGTCCTCTCTCCTGGGGTTCACTCCCTCAGTCACTACCTCCTCCTCCTCTCCTAACTCCCCGGGTGGGGTGATAGTGGTAGAGACGTGATCGGAGGTGGGAGGGAAGATTGTAGTGTCTAGGTAGTCTTCGTTACATAGCTCTCCCTGACAACACTGAGAGGGAGGGGGAGTGGGGTCAACAAACCATTAACTGTTATTGTGACATCACTGCGTGATTGTAAGGTCATTGCGTGACTGTGACATCATTGCGTGATTATGTGACATCACTGCGTGATTGTGACGTCACTGCGTGATCATTGTGACGTCATTGCGTGATTGTGCCGTCATCAGACTTACAACAAAGAGAGGGTCGTTAGGGCACAAGGTTGATTTCATGTACGCCAGGCCTATCTTGTTCTGGTTGAGGCAGCCTTGTTTCAGGACCACAAACTCTCCGTTGGTGTCCTTGTGCAGGCTTGTGAAGCAGAACCCAGAGGCAGAGAAACAAGTTCCTGTTTCATCGTGACACTGATTAGGGGTACATCTGGGGGGGGGGGGTGGGGGGTGGAGTAGGTGGCACTGGGGAGGTAGTGTGCAGTGTATGGGGGGGGGTACTGAGAGGGGGTGGTGGGGGTGTGTGGCTCGTGTATAGCGCTTTCAAGTCGGTGTCTACTCCCAATGGGGTGGAGGGGAGGTTTAAATGATAGTTCAATACGGCTGGGGGAGGTAGTCGTATCTAACCGCTCCGTGTATCATGCGGTTTGTGTCCGGTTTGTATTGGGACCCTTCCCAGTTGTTGCTAGTATATTCTACCGTAATGGTTCTTAGCATCAAGCATTCTTATTCTTAATGTTTGAATTTAGAGTAACGTTGCCACCACTCAAAGACAGCGATTTGAAACAAATATTCACTGTGATTGAGACAACGAACAATAAAGCCTCTGCTAAGGCGGCAAGTTTGTTCCATGGTTTGGCCACGTGTCGTCTTACTGTATCTCCGTGGGATCTCCGTTTTCCATTACCGTTTTTCCACTACAAGCGACCGTGTACCCAATGAGGTTCTGTGACTGGTGGGGAGGGTTCTAAATCTCTTACTTGCAATTAATGGGTGGCGGGGAGGTGGTAGCGGTATCCTCAACACCAGCTACCGTATATGGCATGTCCGTGTATTGTGGTCCAGGGTTGGTGGGGGTGATTGGGAACCCTTCCACAGAATGTTTTGGGGCCCTATTGTGTTGCTACAGCAGTAATGGGTTCCTCTACCTTTGGGCAAAACATGTTCATGGGGTTGAGTGTCTGTATAGGGAAATTTTGGAGAAATTTTAAGGCTAAATTTTCAAACCACTGCAAATGGGACGAATTTTGAAGTTGTCAAACACTAAATGGAACAACGAATTTAAAAAAAAAAATTTGGGGAAATAAAAAATCTACAAAACTAAAAAAAGGGCCGATGTACACAACATTATTCCAAATGGGAATTTGTGTCCCCTCACCCGGTTTTTAACCAATTAGTTGGCAAAATTTACTAGTTTTGTTGTGGACAACCCTTTGACCCAATAACCACCTCCAGTATCCGCCCCCCACTATCCAGTAGTAGAGTCACGCTCCCTCCCTCATATATATCCCCCTCCTCCCGTGTACCACCTCCCCCACCCGGTCCAGTAACTACCTATACGTCATGACCACGATAATTAACGGGGTTACAAAAGATCAAAAAGGGTGTCAAAAAGGGAAGGGTGGTTGAGAAAACACACTCTTGGAGCTTGTAAGAGATGGTTGTAACAAGGAAAGTTATATACTTTTATTAAAGGAGAGTTACATGCTTTCAGTAGGGGAGAGTTACATACTTTTATTAAAGGAGAGATACATACTTTAAGTAAAGGAGAGAGAGTTAATTTGAGTAAAAGGTTAGAAACCCAAGGGGTAAAAGGGGAAATTATGGCTAAATCCCCTTTTGGCACCCGCTCACTCCACAGAACCAAAACCCCAGAGAGAACAACCACAAGTACAAAAAAACACACGAACACAGGGGGGAAAAGAGAGGAGAGAAGTTTTTTACAAATAAAAACACCACATAGTCAGAGTGAGTTACAGGAGTAACAAGAGTACAATGTACAGCTGTCTGGGTGTACTGTAATGTTGACGGGGGTAATATTCAGAGCACAATCAAAAAGAAGGATAACTTTACAACGAATGGAAAGAAATGAAGAGAAGAGAAGGCACAACAATAAAGCAAAGCAAAAAGGGTGAAAAAAAAACAAAACATTGGGGGGTTGGGAAACAGGTGGCTTTTTAAATTCCGACAAACATGCCCGGGTACAAAAGATTGGGGGGAAAACTTTTTAAGTAAAAGCGGAACCGGGAGATAAAAGCGGCCCAGAGTAGGGGCGGACCCAAGAATGGGCCCGGGCCCAAAGATAAAACATCCATATAGAAACGGGCCCCGGGTAGAAGCGGACCCAGGAAAGGTAAGACAAAAAGCTGGAAACTAGGGAAAATTATGGGGCAAAATTGGTTTTTCCTGGTTTTTTTCCTATAAAACCCGATGTGATTGGTTTTCCCGGTTCCTTCCCTTTTCTCTCTCTTCTCCTCTCTCTCCTCTCCTCTTCTTCTCCCCTCTCTCTCTCCTCCCTTCCCTCTCTCTCTTCTCTCCCCCCTTTTCTCCCAGGGGGGGTCCTTCCTGGTTGTAGGGCCTTGGGGAAATTGGGGGCCTATCGCTGCTTCCCTTTTTTTTTCCCTTTTTTTTTCCCCCTCTTCTTTCTCCCCCTCTCCTACTAAACAAATGTCCCCTTTTTTTTGGTGGCCCCGGGTTTTTTTTTTAAATTTGGGGAAAAAAAGGGGGGGAGGAAGGAGGTAAAAATAGCCAGGTGGAAAAAAAAAAAGAACCAACCCCGGCCCCCCATTTATTCCCTTGGAAACCAGGGGTTTTATAGGGAGGGAAAGGAAAGGGCAAAAGAAGGAAAACAACAAAAGGAAAAAAAAAAGAAGGGGCCCCCGGAAGAGAGAAAACCCATTTTTTTTTGAAGGAAAGAGAGAAAGAGAGGAAGGAGAGGAAAGTAAAAAGGAAAAAGGAAGGAGAGGTTTAGAGAAGGGAAGAGAAAAGTGGGAAAATTAAAAAAGAGGGGCGAGAGAGAGAAGAGAAAGAAAATAGAAGGGGAGGAAGAAAAAAATTAAAGAGAATTCGAAAAAAGGGGGGTGGGGGTAATGGAAAAGCTTTCCGGGGGAAAAGGGGGCTTGGTTTTGGGGGGAAAAGGGGGAGGCCTTGCCCAAAAAGGGGGGGTTTAAAGTTAAGGGGGGAAAACTAACCCCTAGGGGGGTTTTTTTGGGGTTGGGGGTTTTTCTTAGTGGGTTTTTTCGCCCAGTGTTTTTTGGAAGGGGTAAAAAGAAATGGGGGGGGAAAAAGAATTTTTTAAAAAAAAGGGGGGGGGGTTAAGGGATTTTTTTTTTTTTTTTTGTTTTTTTTTTCCCCTTTTTTTTCCCCCCTTTTTTCCCTTTTTGGGTTACAACCTCATTCTTTTCCCTCCCCCCCCCCGGGGGTTTTGGGGGAACCCTGGGTTTTAAACCCCGGGAAAAACCGGGGAATCACCATCCGGGAAGGAAAAACCCCCAAAACTGGAACATTTGGAAAAAATTTTAAAGTCCCCATCCTTTTACCCTTATATTTTCCCCCCCACCTCTACTTTCCCCCATATTATCCCCCCCACTTTTATTTCCCTTCCCCCCACCCCGCCGGTCCGTAACCACTCTTTAGGGGCTTTTAAAAAAACTGGGGGTTTTTTTTTTTTGAAGGGGTTTTCAAAAATAAAAAAAAAACAAAATGGGGAGGGGAGGCCGGTGCTAGATCAGGGGAGGAAGGAGGGAGGTTCTCTTCTAGGACCCCCCTTCAATAAAAGGTGATGAAAACCTAAAATTTGCAACAAATTGGCAAGATAACGGTAGTGTTTCACAGTCCACAATATGGGGACCGAGATAGTAGGAGACACTAGCGTGGTATGCGCAAAAAAATGTGCGCCACATACCTAAAAAAAAAGGTGGTTGTGGGCGGCATTTATTGGCGTACACGATAGTGTCTCCCTAAAAAGGGAGGAGTTCTGATAACATCACACACACGGAGAAAATAATTCTGAGGATCCCGCTTCGTGCACAAATGTCCAAAGAGACAAACGACAATGTAACACGGATTAGATCCTCTAATTCTCTAAATGGATATGCACTGAATGGAGGAATAATGCACAAAGAGAGGAGTGAGGAAAAGAATAACGAAACCTAATGCATTTTAGTGAATGGCATCTACGTTGCACCGGCCCAGTAAGCGAGACAGTGCCATTATAGGCCCCAGATACACACAGGGCCCAGATACACACAGGGCCCAATAACACACAGGCCAAAAGTAGTACCCGGTTGTTTGGCGCCCAACACTTTTTTAAAGTGCCTGTTAATGGACTTTTATAGGGAATAAAAATAATAGGGCCAGATAAAGGAGTAGGCCCAAATTAGGTTGTTCAGGGGCCCCCCATACGTGGTAATGGTATTGAAAAGTGGTTCAACTCTCGCTCCCTTTCTTTTGAAAACAACAAGGTCCCGGAAGAAGGGTGAAAAACCTATTGAACAAAACTTGGAACTGTGCCCAGAACCTAACGAACAATAGGGGGGCGGGTTCAAGGTTCAATCTAGCTCAATCTAAAACAAAAGGTCTGTTTTCTAGGCAACTGCTGCACTACAACGCACACCCTACTCCTTTCAGTCACTCACTTAGCTCTCTCACTCTCTCTCTCTCTCTCTCTCACCCTCTCTCACTCTCACTCTCTCTCTCTCTCTCTCTCTCTCTCTCTCTCTCTCTCTCTCTCTCTCTCACAGTAATTACGTGCGTTATTTCCGCCTCACTTCAACTCTACACGTGATGGCCCCCTCCGATATATACCCGGGAGTGAGTGTTAAACAAGATATGCATCGTGTACCCTAATTGGGATCAGGAAATGATGGGATCCTATATCTTGGGAAAAGTGGGGAAAGCAAAAGAGCATGATGATGGTCGGAGAACACCTGGGTGTGTGATTCATGCTTGGTTCTCGTTGTTCTGGGTTGTCCAGGTAGTATGGATAGTGGATGAAATGGGCGGGAAAAGTTGTGAAGGCAGCTGTGCTATAATAATAGCTGGTATGGAGTTGAACTTCACGTTCCCTCGTGCGGAAAAAAGACATTAGTAAGACGTCAAGTGGGAAGGAGGCGAATGCAATTGGTAAAGCTATCTACAGGGTATCATCTGGTGCTGAAACAAAGTTCAAGGCAGTGAAGTAGGTCTTAGGAAGAAACAGAAAACCACCAGAAGTAGGGCGAGCAGTATTTTATGGTATGAAGCATAAAATAAAATGCAAAGACTTTACTACTACAGGAGGCATGTGAGAGAAATGCTGGAGACGAATGGTCCGGGAAGAATTGGAAATGTATCGACGTGCATTGAAAGTGTCTCACCACAGAGATAGACAGAGATAAGGAGGTTCACTGAGAGAAGCGTCCTGATCAAAGGTATGATGATGACTTCACAAGTAGAGAGATAGGTGGAGAGAGAGAGAGGGAGAGAGATTAAAAAAGATAGTGGATTTCAAAGTGTGCAACAACCACTTAATTCATTTGATGGTGCTACAAGGTAAATTCCAGGGACGAAGCAGTTAGAAGACCTCTCTGATTTCCACCCTCTCTCTCTCTCTCTCTCTCTTCCTAAAATTTGAATTATCACGTGACTAGAGAGGTGTGGTTAGAACCCTCAGATCCATACCGCAAGATACAAAAACACACTGGATGTGATGAGAACCCCTCCTCTGAAACCTGGATCTGAGAGCTGGGTGAGGACACCTAGCCTTGATCTGAGAGTAGAGAGAGAGCTGGGGTTTCACAATCTGAGGGTGGAGCAACAAAACAGCAAAACTAAAAAGCACTATTCCATAAACCCGGGTTCTGACCAACTGTCATCAACAGACCTATAACAAGCTACTACATGACAACTACTAGTGGTATAGTAGACCTACAAGCTGCACGTGTCCTCCACCAGGGAGTCTACTGACTCTATCAGCTGTCAGCAGTTTAAACTAGACTGAATATATCCTGTCAGTTAGCTGTAGTATCGTGGTTTTAACATTGAATGTCAAGTGTGCACCTCCCATGATAGGATGGTGTTCTTCTATAACTCCAATCACGGCATGCTTCTTTTAGTCCGACTAATAATTATTAAGGATTCTAGAACGATTCTATAGTGTCGCCAGAACGTTGCAATATTCATGGTCGCCAGTAATGAAAAAATAGGAACACGCCTCAGAAAAAGAGGGTTGAGAAAGAGAGCGAGAGAGAGAGAGAGAGAGATAATAATACATGCCATTCTAATAGAGAAAAACTCACAGAATCATATTATATGGAGTCTTTACAGAAGAGTGCAGAAGAATTAGGCTACCCTGTCCCCTCTCTAACCCCTTCCGCACCCTCTCTAACCCCTGCCCCCTCACTCTAGCCCTGTCCCCTCTCTAACCCTGTCCCCTCTCTCTAGCCCCCTGTCCCATCCAATCCTATTTCAATCTGTCCCCAATCCCCTCTCTCTCTAGCCCCATAACCCTGTCTCACTCACTCTCTCCATTTAGCCCCATAACCCTCCCTATTTTTCGAGTCAGCAGATCACAGCTGTAGGGGCTTATCAGGTGACGATTGTCGAGTATCTTCTATTCTGTTTAGCAAATCCATGACCTGTCTGTTTATCTATCCGTTTAAATAATATTTTGGAGCCTAAATCTTTTGGGGGAGGCACAGTGTGTCACCTCACAACCTCACTAAGAGGTTCTAGAAGGGTGAATGGTATGGGATGGGAGCCTGCGTGTGAACTTTTATAAAGAGGGTGGGAGAGTGTGGAGGAGTGTTCCAAGTTCCTGTGATTGAGAGAGAGAGAGAGAGAGAGAGAGAGAGAGAGAGAGAGAGGGAGAGAGATAGAGAGAGAGAGAGAGAGAGAGAGAGAGAGAGAGAGAGAGAGAGAGAGAGAGAGAGAGAGAGAGAGAGGAGGGGAGAGAGAGAGAAGATAGAAGGGCATGGATTGCATACGATTAGTATGTGTTTTAATCTCCTTACCATCATGTGCAGGATGAATAAAACCCTACCAGTGATACTTTCTCTAAAATCTATTCTCTCTCTCCAGCCCTCTAAAATATGTTATTTCTCGACCAGTTCTATTCAGTCTGAACTGTGAAAGCAAACTTTAACACCTTTCTTGAAACTACCAAATGCCCCATGAGAGAGAGAACAAGGCAACTTGTGAGATGAGGGCTAAATTAATATTAGTTCCCATAATGTTCATGATCGCCATAATAATAATAATTTACTGTAGAAACTATCCAAACGTGAAATAGGGCCGCGTTCCTGGAGAAGATCTACTGATCTACTGCAGTTAGGGGGGATGAAATGCTCCAAACTAGGGAGAATCAATTAGAGTAATGAACCTTTTCTTACCAGAATCTCTGCTGCCAGTTGTTCCTTTCAGAATGACCTTCCAACGTTTCAGTAGATGACCCATGATAGTGATACTGGTGATGTAATTCTAATCCTCCTTTACGGTGAGAGAGGGGGTCGACCAGGACAAGGTGATACTGGGCAGGACAGCAGACAAAATGAGACTTGCCAAATGGGGGATAGATCTTCTTAATAGCCTCCTCCTCCCCTATTAACCACTGAGCGTGTGGTTCCTGCCCCAAGGGGGAATACAGCCTTCATCCCTCTCTACTAACCCCCTTTTTTCATCTCGTTCTCTCTCTCTCTCCTCTCTCTTCCTCCGCTCTCGTCTTCATCTACTCTGCAATCGGATAGGCGTAAAAAAGCCTGATGGAGGAATCCCACTCTTCTCTATACCCTTTTCCCGTCGGATGCACCATGATTTATACCGTAGACGGAGCAAGAGAAGGGTGAAGATAGATAGACATACGGATCTCTTCAAGATATAACACTTGTGCATATGTTTATAATGCTATTTCCACCTCCCAACCGCACACGTCATCATTTCCTCCACCCTCTCATAATGAATGTGGGTCGACCCGAGAAAGTATATTACGCTTGCTTCTTCATCCAAATCATGAAAATTATTAGGAACGGATTGAAATGATTGCAGCATTCGATATGTTTATCAACATCACAGATGGTAGATCAATGGTAATGACATCTCCATGTGTCCTTATTATCGCCCCTCACGCCATCATCCTAATTCACTGCAGATGCCTTTCGTGCATACATCTCGTATCTGTTAGTTTTTCTAACAAATATGGCGACAGGCGACTGAGCTGTGAGTCGCGATGTCAACTTCAACAGACCGGGTGCTGTATACTAACAATCAATCAGATCAACCGAATTCGGGGTTTCAATCTCAGTTATGGAATTTAAGTATCCGGCACCGAAGCCAAGTTCGGGACGTGAATACAATGGAGGAGTAGTGTTTTTTGGTCAGACCGGGCGCAAGATGAAGGAGGATATAGTGTATATATCATGAGTTTTGAAGCGTACGCAGAAATGGGACGATTGGAGAGGGACAGTTGAAACGAAGGATGAGAGGAAGAGCTTGCGGACCCCCAAGAATGGGAAAGTCTCATATGGTATCAATTTTGACCAAATTTACTCTGAGAAACTGATGATGTTCAAACCAATACAAGCAGCTGAAAGAGAACTGACTCTGAAAGAGACAATAGAGATGATGTGGTGAGAGGAGAGAGGAGATGAGTAAAGAGAGGATCGATGCTCTATGACCCAGTCAGTTGGGACGTTGAATCGGGCGGATGTTTTAGGCATCGCGAGGGTTAGTCGCGTCTCTCATCCCTATCTCTTTTGGCTCATCCCGCTCCGGCTCTCCTCATCTCGACGGCTCAAAAAGGCGACACTCGGGAGAGGTACGCTACCAAGCGAGTCGGTCTCTCTCTCTCTGACACCAATCGCTCGACGCGGTTCCAAACAACAGTTGTACTGCTGTAGCATTGCAATTGGAGAAGGGATGACGGGCTAATACGATACAGAGACAAGGAAACAAGTAGTCTACCTCCTAGCCCCCAACAACAAGGACCCCTCTCTTTCTTTCTCTCTCTTTCTCTCTCCACAAATTGATAGGGGAAGACAGGTTTTTTAGGTTGTGAGCAGACAAGGAAAGGAAAACACCAATTAAATCAAAACACACACACAAATAACAAATTAGGTTGGACTGTGTAACAGCGACTGAAGAGTGAAGGCAGTACTGAGTACAGTATTGATACAGCACAGTATTGGTCTCAACTCCATCATTGATCATCAGCCAGGTAGCATCGAAGTTCGTGGATCACATGGTCATTGGTAATGCAGCAACATCCCCGGCCCACTAAAAAGCAGCAGAACGGAACTGAATACCAAGGACCGTTACGAATTAAAGCAGCTGGTCAAGAACTTTCATTTTACCGTTTTGGACACACTGAATGAGCGTGACAGGAATGTTTCGACCTCTCTAATGAGTTACAGGATCTGGATCAGAGAGAGAGAGAGAGAGAGAGAGAGAGCAGGTGGGAGGTTCTCTAAACAAAGTCATGACGTCACGCTATATATTAGTATCTCTCTCACTCTCTCTCTCTTTCTCTCCCTATCTCTCTCCTTTTCTCTCTGTAAAAGAGAGGAGGTTGTAACATGCCTGGTAAATTCTGTTCCTAACTATCCTACTTTCATTTCAAGAGAGTTCCTCTATGTACGATCCCCCCTCCACCATTTTAGGACGCCACGATGGAGCCTCTAAAGTACCTTTCGACGGCCCCAATGACTGATCAACAGGATCGCCCCCATCTGATCGGTCTGTCCCCTGGTGATCCCTTCCACGGATTACCACCTTGATATCCCCCATTTCCCCCCCCACAGGGCCCTAAAACCATGCCCTCTCTCCTTATTTTTTTTTAATTTCTTTTCCTTTTGTCCCAAAACCACACACAGTGCCCGCCGTGCCGGGTGACCAAACCTAAAAAACACCCCCACCTTCAACCCTTTTTTCCCTCCTTTTTCCCCCTCTCTATCGTTCTCCTCCTTTTTTTCCCCTTTTTAATACAACCATCTTTCCCCGAATGTGTTTAAAGGACCAAACCAGTTTTACTGCAAAAGTATAGGCAAAGCAAAAGGAGAAAGAGGATAGGTATTTCTAATGTCAAGAGTGGTCGGGTGACTGTCAAAATGCCAGCTGGCGGGAAAATGTCAAAACCCAGATTTTTCAAAAAAATATCTAACCTATTCCTCCTCCCTACCTAGCCGTCTTGCCCCTCTCCGATCTACTTTCTCTCCTAAAAAGCCGTCTTGGGTCCCTCTCCTTGATCTACGTCTCCCAAATCCTCTCCTTTCTCCTCCGCCCCTTCCTCAAATTATTTTGGTATCGCCAATTCTTTTACTGAGGCTATCCTTAGTGAGGGGCGGGGTAGTGGCGGCATTTAACTGCTTCCCCTTGTCGCACAATCTCCTACTTCCCCCCCGCACCCCAAACTTCAAAAACTCACTATTTTTCTCCCCCCACCAACTTACTTTTTCCCCTCTCCCCCCCCCCCTTCCTTTTTCTCCCCCTCCCACCATCCTCAAAGGGGCCGGGGAAAAACATTTTGGGGGGTAAGAAAAAACAAAAATTTCGTTGTGCCCTTTCTTTTTTCTCTCGTCCTACCCGCCGGGGGAACAAAAAGAAAAGGGGAAGAGGGGGGAGAGAGGAGAAAATTGAGAATTGGATGTAGAGAGAAGGGGGAAGAAGGGGGTTTTAAAACCCGTTTGGGGGGGGATTTATTTTTTTAAAAAATTTTAAATCCCCCTTTTCCCCAAAACCCCCCCTCAAAAAAAACCCCAACCCAAAACTCCCCAAAACGAACCGTTTTTCTGAAAGCTTTTTATTTTAACAAAGGAAAAAACAAAAAATTCTTTGTTCAATGTAAAATCCCCAGAAAATTTATAATTAAATCTTTATAAGATATCCTAAAATTTTCCCGGGTTTTATGATATAATTTTTCCCTTTAAATTTTCCGGAAAATCGGTCCAATGATCGAAGAAAACCTCCAACCCCAAATCCGGGGGTTCCGGAGGAACCACCCAAAAAAGAAAAAACCATCAAAAAAAAAAAAAAAAAACCGTTATTTTGGTCACGTGATGGGGTTTCCGCCAATCAGGACCTATTCGGTCGTTCCCCCAAGGGGTAAAATCATTTAAATGGGGGCCAACCACGTAAAATGTTGCAATTGAGAAATTAACATTTTGAGTAAAATTGAAATCACAAAAGATAGATGGGGGAAAAAAGGGGGAGAGAAAGAGAGGGAGAGAAGAAGGGGAAAGAGGAGGTTTTTGGGTCATACCAGCACCAAGCGGAAATACACTATTTGGGCGGCTAAGAAATAAGCAATAAGCTTGCAGTATGACTGCCATATAATGCGTGTGTGACTCTGCTTGTCATACTGCTCAGCCGGGCCTAACTAAAAAAGCCACAGGGACCGCGACCCTGAGATGATTCAGACTTGAGCATATACTCCCGAGAGAGGATGAGGGAAGGAGTAGACGACGGCAGGAGTTGGTGAAGAGGATGAGGCGGGCAACGCGCAGATGAGAAGAGAGAGGGAGAGAGACGATGAGGAGAGTGAGGAGGAGATGAGAGAGAGAGAGAGAGAGGAGAGAGAGGGAGAGAGAGAGACAGATGGAGAGGAGAGGGATGGAGATATAGTTTAAGCAGTTGAACAGACATACTGACATGTCAAGGAGAGCACAGGAACACTCAAAAATAGCACTACACTCTTGAACATGAACCAGTGTCATACTGCAGACGAACAAATTGCAATTTATTGGTGAAATCAGTAGTGAAACTAAACGAAAGAAATATCTTAGTAATCTAATAGTATCGAGTATCGCGTTACTTGAAATTAAGTGAGTAATTAGATCTGTTCAAGTATCAGATATACCTAGGAAATATATCCCGGGTTTTGAATGATCGTAGTAATATCTATCGGTCCAACATGACTCGGAATGAAACTCAAGACTCCAACAGAGTCACGAAGGGATTCCAGAGAGGTAAGATATGAACCGACCGAATCAGGAAATACTGGTCCCTGATGAAGGTATTCCAGAGGGGGGGGGGTAAGATCATTAATAATGGAGGACCAACCGTTACAGTAAACATGTATGCACATTGGGGGCAGGAGGAATTTTACCATCCAATGAGAGTATATGATTGAAGATTCACG
This sequence comes from Hormiphora californensis, assembly GCA_020137815.1. Taxonomy (NCBI): domain Eukaryota; kingdom Metazoa; phylum Ctenophora; class Tentaculata; order Cydippida; family Pleurobrachiidae; genus Hormiphora; species Hormiphora californensis. Next base: position 7,581,487 of record CM035352.1, read on the forward strand.
ATAGAGAGAGAGAGGGAGAGTGGGGGTGGAAGAGAGAGAGAGAGAGAGAAGAGAGGAGAGAAGAGAGAGAGAGAGGGGGGGGGGGGGTTTTTTGGGTTTGCCTCACAACACACCTTGCAGTTCAAGGTTTACAGTGACAGATGGCACTACAATATTTCCCCAACAATCCTTTACCAACTATTTAGTAGCCCCCAAACAACCCCCCTCTCTCTTTCTCTCTCTCTCTCTCTCTCTCTCTCTCTCTCTCTCTCTCTCTCTCTCTTTCTCGGAGTGAAAGTTCAACTTCCAAAGAGGAAAGCGAGACTTGGAGGAGTCATAATCAGCACTGAAGATGGTTCATCAAGAGTTAAGAGAGGAGAGCAGCTGAAAAGAGTAGGTATTTAGTGGGGACTACTGGGATGAGGGGGTCTAGAAAAACGCTACTGATCTTTTTCAGTTGTTTTAAAATCTGCACTAAAAATATTTAAATAAAGTTTGGTCTGCTTGCATGAATAATATACACATTTTGAGACTAGACTGATCGAGGATTAGGAATGTTTACTGCAGTCTGTAACAGCTGGAGAGAAAGAGAGGGTCGAACAAGGCAAGTAGTAGAGCCTGGATCATTACAAGGTCCCATGAGATAGGGATAGAGACTGGAGAGACTAGAGATAGAGAGAGAAACAGAGAGATAGAGACTTGAGATAGAGAGGAAGAGAAACATAAGGAGACCCGGCCATAGAGAACATAACAGAATAGTTACAAGCGATTATCATCATCTTGCGTAAGGGTATAAGTAGCCATCTATACTTTCTATTTCTACTCTGTGTCTTTACAGCAGGCTAGGACAATAGCCATAACCTGTCACACAATCTTCTTATTTTCCATTATTCTAATTTCAAAATGATCTAATAATATTCCATCTCTACCTCGATCATCTTTCACTAACTCCTTAGTCGGTTTGGATGACTGTGCGAGTGTGCATTTGTGCATCAGTTATATGTGATGGGGAACATAATATATCGTATATACTCTGTCTCTTTCTCCCAGAGGTAATTGAACTCGTAATATAAAAACCACTAAAGATTCTCGCCCTCTATAAGGGGTCTCTCTCTTTCTCAGCTCTCTCTCTTTCTCTCACTATCTCCTAGGACGATCTCTGTATAGTGTGGTCTTACGTTTGAGTCAGTAGTTTGACGATTGGAACTTATGACCACCAAATGAACATGACACAGTGTCAGTGATGCCACATTGTCTCCGGAACGATTGGAAAGTAGAATGAGGAATGCAAATTATTCTTCCCACATGAACCCACAAATCGTGCAATGATCGGAAAATGGAAATTAGAAACAAGGAACGGAAATAACTATTGATCAGAAAGAATAAGAAAGGATCATAATGATGATAATTCAATAATAATATGGATTAGAGCGACGGATATATCCGTAAAGCGTGGAATTAATTATGGTACTCAACCCCTGAGTCTTCATCAGCAGTTCCGCCTTCTATTCGTTCGTTTCCCATCATATACTATCGTTTACATATCCCTAGACCCCCCCCTCGTTTCTTCTCCCCTTTCCTACACCTATCCTCCCCTCCACATCCCACCTCTTAGCTATCTACCTTTCACCCAAACGTATAATGGCTCACTTGCTTAGTGCGTTATGCATCCCCTGATAAGATTTTTCGTGATTATTGGCACCCTCCCGATTCCGGTTGTACGCTACCTCGCTCTACGGATTTCGAGAACTATGCAGTCTGTTTCCGGCCTCCGTGATTGCCACCTCTTTTGCTTCCTGCATGCGGGTGTCAAGTTGAAGGTTTCCGGAGGCTTGGGTGCGCCGCAGCAGGTGAATTACTATTTGCGAGATGCTGGCGTTTTCGGATTTACCCTGGTGTTGAGAATTCTGTGCACTTTGGGGAAAGATGAAGCCTACCATTGAGTATTAGGAGGCAGAAGGCCAACATCGCGATTTGTGATCGACGGAGTGACGGAGATACAATATAAGCACACACATCTTCACTTCACGTTGTTACTACTAACCGTTTATTTAGTAGTAGGAAGGAGAGAACCACACAGACACTCTGTGATATATGATTTTATTTTTTGGCAAGCGTGAAATGATTGCACATGAGAGAGGTATGATAAGTAGGTTGGGCAAAGACGAGAAGCAATGGTAGCACGCTGGCTGGCAGGCAGAAAGAGGAAAGAAGAGGAGCGAATCGTAATTATAATGGCTAAAAAGAGAGGATGAATAAGGAATAGGGAGAAGGAGCGAGAGAGGGACAAAGAGAGAGAGAGATGAGAGATAGCAGCGTAGGAGAGTAGAGTTCATTAGTGAGCGAGAAGGACGAGAGAGAGGATAGAGAGAGAGAGGAGAAGAGAGAAGAGAGATGATAGAGTGAAGAGCAGATTATAATGAGAATAGTAGAGCGTATCATAGTAGAAAAGGGATCGAGATGCCGAGAGGAGCTCTATTATTAGTATCTAAATTTTCAGTTCTATATCTATCTCCTATATCTCTCTCTCTCTATATCTCTCTTCTCTCTCTCTCTCTCTCTCTCTCCCCCATATTCTCTATCTCGAGTCTCTGTCCGGAATTGTTGAGGGTCGAGGGCGTGGTCATGGGACCGAGCCGTAACGCATATACCATAGACCTGTGCTGCTGCTCCTCACTCCATGTCGGAGAGAGAGATAGAGAGGGAGAGAGAGAGAGAGAGAGAGAGAGATAGAGAGAGAGAGAGAAGGTAGAAACAGGGTAGAGATGATATAGTAAGAATGAATCATGGGGAAAGTGTTTGAAGTTGCAGCCAGCAAAGAGTTTACAGCTGCTGTGGAGACTGAAAAAGTAACGGATGACTGCTGCAGGCACACACGTGGGCGTGCATAGTAGGGGAATTTGGGATAAAAACACACCACCCTCCCCTTGCCACGTGATATTATATGATTAGATGACTGGTTAAAATGGTCTATTACTATTTAGTGCACGAGGCCGAAGGCCGAGTGTTCTAAATACAACAATAATGAACCGAGACCGATAGGTCGAGGTAGATCCTTTTACTTAGCTGCCGAGCCTGCGAGGCACGCTAAGTGTAACTACTGAGCGAGCCTGCGAGCTCTGTAGTTGTACTTTTGGGCCGAGCCTGCGAGGCCTAAAAGTGAAAGAATCTTTAACATTATTGTTGTGTAATAGAGCATGTAAAAGCAGTCATCTAATTTTATTAGATGATTTTGGAAACAAACTGGGTGAACAGATAAAGATTTTGTGTGAGAGAGAGAGAGAGAGAGAAATAGGGAAAGAGAGAATCGAAGGCAGAGAGGGAAAGCAGATGCAGGACGCTCATTGGGGTGGTGCCATCACGTGACGATCACGTGACCTATAGTTGCAGAGGGGAAGAAATGATAAGGGTTAGGGCGTGTACTGTGTAGTGACGTAATGTGCGTGTGACTAGAAAGTGTCTAATTTTTCACATACCACTGCAACGGTATTTTACTTTATGATTACTAGTGTTTTGCAGTGGTCTAAGTTTTCACAGTGCACCGTTTCCGGTGGTCTAAGTGGTTAGACCACCGGAAACGGTGCACTGTGAAAACTTAGATCACCGGTCAAAATTGTCTAATTATGAATTAAGCAACCACATGCAAGGGGAATTTGGGTAAAAACACCCTTCCCCACGTGATATTAATGAAGCACGTGCTGGAGTGTGGAGTGTCAATTGTCAATGGAAAACCCGCCCCTGCCCCGTCTAAAGTCCCAACCATGTGGACAAACAAACCGGGCATTATAATTAAAATGGGGAGCACTGTGTGAATCACTGGGGCCTTTACCGTGTATAACAGTGAGGGTACATGTCTGTACTAATGGTACTGAACCACTTGTCAAGTGCACAATCAGGCCCCAACAAGATGGGGGTCCAAGAGAGAGGTAAATAATGATAATATTTTATGCAGTTACTAACTCTTCGACCTTCTATATCTAGTAGATATAAATTACCCAAGAGATATGTGAAATATCAGCTACCCCCTCCCCCCAAAGTACTGCTGCGTGGGAGGGGTCAAATATGTAAAACATGTGACACATACCAACAAAATACCTCCCCCACTCACGATACCCCCTGATATCATGGAGCTATATGTACCCCCTTATATTATAATATGAAGCTCACTGCTCGATTGGGCGGTTTCAAGGGATGGCCTGCTAGGATTCTACATCTACGAAGCCTCCAAAAGTAACAGAAGTAAATGATAGGTACTGAAGAATGAAATCAATTTCAGTAAGCCAAAGGCAATTCAAAGCAGTTGATAAACACCAGGACCAAACATAATGGTAGGCGGTAGTATACGTTCGATGTTCGTATAAGCAATTCGGGCTTTAGTGTGTAATAACTGGTGATCGATCGAGCCGATAAACTGTTTGACAAGGTATCCAGACACGCCGACATGCTTTAATAAAGATAGAGAGAAGTGAGCATGTAGGAGAGAGAAGGAGAACAAGGAGGGAGAGATAAATCGAGAGCTCTAGGGGGCTAAACAGCTAGGTCGATTAGCGACAGTCAAACCATTAACAACCAGCTGATCACCTTGTCGAGATAGAGAGAGAGAAGCATAGCGATGAGAAAGAGAGAGAGAACTCTCAAAAGCGTGAGTAGTAAAAAGAGAGCACTTCATGGCACTGTTTAGAGTTTGGGTCTGCGCTTCTGATACTACCTGAGTGGAGGAGAGTCTAGACTTGACCAGCTCTCTCTATCTATCTATCTCTCTAGCTATCTCTCTCTCTGGAGGGTTTTTAGTAATCACCCAATTTCGGGAGACACCAAATTTTGTACAACTCTCCTCCCCCTCTTTCACTACTATTCGGTATTCCCCCTCTTTCACTACTATTTCCAATCCAGTACTCAAATTTTTGACCACTGTCATTGCCATGCTTTTTCTATCTTTTTTTTCAACAGTCTCTTTCTCCCAATGCTTGTCCTTCCTCTCAAAAAGGAAAACAGTTAATACTTCCTCACTCTCTCTCTCTCTGTCTCTCTCTATCTATCAATTTCTCCAACTATATCTCCCTCTCTATCTACCACCAATTCCTCCAACTATATCTTCATCTCTCTCAATGTCTATCTACCAGTTTCTCCCTCTCTTCCGGAGATGCACACAGCACGTGAGGACAAAACAAGGGCGGAATTTCACAAATCGCTACTACTACTACGTTCTATATACTGAGCAGTGTGAGTTTTAAAGTCACAACACACCAGAAAAAAAGATAATCTCGTGCTAGATTTTTAAAACAGAGAGAGAGAGAGAGAGAGATATGGTGCGAGAGAGAAGCTCAGTGTGTTAAGAAGCCTGAGCTGTTCCTGCATGCCATAACATAAACGAAGATGAAAAACAGGGCCACAACACCAGATTGAAAGGGGTGACCTCACGGCGCTAAAAGCTCAGGGTGATGTCATAACACGTCAAGTATAACATCAAGATGAGCAGGGTGGTAGTGGAGAGTGAAGAACGATTAGTAATGCTCCAAAGACCCCCACTCAGTAGTGAAACAGAGCGAGTGGAAGAGAGGAAGAGAGAGTGGGTGTGGGTGTGTGAGAGAAACAGAAAAGATATATCACACAATTTGTCAGTGCTGATCCCCCTATTAATAGCTTGATACTGATTGCATCTGAAGCGAATGTGAAACTGACGTGATCTGAAGATAGATCCACTCTCCCTCTCTCCCTCTCTCTCCTCACTTCAGTGAAGCGAGAAGAGAAGAGAGAGAAGGGCGGGGATCACTCATTAGCATAACAAAACACAACTATTTAATCTTGTTGAGTAACAAATTAAATCCTACCTGATCTCAGGATGGTAGGTGGAAGAAGGGGAGGTTGGTAAGGTTTCAGGTTTTCATAGTTCTCATCTAGGCTCACATAATCACTCTCTCCCCGGGATGGTCCCCTCATGTTCATTACATAGTCACTCTCAGTTCTTGAGGGGGCTCTGCTTGGATCCCCCTCATGTCGCTGGATCTCATTGACAATCTCGTAGTATCCCCCAGGGTAGTAGGTACTATACATTGCCTCACCTCATAGCTAGGGAGATGGTTATTGTTATAGTGCGATAGACAGTTTTTGGGGCATTGGCTACAGGCCGATATATATTGGTCATCAATAACGCTTACTTTAGCGAGATGTAAGTAAGATAAAGCTATAAAATGGCCCAGGCAGTAGAAACGAATCCAAGCTAAACCAACACAAACGCTAATGGGACTTATTTTATGGGACTTATTTTATGGGACTTATTTTATGGGAACCCAATACATGTCCAGAGGAGGAGAGGTGGCTAGGAGAGAACTGTGGCGACAAGAGGTGGCTAGGAGAGAACTGTGGCGACAAGAGGTGGCTAGGAGAGATAGAACTGTGGCTAGGAGAGGTGGCTAGGAGAGAACTGTGGCGACTAGAGGTGGCTGAGAGAGAGAACTGTGGCGACGAGAGGTGGCTAGGAGAGAACTGTGTCGACAAGAGGTGGCTAGGAGAGATAGAACTGTGGCTAGGAGAGGTGGCTAGGAGAGAACTGTGGCGACTAGAGGTGGCTAGGAGAGAGAACTGTGGCTACGAGAGGTGGCTAGGAGAGAACTGTGGCGACGAGAGGTGGCTAGGAGAGAACTGTGGCGACTAGAGGTGGCTAATAGAGAACTGTGACGACTAGAGGTGACTAGGAAAGGACTGTGGCGACAAGAGGACGAAGCGTACTTACGCAGCGAATACACTGTATATAACTCTGTATTTGCTATAGCATGCACAATGCATGTCAATCTGGAGTGGGGTTTAAAAACTCGAACTCCAAGATAGAGAGATACTGACGATAGAGAGGGAGAAAGATGAACGAAGATGTAGAGATGAAGAATGAGAGAGAGGGAGAGATGTAGAGATGAAGAATGAGAGAGAGATAGAGAGATAGAGAAAGAAAGATGGAGAGAAATAGAGAGATGAAGAATGGGAGAGAGGGAGAGATGAACGAAGAGCTGAAGATACTAGCGAGAGAAGTGCACCTCCCTTGGTATGCACACTTTCTCTCTCTATCTCGTGTAATTCTGCTTTGTGATCGAGTGTGCTTGAGAACTCAAGGGGGGCTCGTTCATTTTCAATCTCGTGTTAGCCCCTCCTATCACTGTAGTGGACTAGTCTAACATGCGGCCAAGTTAAGCTCCAGGAAAACCTTACTCCAACAACGCACCAAAATAAAACTTTCATATCCAGACTTTCGTCGTAGTGAAATTACTGCATCGTTCTAGTGTTCAAAATTGGATATTAAGATTTAGAAGTCACAGCTTTGGAAAACGTTATATTAATGATCAATTTCCAACGGGCATTGCAATTTTGTTTGAATTATTCATGTTTTCTGTGTTCCGTACACACTGCACAACACGACAACAGTGTCAGGTGACTCAAGAATTGGTGTCATTTGAGTTGGGAGTCGGGACCCTGGTTCTGCCACCCGGCACCCCTGAGTGGGGCTGCCAGCTGGGCTCCAGCTGCTGGGGTCTCCACTCTCCATTTGAACAGTGAAGTAGAAGTGGAGGGGGCCAGGGAGGTTGTTGTATCCTTCTACCCTTGTCCCTTAGCTTCCTTCACATTTTCTTCAGTTCGGTTGGCAGCGCTTTTCAATCAGTTCGGGTGTTTTTGAAAACTTCCGAAATTTGCGCTTTAAAAAACTCGCTTGGAAAACGGATTGCAATTTTAAATCGAATATCTGTTTTTTGTGCGCGCAGTTGTCACGCGCATTTATTGTGCCGCGCGATGAGTATATCGAAATTCGTCGCAAACCTTCTAAAATTTGAGGCCATTTTGATTTCCGACCATCGCGATTTGTGTTTGTAATTGTGTACAAATGTAAATTGTCTGTTTTCTATTTCTGTTAAATATAATTCAAATAATACAGCAATGGGTACAATAAAGACTGACTGCAACCGTAGAGTTGGACTGATCTATCACTCTGCGTCTAGAGTGTAGTCACAATCTGTCACTCACATATTATCCACACGTTCAATAGCGTGGTATAGCAGGTTATAGAAATATCACATACCACATGTATTTCATAATATATAAACCACTAAAATCGTTATATTCCATGCGTTTTCATAATACACAGTATATAAATCGGGCTGAAGGGGCATGCAATATAATTCCTACCCAATACTACATCTCAATATATCTGCAACACTCTCTCTCTACACAGCACTACCTTGTACAAATACTATAAATCTATCGACAATGATGTATTCGATAGTAAGAATTCAACAATGTCATTTGGTATGACTATATCAGTATAAACTACCAGTTAAATATGTTCTTTATAGCTGCTGACACACATGATTTATTAGATCTGAAAGAGTCTGTCAGAGAAGTTAGGTTTAATAATTTCGGGACATGCTACAACACAAAACTGTACATTAATTATTGTCATACTAGAATGTCTGAATTTCTGTATAAATATTGCTTTCAGAAACACAAAACCCATTTCGCACATGCTTTTTATTTAGTGCACTGTATAAGTCACACCTAGATCAGTTAAACTGGCTCAATACTCCTGACAATGAACAATTCAACTCAACATTAGATTAAGTACCACGTGTTGAGTAACAACAAAGTAACACTTGTTATTACTGCAGTGATGTTTCTCAATACTCAGTGTTCTGAGATAGCAGAGAGGAAGGAAGGGAGCGATGTCTCTTAACCAGGGGCGCCACAACACTATTCAGATCATTACTGCTAAGAGTCCGTTTCAGTGGTATTGCTGCACGGGGGGTAGTTATAAACTTGTAACTGCACTGTTCTGATGTGGTTCCTGATGCCGTGACGTAGAGGGATTTAACTGGTTCTGGGTCAATTTCTAGAACGATCGCTGTTATGTTGTCAGCACGCCATCTGAAGAGAGAAAAGGTGTTAGAATGTCATGTTAGAATTATTTTACCGTCATGTTAGGATTTTTCAAAATCATGACCTCATTTCGGTCAGTTAATTATAGTCAAGGACCTATCAAATCAAGTTCTCTCTCAACTAAATGTTAGGATGTTTTAATTAAAACACAGTTCTCTCTCAACTTACCCTTTCTCACCCCACCGACGAAGTGCTTCGAACACCAGCCTCCGAGCCACATCCTCTTGACCCTGGTGACTGTGTACAAAGTTAGCCACATCCTCGTTAGACATCACATTCCATACACCATCACTTGCCACTACTAGGTACCTGGGAGAGAGATTTGTTAGGTTTAGTGGGACGGTGATTTGTTATTGAAAGGATCAGTGATACTGGTGATAGTTGTTGAATAAGGGGTGGATCTCCCCCTTACTCAACAAGGTGATAGGGGTATGTCTTGTGGGTTACACCCCCAGTTACTATCATGACAAACTACTGTATAGTATCCCCCTGTAGTCCTATCAATTTATACCCAATAAGGCCCTCCAACAATCTTCTAAATCAGGTTGAGTAGTATGATATGATGTATCCCCCAAAGATATCTCTCTCCCTATCTCTCACCCTCTCTCTATCTCTGTCCATCTGTCCCTTGCCCTCTCTATCTCTACCTAATTCTAGTCATCTGTCGCTCCTGTTATTACCATTTACACCGGAAAGGTATGATTGGAGAGAGAGAGAGAGAGAGAGAGAGAGAGAGAGAGAGAGAGAGAGAGAGAGAGAGAGAGAGAGAGACAGAGAGAGAGAGAGAGAGAGAGAGACAGAGAGAGAGAGAATGATGGTGGTGTTGTAGCCCTAAGGGGTGGTGCACTCCGATGGCAATATAATTGACTGGGCCAGGAGAGAGACAAAGGGGGTTGGAGAGAGTAGAGACGCGGTGCATGTTTCTTAAGGGTACGCTAACCAAAATTTTTCTCGAGTGCAGGGAAATCTCTCACCGTAGGGTTGTAGGCCATGCCAAGGAGACCTCAAATATGAAATTTGAGCTCTCAAGTCGAATTCATATTTTTGCTACAGCTGTTTAAAAAATGTCCTGTAAATACGTTTTTGGCAACTCAAAAATACATTTGTAAAGATAAGATCATGAAAATTTGGGGATTTGAAGAGGACATGAAGGTAAATAACCACAAAATTTTTTTTTGCAATCCGAGCTGATTTCCGGTCCTGAGATGGATTTCTTTTTTTCCACTTTAACGCCCTATTTGGCAAAGTTCCGAAAACATGTGAAAGCTGTAAATTGGTGAAAAGTTGCGTCTAACGATTATCTAAGTGGCCATAAATTTTGGGCGTGTCCTTATTTGAGATAAGCTGTACAGAGTTTTTTTTGTGAAAGCCGTCATTTCAGAAATAAATAAATTCCCTGTATCTCAAAAACGGCTGATCGTAGAGACCTGAGACTATGCTTAAACGATTCAGAAGGTCCGATTTTGGGGGGGTCTTCTGAGAGACATTTTGCTCCTACTTCAACCGTTCTTGCTGTAATTGCGAAAAACAAAAACCCATCTTCGCCATCGTGGATTTTTTGAGATTTTGTTTTTGGTGATTATAGGGACCCATATGGACCAAATAGTGAAGGAATTAGCTTGTTACACATTTTTCCATAGTTTCGGTCCTTTCTTAGCTAAAATTCCCTAATTACAGGATATTGGAGTTTAGCTTTTGCCCTTTTCATAGAATTTGTTTTTCGCAATTACAGCAAAAACGGTTGAAGTAGGAGCAAAATGTCTCTCAGAAGACCCCCCCAAAATCGGACCTTCTGAATCGTTTAAGCATAGTCGCAGGTCTCTACGATCAGCCGTTTTTGAGATACAGGGAATTTATTTATTTCTGAAATGACGGCTTTCACAAAAAAAACTCTGTACATCTTATCTCAAATAACAGGGGCTGTCTCTGAGACCGCAAAATTCATTGTGTGGTCCGCACAAAAGACTAGCAAATTTGGGTGGGTTGTACAAATAAGCACACTGAGCGCGCAAATGATGGAGTTTCGCCAATTTTTTTGTACTGTGGGATTCACAAGGCTTTCACCTACTGCTTAGTGAAAACCCGGTGGAAAACGGTTGATCACAAGCTTTGCAGTGATCCAAACCGCTGGGAACTTCATTTCATAGTGTATTTCATATTTGGTGGGGTACGGCTCTTTATCCGCCTATCACTAAAAATTGAGATAGAAACTCGAAAAAAATCGTCTCATGAGTCATCCAAAATCGTCCATTCTACCGATTCCCGGGTCGTTTGGGGTTCCAGGCCCAACCGTCTGGGAGCCTATTGCCACATAAGTAAAAAAGCCGGTTGATTTTTCGACCGGGTCATTTTGCGGTCTCACCAAGTATCACGTGATCTGATCACATGATCTGAGGTGTTGAAAATTGGATTTTATATGATTATTTGAGAGTGCAAAACGACATTTACAAGTAAACATATGAATCTCTCTCCCTCCCACTATTTTACATTACAATCTCACTTGTGTGTGCACAGTTACACACAAAAGGGGGGGGGACCTTCCACCCTTCTGTTCACAGGACTGTGGACCAAGGGCAGTGCTGATCAAACTGTAAACATTTGCAACTAATTGATATCAAAGCAAAAATCACTCTACCCGACTAATTTCAATAGGCGAATACAATGAGCAACTTTTTAAAGCTCTCAGAGGTCGATAAAGTGCTCTAATTGGTTAAATAGGGTCTAATTGATCTAAATCACAACTTCTCCCATGAAAACGCTATGAATTCGTATGAGGGCACTATACCCACTGACTTGGATACCCTGATTCACGCGAGCATCTTTTCTAAGCTCTCAGAGATCGAGAAAGTGCTCTAATTGAGGATAATTGGGTCTAATTGACCGAAATTACAACTTCTCCCCCAGAAACACTATCATGACATATTTAGGCACTTACCCCACTGATTTGGATACCCTGATTCACACGAGCATATTTTCTAAGCTCTCAGAGATCGATAAAGTGCTCTAATTGAGGGTAATTGACCAAAATAATTCACATGAACAGGGCATGAGTATATTTTATAAGCTCTTATTTGTCATGTGGAAAGAGTGCTCTAATTGAGCACAATTGGATCTAATTGATCGAAATTACGATCTTCTCAAGAAACGCTATTAATAGGTGTGAGGGCACTTTACCCACTATTTTGCATACCCTGATTCGAATGAACAAACTATTCACAGTTCTCAATGGTGGATAAAAGTGCCTAATTGAGCGTAATTGGGTCCAATTGACCAAAATAATTACCACTTTTCATAAGTTCATAAGTTCATTTAGTCAGGACATATGATGCCAAAAAATGCTGAAAAAGGACATAATTGTTATCAAGCTAATTTCCACTTCTAGTAGGCTCTAATAGGTCCCTGGAAACACCAAAAAAAATGGCCGCGTTTTATCAATGAAGAAGTTGGGTTTTTCGGCCACCGCCCTTTTACCCATGTTTAGCCTTTGGCGAAAACCAAAACAGGGCTTAGGAAAGAGTAGAGGCAAATCTAAGGACACTAAAATGTGTAGCGTCCTGCATTAGTGGGGGTAGGTGCGGAAATTAAGTCTATATCATTCTGGTTAATTAGATAATGGATATAGATGAGCAGAATGGCGCATAACCGTTTTTTGGCTATACGGCTATAGCCACTCTGGAGTGGTTTAGAGCTTTCACTGGTGTCATTTTGTTCAGAAGAAAAAGTTAATCTAAGAGTTGTGAGAGAAATTATGAGTATTACTTCTAACCCGTTCTGTGGATATATTGCGTCAAAGTATGCCAATGTTCGAAAATTAGCCTAAAATGCCCCGTGTTGGTTTTCGCTAGAAGGCTAAAAACATAGGTAAAATGGCCGTGTGCCCAAAAACCCAACTTCTTCATTGATAACCCCGCGGCCAATTTTTTGGTGTTTCTCGGGCACTATTAGAGCCTAAGAAGTGGAATCAGCTTGATAACATTATGCCCCAATTTTTCATCATATGCCCTGAATATTTGGGGGGGACGTAGCACACTGATTTAAGAGCAGGGCACCCTACAGGAGGTCAAATGTTGAATTCTTGTCTGACGTACATTAGCCACACCTTACGCTCAATCTGAGTAGCACTTTTTCCACAAATAAGAGCTTTAAAAGATACTCAATTATGCCCTGTTTCATGTGAATCAGGGTATCAAAATCAGTGGTAAGTGTCCTCCAAATGAACTTTAGAGATACAGGGAAACGATTGGTAAATTATTTTTTGGTCAATTGACCCATTACTCATGAGAGCACTCTTCTCGATACTATGAGCGCTTAGAAAAGATGCTCGCGTGATCAGGATGTTCCAAGTACAGTGGCGTATAGTTGCCGCCCTCATACGACTTTCATAGCGTTTTCAGGGGAGAAGTTGTATTTCGATCCAATGTAGACCCCTATTATTAACCAATTAGGCACTTTATCGACCTCTGAGAGCTTTAACAAGTTGCTCATGTGATTCGCCTATTGAAATTAGTCGGGTAGAGTGATTTTTGCTTTGATATCAATTAGTTGCAAATGTTTACAGTTTGATCAGCACTGCCCTTGGTCCACAGTCCTGTGAAGCAGAAGGGTGGAAGGTCCCCCCCCTTTTGTGTGTAACTGTGCACACACAAGTGAGATTGTAATGTAAAATAGTGGGAGGGAGAGAGATTCATATGTTTACTTGTAAATGTCGTTTTGCACTCTCAAATAATCATATAAAATCCAATTTTCAACACCTCAGATCATGTGATCAGATCACGTGATACTTGGTGAGACCGCAAAATGACCCGGTCGAAAAATCAACCGGCTTTTTTTACTTATGTGGCAATAGGCTCCCAGACGGTTGGGCCTGGAACCCCAAACGACCCGGGAATCGGTAGAATGGACGATTTTGGATGACTCATGAGACGATTTTTTTCGAGTTTCTATCTCAATTTTTAGTGATAGGCGGATAAAGAGCCGTACCCCACCAAATATGAAATACACTATGAAATGAAGTTCCCAGCGGTTTGGATCACTGCAAAGCTTGTGATCAACCGTTTTCCACCGGGTTTTCACTAAGCAGTAGGTGAAAGCCTTGTGAATCCCACAGTACAAAAAAATTGGCGAAACTCCATCATTTGCGCGCTCAGTGTGCTTATTTGTACAACCCACCCAAATTTGCTAGTCTTTTGTGCGGACCACACAATGAATTTTGCGGTCTCAGAGACAGCCCCTGAATAAGGACGCGCCCAAAATTTATGGCCATATAGAGAATCGTTAGACGCAACTTTTGACCAATTTACAGCTTTCACATATTTTCGGAACTTGGCCAAATATGGCGTTAAAGTAAAAAAAAAGAAATCCATCTCAGGACCGGAAATCAGCTCGGATTTCAAAAAAAAATTTTGTGGCTACTCACCTCTTTGTCCTCTTCAAATCCACAAATTTTTATGATCCTATCTTTACAAATGTATTTTTAAGATGCCAAAAACTTATTTTCAGTTCATTTTTCAAGCAGCTGTAGCAAAAATATGAATTCGACTTGAGAGCTCAAATTGCATATTTGAGGTCTCCTTGGCATGGCCTACAACCCTACGGTGAGAGATTTCCCTGCACTCGAAAAAAATTTTGGTTAGCGTACCCTTAACAAGAGTATGATATACCCCAACCCAACCCCAACTCAACCCCTCCCTCAGTGGGAGAGAGAGATGATGATCATGAACCAACACCCCCCCCCCCAGTGGGAGAGAGAGATGATGATCATGAACCAACCCCCACTCAATTGGGAGAGAGAGATGATTCAACAATAGCTGAGAGAGAGATGGTGATATGGCTATTGTCTACTGCACCATGATACATGCCCCTGAATGTAAATGCAAATGACGGGGACGTGCAAAGCTAGGACACCAATATTAACAATGACGAATTAGTTTATCAGCCCCAAACTAAGGGTCCAGTTAGAGATTTTGCGACTGACGTTAGTTACAATGAAGCAGGCCCCTGCTGACACTGCTGACACTGCCGCGCACGCTACTTTACATGCAATTCACATCGAAAACCCTGCTAGTCAACGAAGATTTGGCGCGCACAGGGACTCTCCCAGCTTGCGCCAGTTGCAGACTGGAGGCTGGCGCCAGAAACTGGAGCCAGCCTCCAATCTGCATCTGGAGCGTAATAAACCCGACTAGCTCCTCCAGCTAACTCCACTGAATACTTCCTCTGTATTCCTTTCTATCACTGCAAACACACAACCACCTTCCATCCCTTCAAAATGTCCCAATAAATATTATTGAAGATCTCACCTGTCGACTCCTGGTTTGAGTTCCTGTGAGTAGATGTCAGGTTCTGGAGACACCGCATACTGTTTGCTGAAGTAGTCATAGCTCCACAGATTACCCAGGGCCCGGGCTACCGCTAAGAAGGGTACCTGGGAGAGAGATAAAGGGATTAGAATTGGAGAGATAGAGAGGATTAGAATGGGAGAGATAGAGGGGTTTAAAATGGGAGAGATATAGGGGATTAGAATGGGAGAGATAGAGTGATTAGAATGGGAGAGATAAAGGGATTAGAATGGGAGAGAGATAAAGGGATAGAATTATGGAATGGAGAGATAGAGGGTTGAATGGGAGAGGATAGAGGGTTTAGAATGGGAGAGATAGAGGGGATTAGAATGGGAGAGATAGAGTGATTAGAATGGGAGAGATAAAGGGATTAGAATGGGAGAGAGATAAAGGGATTAGAATGGGAGAGATAGAGGGGTTTAGAATGGGAGAGATAGAGGGGTTTAGAATGGGAGAGATAGAGCTAGAGTGATTAGAATGGGAGAGATAAAGGGATTAGAATGGGAGAGATAGAGGGGTTTAGAATGGGAGAGATAGAGGGGATTAGAATGGGAGAGATAGAGCTAGAGTGATTAGAATGGGAGAGATAAAGGGATTAGAATGGGAGAGAGATAGAGAGGATTAGAATGGGAGAGATAAAGGGATTAGAATGGGAGAGATAGAGAGGATTAGAATGGGAGAGATAAAGGGATTAGAATGGGAGAGATAGAGAGGATTAGAATGGGAGAGAGAGAGCAAGGAGAGACAGAGATTTGAAGTGAAGGCGGGGTCGAAATTTGAAATTAAATTTCCTGCTCAATTTTCAACAGAAATTTACTTGGTCGACTTGGCAAGCTTTGTGGTGGGCCGTAGTAGCGGGTGAATAAATAGAGAGAGAAGAGAGAGAGAGAGAGAGAGAGAGAGGAAGAGAGAGGAGAAGAGAGCGAGAGAGAGAGAGAGAGAGAGAGAGAGAGAGAGAGAGAAAGAGAGAGAGAGAGTGAGAGAGAGAGAGAGAGGAGAGAGAGAGAGAGAGAGAGAAGAGAGAGAGAGGAGAGAGAGAGAGAGAGAGAGAGAGAGAGAGAGATGAGAAGGCGGATGTGCGTGTACAACTGCACGTGTGTATGTGTGTGTAGCAAAGTGTGGTCTTCCGCCCTAGAGTTAGCTACCATCCAATGGTGGTAGTATCATACAGAAACATGTGTAACATTATTAAGGAGATCTAACACATGTGTAACATTATAAACTATTATAATGTAGCACATGTTAGATAGATCTAACATGTATTTAACACATTAGTGATCTCCACATCTCTCAGCAGAGAAAGGAATATCACGGAATAAGGGGGAGAGGAATGAATAACAAAGATGACATACCGTTTCATAAGTTGTGCTCCTCCTGATAGGTCCCTTGTGAGGTTGCCGGACCCGTTTCCAGGCTACCCTGTGTACAGATCCCCGTTTCTCAACTCGTCCACCTAGACTCTCTTGCGAGCCTGTTCCACTGGACTGTTTGGTTTGTGTTCATCAGTTAGTTGCACTGCTTTTAGACCTGTTCCCTCTGAAACGATAATATTGTGTCAGGGACTGGTGTCTGGGGAGGTAAACATTGAATGAGTGAGGGACTGGGGAGGTAAACATTGGGAGTGAAACAACATTGTGTAGGCTGGGGGAGGATATCATGAGATGATCGAAATGGCGGGACCACTATTTTGAGTACATCAACAGACGGGTAATAAGAGGTAGAGAAGGAATTTAGTCGCGGACTGCTCCCTGGTATGATTGTAATGAATTATTGTTTATTTTAACTTCATTTTAACATCCTACAGCACAGTCCTCGATATACCGTGCTTGCTGGGAGAGAGGACCAGGAGCCCGGTATATCGAGGACCACGGTATACTGAGTACTAATACTTCATGGTAGGCTCTAGAAGGAGCTCTAGGAGGAGCGGGAAATTTAACCTGTTGGCGGGGGCGTGCTATAGATTAAATCCAGGGAGTTTTCTCTCTAGCTCTATACTATGAAGAGTAAATCAAATCTATAAGCCCTCTTTTTGCTCCTCTCTACTCTAACTCTTCTACGACTTCCCCAGTATTTTCTATCCATTACTCCGCTGCGAATCGCAGCCTGGGATGCGAATATGAATTTTCAAATAAACTATTTGCAGTTTTGAAGGGAAAGAGTCATTTTACTTTTACCGTTTCACTTTTACCGCTCTTTTGAGGAAAAATACAGAAAAGAGTTGTTGGTCGCTATGTATCTGTTTTACTTTTACCACTTCCTGTATCACATCCTCTCTCTCTCTTTCTCTCTCTCTTTCTCTCTCTCTTTCTCTCTCTCTCTCTCTCTCTCTCTCTCTCCCTCTCTCTCTCTCTCTTTTCGCTCTCCCTCTCTCTACCCTCTCTCTCTCTCTCTCCTCTCTCTCTCACTACTATCTCTCTCTCTCTCTCTCTCCTCTCTCTCTCTCTCTCTCTCTCTCTATCTCTTCTATATCTTCTCTCTCTCTCTCTCTCTTTCTCTCTCTCTCTCTCTCTCTCTTTCTCTCTCTCTCTCTCTCTCTCTCTCTTCTCTCTCTTTCTCCAGTTGGTAGGAAGTGAGCGCGGCCCGCAAATAGCGTGTACAAAGAGGAGAACACGTGATACACATGCAGTGCAGCAGTTGGGGAAGCCGTGTTAGTGGTAGCTACTACAACCTCAAGATACACACACGAATAAGCCTACCACTCGTACCTGAGTACATTGAACCAGTTAATGTTAGAATACAATGTACAAGAGTACATTGGACTGGTGTATCACCGATGTTATGTATTACAGTCGGACCCCGATTAAGTGGCCCCCGATTTAGTGGCAGGATTTTTTCCCCCGACGATGCCACTAAATCGGGGTCCGACTGTACCAGGATGTACAATTATTGATCACACTATTGACCGTAACACGGTGAATTATCAATTACCCGATCCTTATAATACACAGTTGTACAATAATGCTTTGATGATATATCTCTCAAGAGGCGCTCCTACATCCCACATCTCTATTTGTTGTTAAAGAATTGTTAGAGAAATGAAGTGTTGACATCCAGTCCCCCCTCTCAACACACCCCTCTCCTCTCCTTCCTCCACAGCGGTGGTCCACACCCACCACTCTCTCCATACCTCTCAACTACTCCCCCTCTCATCACACCCACCACTCTGAGCCGAGAAGAGAGGGAGATACACATCACCTGTGTGTTACTTCCTACACCCCGCCTCACCTACACTCACTTCACGCAATATCAGAAGGGGTGTTTAGGGGCAATAAAGGGGGCTGTTAATTCCTAATTACTCTCATGACCCAATTAGGGGGTGATCTGGGTATGTGACACTTCTAGCAGGCCCTGCGTGTGGTTACGAGCCTCCAGGCGCCTCCCATCCTCCTCTTATTAGCTTTCTCTCTCTCTCTCTCTCTCTCTCTCTCTCTCTCTCTCTCTCTCTCTCTCTCTCTCTCTCTCTCTCTCTCTCTCTCTCTCTCTCTCTCCCCCTCTCTCTCTCCCCCTCTCTCTCTCTCTCACTCGTGTGCCCCATTAGCAATGATAGCTCGGGGCGGCACACGCACAATAGACAATCAGTGAGTGGTAATGTGGTAATGTGGTATCCGAGATGTCACATTCAGACAAAACGATTGGAATTGTGAAACTACATGAACTAGCTGGCATTTATTTCCTATCAGAATTGGATAAATGTGGGGTGGTAGGATGGGGGATGCAGATGGGGCTAGTATTTCTCTTACCTTCTCTGCAAAGCACGGCAGTTGAATCCCCTACGTGTGCAACATAGAGTTTATTGTTCTTTATCACTACTACACTGGCAGTGCTACCAGCCGTGCTGTTGTAATGTCCACTACGATGCTTCGACCACGACTCTGGAATAGAAAGGTGATGGGGTTAGAGAGGAGCGCCGAGGGAGTTGAGGAGGGTTAGAGAGGATGGGGTTAGAGATGATGGGGTTAGGAGGAGGGGTTTATAGATAATGGGGTAAGGAGGAGAGGATGGAGTTAAAGAGGATGTTTATTTCTCTGCCAAGTTCACACTGTAGATTTACACCACAACAACTGCTGCAGTAGTAGTATAGTGGTGCAGTACACTTTACAGCCTAGTAGTACTCAGCACGCAAATACACTGAGTATTATACACAGGGCGTGGAGTGTCATAGGGAGGGGGTAGCTGCACGTGTAGCCCTGCTGTGGAGTACGTGGCAATAGCTACACTACAGGGGACTTCCTAGGACGAGGAGGTTCCTAAGAAGGGTGCATGCAAACATAGCAGTTGGCGGGAAGGGAGAGAGAAGGAGAGAGAGAGCGACGAGATGACGAGAGAGAGAGAGAAGAGAGCGAGGAGAGAGAGAGCGACCACCAGACGAGAGAGAAGAGATCAGAGAGAGAGATTTCAGACGAGAGAGAGAGAGAGAAGTGAAACTAGTGCTTGGCAACTTGGTGAACCCACCTATACTATTCCACATTGAAGCCTGAGTGTCCAGGAATCCCTGGTGGAGAGAAGCCTTCACTTTAGTCTCGTCCGGGCTCCTAAACATCTTCTTTTTTCTGAAGAGGGGGGGGGGTTAGGGGTTAACTGTCATTTCATCGTGTCCCCCACAAAATATAGTTTATAGACATGTGTGACGTCACAACCCTCTCTAATGGAACACATTGTACAATGTACCACATCATGTATAATTGTACATTTGTATATTCCCATATTGTACATCACGAATGTATTACAAATTGTACACTACGAATTGTACATCACGAATGTACCTGATATTGTTCCACAGATTGGTTTGGCAGAACTGTGCTGCATCTCTACCCCCATGACCATCATATACCGCAAAACAGGCAGTCTCCTGGTCCGGGTCCACGGATACGGCAGAGAAATCTTCCATGTAGGCCCTGCCACCCTGGTGTTGGGATACACTCACACGAACACGCAAACCTGGGTGAGGTGAGGGGGTTCAGCTGTGTGAGGAGTGTAGTAGCTGTGAGGGGTTTCTGTTAAGGGACCCTGAACCGTTTTTCTTCCCAGGGTCAGGGGGCTAAGTAGAGACGGTCTTAAGACACTAGACAGCAAATCCACCTCTTACCTTCCATAATCCAATCTTTCAAGCAGTTGTTTAGCACAGGGAACAATGAGGGATGAAGGTATCGGGAAAACAGGTATTATAGAGGTGTAGTGGTGTGTAGGTGTCTCTCTTTTCCGCGGGATGTTACTTCATGTGGCCTATGATAAAAGGAGAGAGATGGGGGTTAGAGAATGAAGGAGAAGGTAAAGAACTGGTGGGATAAAATAATATGAGGGAGAGAGAGGAGAGAGAGATGGGGGAGAACAAGTGATATAAAACAGGTGAGAGACAGAGAGGCGATGACCAGCTGGGGAAGGTAAAAGAAAAGGGCTCAAACGGCAAACCGAAGTGCACTTGGAACGTGAGCAAGTGATGAGGGGAGAGAAACAACAACAAAGCGAGTGTGGAAGAGAGGGAGGGAGAGACAGAGAGAACAGAGTGGGTGTCAAAGAGAGAACAGAGAGAACAAGGGAGGGACATAAATAGAGAGAACAGAGGAGAGAGAGAACAAGGAATAAAAAAAAGGTGTACAGAGCTGCTGGAAGGGCGGTAAATTCAAATGTTCAGAGGGCAACTGTTAGAATACTGAAAATGAAAAGTGAAGTAACACTGACACGAGCGACTCGTTCGTTACGTTGCATTTCGTTTCACTTTTGCTTGTCTCAGACACCAAAAAGGGCTATTTTCCTCAATAAAATGCAACTCAAATCTGTCTCTAGTTCTCATTTCCATCACACATGACCTCCCAGT
This sequence comes from Hormiphora californensis, assembly GCA_020137815.1. Lineage (NCBI taxonomy): Eukaryota > Metazoa > Ctenophora > Tentaculata > Cydippida > Pleurobrachiidae > Hormiphora > Hormiphora californensis. Next base: position 7,602,535 of record CM035352.1, read on the forward strand.
TACCACTGAACTGTCTCTCAGGCCTGGCCTAGTTTCCTCACTAAACTACAGCTACATTCTTGGCCAATATTACCCACCGCCCCACCCCCACCCGCCCTCCCCCACCCACCTCTCCCAATATAGCGGGCATTGCTAAACACCACACTACAGAGACAATCCTTGTGTTTTGGTGCACTAAGTCGCTTATCGCGTGTAACAATTAATAAATGTTCTTATCTGTCCCATCCGCATAGTATTCTAGAACATTTTACAGTCTATTGCATTGTATTGGTGCTACATTCAGTCCTACCCCTTATCTGTGTTTAATCGTTTTTGTTGATCTTCATCTCCACTGGAAATGGATACACCTCTCATCTCATAATCAACAACATCACGGTACCAATCATCCATCAAAATTCTGTAAGTTCACCTGTCCGTATTGTCTGTTCACAGATTGTGTAAAGTTTATATTGTGAATGTAATTGACTATTCAAAACACGGTATACATCGGGATTCCAGACCCAAACTCAAGACACTCTCAAAGGCAAAACGTTACCTTGTTCCAGACCAAACTAAACTCAAGACACTCTCAAAGGCAAAACGTTACCTTGATCCAGACTAAACCAAACACAAGAATCTCTCCAAGGGATACCGTTACCTTGTTCCAGACCAAACTTAAGAGTCTCTCAAAGGCAAAACGCTACCTTGTTCCAGATCAAATCAAGCTCAAGAATCTCTCAAAGGCAAAACGTTACCTAGTTCCAGATTAATATAGGGAATTCCCAAGTTTTACTTGGTTAGGCCGGGAGTTAGACTCCTTGGAGCGTTTGAGGCGATATGCTCTGCATAGTCCGAATCGCAGCACCACAACAACAACAACTGACACGAGCAGTAGCTGAAATCAAGCAAATGGGAGAGATCAGAGGACAAAGTAATGAAAATATCTCTCTGACTCTCTGGGGGAGGCGGGGGATAGTATTTTTGGGAAAAACTCACTGGAAAGGTAAAGAGTGGGGATGGAAGAAAAAAGAATGGGGATGGAGGAGAATGGGGGGGAGGGGGGGGAGAGGCGGGGGGGCAAAGGGTTTGGGGGGCGAGGGGGGGTTTTTTTGGGAGGGTGAAAAAGGAAAGGGGCAAAGTTTAAAACCAAGCGCCAAATGGAGCAGAGAAAGAGGACCACCGGATCTCTCAAAAAAATTTACAACCCCGTGGGGGGGTATTTGTACAAATTTGTGGTCAGGTTTTAAAACGAATATTGCATGAGGAGAAGAGAGGGGAGTGAGGGGAGGAGAGAGAGAGAAGAGAGAAGGAGGAGGGAGGAGAGAGAGAAGAGGATACAATAGAGACAAGAGACATGGGAGAGGGACCCTAATCACCAATATGAGCTCTAATAACTACATACTACCCAGGGGAGGGGCGTCTGATATCACGACAGTCACGACAGAGGGGGTACTCGGGTATCCTTATAAAAAACTGCTTTTTTTTCTCCTTCATCTCTCCCCTTTTCCCCTCTCTCTAACTATCAATGTCTGTATTTAAGCACAAAAAGGGAATGACTGGGCCCCAAAATAACCCAAGATTATCGGAGATGAGGCTGGGTGGACCATGCAATAACACGCAAGAGAGAATTCAAAATAAAGGAGCAGGAATCCGAGCGGGAAGATTGAATTTGATTACAGGAGAGAGAGAAGAGATATAGTGAGAGAGATATAGTGCACGCAACGGCTAAACTAACAAGCAACAAGGAGGTGGGGGACGCGGGGAGAGAGTAGCAGCGCGGCGGCAGTGGCTGAGAGATAGAGAGAGAAACACCTGCGCAAGAGAGCCGAGCTGCAGCTGCTGCTGTACAACTCTCTCTCTCTCTATCTTTCTCTCTCTCTCTGTAGAGAGTCACATGGCCCGAGCACGGGGTCAGTGTAATGGGCTCTGTAGAACCACAGGTAGCGGGGGCCACGAAATTTTTCCCGTCAAAACAAAAAGGGTTGGGGTTTTTTCCCCAAAATTTTTTGGGGGGGGGGGGGGCCGGGGGGGAAAAAAAGGGGGGGTAAAAAAAAAAAAAAAAATTTTTTTTTTTTTTTTTAAAAAAAAGGAAGGAGGAAAAGAAAAAAGAGAGAGGGGGGAAAAGAAAAAAAAAGGGGAAAAACGGGGGGGGTAGGGAAAAAAGGGGGAGGGGAAAAGGGGGAGAGGGGAAAAAAAGGGGGGGGCCCCAATTTTAAAAGCAAAAATTTGGGGGGACCCCCAAAATTGCGCCCCATCTAAGGGGGAGGGGGGAAAAATAGGAGGGATGTGCCCAAAAACTCCCCCCCCTTTTTTTTTTAAAAAGGGAAAACCCCGGGGGAAAGGGGAAAAATGAATGGGGGGGGGGGGAAAGAAAAGGCGGGAGGAAAAAAAGGGCAGAGGGGAAAAGGGGAATGGGGGGAAGGAGAAGGGAAAGGGAAAAAAGGGGAAAAAAAGGGAACCCGGGGGGAGAGAGAGGGGGTTGGGAGAGAAGAGAAAATCGGAGGGGGAAAGGAGGGGGGAAAGAGAGCAAGGAGGGGGGGGGAAGGGCGAGATGAAAGGGGGGGAGGGGGAAGAGGGGAATGGGGAGAGAGGAGGAGGGCGGGAAAGGGAAAGGAGGGGAAGGGAAAAAGGTTGAAAAGGAAGAAGGAGGAGAAGAGAGAGAGAGAAAAAAAGGGAAAGGGAGGAGAGGGAGAGAGGGAGAGAGAGAGGGGAGAGAGAGAGAGAGAGGATGGGGAGAGAAGAAGGGGGGGAGAGAGGGAGGGGGGGGGGGGGGGGGGTAAGTGAGAGAGGAAGCTAGGGTGCAGTGTAATTGTGGGAAAGCATTGTCCATGGTTCACTGTTCACTTCCTAGGACCCCCATTCTCCCCCATGCCCCCTCTCTCTCTCTCTATTCACCCCCATTCTTCCTATCTCTATTCACCATCCAACCCTATTTAGATCTAGCCTCTCTCTCTCTTCAGTTAGTCTCTTTTAGGGCGTGGCAGATAAACAATGCAAGAACCACTGAGCTGAGGATGAAACAACTACCCTCTCTCTCAAAAACAATTCTTTGGCAACACACGACACACGGAACTCCCCAAACTCTAGAGACCCCCCTTCCCTCTGGAGCTCTATAGACCCCTCCCTGACCTCTATAGACCCAGCTCCGAATTCTAGAGCATGTCACACGTTCCTATCAGGTATCACACATAGTTGTACACGCTCTATAATCCCATTACCACCTTCCCTAGAAAACAGTTGAAGAAACAACATCAACACGAGGCCCTTCTACGAGTACTGAACGAGAACAGATGAAGTGAACATATATGATTCAGTGAAACAAGAAGAATACAATATCCAGTTGTTTCACAAAAGACTGCCCTCTCAAACCGCCATGTAGCAGTGAAGAAGAAGAGGAATAAAATGTTTGGGGACTACAGAGAGCTTGATCCGGAATGAGGTAACTTCTCTCGGGCCGGTCTTGTAGCCTGAAGGAAGGACCCCCCCCTCTAGTGACCCACCCCTCACACTCATTCAGGTTACCCGATATGTTGGAAATGCTATACCTCCTAACCCCTTATCAGTTAACCAAGCAGGCCCCTCCGCTGCAATTCGATAGGCAGGCTTTACTCTTTTTACTTTCTGTGTGTGTGGTATACGTGTAAAACTTGCCTGCCTGTTTTAATATTTGGATCTTGCCCTCGCTCTCTTACAAAATCTCCCCAATATATCTCCAATATCTCTCAAATGCAGTCAATGGGGACGCAGTTAATCCCCCTTTTCAATGTTTAAATTTAAACCTCAAATTACACTCCAATGGTATATTATCCATTCCCTGCCCTGCAACCAGTTAACCCCCAATTGTGTGATTCAGGAGGTGACGTCATCATGGCTGAGGGAGGTGATCATGAGGTTGAGGAGTTAGCAGGGAAGGAGGAACAGGACGAGAAGGCAGCCCCTCCTCCCGTGTCGAGACTCAACAGCCTCTCAGGCAGAGTCAGTGAGGTAAGAACAGAAGGAAGAGAGACTCAATAGCCTCTCAGGCAGAGTCAGCGAGGTAAGAGTGGAAGGATGAGAGACTCAATAGGGTCTCTGGTCGAGTTAGTGAGGTAAGAACAGAAGGATGAGAGACTGAATAGCCTGTCAGGCAGAGTCAGTGAGGTAAGAAGAGAAGGAAGAGAGCCTGGCGGCGCCGACCCGATCTGAACGCACTGTCTAGAATCAAAACGGGGTCTGGTGCCGCCAGACAGCTCCAGCAGAGACACTGTCTCAGATAGTGAGGCAAGATGAACCCCCAAACAACTCCCGTTGATAGAACTCAGTTGTCTCCTACATCTCTATATTTTCTAGGTGACTGATAAGACCCGGAAGTTGCTGAGTGATATCCGAGATAGGCAGAACTCCAAGACGGGCAACCCCACTGCAGCGGTCACCCAGCCACCCCCCACTGCCAAGTCTCTGGATGGGGTAATGATCGACAGGAGACTCACCGAACCATCAGGTACAATTAGATGTACGGGATAGACACGATATATAGACATCGTATAGACACGGTATAGACACAGTTTAGACACGGAATAGACGCGGAATAGACGCGGATTAGGGAACAATAAATTTAATTCTGAAGACTCTGAACAAGTCAAAGCATCTATTTTCAAGCAATGAGAGAGACTGGTAACGTGAGATGGTCTCACCACACACTCCCGCCCCAATCTAACACCCCACCCTCCCCTCCAATCAGACCCTTGCATACCCACCTCCAGTCTACAAGATGTACATGTGCCCTCTCTCCAATCAGACCTCCTGAACCCCTCTCACCCCACTGCAGCAGCACATGTGCCTCATACAGTTCGGCCACTATAATATCACACCTTGTGCCCTAAAGCATACAATCTGTCAAACAATCCCCATATTCCCTGCGGCCATTGCTACCGTCGGGGCGGGTAATCAATATTAATCAACCTATAATAACCCCCTAAAAATCAAAACACCAGGACAAAAAAACTAAAGTTATTCCGTCCAGGTGTCCTCTACAAAGCCAAGATGATAGGGAGTCTAAGCGTAGCAAACCACAAAGGAGACAAAATGGCAGTTGACGCAATGAGGAACCTGAAAGTGATGGCAAAGACGAGTGGAAGACACAAGGATAGGATCATGATACGGATCTCAATTCAGGGTCTACACATACTGGAGACGGAGACACTAAGACAGGTATGGAATGTGTGGTGTCTCTCTATCTCTCTCTCTCTATATCTCTCTCTTTCCACCGCAATAGAAATATTAATTGGAATGTGAGATATTGAGCATTCCCGGTATTGAGAGTTACCAGTGCTTTAATTAATTAGTATTCTCATCTACTAATAGGAGAAGTACCAACAATAGGGCTGGGACATGGGATAGGTACACTAGAAATAACCTCTCCTTCCAGGCGTCCACTAGGTCCGCCCTTCCAATATTCTCTAGGCCCAAAATTGGGGTAAAAAATCGGTCGACCCCCCTTCTCAACTAAAATCCCGAGATTGATACCAACTCCCCCCATCAGATACATATCCACGATCTGGACAAGATCTCCTACCTAGCAGAGGACCCAGATGACAAAAAAGTGTTCTCCTACATCTACAACAAACGGATACAAAACAAGGAAACTGGCAAGACGACCTCTGTACACCGACTCTTTGCGATCAAGACCCCTAAATGTACCCTAGTGGTGTCCAATATGAAGGCAGTGTTTCACTATATGCACGACATGAGAATGGGTTTCTCGGATCCTAATGTGGTTGATATGAAGGCAGCTAGGGAGGCAGTAATAGCGGAGAGGGTGGAGGAAGAGGTGAAGGAGGAGGAGAAGCCTGAGGAGGATGATCCTCTAGGTAGGTTTTTAATGGGGGTCAGGACGAACAGTTCAATATGTAGGAGGAAGTAAGAGAGGGTGAGAGAGAGAGAGAGGGAGAGAGAGAGGGGGGTGGGGTAATGAGAGGTAATCAGGTGACGTAACCCCAGGGGCAGGGACCGGGGTAGAATAACACTCTGGGCATGCCCTATTCTGCCAGCTATCAGAATATCCATCCTCAATACTGTCCTAGCTTGTTCAGCCCACCCCTTACTCAATACTGTCCTAGCTGCAGCAGACCAACACAAGATCTTGCCCCCTAACCTTCTAGCAAGAAATAACTAACAATAAAAGCTTCAATTGCAACTAATTAACATATATTCCAACCCCTCAGGATTTGGGTATGCCCAGTTGGTTGACATTATAGACACAGAGACACTAATCGTACCCAAAGTACCCGAACCACCCTTGAGGAAGACGAACCTACCACCCCTGCTGCAGTTAACCTATATGTGACTGCACCTACTGGGAACAGGTTAGCAGTCCCAGAGGAAGAAGGGACGCCATTACTGCGCGGGCATTCAGTTAGAGTTTCCCCTTAGGTAAGGTACCTAATCTGGTGAGAATTTTTTAGGGCCTAATCTCATTTAATGAATAATCTGGTGATGAATAAGGGTCAGTTCTCTCGACCCAAATTAAGATGTGAGACCTTGATAAGCAACAAAACATAATGCCAATGGGTGCACAGGTTGCGAGACTTTGAGATTCTAGAAAGCTTGAACTTTTGCCTTGAGTATCTCAACTAAGAGAGAAGGGATAACCAGGCGGTGGAAAATAAATCCTAATACTTAGCTCTATATTCCATCTCTCGCCCACTCGTGAGGGGGGGGGGGGACTCGTGCTAGTCTCAGTCTCCCAAACCAACCAAATGAGTAGCTACCCCCTCTTTCTCTATCTGTCTCTCTGATCTATCTCTCTGTCTCAGGCCGTTAAAGAAGACCCATTCGACATGATGGGAACACTGAATCCAGCGTGGAGCACGTGCGAGGCTAACAGCAGGTAACATTAACACAGGGTGTTTCTCAAAACAGCAGGTAACAAGAAATACAGAGAGTGTCTCAAAACAGCAGGTAAGTAAGTGGTAACACTGACAGGCCAATGATCCTGACAAAGGTAACATGAAATACACATGGTTTTTCAAAATGGGACACCCTGCACAAAACACTTGAATAATGTTTTGACTTTAAGGAACACCCTGTTTAACAAATTTAAAACAAATTTAAAACAATACCAGCTGTATAACAAATGAGAATGTATAATGATATCGGCTATAAACACACGGCTTGAGTTACATCAAGACACACACAAGGATAGTGACATGAGTGGTATATTTGTTGTTATTGCACCCCAGATAGTGCAACTCATGACACATTTTCTCAACACGACATGGCAGAGAGCGATTTAAAGAAACATACACCATACGGGCACAATACCTAATATAAGGGGCATCACGTAACAGCAATCCCCGGTCAGCAACTGAGCCGAAGCAACAGACAGCAACTACCCTAAGGGTAAGGGGAGGCAGCCTGTATAGACACAAGAAATGAGGGAGGCTACTTCTTGCCTGAGTTGTTACAATGCCTGAGGGTTAAGGACACTAAAATTTCAATTTAAAGCTCTCTCATCTAAAATAGATTTATTGCTCTGTATTAAATCATGTAAATTGGTATCAAGAAGGTAGTTTCAGACAATTTGCAATGATAGGAATATAAATTCACCCAACCTCCTAATATTAATGTCCCTAACTTCTCTCCCAACCTCATCTACCACCCTCCCAATCCCCCCTCTAACACCCCCTCTAACACCCATCCCCTCCCCAGTTTGGACACTCTTTAACACCCCTCCCTCCCCAGTTTGGAACCGAAACCATGGTCCCTAGACCATACACAGGCCCGGTAGCACATCCCCAAGTTGGAGGAGACACTTTGAGGCCCCTTCCCAACCAGTCCTGTGCTGTTTACAATGCCACGCGCGGAGTATGATCGACATGGCCCCAAGACCCCAGTTGGAGAATTATGAACTACGTGGTACCTGTAGTAACTATGGGCCCTGCTAACTAAACCTGTTAAAGTAACCCACCAAAGTTGAAGTAGCGCCGTGGTCTGGAGGTTTCAATGGCCCAGCCTCTGAGACAACAAAAAATATGCCCCACCCGTTTAGAGGCAACGAAACCGTGTCCTGGACCATAAATGGGCCCTCTCTAACCCCTTAACACTTCAACACCCTCCCCTCCCAGTTTGGAGGACACTGAAGACCCGTGGTCCCTGGACCGATACAATGGGCCCGGTAGTACCAGTAGCGAGGAAAGTGAGGAGGAACATACGTTTGGAGTGGCCCCCTCCCAGCCAGTACCTAGTGCCGTGTTCGTGGACCAGGGGGAGTATGAATGGGACATTGGGGAACCAGCAAGAACGTGAGTAATTAGTAACTAGTTAGTAACTAGTAACTAATGAGCAACTAGTGAGTAACTAATTAGAAATTAGTGAGTAACTGATTAGTAACTAAACACAAAAATTAAAGTCCGCCAGCGTCCTTAGCGGGAGGTGTGAATTGCACAACACGTCTCTTACATGTCTGAGTGAGACAACAAAATAGTATTGGAATCTAGACTTGGTTGTTAATTGGGGCTAACTGCTCAATCAAGTTCACCCAATTTAGGAATAGAGCTCAGTTAAATAGGGGGCTTGGGAAAGTAGTACACACGACATGCAATCAACCATAAAATTGCAATGGTGCAGTAGTGAAAACAAGGAAGAGAGAGAGAGAGAGAGGGCTGAGGGGGAGATAGAGAGAGGTAGAGAGAGAGCAGAGATAGAAAGACAAAGATAGAGAGAGGCGAGACAGAGATAGAGGGAGAGAAGCGTGACTTCGAGTGTAAAAAGTCTCTAGGTTTGAAACCGGTGATAACCGGAAAACAAGGGATTAATAGGCTAGAAAACAAAATACTTGCATTCGTTTTGTAACGAGAAATCAGAAAAGCATATCGGGGGGGGGGGGTAGAAATGTAAGCTAAAAGAGAGGGATATCAAGAGGGATATCGAGAGGGTTATAAGAGAGGGGGAAGGATAAAGAGGGATATCGATAGTTAAAGATCATAGATGGCAACTGTCGTTTAGTGGTGGGATACGATTGCATGATGTACATCGTTTCTCTCTCTTTCTCTCTGCTCTCTCGAGATTACAAGAGGAGTATTGTTTACAGACCCCCGGTCCGAGAACAATAAGTTGTTTGAACTCTCGACCTCATCAATTAGACCATTTACTGTTGGCCGATGTCACCTAGAACTCTATTTCCCTAGTTACACAGAGGACTAGAATTCTAATTCCCTAGTTACACTGAGGAATAGAATTCTAACTCCCTAGTTACACCAAGGACTAGAATTCTATTTCCCTAGTTACACCAAGGACTAGAATTCTATTTCCCTAGTTACACAGAGGACTAGAATTCTAACTCCCTAGGACTAGAATTCTAACTCCCTAGTTACACTGAGGACTAGAATTCTAACTCCCTAGTTAAACAGAGGACTAGAATTCTAACTCCCTAGTTACACAGAGGACTATAATTCTAACTCCCTAGTTACACAGAGGACTAGAATTCTAAATCCCTAGTTACACAGAGGACTAGAATTCTATTTCCCTAGTTACACAGAGGACTAGAATTCTATTTCCCTAGTTACACAGAGGACTAGAATTCTAATTCCCTAGTTACACTGAGGACTAGAATTCTAACTCCCTAGTTACACCAAGGACTAGAATTCTATTTCCCTAGTTACACCAAGGACTAGAATTCTATTTCCCTAGTTACACAGAGGACTAGAATTCTAACTCCCTAGTTACACTGAGGACTAGAATTCTAACTCCCTAGTTACACTGAGGACTAGAATTCTAACTCCCTAGTTACACTGAGGACTAGAATTCTAACTCCCTAGTTACACTGAGGACTATAATTCTAACTCCCTAGTTACACAGAGGACTAGAATTCTATTTCCCTAGTTACACAGAGGACTATAACTCTATTTCCCTAGTTACACAGAGGACCAAGTGACTCTATCCGAGAGCAGGGAACGACTGTCAACTGTTACCAAGAAAGCTGTGGCTTCTCTGGAGAAAAGCCGGCAAGAGAAACAAAAAACAAATCCTGCACCAACTGGCAGCAGTCTTATTGACTTCTCTACATTTGAGGACAGGTAAGTGTTCCAGCTTATCGAAAGGTACCCGCACTGCACCTTTCTCGACTAACCGTTCCCCAGTAAAATATAGATTAGAGCACAACAAAACAGACAGTTCCAATATCTACTGCAGCTATTCCTGGTAGTGACATCTGAACATGCCCCCCGGGGAACCTCAGTACAACTCACGTGAAGCGTCATCATGACTGCCAAAAACTCCTTCTTCACTGTAAATTCACACATAACCTGCAGCCCCTCCACCATCTTATCCTGTCCCCCTGCATCCATTCTCCCATTTTATCAAGCACCCCATTCCCCCATTTTGGCTTGTTGAGTACTCAACAAATTCTCACTGTATGTAACCCCCAACAGGTTGGAGAGCAGTACTGCAGTTGACTTGTTTGACTCCCTAGCAACACCCCAGACAACCACCACTACTACTAGATCTGCATCTCCTGCTAAAACTGGTGGGCTGGCTGATGATCTGTTCTCACTGGACCTTAGCACCCCCGCAAAGGATTCCAACAAGGTGAGTGTATGATGTTGGGTTAAGTTAAATCAATGGGGGTACTGGGGGTAATGGGTGGTAACTAGTGGTGGGTTTGGATTGGATTTCTATTGTGGGACAGGTCCAAACTGTCTGGCTGATGGGGCGAGACTGAATGGCATCGAGTCATCCTTTCATGCTCGGGAAAGTACGGCATGCCTTGTTGAGTAAGGGGTGAGAGGGGGTCAACAAGGCATGCTAGGCAAACATGAATTGGACACAGGTCGAGAAACGATGGAGCTTACACTTCAACTAAACAGAGGACTTGTTGAGTAACAGAGGACCACTAAGAGGAACTGTGGTGTAAATTAGCACGCTGGAGAGGATCTATTGAACAACGGAGCGGGGAGAGAGAGAGAGAGAGAGAGAGAGAGAGAGAGAGAGAGAGAGAGAGAGAGAGAGAGAAAGAGAGAGAGAGAGAGAGAGAGAGAGAGAGAGAGAGCATGTATGCAGTGAAGGAAGCTAGAAGGAAGTTACCACAACTCCAAGTTGTAATTACAACAGGGAGTGCCACACCCATTACCAGGTGCCAGATTAGGATGCAGTACAAGATCACTATAATAAGGAGATCTGATCAGATTAGGTCAACCAAGCAGGACTGTGGGAAATGTCGAGAGATCGCAAACAACTCTGGTGTGATTGTCAACCTCTCGAAATTGTACAAATCTACACAGTAGCTGGTTACCATGGAAACTGCCGTTGGTTTTATCTCATCTCATTAATTTTGTTGGCTGAAGTCTCGTGGGGGGGGGGGGGTAATAATGAAATTTCTGATAAGGACCTCCCCATGCAGGAGTGATGGCACTCTTGTCCCCTCACTCCAATGGTGACCTCACTCCCCTCCATTATTGCAGGGAGGCATGCCGGTTGTAGCCCCGACCTCACTCTCCCCATTATTACAGGGAGGCATGCCCCGACCTCACTCCCCCCATTATTACAGGGAGGCATGCCCCGACCTCACTCCCCCCATTATTACAGGGAGGCATGCCGGTTGTAGCCCCGACCTAACTCCCCCATTATTACAGGGAGGCATGCCCGTTGTAGCCCCGACCTCACTCCCCCCCCATTATTACAGGGAGGTATGCCCGTTGTAGCCCCGACCTCACTCTCCCCATTATTACAGGGAGGCATGCCCGTTGTAGCCCCGACCTCACTCCCCCCCCATTATTACAGGGAGGCATGCCCGTTGTAGCCCCGACCTCACTCCCCCCCCATTATTACAGGGAGGTATGCCCGTTGTAGCCCCGACCTCACTCCCCCCCCATTATTACAGGGAGGTATGCCCGTTGTAGCCCCGACCTAACTCCCCCCATTATTACAGGGAGGCATGCCCGTTGTAGCCCCGACCTCACTCCCCCCATTATTACAGGGAGGCATGCCCCGACCTCACTCTCCCCATTATTGCAGGGAGGTATGCCGGTTGTAGCCCCGACCTCTGAGTCACGAAAGTATGAGCTGGATATCTCGTCCCTCCTGGGCCCCACCCCAACTCAACCAACACCACCATCAGGTATCTATCTACAGTTTCGTAGTTTTTGAGGAGTATATCACTAGGCTGGTATGGCACCAGGGTATCATACTCAGCTCTGGCAAACGCCCACTCAAGAATGTGATAATAACCAAATAATACCAAACAATAAACATAACTTCATTTTTAGGTACACAACAACAACCTAACTGGGGCGCATTCGGTAGTCAACCGGCTGCCACATCTGGTAGCATGTCAGGATTCGGTAGTCAACCCACAGCCACCTCTGGCTTCCAGGCATTTGGTGGCATGTCAGCATTTGGGGCAACTTCCCAACCGGCAGGATTCGGGGCTACTAGCACCCAACCGGCAGGATTTGGAGGATCAAGTAGTGGGGGCACATTCGGGGCATCCCAGCCTACTCCCTCCTTTGGAGCTCAGCCATCTACTGCTGCAGGGAGCTTTGGTGGGTTCGGAGCTGCCCCACAGCAACCTAACTATCAACCAAACTTCGCTTTTCCTGTAAACTTCGGAGAAACGGTACGTAAATAGATTCATCATGGCCATACAGAAATGTTGTCTGACTAAGTAGTTGAACAAAATGCACTTCTTTTACCTTGTTATGTAACCCTCCTTTACATTTGTAAACACAGTCTAGCTAGGCAACTTTTACCTATACTTTTGATCTTTTCAGAGCACCACTACTGTCAAACCAGCCAAGTCGACAAACCCATTTCACCAGCCCCCTGCTAAAACCAACTCAACAACTTTTGATCCGTTTAGTGACTTGATGGGTGATGCCATTTAGATACAGCTGCAGGGGTCCTTTATATGAATATAACTATAAGAAAAGATAGTTTTTATGAATAGGTTAACTCACCATTTCTCCTCTTTTTTGGGTCGTCTTTGTTTTTAGTAGTGTGAAGTTAGTAGCTGCAACCTTTTCCATAGTTTATTGTTTCCATCCTATCTAATCAATATAGAAATGGAGTGATATATTGTTGTAAAAACGAGTGTTTTGTGTGTTAATTAATTGTGTGCAAATGTAGAGATTTGGATTAAAATATAACTCTGTGTTAAGCTTTTGTTAAAACTAGTATTAATAGGTATATTTCTACACACACTCAATTCTTCAAAACATATGTTCAAAAACAAAACGAAAAAAACACGAGGTTAAAACATGACGTATTACAGTGAGGATGGTTTGAGTAAGAAAAAAAAGAGAGATCACACAGTGACACAAGTTTTAGCGAAAAAGTGGCGTGTGTGTTCCATCAGTAGGAAACACTCCTCTAGCAACAGTTGCTATGAAACACTCCCCTAGCAACAGTTGCTATGGAACACTCCTCCAGGAACAACACTTCTCCAGCGATTCCACTCTCTAGTACTGGTGGTTAGCGATGAAGAGACTGTCTCCAGCACTGGCTCCCTCGATCTCACCGTGGTACTTGCCCAGACATGCCATGTGGTTAGCATAGGCCCTCTTTCGCAGCTCGTTCTGTGCAGCGGCCACATTTTCAGGTTTTCCCTGCCATGCCTTCAGGACACTAGCCTGGAGAGCTCGTCCGTAGGAGAAAGAGAGGGCCCAGGGTTTGCGAGCTGAGGAAGGGAGAAATATGTGAGTGGGTGAATTGGAAGAGTACTGAAAGTGAGATCAAGAGATAGTTAGGGGCGGGAAGCCGAATATCGGCTATGAATGGGAAAATCAATGCAACAATCTGATTTCTTCACCAATGTGTCCCCAATGGTGTCCTTTATCACCAAAAAAAAGTGTAACATCCGGCTCGGAGTGGAACATGCTCAAAATTTAGAAAAACCATATGGGCGTGGTCGAGCGTGGGAAATTTTTTTACCATCAACCTAAATGGAAAAACGAGGGCACTAGAATGTGCAGAATCATCGCATTAGTGGGGGTAGGTGCCGGAATTAAGTCTCTATCTCATCCGGTTAATTAGATAATTGGATAATTAGGTTTGCGCATAATTTTCCTTTGGTTATATGGCTATAGCCACTTAGGAAAGGAGTAGAGACAAAACCGAGGGCACTAAAATGATCAGCGTCCTCGAATTAATGGGGGTAGGTGCTGGAATTAAGTCTCTATCTCATTCGGGTAATTAGATAATTGGATAATTAGGTTTGCGCATAACCGTTTTTTGGCTATATATGGCTATAGTCACTTAGGAATGGTTTAGAGACTTTTCATTGGTGCCATTTTGTAGGTAATGGTCAAGTTATGGGGGGTCGACGTCGGACTATTAAGCTCTATCTTCAACCGTTTAGCCGTTATTTGACTTTAAAGGTGCTCAAAATGAGCGAAAAACGGTAAAAAGCCCGATTTTGAGCACCTTTAAAGTCAAATAACGGCTAAACGGTTGAAGATAGAGCTTAAAAGTCCGACGTCGACCCCCCATAACTTGACCATTGCCTACAAAATGGCGCCAATGAAAAGTCTCTAAACCATTCCTAAGTGGCTATAGCCATATAGCCAAAAAACGGTTATGCGCAAACCTAATTATCCTATTATCTAATTACCCGAATGAGATAGAGACTTAATTCCAGCACCTACCCCAACTAATTCGAGGACGCTGATCATTTTAGTGCCCTCGGTTTTGTCTCTACTCCTTTCCTAAGTGGCTATAGCCATATAACCAAAGGAAAATTATGCACAAACCTAATTATCCAATTATCTAATTAACCGGATGAGATAGAGACTTAATTCCGGCACCTACCCCCACTAATGCGATGATTCTGCACATTCTAGTGCCCTCGTTTTTCCATTTAGGTTGATGGTAAAAAAAATCCCACGCTCGACCACGCCCATATGGTTTTTCTAAATTTTGAGCATGCTCCACTCCGAGCCGGATGTTACACTTTTTTTTGGTGATAAAGGACACCATTGGGGACACATTGGTGAAGAAATCAGCTTGTTGCATTGATTTTCCCATTCAGGCTGGTCTAGCCCCTAACTAAGATATATTGGGCTGATTGATAGTTCTATTTCAATTTCGTCCGAAAGAGATTAGAGATAGACTCACCCTTATCACCGAAGTTGTTGATGGCATTAAGGTTCTGGGATGCAGCCTCCTCACTCTGTCCTCCAGAGAGGAAAGTGATTCCCACAACAGCAGGAGGGACAGTCCTGGAGAGAGCTGAAATGGGGTATTGAGTTAGTGCTGTTCAGTTGTAGTAGCCTGCTACTAAAATCAACAAGTTAGCGGGGATGATGGGGGGATGAAGTATTCAGTGATGGATGGGGAACTTTGCTGACCGATTTGATTTAGACTGATAAAGTTTCACTAAACACAGGATATCAACAGATCTGATAACCCAGCAATATCAGATAACACCCCCCCCCCCTCAGATATCTAGTTAGGGGCGGGAAGCCGAATATCGGCTATGAATGGGAAAATCAATGCAACAATCTGATTTCTTCACCAATGTGTCCCCAATGGTGTCCTTTATCACCAAAAAAAAGTGTAACATCCGGCTCGGAGTGGAACATGCTCAAAATTTAGAAAAACCATATGGGCGTGGTCGAGCGTGGGAAATTTTTTTACCATCAACCTAAATGGAAAAACGAGGGCACTAGAATGTGCAGAATCATCGCATTAGTGGGGGTAGGTGCCGGAATTAAGTCTCTATCTCATCCGGTTAATTAGATAATTGGATAATTAGGTTTGCGCATAATTTTCCTTTGGTTATATGGCTATAGCCACTTAGGAAAGGAGTAGAGACAAAACCGAGGGCACTAAAATGATCAGCGTCCTCGAATTAATGGGGGTAGGTGCTGGAATTAAGTCTCTATCTCATTCGGGTAATTAGATAATTGGATAATTAGGTTTGCGCATAACCGTTTTTTGGCTATATATGGCTATAGTCACTTAGGAATGGTTTAGAGACTTTTCATTGGTGCCATTTTGTAGGTAATGGTCAAGTTATGGGGGGTCGACGTCGGACTATTAAGCTCTATCTTCAACCGTTTAGCCGTTATTTGACTTTAAAGGTGCTCAAAATGAGCGAAAAACGGTAAAAAGCCCGATTTTGAGCACCTTTAAAGTCAAATAACGGCTAAACGGTTGAAGATAGAGCTTAAAAGTCCGACGTCGACCCCCCATAACTTGACCATTGCCTACAAAATGGCGCCAATGAAAAGTCTCTAAACCATTCCTAAGTGGCTATAGCCATATAGCCAAAAAACGGTTATGCGCAAACCTAATTATCCTATTATCTAATTACCCGAATGAGATAGAGACTTAATTCCAGCACCTACCCCAACTAATTCGAGGACGCTGATCATTTTAGTGCCCTCGGTTTTGTCTCTACTCCTTTCCTAAGTGGCTATAGCCATATAACCAAAGGAAAATTATGCACAAACCTAATTATCCAATTATCTAATTAACCGGATGAGATAGAGACTTAATTCCGGCACCTACCCCCACTAATGCGATGATTCTGCACATTCTAGTGCCCTCGTTTTTCCATTTAGGTTGATGGTAAAAAAAATCCCACGCTCGACCACGCCCATATGGTTTTTCTAAATTTTGAGCATGCTCCACTCCGAGCCGGATGTTACACTTTTTTTTGGTGATAAAGGACACCATTGGGGACACATTGGTGAAGAAATCAGCTTGTTGCATTGATTTTCCCATTCAGGCTGGTCTAGCCCCTAACTAATCAGGTTTTATCCGATGATAGATGAGGTGACAAGATGGACCAGTCCCGCTTCGTGCTGCTAACAATATCTACTCTCGTAGCGCGCCCAGAGCCCCGACCCCGCGCGCGCTGCCAAGTCCCGAATCTCTAATTTCTCGATCACTCTCCCAGTCTCTCAGCGATCGTGATGTGTGGGAATGTTCTAGCATGCTTGATGAGATTGAATGGCTAGTGGCCACAATAAATGAACGCAGGTGGCTCCTTTTTCAGAAAATAATGCACTACAAACTCGATAAATACAGGGAAACATCTCACGCTATAAACATCAGTTGTTGTTCTAACATGATTTGTGTTCGTTCAGATCACGTTCACGATAAATAAACAGTATCACTACCAGGCCCATTTTAATTTCACACCAACTTCCTTCTTGTATCAAGTCATATGGCCCAAATCACATCTGTGTACACACTAACAATATCAGAGTGCTAGCTGTTGGCCCAAATCGCACACACACACACTCTCTAGTCTCTCTCTCTCTCCCTGTCTCCCATATCAGAGCACTGCTGTTTAGAGGATATATGGTGGCGGGGGAGGGGGGAGGATGGGGAACCTAAATCTTGTTTAGTCGGCAAATATGATTTGCATTAATTCATTTAGTGCTCCCTCTTACATCCCTCCTTGCCTAGCTCCCTCGTACATCGTATTATCCCTCCTTTCCTACCCTAGCTCCATCTCTAACCCCTTTATCCACCCCTTTACAACCCCATCTCGCCTTTCTAACCCCTTTATATCCACCCCTGCACACTACCCTCCACCTGTCTTTTAATATTGTTCGGTAATAAAGAGAAATGACTTGCTTGGAAAGCAAGATGTGTGTGTAGCCTATCAAATTCTAACTAATCTCCCCCCCCCCCCCCCCCCGTGTGTATTGTGGTGGGGAAGGAAGTGCATAATATTATATGAGTCGAGATTCCAGAACTTTCTACACACTGAGTCCACAGAAAAGAAGGAATAATTTACACTCCCCCATCGCGATGCATCGTTTCTATCTCTTTCTCTCTCTCTCTCTTTCTTTCTCTCTCTCTCTCTGTCTCTCTGCCTCCTTCTAGAAGAATAAATTTCGGTTGCTATGTACAGAGCGGACAGAGCCGACAGAGAGCCTCTTGATATGCATTCACTCCCCACTCATTACATATGCAAAGCAGCAGCTGTCAGCTAGTACAGTCAGCTACTCACAGCTAGGCTCTCTCCAAGAAAGCAACTAGCAATCGTATACAATGGTGAATGAGATATGATTATATGGTCTCCCAAGATAGAAGAAAGTGGTATCCCGTCTCCTACCGCCCGGAGAGAGAACTGATAAGGTTGGACTGTTATAGAACTGCCGGTTTGCTAGCCTAGCCAGGTGTGATTCTTGGTGAACCTGCCCAACACAACAACTACAACCCCACCACTACCACTACCACCCTATATTATCTACGTACCAAATGGCAAATATTGCTACAATTACCATTTACCACCTTTTAATAATCTACTTACCAGTAACAGTAGCACAGGCGACCTGTTCAGGGGTTGCCTTCACTGGACACTGCATACCAGGAGTCACCATATTGGGCTTTAGAAGGGATCCCTCTAGGTAGAGGTTGTGATCAAGACACGCCTGGGAAGGGGAGGATTAGAGATTAGTAAGGGATCCCTCTAGGTAGAGGTTGTGATCCAGACATGCCTGGGAAGGGGAGGATTAGAGATTAGTAAGGGATCCCTCTAGATATAGGTTGTGATCCAGACATGCCTGGGAAGGGGAGGATTAGAGATTAGTAAGGGATCCCTCTAGGTAGAGGTTGTGATCAAGACACGCCTGGGAAGGGGAGGATTAGAGATTAGTAAGGGATCCCTCTAGGTAGAGGTTGTGGTCCAGACACGCCTGGGTTAGGGAGGATTAGAGATTAGTAAGGGATCCCTCTAGGTAGAGGTTGTGATCCAGACACGCCTGGGAAGGGGAGGATTAGAGATTAGTAAGGGATCCCTCTAGGTAGAGGTTGTGATCAAGACACGCCTGGGAAGGGGAGGATTAGAGATTAGTAAGGGATCCCTCTAGGTAGAGGTTGTGATCAAGACACGCCTGGGAAGGGGAGGATTAGAGATTAGTAAGGGATCCCTCTAGGTAGAGGTTGTGATCCAGACACGCCTGGGAAGGGGAGGATTAGAGATTAGTAAGGGATCCCTCTAGGTAGAGGTTGTGATCAAGACACGCCTGGGAAGGGGAGGATTAGAGATTAGTAAGGGATCCCTCTAGGTAGAGGTTGTGGTCCAGACATGCCTGGGGGAAGGGGGAGGATTAGAGATTAGTAAGGGATCCCTCTAGGTATAGGTTGTGGTCCAGACACGCCTGGGAAGGGGAGGATTAGAGATTAGTAAGGGATCCCTCTAGGTACAGGTTGTGGTCCAGACACGCCTGGGAAGGGGAGGATTAGAGATTAGTAAGGGATCCCTCTAGGTAGAGGTTGTGATCCAGACATGCCTGGGAAGGGGAGGATTAGAGATTAGTAAGGGATCCCTCTAGATATAGGTTGTGATCCAGACATGCCTGGGAAGGGGAGGATTAGAGATTAGTAAGGGATCCCTCTAGGTAGAGGTTGTGATCAAGACACGCCTGGGAAGGGGAGGATTAGAGATTAGTAAGGGATCCCTCTAGGTAGAGGTTGTGGTCCAGACACGCCTGGGTTAGGGAGGATTAGAGATTAGTAAGGGATCCCTCTAGGTAGAGGTTGTGATCCAGACACGCCTGGGAAGGGGAGGATTAGAGATTAGTAAGGGATCCCTCTAGGTAGAGGTTGTGATCAAGACACGCCTGGGAAGGGGAGGATTAGAGATTAGTAAGGGATCCCTCTAGGTAGAGGTTGTGATCAAGACACGCCTGGGAAGGGGAGGATTAGAGATTAGTAAGGGATCCCTCTAGGTAGAGGTTGTGATCCAGACACGCCTGGGAAGGGGAGGATTAGAGATTAGTAAGGGATCCCTCTAGGTAGAGGTTGTGATCAAGACACGCCTGGGAAGGGGAGGATTAGAGATTAGTAAGGGATCCCTCTAGGTAGAGGTTGTGGTCCAGACATGCCTGGGGGAAGGGGGAGGATTAGAGATTAGTAAGGGATCCCTCTAGGTATAGGTTGTGGTCCAGACACGCCTGGGAAGGGGAGGATTAGAGATTAGTAAGGGATCCCTCTAGGTACAGGTTGTGGTCCAGACACGCCTGGGAAGGGGAGGATTAGAGATTAGTAAGGGATCCCTCTAGGTAGAGGTTGTGGTCCAGACACGCCTGGGAAGGGGAGGATTAGAGATTAGTAAGGGATCCCTCTAGATATAGGTTGTGGTCCAGACATGCCTGGGAAGGGGAGGATTAGAGATTAGTAAGGGATCCCTCTAGGTACAGGTTGTGGTCCAGACATGCCTGGGAAGGGGAGGATTAGAGATTAGTAAGGGATCCCTCTAGGTACAGGTTGTGATCCAGACACGCCTGGGAAGGGGAGGATTAGAGATTAGTAAGGGATCCCTCTAGGTAGAGGTTGTGGTCCAGACATGCCTGGGGGAAGGGGGAGGATTAGAGCTTAGTAAGAGATCCCTCTAGGTAGAGGTTGTGATCAAGACACGCCTGGGAAGGGGAGGATTAGAGATTAGTAAGGGATCCCTCTAGGTACAGGTTGTGGTCCAGACACGCCTGGGAAGGGGAGGATTAGAGATTAGTAAGGGATCCCTCTAGATATAGGTTGTGGTCCAGACACGCCTGGAGAGGATTAGAGATTAGTAAGGGATCCCTCTAGGTACAGGTTGTGATCCAGACACGCCTGGGAAGGGGAGGATTAGAGATTAGTAAGGGATCCCTCTAGGTAGAGGTTGTGGTCCAGACACGCCTGGGAAGGGGAGGATTAGAGATTAGTAAGGGATCCCTCTAGGTATAGGTTGTGGTCCAGACATGCCTGGGAAGGGGAGGATTAGAGATTAGTAAGGGATCCCTCTAGGTAGAGGTTGTGGTCCAGACATGCCTGGGAAGGGGAGGATTAGAGATTAGTAAGGGATCCCTCTAGGTATAGGTTGTGGTCCAGACACGCCTGGGAAGGGGGAGGATTAGAGATTAGTAAGGGATCCCTCTAGATATAGGTTGTGATCCAGACATGCCTGGGAAGGGGAGGATTAGAGATTAGTAAGGGATCCCTCTAGGTACAGGTTGTGGTCCAGACATTCCTGGGAAGGGGAGGATTAGAGATTAGTAAGGGATCCCTCTAGGTACAGGTTGTGGTCCAGACATGCCTGGGAAGGGGAGGATTAGAGATTAGTAAGGGATCCCTCTAGGTAGAGGTTGTGGTCCAGACACGCCTGGGAAGGGGAGGATTAGAGATTAGTAAGGGATCCCTCTAGATATAGGTTGTGATCCAGACACGCCTGGGAAGGGGAGGATTAGATATTAGTAAGGGATCCCTCTAGGTATAGGTTGTGGTCCAGACATGCCTGGGAAGGGGAGGATTAGAGATTAGTAAGGGATCCTTCTAGATATAGGTTATTATGGTCCAGACACGCCTGGGTTAGGGAGGATAATGACTCACTCACATAACCTAACCACTAATTATAAAGATATGTTTTAACTAATTAGTTGTAAATTGTAATTAGCTGCCAGGCACCCACTAATTAATTTCCACACACCTTGTAAACAGCAGCAAAGACCCTCTCAGAGACCTCCTGGCACCGTTCCAAGGTATGGGTCCCATCACACAGGACCTCAGGCTCTACAATTGGAACAAGTCCGTTCTGTTGGCAGATGGTAGCGTACCTGGCCAGAGTGTAGGCATTCTCTTGGATAGCCAGCTCTGGAGGGGGAGGGAAGGGGGTTATTTCAAATTTATTCTGGAAAGCAAGATAGGTGTTTTTTGTAGCTTTTAAAGTTCTAACTAATCTCCCCCCCCTGTGTGTTGTGGCAACTAAGGAAGCCGAAGAAAGTGCTATGCACGCGTCAAGATTCCAGAACTTTCCAAAGAGCACTGCATAAAAACATTTAGTGGAGCAGGAGTTTTTAAATTCTTTGGGGGAGGCCGGAGGGCTAAATATAGGAACTTTTAACCTCAATAACTCTATATCTAAACCCACACATACCAGATGGACCGTAGTCGGAGATCTTCAGGACAGCCCTCCACTTAGCAAACTGAGCCCCACCTGCCTTGTACTTAGCACATCTCTCACCCAGTCCGTCAATACCCTGGGAAACACAAGATAAACTAGTAGAGTCGATAACTACATCGACCTCTCCCAATTGTTCCAGTTTTTGTCACATCTGTTTGGAGCCTCGACACGACCTCTAAACAGGTGTTACTTTTTCACAAACTGTTTTCATCTTGGTGCATGTAATCAGCAGTTGAAATGTTGTTAATCATAACAAAAACCTAACTATTTTTTTTCAACTTGGGGTAAAACCATGGGTGTCAAAAGTTAGCTCTAGGTCCCCTGAGTAACCATCCGGAGACTCTAAGAGATATTTCAAGCCGTTCTCCCGTAATCATTAATCCCGGTGGAGAAAAAAATACAATGCGGACGTACGTGAGCGCTGGCAGGCTGTTTACATGTTATTGTATGTCACAAATAAAAACAAGGAAGTTTAGTTCAACAGTTTACACATGTTTCAATACAAAATTGTATTTCATCAGTTCTGATGAAATACAATTTTGTATTGAAACATGTGTAAACTGTTGAACTAAACTTCCTTGTTTTTATTTGTAAACAGCTCCTCCTGGTGAGTAGAGCACTATCCGAGGCAAGGACAATCAGCTATAGTTATTGTATGTCTCTCACTCTCTCTGGAAAAACCGCACGTGCGGTTGCGCCGCGCGAGATAACTCTTTCTCAAGGGGGAGAAAAGAGAGAGACGCACATTAACGTTATACATTAAAGTTGAGGTTGTAGGCAATTGCACGTACGTCCATACTCAAATATGTGCTCTACCGGGATTAATGATTACAGGAGAACGGCTTGAAATATCTCTTAGAGTCTCCGGATGGTTACTCAGGGGACCTAGAGCTAACTTTTGACACCCATGGTTTTACCCCAAGTTGAAAAAAAAATAGTTAGGTTTTTGTTATGATTAACAACATTTCAACTGCTGCTTACACCAAGATGAAAACAGTTTGTGAAAAAGTAACACCTGTTTAGAGGTCGTGTCGAGGCTCCAAACAGATGTGACAAAAACTGGAACAATTGGGAGAGGTCGATGTAGTTATCGACTCTACTAAACAACGAATATGCATTATATAGTGGTTACTATAGTATTTTATTGGGTTGAACTATTTTGGGTGATACACTTATCACTTATAAAATAGTGGTTACTAGTAGGTACTAAATTAGTAAGTAAAGAATCCTAAAGAATAACACTTTGTTTCTTTCTTACCTGGGTGACGGTCTCTCCATCAGTACCAGGGAGGGGTACAACACCCTTATCGACCTTGATACCTGGTAGGGGAGATAGTTTTTAGGAGGCGGTTGTGATTTAGATGATATTTCCCCTCCAGAGGAGAGAATACACCACTGTGGCATGGTTGTACTTTTTTCACAAAAAAGAGAGGGAAAGAGAGAGGAAGAAAGAGAGATAGATTTAAAGACAAATCATGTCACCTGGGATGATATTGTGCTCCTGAAGGATCTGAACGAGGGGTGTCCCATCAGCTCCCTTCTGGAAGAGTGTCTCCTCAAAGAGGATGCATCCCCCGATGTAGTTCCCAATACCTGCCTCTTTGTCCAGAGAGAAGAGAAGCTCACGGTAGTCCCGCCTGTTGGTCTGAAGTGATGGGGGCGATTAGAAAAAGGAGGGTATCTTTCGGTCTAGTGATAGGATGTGATTAGAGATAGGATTTGTACAAACGATATGATATTGATCTTATTCAGTAGCAAGTTGGGGGCGAAACTCTTAGAACGAATGGTTTGAGTGAGAAAGGTACAAAGGGGAGGTTCACCACTTACCTCGTTATTTTCAACACCAATACCAGCAAATCGTTTTCCGATTGTTCCAGTGCTCTCATCGGCAGCTAGGATACCCTTTCCATTGTCCACAATCGCATGAGCGATCTGCCTTAGTTCATCCTGTTGTTCCTTGGTTAGAGCAGCGGGTGCCATGGTAACCTAGTTGAGAGTTAGGGTCATGGTTACCTTGTTGGGATTTAGAGTCATGGTTAATGGGAGAGACATGGTTACCTAGTTAGATTTAGAGTCATGGTTAACAACCGGGGGGGGGGGGGGGGGGGTCTAGTACAAGGGGGGAAGAGGTGTTTGTCGAGGTAGCTGAAGACAACACAAGCTGAGAAGAGGATGGGAGAACAAGAGGCGGGTTTTTAGTAAAAGGAGCTTTAAAAAAGGTAGGCGTATATTTACAGATCAGGACATTTAAAAAACACTGATAATTTAACACACACCAGTCACTATAAATATATGAGCTATGTCATCTGGACCGTTAATAAATTAAGGGGGTTACCCGTTGTGCGAGAAAGTCTGAACACATCACGAAGGTTAGTCCCTAATTCCCTCCTAGCCTCTCAAACACTTTGGTTTGCCGCTCAAGCAACTCATTATTCCTCTCCAGCAACTCGATTATTTTATCTAATTTCTGGTGGTAAGATGAGGATTGATCTCCCTGACCAGTACAGAATGGACGAGGGGATGGACGAGGTGATGTTAACTCTTCAATCGCTGGTTTAACCAAACCCCCAATAGACCCAGGTAACTTCAAATCAATTCGGTTCTCTTCCCCTACTAGAACACCAATATTTGTGGCTGGCACAACAGCAGACTCCCTTCCTAGTGTATTATCACCTCGGAGAGTATCCAGGGAACTATAGTAGTGCTCATGGGCGCGGGCGAAGTGGCTTGCCGGGGCAGAGTAAGATCTGTTCATTGGTTCATACTCTATATAAGGCTCTACAACCCTCTCCGTCAGATGAACCTCCCTCTCTGTGGGCTTGGTGGCTGAAGGGAAGGCTGCTGCGACAGGGTCCTCTTTGTGCTTCCAGTTTAGTGATAACAAGTTGGCATCACGGAACGCAATCCCGCCACATCTGAATCCTGGATCAAGGGATATTTTACAGTGCATCAACAGCTTTTCCTTCTCAACTCTGTAAATGGTGACAGAGCATACATTGAACCCTGATACGGCCGCTAAGTAGGTTTGTTGGCAGAAGGTTAGATGACAGGGTGATATGAGACCGGTGAGATGAGTCTCTACTAGGGTATGTAGATTATAGTTGATTATCTTTAGCTGTCCTAGCCCTGAGTTATCTAGAGATGTCCTAGGTAGAACCATGCTGTCCATGTTAACAGGATCCCCTGTGAACAGATCCCGGTCTGCGCTACCAAGCTGCATTTTACCCTCAAATGTTGTAAGAAACCCAAATTGTGTCAGAGAGAAGGCAAGGGCGGCCAGTCCACTGATGAAGATAACTTCACC
This sequence comes from Hormiphora californensis, assembly GCA_020137815.1. Taxonomy (NCBI): domain Eukaryota; kingdom Metazoa; phylum Ctenophora; class Tentaculata; order Cydippida; family Pleurobrachiidae; genus Hormiphora; species Hormiphora californensis. Next base: position 7,627,692 of record CM035352.1, read on the forward strand.
ATTGCGATAACATTTGGTTGATTTACCGTCTGATACCAGAACGGCAATGTGTTTAACCTCTGAGGAGCCCGGGGAGAATTCAGCAGCGATTGCGGTACATTTACTAATAGGATCTATTGGAGTGACATAACTCCTTTCGCCGGTGCTAAAGTTGTGGATTGTTAGTTTATCCGTCGTCACAGACACCGTATGTCCTGATAACAGGTAGAAACACCCCAAAACTGGCGTTGGTAAAACGATCTTTTTCTTAACGTCTGCTGGTCGCGATGATCGGAACTCTTGAAGACCGTTTTCTGTGACGACCACCTTTCGGGAACTCGATAGAATCCAATGACTTACAATCGGGTGAAATGGATTCACAAGAACATCCTCCGAAGAGACATCAAACAATTGACCTTTTGGATTTGCTTTTATCTGTTGGTGCGAGATGTTGGTTCTATCGTCGATAAGCAGGAAACTGTCCGATTCTTCGTCGTACGATTGTAGGTGATTGTAGTTGGGGGACAATTTAACGTGCCCTACCAATACCATACTAAACTAGTAATTGAAATATTAAGCGTCCAATAAACAGCAGGTGTCAATGGATATCCGTCGTGCTGACGTCACAAAAGTTTGCCAAAAATTCTGCAAAAAGTTTTTAGTTTTTACACAGTCGTTTCACTAGCACGCGCCGCTCTGGATGAACTACTGTGTAAAGACTAAACTGTCCCTCTTGCCACTTGCCACTCGTAAGTCGTAACTCAGTGGCATCAACTGGCGGAGCCTTCCAAAATTTATCTTTCCTGCGAAAAAGGTTTGCTGATTGGCAAACGTTGCTGGCGCAGCGCGGGATAAGGCAGCGCTTTTCAAGTTTGCTGAAAAAGTTTGCGATGCGATGGATATATTTATAAAATTAAAGCTTTTGAGCTGCGCGGCGTTCAATCGCGCGGCGTTAACTTTGGAGAAAATGTTAAGAACTCGCGCATTCCAACGTTTCCTGGTTTAAACATTGTTTCAGAGCATTGGCCTGCCAGAATTGAAATTGATTGTAAAATTATAACAAGGAGATTTACAGTAAAATGGTTATTCAAAACATTAAGAAATCGCTTTTAAATCAGAACACAGTTACACACACGACATTGAGTTGTTTGACAATCATATCGAGACATAAAGACAGTTCATATATCACTGATAATATCACTGATACTGATAGTGATAATATCACTCATTCTATATTTCTCATTCTGAGCAAGACTAGGAGTTCGTAGTTTTCTTTCTCTGAACGGGGAACCCCAGAGAGCATCAGTTTCTGGGCAGCTAAGGATATTAACACGGCATCCCGTTTTTTAAAAACAAAATCTCCCAATATCCCGGACTCAGCTCTAAGGCAGTCTCTAGAGACCTCTGAGAGATCTCTGAATGTCTGATGGGTTTTTCTGATTCTGATGACTTGTAAAATTCGAAGCTGTAACCAAAATCTTTCTCGATAACTCGCACTTCATCAATCACACTAGTGCTATCTCTCTAATCACAGAAGATACCTGGTATCTGTTAGGAAACAGATGCCGAGGTGGTTCCTAATCCCATTAACCGTTACAAGGCACATCAGCCTGCTCAGGGAAAATTTTCTTATTCTTCTGCTTTGTAAGGGGTGACAGGACAGAACGGACCGATTCGGGGGAGGCCGGGGTTAGGATGGTCGCAACGCTGTGTCTCCTGTTAGCTCGGGTCCGAGCCATCTCTAGAGGTGACTTTAGAAAGTCAGTTATTGAGTTTTTACGTCCCTTCCCGCTATTGCTACTACCAGATGGCACCGCTCCATTTGATCCACTTGTCCCGTTGTCAGACTTCTTGGTGGCTGGCTCGGGGGTTAGTTTGTCCTTGAAAAACTGCTGGATCGTCTCACCAACACTCGGACGTCTGTTTTTAACGTTGTAGTATGAGGTTAGGGGATCCTTTAGTAGACCATCGTCCTGTAGGAGGAGGATGTTTTGTTAAAATACATTGGACTTTGCACTTAGTAAAATATTGTAAGTGCTCTAGTTGGGGCATGGTACTGCAACAGATCTAACCAGAACCTACTTGTAATACCCGAACTTACCGTTTTATTGGTTGGCGAATTGGTGGCAGATCTGGCATGGGATTCCCCTGCCACTGGTAGTTGTAAATGGGGGCTCTTTTTAATCTTTCTCTTGGACTGAGGTGACCTCATGTTGTCCCTGAAGTGGTGGTGATGTGTTAGTGAATCGGGTAAAACATGCCTTCAAGAGGTGCTGTAGCAAGTGTGATAAACAAATTCTAATCGTCTTGAGAATCTTGACAAACATCCCAGGTTCCTAAGCAAGACAAACAAACAAACAACAACATCAATGATAATTTGAAACACAGCCAGAACCGCCCTTCAATGATCAATCAACTGACCTTGTTTTCTCAGCGGCCTTCTTCAGCGACGTTGGATCCACACTTCGTCTCCTGTTGTCTAACAGCATTGGCAGGGAAGATTTCCGGGGTGTACTTAACTTCTCCACCAGTAGGTAGTAGGTAGCGGCGTACTTTGTGGGTTTCCGTGTTCGTATCGAGTTGATTGTGTCGTTATAGTCAATACCCATATTAACCAGGGCCTGGATAAGGGTTAATTCAGTTAAAACAGGGCCTGGATAAGGGTTAATTCAGTAAAAACAGGGCCTGGATAAGGGTTAATTCAGTAAAAACAGGGCCTGGATAAGGGTTAATTCAGTAAAAACAGGGCCTGGATAAGGGTTAATTCAGTAAAAACAGGGCCTGGATAAGGGTTAATTCAGTTAAAACAGGGCCTGGATAAGGGTTAATTCAGTAAAAACAGGGCCTGAATAAGGGTTAATTCAGTAAAAACAGGGCCTGGATAAGGGTTAATTCAGTAAAAACAGGGCCTGAATAAGGGTTAATTCAGTAAAAACAGGGCCTGGATAAGGGTTAATTCAGTAAAAACAGGGCCTGGATAAGGGTTAATTCAGTAAAAACAGGGCCTGGATAAGGATTAATTCAGTAAAAACAGGGCCTGAATAAGGGTTAATTCAGTAAAACCAGGGCCTGGATAAGGGTTAATTCAGTAAAAACAGGGCCTGGATAAGGGTTAATTCAGTAAAAACAGGGCCTGGATAAGGGTTAATTCAGTAAAAACAGGGCCTGAATAAGGGTTAATTCAGTAAAAACAGGGCCTGGATAAGGGTTAATTCAGTAAAAACAGGGCCTGGATAAGGGTTAATTCAGTAAAAACAGGGCCTGAATAAGGGTTAATTCAGTAAAAACAGGGCCTGGATAAGGGTTAATTCAGTAAAAACAGGGCCTGGATAAGGGTTAATTCAGTAAAAACAGGGCCTGAATAAGGGTTAATTCAGTAAAAACAGGGCCTGGATAAGGGTTAATTCAGTAAAAACAGGGCCTGGATAAGGGTTAATTCAGTAAAAACAGGGCCTGGATAAGGGTTAATTCAGTAAAAACAGGGCCTGGATAAGGGTTAATTCAGTAAAAACAGGGCCTGGATAAGGGTTAATTCAGTAAAAACGGGGCCTGGATAAGGGTTAATTCAGTAAAACCAGGGCCTGGATAAGGGTTAATTCAGTAAAAACAGGGCCTGGATAAGGGTTAATTCAGTAAAAACAGGGCCTGGATAAGGGTTAATTCAGTAAAAACAGGGCCTGAATAAGGGTTAATTCAGTAAAAACAGGGCCTGGATAAGGGTTAATTCAGTAAAAACAGGGCCTGGATAAGGGTTAATTCAGTAAAAACAGGGCCTGAATAAGGGTTAATTCAGTAAAAACAGGGCCTGGATAAGGGTTAATTCAGTAAAAACAGGGCCTGAATAAGGATTAATTAAGTAAAAACAGGGCCTGGATAAGGGTTAATTCAGTAAAAACAGGGCCTGAATAAGGATTAATTAAGTAAAAACAGGGCCTGAATAAGGGTTAATTCAGTAAAAACAGGGCCTGGATAAGGGTTAACTCAGTTAAAACAGGAAAACGAGTTAAATATTTGGTAACCCAAAGATACCCATGATCTTACTCAACAACCGATGATGGTAAAATCTGACTTTTTGAAACTGTCCCCTTTTTTGCTTTATAAGTCAAAGCTCAGAAAGAACATGTCGAGTTCTTCCTGAACTCTCTATCTTACTGTCAGAGCATGGGCCTGACAGCTATCTTACTACTAGGAATTGGAGGAATATCTCAGATACTGATATAGCTATATCTGAGATATTCCTCAAATTCCTAGTAGTAAGATAGCTGTCAGGCCCATGCTCTGACTTGTCAAGTTAGACTGTTATTCGTGCGCCGAATATAAAATAAAATAAAAGAGTTTGAACAAAACAAGCTTTGACAGTAATCCGATGTTATAATAACTCACCTCTAGAGCGGTTGAATCCAGGGCAGATTCACAGAAGAACTCTGGTACTCGAACATAAGGGGTCAGTTTGGGACAATTCTCATTAATCCAGGGGTGCTCAATTAACCCCTTCATATCAATTCTCTCGTCCTCATTGGCAACCAGTAACCGGGACAATAAATCCTGGCATTCTGGGGGAGGGGTGGGGGTGTTAGGACAATAACTCCTGGCATTCTGGGGGAGGGAGGGGGTATTAGGACAATAAATCCTGGCATTCTGGGGAGGGGTCTGTCAGGCCAATGCTCTGACAGGGAGGGGTGGGGTATTAGGGGTTTGAATAAAGGGTGGGGGTGTTAGTGAGTCTGAAGAAGGGAGGGAGTGTGAGGGAGGGAGTTAGGGCCTAGGGAAGGGATGGTGGAGGTAGAAAAACAAGTTTATATATCCGACGATAAAAACGTTTTGTAGCGACGGATGGAAACTGAATATTAGTATTCTGTGTGTTCCTTTCAATTCTTGTGGGTTTTTGTAAGAAGAAGAAGAAAAAGAAGAAGAAGAAAAAGATGAAGAGAGAAGAGTGTGTGTCCTCAGTATAACACCCATTTCACATTGTGTGTGGTATTATCACCACCCCGTGTGACGTGTTCCCACCGCATCTCACTAATTGGTACATGTATGCTGCTAATTAGTATGTAATTAGTAGCGTGTTACAAATCTGACCAGGGGGAGAGTGCACATTCCGACCTGGCACATTCTTGTTGCGAGAAATTGTCATACATAGCTGCCATTTTAAATGAATACCAAGAAATATAAGAAGAAGTTAGGCCAGAGAGAACTGCGAGAGAAATAAACTGGTGTAAAAGGCAAAAGCTCTTGATATAACCTGGTCAACCGCAATTGACCTCCCTCATTTGGACAGTATTCAACAGAGCGAGAGGTATTAAATTTTAACTAATTATACCCTATATACTGTATCTCCCAAATGAAACATGTGTGTCACATACATGTCTCATTTGGGAATTGTACGTGTGGTTGTTTGTGGGAGAGAGGGAAAGAGTGAGGGAAATCATTTCAAATACTTAGTCACCACCCTTTTCTAACCTACCTGGGCTGATATGGCTGGGTATTTTGGCTCCTTTCATAATCTTCTCATGAAGGGCTGCAATGTTGATGGGCTCCACGTGGAATGGTAACTGACCGGTTAACATCGCATACAGATTTATACCTCTGCGGGTGGAGGGGGGGGTGTTATTATAAGTTTATAGCCCTGAAAAGACTGTTATGGAAATGAAAGAGATCTCTCTCTCAAGAGAATGACCCTAAGACAGGGATATGAGGCATATTATAGGCCACCCGCGGCAATGGGGAAAGTTCTAAGAAGGGATATGGGAGTGGTGTTAGAAAATCTAAGAACATTTGGGCATCTTTTTCTTGAATATGCAGTAGCCGGTGTTACCCCCAAACCTCCCACGAAGTGTTGGGGTCAAAGTATATTTCTATTATTAGACGCTGTGCCACCCACCAAGTCACAACAAGTTTTGAGACAAGACTGAAGCATTTATAGTTGGACCCCGATTTACCGGCCCCTAATTCACCGCAACCCCAATTTACCGGGATGATAAACTCCCCCAATTTATATGGGGAATTAATGATATTTAAACTCGATATACTGGACGAAACCCGTTAAATCAAGATCCGACTCGCTCTACTCACATGCTCCATATGTCTACAGATGGTCCATAAGGGTTTTTGCTAAACACTTCAGGGGCAGCGTAGGCCGGGGAGCCACATTGTGTACCCAGTAGACCATTCTTTCCCAGGTTGTTGCTGAGCCCAAAATCTGGAGGAATATCAATCATTATTTGGTGGGAAATAAACACCCACAATATATCTAACAGTTTAGTTTTCTCTTCCATCCCGATTAGATGGTAAAACTATAATAGGGTTGCCTGGTATGTCATATTCACCTACCGATAATTTTGATGTTTTGCTGCTGATCTAGGAGCAGGTTTTCCACCTTGAGATCCCGATGAACAATTCCCATATTATGAAGGTAGTCAACCGCAGATATTATCTGTCTCGTATACCTAGAGGGGGGTTTCGTCATGTTACATTACAAACACACGTTCTAATCCAGTATTGTTATGTTCTAACCCTAACACAGTCTAGCCAGGCAAACCCAGTATACATTTGTAAAATAGGGTTTATTGAGAATTATGGTATTCACGTAATAGTGAAGGCTAATAATAAACCCCGCTAGCAAGCAAGCTACCTATCCAATGGTCTTAATTTTAGTCAAATGTCAAGAGTCTTAAGATAGAATGAAGCAATGAGTTGAGTAACTGTCAATCCCTCCCTGGTGGGCGATAAAAAGAGGGAGATTGAGTGACAGGAGGAATTATCTACAATATTCAGTTCTATTTCGAGCAAAACCCCCAACCATTTCATCTAATTTTAGCTAGCTGTCACAAGATACATTACCCGTAGTCGGGAGCTTCTGAAATTCCTAATAAATAAACCGAAAGCGAAAAATTTCTCATCACAATTTTTGCCAAAATTTCTCACGGGCCACGAAGAATAATCATTCCAGCACCCACGCCGCTATAGTTGCAATATGCGAATCCAGCGGCGACTTCCTCTCTCTCTTACCCTCTCCTCTCTATCTCTCTCCTGTTCCAAAGACTGCAAATTGTGACAGGTGTATAGCACTTTAGACTTGATAGCAGATTAAATTTGGTCTACTAGACTATCTCTCTTTCTCTCTCTTTCTCTCCCTCCCTCTCTCTCCCTCCCTCTCTCTCCCTCTCTCTCCCTCTCTCTCTCCCTCTATCTCGGCAGGGAAGCAATGACAGTTAGTCAACTTATTGCTTTTTTATTTCTCTGGCCAAAGATAGTACAATATTATTCAGAAATTATAACTAGATGATTTAAAACAACCTAAATTAGGACACAAAAAATCTTGACAGTCACAGGAGGCAGGAAGTGTTTCATGTGAAAACCTGAAAAAGTCAATTTAATTCCCATGCGCCATGCGGATCTGTGCGCGCATATTGGTGGTGTGATCGGTGTAAAACGAGGATGTACTTTTTACACCAGATAAACATCGCGCGTCACCCCAATTAGGGGAAACTCTAACTGAATGGCATCCCATTAATGGGATCCCATCAACAGTAAAACTCTAACTGATAATGGACCACAGTGATGGTTCTTTCTCTGTATTCTCTCTGTAGGCAGTACATCTATGTACTACCTACAGAGAGAATACAGAGAAAGAACTATAGGGCATGCCCGGGCACGGGCGCGCACACAGAGAGAATACAGAGAAAGAACCATCACTGTGGTCCATAATCAGTTAGAGTTTTACTGTTGATGGGATCCCATTAATGGGATGCCATTCAGTTAGAGTTTCCCCTTACCGGGGTATCACAATCTGAAACACGAACCATGTCCCTGAGAAATTACAGTTCACCTAACCGACCAATTATTATTCTGAAAACTAACCGTTGTGCTTCGGCCTCTCCCAGTCGCTTGTTATTACAGATATGAGTCATTAGATCGCCTCCTCTTACCAGCTCTAAAACCAAGTAATAATGGTTTTCCGTCTCCATGACCTGATAAAAATGTATTTTACAGTTTCAAAGATTATTTAGTTTTGAAGTTATGAGCACCCGAAAAATAGAGATTGGTAATCGATATCACTCATCTTGCAAACAAGTATTGAGTGATATTGATTACCAATTTCTTGAAGTGTTGCTACAAAATCAGAAAGCCGGAAAAACGTTCTGGAAATGAGGAAAAGAAAATAATTCCTACCTCATAAAGCTGCACGATATGCTCGTGGCGGAGTTTCCGCAACACATCCGCTTCCCTATGGAGGTTCCTCATCATGTAGTCTGTATCTTTCAACTCAGTCTTGTTGATTACCTTTACCGCCACCTAGTGAGTGAGGGGTAATGATAGAATCGTTGTTATAGAGAATCAATTGAACGGTTGAATGTCAGCTTTTTTGTCAGGTTCTCCTCCACCCAAAAATATAACATTAACAAGCAAGAATACCTCTCCCAAAAAGGATTAATTACAATTCCAGACCTCGTCAATACAGTCGGAACCCGATTTACCGGGACATGATCAATGTAGGAATTTAACGGTATTTGACCCCGATATACGGGGCAAAACCCTTCCCCCGGGCATCCCGGTACATCAGGGTTCGACTGTAAAACATCACTTACCCGCATGTTAGTTAAGATATGAATTCCTTCCTTAACCTTTGCGAAACTGCCCTCTCCAATGCTCTTCCCAATGATATATCCCCCGACCTTTTTAAGCCTATTATCAACATCGTAGAGATCGTGTGCGGGCAAACGAGGGACTTCTTGTTTCACTTTACGAGTCATTCAAGTCTGTGATGGGACAATGTTAGAAGGATGGTAGGTGTTATTGTATGTTAGAAGGATGGTAGATGTTATTGTATGTTAGAAGGAGAAATCAAATGTGAGTTGGAAGGATAAATTTCAATTTAGATTTGTTAAGATTAAGCAACACAGAAAAGAGTACCCCCTCCCCCCAGAAGGGTGGTTAAAATAGTTTTTGCTGGCAACTTTAGTTAAATCAGACAAATCTAAAAGGAGCTCAACTGCAGTGTGTTAAGAAGGAACGAGGAAGAGAGAGAGAGAGAGAAATAGAGAGTGAGGAAGAGAAAGAAGGATAGAGGAAGTGAGAGAGAGAGAGAAAGATTTTGAGATGAGAGAGGAAGAAGGGAATGAATATTGAATCAAACACACGAAGTCCGCACCGTTGACCAACGTATATGATATTGGGCCGCCCGCCGCAATACCAATTTTCTCAAAGACCCAATATATCAGACAGCCTAGAACAGTGTACGAGATTTATGTCAATATCACTACTATATGAGAATTCAAGAAAAGTGGGAGGTCTTAGTGGTGGGGGAGCATATGGGGTGACTCTGAGAGAAATGGCGAGATTGAGAAAGAGAGAGGTAGAGAGAGAAGAGAGAGAGAGATTAGAAAGAGAGAGGATAGATACTAGATAGGATGGTTTGAGTGGAAGAGAGAAGGAGAGAGAGAGGAGAGAGAGAGAGGGAGAGACGAGAGAGGAGATAAGCTCTCTCGCGATCTCTCGCGCTCTCCTCTCTCTCTCTCTCTCTCTCCGAATCTCTCGCTCTCTCTCTCGCGCGCGCTCTCTGATGAATGGGACCTACTATCTTCTCAAGCCATGGTAGGAAAATGCTAAAAAACCAAAAGACAAAGATTCATTTCAACCCTGGTAAACAGGCTCACCACACATCATAGGTGTCGCTAGGTTGAACTGGGTGCGCAGTGAAACTTAGATCACATATATTGGCCACCCTTTAACAATTGTGCGAATACATCAGATAGTTAGAGAAAAAGAAAGATAGTCAGAGAAATATATCATAAATTGAATAGAATAAAGAAATCAGTTAAGAATAGACAGTTGGGTGATTATATTACGAATAGTCGGTAGAAAGCAAAAAGATTCTTCAACCGCTGAGAAAAAGTATCAATTATGCCAAAGAGAATAGCGAAAAGTGTCAAAGAAAAAGACAACTAAATCTCAAGAGATACTGGGCATCTGTTTCAAACAAAGAAAAGGAGAGAAAGTCGCGAGGGAGAGAGAGAGAGAAGAGAGAGAGAGAGAGAGAGAGAGAGAGAGAGAGAGAGAGAGAGAGAGAGAGAGAGAGAGAGAGAGAGAGAGGGAGAGAGAGAGAGAGAGTTAACAGGCACACATGAGAGAGAGAGTTTGTTGTTTGGTGATTAATTGGTCTTGTTGAGCCAGCTCTTAAAAGATCTTGTTCATTAATCACGGAGGAGGCAAACAAAACCAAAGCTAAACTTAGAATCTGACTTTTCCAAAGATAAGTCTCTGGTTACATGAATAATATCTTCTCTCTCTCCCTTCTCTCTCTCTCTCTCTCTCTCTCTCTCTCTCTCTCTCTCTCTCCCTCCTCTCTCTCTCTCTCTCCCTCTCTCTCTCTCTTCCTCCCCCCTCTCTCTCTCTCCCTAAGCCTCGGTGTGTCTACTTAAGCCACTGTAACTCAGATTTACAGGGGACATTTAACTGTGACAGTAGGGAGATCTTGTTGTCGTGTCCACTGAGCTAGGAACGATAGATCTGATCTGTACGTGCCACGTCCATTAGTCTCAGAGAAAATGAAACATAGAAAGTGTACATATGGACCATTATTGTTTAATTACATTCAGAACCTGAAATTTTTTATACCAAATCCAAGTTCCACTTGGAACATTTAATGTAGGGTATTGGGCAATTTGTTTTGTTCAACAGTCTAACTTGGCAACGTGCAATGGCTGTTATAGAAAATGCTAGAAGGATCAACAGTTGATCAACAGTTGGCTACAGTCCCATAATATCCTTGAGAGACATGTCAAGATCAGCTGCTTGTACCCCGTTTTCAACTACTGGAAGTTAACTGCCCTGAGAGAATCTGTCAAATGAGAGGAAGACATCTGCAGAGAAGCAAATGAATTATATTAACGCAGCTGTGCAGGAGCAGCACCATATTTAATATGTGCAGCAGATAGAGCTGTATAATACAGCCACCCGAATCCACGTGCTATATCCACACAAACCAACACACACACAAAAGACAATAGAACGGCTGGGGGAGAATGGGAACATTCTTAATTCCAGTAGATCACAAACTCAGTCATGATTTCCTTGCTTCTCTTGTGTACTATTGTAGGTGCAGTACTGTACGCAGCTTCACTACTCTACCTCCAACGGCAGCGATATGGGCACTTTCCTAGACCCCCAATCTCTGGGTATGTAGCTGACCCATCAAACAAGCTGATAGAAAAATTGATTGCACTGGGGCCGTTGTACCAGTCCAAGTGGGCTGGGGGCACCGTCCGTGGTGGATGAATGTGGTTTGTAGCGGGTTAATTAGTATATGACCCCGTTCAATATGCATCCAAAAGTGACAAGTGTACTGTTCAAGCTCTTTAGTAAAGTCAAAAGACATCAGTTTGGGCTAAAACAGCTTTACTAACAGACACAGAGCTGTTTTAGAACTAAATAATTGGTGATGGTTGCCTTGCTCAACCCTCTTCCCCCGCGCCCCGGGAGGGTTAGAACATAACATGGAGATGGAGCATCTACTAATACAAGCTGGTTGTTTTGAAACAAGCTAGGAGGGGAAATTAATCATGGTATTGAACTGCTGGCGAGAGTACAAAGTTGGGATTCATGGTGCTGTAATACCATATGTTTGTAAACATCAATCCCCTGGATCAAATGATCTAACTATTATATGGGGTGATACAGAGAGTAGAAATTGTGGACGTGAAGTGGCAAAATAGAGAGGGAATGTTCATGAACAAATATATAACCAAGAATTTCAAGAGAGAGAGTAGGTGGTCAATGAGTAATGACCACCCACCGTCTCCTGACGTCGTTCCTGATGGAAATAGTATTTTGTCTATAGCTCTAGTTATAGTACCACGCCCGGTTAGTGAGAGTCTTTATAGGAAGGAGAGAGAGCGTTCCCCTATTCATGACTAATGGTCTATTTTAAGATTGACCACTGTGCTATTTTTAGATTTTGGGCAGGCCATTATCCTGAGATCAAAAGAGCGGCAGATAGAGATGGACACATGTTTAATCTGTATACCAAGTGGACCCAGAGATACGGTGATGTGTGGGTCCGATTCTTATACTGGAAACCAGGTAAGAGGGTTTAGTTTGATCCCTTATATTTAACCAGGTAAGAGGGTTTAGTTTGATCTCTTATATATTTACCGGCCCTCGATGTAAGAAAACAATGGTATTTCGGGGTCAAGTAGGTCCCCATCAACTAAGCCCAATTGCTACCAAAGATCTGTAAGTGAAACTGCCACCCATCAACTACCAACCTAGCCCAACTAATACCAATGATCTGCAAGAGAAACACCCATGTCCCATTCTCGTGCTCAGCAGAGCAATGAGAGTGGCCAGGCATCGCGCTGACAAAAGAGATCTGGGCAGCAGGTAAAGGTAAGGAGTCTTTAGATAGTATCCCCTATAACACCCAATATATTCTACATGACGCTGTATATTTCAAACAAAATTCAGAATGGCGAAAGAGTGGGGTCCGGGAGAACCAGCTGTTAAATATCAAATGAAAGCTAGGCTTCCAAGAATGAAGTTTGACGCAACAAGATTGTGTCAGGTTCAAGGAATGTAACTCTTGCTTTACATGTGTCGTACTACATAGTGTATGACATCAGGTGATAGTTAATAGAGGAGAGCGAGAGAGAGAGAGAGAGAGAGAGAGAGAGAGAGAGAGAGAGAGAGAGAGAGAGAGAGAGAGAGAGAGAGAGAGAGAGAGAGAGAGAGAGAGATAGATAGAGAGAGAGCGAAGAGAAAAAGAGAGATATACAATATATCATGGCAACTATAATCGACAAAAATGAACTCGATACATTGGTTTGAGAGAGAGAGAGTAACGCACACATGTATGCCAGGCCATACGAAAGGTAATTGCAACGTGCTATTTAGGAGAGAGGGGAGGCATAAATATATAAGCTATTTGACACTGCGCTGGCAAGCAATCACCCTATTTAGGAGAGAGGGGAGGCATAAATATAAGCTGTTTGACACTGCGCTGGCAAGCAATCGTAGCGCTGGAAAGATAGCCATATCTCCACCCTCTTATAGGAAACAAACTTCAAAGATAATTACATGATGAAGAAATACTAAGGTGGTATACTGGTGATCTTGCAGAATCTTTAAACGAGTCGTACAAACTCCAAAATAAGGAAAGAGAACTCACCATTACTACATTACTACAAGAGAGTTGATGATGATGCGGGGGTTGTAGATAGAGAGATGATGACTATATATGGAACAATGAAGAGAGCAATACAGAAGAGATTGCTGGTAATCCAGGTATACACTTTACAGATATTATAGGGCTACAATAGAGATTCAAGATGTACGCTTTACAGAGTTATTGACTTGCTCAATCTATCTAAAAACAGTATGGGGGAAGACTGGGGACCTAGTGTCTTAGTATCTAGCACATTGACCGGGGTACCTCCCCAGTACAGCTGCAGTATGGTGATATACTCAGTCTTCCTCTTCGGACAGAGAACTGAACTCTGACGATTGGAGAAACCACCGTAATATAGTGTGTGTGCAGTACCTCTTTCCAGTATATGGTAGTGTACCCTAATCGAGCATAACAAAAGACTACAGTACAGTGGGTGTTTAGGTACTCCGTTCTCTCTCTCTCTGACTCTCCAAGGTCATCTACATTTATATTAACCCTCTCTCTCTCTCTGGACCATTGGTATAATCCTCTATTGTCCTAGCAAACACGGCAACCAAAGAAAGGAAAAACACGGAGTGAAAATACAGCGATGAAGATGTTGGAGGGAGAGCAGTGAGCAATGATTATTGCTTGGAAATATCTTGACCAAAACGCGGAGTTTTTACGTCAGCCGACCCGAAACCGGATTAAATTTGGCCACCCGCTGGTCTCAGGGCCTCCAAATATGTCAAAATATGTTTAAATTATCATTCTGGGTCATTTAGACCTTAATTACATGTAATTACCCTTTAATTACATGTAATTACATTCCGATTACATTCCGATTACTTTAGTACCTCGAGAGCTTTCGAACGCACCCTAGAACACCAAGGGATTAGAGAGAAAATGATCGCTATAGAGAAGACGAGTATGAGATATAAACTTTTATGTTTTTGATTATTATCTGTGATCTGGAGCACTATGTGTGTCCGGTACGGATATCTGGAGAAAATGATCGCTATAGAGAAGACGAGTATGAGATATGAACTTTTATGTTTTTGATTATTATCTGTGATCTGGAGCACTATGTGTGTCCGGTACGGATATCTGGAGCACTATATTATATGTGTCCGGCGATTATCTGGCGCTGGGGTTGGCCGGGGGAAGGGGAATCGGTGGCTGGTATATTGCCAGCTGCTTCTGCCCAAGATGGGGAGCTGGTGCAATACCAAGCCACAGAAGGGGGAATGAGACACCGATTTTAGGAAGCACTTTTATACTACCGGTGCTGTGCTGTGATTGGTCAAGCTATTGCCTCTCATTGGAGGAGCAGTTATACGCCTAGGATTTTGATTGGTCTTGCAAATGTTAGCCTGCATTCTGGTTGGCTGAATTTAAACAGTTGGGATAGTTTGAGACAGATTTAGGATAGTTAGGGACAGTTTCAGGATTTTACATAAAAATCTAGGTTGCAGTGTTAGAAAGAGATTAGAGAGAAAATGATCGCTATAGAGAAGACGAGTATGAGATATAAACTTTTATGTTTTTGATTATTATCTGTGATCTGGAGCACTATGTGTGTCCGGTACGGATATCTGGAGCACTATATTATATGTGTCCGGCGATTATCTGGCGCTGGGGTTGGCCGGGGGAAGGGGAATCGGTGGCTGGTGTATTGCCAGCTGCTTCTGCCCAAGATGGGGAGCTGGTGCAATACCAAGCCACAGAAGGGGGCGGGGGGATGGGTTGAGTTTGGGTCATATTCGGGTCGGGGGGCCTTGCCAGGCCCCGAAAGAGGAGATCTGCAAAGATATAGCTGGAAAAGCTGATGTTAGTACTAATACCGCTAATACCACCGCTAATACCACCATTTGACTCATCAGCACCATCTATTCCAACTGCGAAACCTCATACCAGCACGTCTTTCAAACAAATTAATTAGTTTGCCACAAACTATTCACCCAGTACCCTGTACCAATCAAAACTTTGTTATATGGCTAGACAACTTTCCATTAGGGCTACTCGAGTGGTAAGTTGTCTAGCTACAATAAAAGCTAAAGTTGATCAAGCCAACAGCAACAGAAGGGCGATCAATATGCAACAAGGCCATGATTATGAGTTAACTAGTGTTCGACCCTTATATGATTAACAGGGACAGAGCAGTGAAACTGTTGCTGTCACTGAAGGATAATCTGAAAGACCCTCTGTAATCGATGTGTTCATGTATACAGTGTCAGTATAACAGGTGTGTAATAAACTGATCAGATGAAGAGAGAGAGAGAGAGAGAGAGAGAGAGAGAGAGAGAGAGAGAGAGAGAAACAGAGAGAGAGAGAGAGAGAGAGAGAGAGAGAGAGATAGAGAGAGATAGATAGCAACGTGTTCAGAACTGATTTATAACACTGAGATGATGCACTGTTCGTACAAGGACACATGAGACAGAACAAGTCAACTGGAATGAAGAGGTTTTTATCTTACAGATCAAATCATCATGTCTTTTACGACACGGATTAATTTAAAACAAATATATGTCGAGGGTATGATATTAGATATGATATTAGGTGATTAGATTCACTACCATAGCATTTCATGACCCATTTGCGTCAATCCGAGGAGGAAACAAATGAGAGTTTCAAAAAAATGAACAGATCTGATATTTCAGTGCCCCTTTTTGCCTTGCTCGACCCTGTCTGACCACGCCCCTCGACAAGGAGGGTTGGAACAAGCCCCTCCCAAATTATTGAGACTGAATCTAACAATATAATTAATATATTTTGTAGTATATTCATTGCATTCTCTGTCTCGCCCTATTTTCAATATAACTCGCCCTTTTTTCTTCAATACCTGACAAGCTACTCCTTTCTATAATTCCCTCCTTCCTTCCTGTTTGCTCCCTGCTCCTGACAAGCGGTAACTCCCCGGGTGGTGCATCTTTTAAAACAATATATATTTGACCACTTCCCCATCTCGAAATACAGTCGGACCCCGATTTAACGGCACCCCGGGTTTTGTCGGGGTGTCAGCTAAATCGGGGTCAAATACTGTTAATTTCCTATATCGGGGGAAGATTATGCTGCCGTTAAATCGGTGTGCCGCAAAATCGGGGGCTGTTAAATCGGAGTCCGACTGTAATCAATAATTTAACGATCAACCGATCACGATAATAACTGTCAAAATAACTTCCCCAGAGGTGTGGCACTTCTTTTAAAACAATAGCTTTTTGAGACTTTGACACTTCCCTGTCTCCGTTTTGGCCAAATAACAATAATCCACAGATTCCTGTCAAAATGAGGGACAAGCAATTTAAATATTCCCCATGGTACCATTGCTATACCTCTCTGCTTTGCGGATATATGTGTGCGAGTTCAATCTCGCTCGCATGAGGTGTCTATGTCACCAACTATTCCCCTGCCTAGCTAGACTCTGTTTCACCCGCCCCGTAAAGGAGGGTTAGATAAACAACTATTCCCCTAGGTGTGGTGTTTATGTCGGAGGCGGGGATCAGAGATATGTTGGTAACTGGAGGGGGACTCCCCAAGATGCAAAATGGTGCCCTGACATACTTCTTCGGACAGAGGCTAACAGGTTTGTGCAGTCTAATCTCGGTTCACCCGACTATAGGGGGAGGGGGAAGGATAAAAGCACCGAACTGTCGAGGTGCGAGTTCAATGAACTAGGCGGAAAATTTAGCATTAATTAATATGAACTCAGTTCATATTAATTAATCCTAAATTTTCCGCCTAGTAAATCGATGGTCTAGTAAATCCATTTTATCATTAGGTGGAATAGTCAAGATCAGGGGTTAGCTAGTTATCAAGCTTGTGCTAACTACCAATCAGGATGCATGCAGTTAATAATGGAGGAAATGATTCATAATAGAATGGCCATTATATCATCTAGCTGTCACAATTCACAAAGAAAATGCTATAATATTAATTAACATATAATTATATATTAAAGAAATAATAACAAAAAGAGATTACAAGAACCGGAGAATGAAGCCTGAAAGCATGCTTTCGGTCGATCAGTCGAGCGATGATCGAACGAAGTCCCGCGACTTATCGATCGACTGATCGCTCGAAAATTCATCGTAATCGAACGACGAAACTAACCGATCGGTCGATTGATTTCTGATAGGGCACACAGATCATGATGAAACACCCTCAACTGACTAAATCTATATATAGGGTAATTAACCCCCACCCCCCCCCCCCCGCTGGTGATGGTTCATGTAGCTCTCTCTCTCTCTCTGTATGTAGTGGTATAATCTGCCAGCCTTCGACAATACGTCAGAATCCTTGCACTCTCTCCCTCACCCTCCCTATACTTTACCCCAATCCCTCTCCCCTCTCTCCCTCCTAGTATAGTGATTAGCCACTGGCTAATAGCCAGTCGTTATATAAGTAGCAGTGATAGTCGTATTTTGGGCACGACATCTGACAGAAGTGCAGTCTACAATAGAAATGATGCGAAGTCGTCTGACCTTTATAGAAATGGTTATTTGTCTAGCAACGTGGGAGGCCGCGATGCAACCAATCAAAATCCCCCATTACTTAACCTAACTAAACCCTTCCTCCCTTCCTGCAGGTTATCTCATTATTTATCCAAACACCCTTCTCCTCCCTCCTCCAGGCTATAGTTATTAAATCACACCCCTGACCCCTCCTCTTTCCCTCCCTGCAGGCTATGGTGGACTGCTGAACCACACCTTCCTCCCCCCTGGCTAGTCCCGTTATTTATTACCACACTCCCTCCCCCTGGCTAATCCCGTTATTTAATACCACCCTCCCTCCCTGCAGGCTATGGTGGACTGCTGAACCACACCTTCCTCCTCCCCTGCAGGCTATCCACATTATTATAATTAACCACACTCCCTCCTCCAGGTTATGGTGGACTGCTCAACCATGTTGGTGGGGAAGTCTGGCAGAGAAAAAGAAGAGCACTTAACCCTGCCTTCCACCCCCAGTACCTCCGTAGTCTCCTACCTAATATGGAGTCAGTAGCGGGGCAATTAATCGAGGAGGTCCGCCAGGAGTGTGGTTTACCGGTCCAGTGCTACACCCTCGCTAAACGTGCCGCGGTGAGAGTTATAGCTTGTACTGGTTTTGGTATATCCACGGAGGAGGCGGGGTATCCAGTGGGTGTTGTTGTGGGGATGGTTGAGGATCTCTTCTCGGGGATGTACCATGCGGCACTAAACCCTGCATTTGGATGGCAGCCAAGTGGGAGAGGCGTCAAGAACGCAGCACGGAACGCTGGGAGAGTGTTGAGGGAGTTGGGACACTTTGCACTGAAGAAGCGGAGAGAGGGATGTTGTGATAAGGTGGATTTATTGGCACACTCTATTAGAATTCAAGAGGAGAATAGTTGGTATACTGATGAGGAAATAGTTGATGATTTCGTAACGTTCTTCATAGCGGGGATGGAGACCACCGCCAATGTCCTGGCCTTTACTCTAGCACAACTAAGTAGGCATGAAGGGGTCCAGGAGCGGGTGAGAGAGGAGATAGAGGAGGGGAGGACAACATCTTATCTGGAGAGTGTGATCAAGGAAACCATGAGACTCCACCCTCCTGGATCCATCCTCCGACGATGCACCACTAGGGATATGAAGTTGGGTGGTTGGGATGTCCCCGCTGACTCCATGGTTCTCACGCTCCCCTGGGTGCTTGGTAGGACCAAATGGGGCCCTGATTCCCTAAACTTTAACCCAGATAGGTTCATGACGACCAGCCCCTCACCACTGTACTACCTACCCTTCCTTACAGGACCCCGTCGGTGTATTGGTGCTACATTTGCCATGCTAGAACTGAAGACGATTGTGTCAGCTGTGGTACGTCACTTCTCAATTTGCCAGCCGCTCGGAGAGGAGGAGGATGGATTAGCAGGGCCGATTAGGGGAGCGCTTAAAATGACACTTTACCCAGTCTCGGGTACTGTCCTGTCATTCAAAGAGAGGTTGTAGACAGTCAAGAACTTGATACACTCGGTAAAAACTGAAAACAGTGCATTGGCCTGACAGGTTAAAACCACATCTTTTTCTGATTGTTTCAAAAGACTGCAGTCGACTGTTTTCCAGGAGCGGTATTTTCCCCCTCTCAGCTAGGTTATATGCACTTCCATTAATCTTGAGAGATTGTATTGGAATCACTACGGTCCCTTCTTAATTGGATTAGAAGGGATGCAGCTATTATTAGATAGAGGTGTGATTCGAATCAGCTGTATTGTGGATAATGACTAGTTATAACTAGGGCGTGGACTGTGTTTCATTTAACTCGTGTGAGGGGCCAGATGTTCGCTTTTAAACAAGGAGACGAAAAATGAGAGAGAGAGAGAGAGAGAGAGAGAGAGAGAGAGAGAGAGAGAGAGAGAGAGAGAGAGGGAGAGAGAGAGAGAGAGAGAGAGAGATAGATAGAGAGAGAGAGAGAGAGAGAGAGAGAGAGAGAGAGAGAGTGAGAGAGAGAGACAGAGAAAGAGAGAGGGAGAGAGAGAGCGAGAGAGTGAGAGAGAGAGAGAGAGAGAGAGAGAGAGAGAGAGAGAGAGAGAGAGAGAGAGAGAGAGAGAGAGAGAGAGAGAGAGAGTAGAGAGAGCGAGAGAGAGAGAGATAGAGGAACGAAGACGAAGATACAGATAGAGAGGGAGGGAGAGTACAAAGTAGAGAAAGCCAGTTAAAGAAATGGAAATGAAAAATGAATGGGGGTGTCAAAGAAAGAATGACACAGAGAGAGACATTTTAGCAAGTATACGTAATAAGTAATTTAGAAAATTGCGTTTTGTGCCTTTCCATTTACTCACTTTTATTTTCACACTACATCTGTGGAAGTGTTTCAATTTGCACACTTATACCACATGTTGCATAGTTTCCACACGCTTCCACACTTCCTGGGTGGGAATACTAATTCGCTTGTGCTGCTCCATCTGAAAAAAAGAATTAAAAATGTCTTCACAGCTGTTCGTTATGTCGTGTAAATGAGTACATTAACGCACCAGCTAATTGATATAAAGTGACCTCAACTAATCGATATATGATATTCACCGATATAGTGACATTATAATTGGTCACCCTTTTTATAACTCCAGTAATGCTAGTTCAACTATATCATCAGTTGTTCATTGATGATATTGAGAGGTCTGGGCGAGAATAAAATTATCATCAGTTTGCATTTGTTACTTTATTTAGGCTTCAGCAGTCGCCATGTTACTGAAACTCACTTCCGATCGCACAGAAATAAGTGATAGATGTGATTAGATTTTTTTGTTTTTTAGACCAATATCTAAACTCTAAAAGAGAAGGTTCAATGCTCGATCTCAGATATTGTACCGACTTGTGCGGCACGTCCTCCATGAGGGATATGAAGGCTTGTGCAGCATATACCGTGGGATAATAATCTGACGACTGGCACTGCAGTGGCACACATTTTACATCAATTTGCTCTTTCGAAAGTGTTACAGAAAGAGCAGGGGAGAGAGAAGGAGAGAGAGAGAGAGAGAGAGAGAGAGAGAGAGAGAGAGAGAGAGAGAGAGAGAGAGAGAGATGGAGGAGAGAGAGAGAGAGAGAGAGAGAGAGAGAGAGAGAGAGAGAGAGAGAGAGAGAGAGAGAGAGAGAGAGATGGAGAGAGACAGACAGAGAAGAGAGAAGTAGTGAGACGAAGACATTTCGACATAGAAACACAGACAGAAAAAGCGTGTCTATTCTTGGTCATATCTTTGCATTGCACATTGTACGTACCATGTTCATCATGATTGCGGTAATTCTGCTAAAAATCTGCTAATTCAACTCTACCGTTCTTTATCCAGGGGGGACTCGCACGCAGGGTTTGTAGCCAATAAAGTGTCCTCTAAATATTCAACTCAATTAGGTTCTAATGATATCTCTTTACGTAAATCGACAACAATCTGCACACCTGCCACAGACGATAACTTTCTCTAATAGAGATTGATCAGATTCTATGACTATCTCTATCTCTCTGTCCTTCTATAACTATCTCAGATCTCTATCTCTCTGTCCCTCTACTCTCTTCTCTGGTCCTCTCTATCCGCTAATAATGAGGCCCGAAATTTATCTCCTAGCTAGTACATAAAATGGTATTCTTTGCACCTTTGACCGCTCATCATCAGTCCAGCAGCTGGCGGAGATAATAGAGTCGCTCATGATTACCCACTTCTCTGGCCACTACAACTCTGGCTACTACAACTCTGGCTATTACAACTCTGGCTAGTAGCCACAGTTGTATACAACTCTGGCTACTAGGGGTGCAACTCTGGCTATTACAAAGTCCCGCTTATAGAAGAAATATAACGCCGTATTACACGTTATTATATCGTTGTCAGGGACGTATCCTTGGGAGAAGGTGTCGGACAGTGAGACGATAGGTGCTGTGATCGACAGAGTTCTTAAGAGGTTATACCAAGAGATGACTGCAGTAGAGACCATGCAATTAGACGTTCAGTCAGATGTGGTTGGCTTGGAGAGAGGATGTGGTCCCGATGGGATTCATGTGTTCAGCTGGCTGTCAGAGTATTGGCTTGACCCATTTTCGTTTCTCGCATAAGAACTGTGGTCAAAGCATTGGCCTGACAGTCAGCTGGAGAAGCCTGTACGATATGGGGGAGAGAATGGTTGGCTTCATTCTATCCATGAGACCAAAGCAGGACTGATCTCATATTGAATTCTCGCGAGAGATAAAGACGGTGAACTGGTGGGATCAGCTTATTTGTCCTGCTAATGGTTGGAAGTGTTTCAACATGGCAATTGAGGTTGGGTCTCGGGGTCAGGTAGCGGACAGCCTGACTAGATCAGCTTCCAGGCGAGGGTTCAGAGGTAGGGGACCGAGGAAACTGGTGAAGGATACGGGGAGAGATGCTGTTCGCTGTTCCATGTGGAACTACTTCCTGTCGGCGAAGAAGGAGTGGGAGTACAGGAAAGTGGAGTAGTTGAATCAGTGGAGCCCAGTCCAAAATTCAATGTTAACCTCATTTATTCATGAACCACAATTGCTGAGAAGCTAAATTTAGTACTGAATGATAGATCTAGTTACAAGATGAACTTAAAAGAAGTTTCAGACCTCTACGCCTAAAGGTTGGAAAATTATCTGAGGTTAACTTGATCCCCGAAAACTATGTTTTTCTTGAATAGCTCGGGTGGAACGATGTCATGATTCGGTGTTCTGTTGCATACATAGGCGGGGTCGTTTGGTAGCCAGAGATGCACTCCTAGTAGCCAGAGTTGTGTACAACTGTGGCTACTAGCCAGAGTTGTAGTAGCCAGAGTTGTAGTAGCCAGAGTTGTAGTGGCCAGAGAAGTGGGTCACCGTCGCTCATAGCTTTTTTCCGGAAGAGAGAGAGAGAGAGAGAGAGAGAGAGAGAGAGAGAGAGAGAGAGAGAGAGAGAGAGAGAGAGAGAGAGAGAGAGAGAGAAAAGGCACATGCCTTACGTTACAGCAGTTACTTTTCTTTAATGTGTATAATTACAAAGTGGTAGAGCTTTTAATCTTAGGTCGCTCATTTACTAAAACTTTCCCTTTTTTCCCTTTTACATTTCCCCGCAGGCCGCAATCCTCCTTGCTTGTACTGTACTTTCGTGAAATTTTAGGCCTAATATTACATCTCTCTAACAATTAATGCACTTTATAACTGCACGGGCTTATTAAAACAAAACGCACCGTTTGTTTCCCTCCGTGTATCCATATCAACTTTTTGTTATTTGACTTTATTATTCGATTGTAATGCCAGCTGCTGCAAGATCATATCTTGTTCACCAATCCTATCACTATATCTCTAATCAGACCTTCCGCTGAGGATTCCGGTCAATCGGTTTGAGTTTATACAGCCATGTTAAAACAGTTATGCTATTGCGTATCCACTATCCTGTTCTCTGCCCTGTTTCCTGATGTAAAATTGTTGGTGAGAAACAATTAGGATCACAATATTGTGACTATTTAGTCCAAGTTTCAAATATGTATCCTAGAATTCTTGCATACACGCCTGTAAAACATAGGCTATTAGGCTCCAGGAATTTAATTAACAAAAAGTTCTCAAGGACTCTCTCTTATGATTCTAAGATACCTGTTCTTAAACCGCACATTTGCATTACTAGTAAGCCCGCTCGCCCTACGGGCGAATGTCGGGGATGGTCAATGGTCATACAGTAAACTAAGCAAATAGTGTAGTATCATTTGAAATGTTTAAAATCAGTAAATTTATCAGGTAAATTAACCACAGCGATTCTTTCGACAGAAAAACCACGGGTCCTCTTTTGCCAGGTCCTGAAGTATTTTATGAAGGAGCACATTTGCAAAATACTTTCACGTATTACTGCCATTTCTTATTAGTGCCATTGATACTTTGTTATTACGTGTGTTGACAACATTTTTTGAATAATAATCACCTCTTTTGTAGGATTCTATCACGTAGTCTATAGGCGTCAGCGCCAGTTTGGGACATATGGCTCCTCCAAACTCGCTGGCGATTGTGTTGAAGTTGAGTAGTCATGTTCACGAAACGGGGGTGAACAGATCAAATCGAGCAAACGATCAATCACACAACCGGCAGAGAGATGAATCAAGGATGCACGTGCAGTTTAAGGCTCAAGCTGGCAGGTTGCCAGGGTCCCTCTAGGGACAACACGTGCAAAAGGCCATTTCCAGGAATTTTGTGCCATATTTGGTAAAAAAACCATCACCCATCATTTCCCTATTTGCTTTAATAATAGTATGATTAGTAGACTATGTATAATGCATCATACGGTTATGGTGACTTTTCTGCAGTAATAGGGGGAAGTGAAAAGTGAACCTTAGTTTTCAGTCACAGCCGTTTGGATCACAGACCTCAGGTTCCATGGTCTCAGCTGTTAGGTGAATTGTGCACCATGCCTCAGGGTTAGCTAACTAACGAATCCCGTAAATAAGACCAATTTCTTGACTTTAATTATATGCAGCGATCTCTCTATCCTATATTTTTATCCCTCTCTTTCTTTCAAGCATTATCTTTCACTCTCTTATCTTATTCTCTGAAACTTCCTCCATCTCTCATCCTTTCTCTTTTTTTTCGAAAAAAGAGGAGAGTTGAGTAATACAGAGTGCAAGATGTAATCGTCACATTATGATACAACTGTAGCATTTTGCTGGGCTACATTAATTGGCTAGTATATGCCAGCCAGGAGCGTAGATCTTGAACCCTCCTTTTATTTACAGAAAAATGATCTTTCAAGAGATTTGGTAGTCTCCATCGATGTCTTTGAGCTTCCAGATCTTCTGAACCCTCCTTTACAATATTTGAGAGAGAGTCGAGTAAGGAAGGTCTATATAACCGGTCTTTAGATATTTGATGGGACCATCGTATACTACCTCTAGCTAAAACTCCTGTACCCTCCATTTCTCCATACCGAATTTACTAGCACTGAATCCAGCTCTTAGTCTTATTATCCTGTTTTCTTGTTGTTCTCGAACGTATAATTGCAGCATCGAGCAGTAATCGATTCTTTTCCGGTGGAGTTAAAAGAGATACAAATAGGTGCAGCACTATAACAACCGCGCTGCTTTAATTGATCCCTAATTGATCCTACTACTACATGCTGCTGCTCTTCTTCCAGTTGCTGATTCTCCAATGGAGAATCTCCATGCTTTATATCCTTTGCGATGTATCTCAACTGAACTTCACATAGCTAACAGCGATACTTAATATATATTAGCTGCGTAGGGGAATCCTTCGACGAAGAATCTTCGTATAACGATTTAATTACTCGGTGGTCGTTTAAAACGAGAGGATAAATACTAAGAGGAAGCTAGAGGACTGCATCAGGCCAATGCTCTGACCGCGGTTCTTTCAAAGAGATGAGAATAGGGTCAGGCCAATGCTCTTTAGTCGTTTCCTAGTATTTTGTCTTTTCGTCCTCTCTCTCTCTAGAATCAGATTTATTTCGAGAGCCTTATAGCCGCAGTGAAGCGGCTAAATTTCATGAATATGTGTGATTCAATATATGCGGGTACCCGGCCCACACCTTCAATGTATATTGAGACGAGGGCCGAGCTGTAAGAATAGAAAACTGGAGAAATATTATCGACACTCCTTGCTCTTCCAGCAGGGCCTCTCTCTCTATATAATATTAAATGCCGGGCACGTGATTATTATATTCAGCACCATCCTGTATTGTACATTATATTCTCCCTACGATCTACATCCCTTCTCTCCCGTGTGTTCCTTGTTGAGTAATGTGTTCCTGTATCCATAAGTGTTCGGACCATGTATATCCATTCTCCAGCAATCTCTCTACCCTACTAAAATATAGTTCGACGCGACGCGACGCGCAATCGATGAACGATCGATAAACGATCGATAAACGATCGATATCGATTGTTTATCGATCGTTCATCGATCGCGCGTCGCGTCGCGTCGAACTATATTTTAGTAGGGTAGTGGCGCTTGTACCTTGGAGAAACGGCCTTTTTATAGCTTACACAATATTATAATTCGACTTTCACTGAACGAAGAACGTTCTTATTTTGTTAGTGCGGTTAAATCTGAACCGATCTGGGCGAACTGGCGCCGCCATACAGCCACTACAAAAAGCCTGCTATTTCCTGCCTCAAAATCGTGTCGGTGTTGTATAGAGCCCACAGTAATCCTACTTTTAGGAACGTCAGATGTCCTAACATAGGGCTGATCCAAGGTTCATTAGTTAGAGAGTGAGAAAAGAATGGAGGAAAGAAAGAAAGAGAGGGAGAGAGATGGAGGGAATACAATGGGACTAGGAAAAAATTAGAGTCAGGAGGGAAATTTTACACCTCACACGAATATAATATTCCTCCAGGTTACTTAAGATTTCATAAAGCGAAATATAATATTTCTGTATTGAGCCTCCTAATTTCCTAGTGAACACATCCCCCGCCCGCCCCCAGTTGTATGATCGGTATTACCACTGTTACAGGAGAGCTAATAGTATACAAATCCACGTACATGATGTGTAGTTGCCATGTGTGTTGTTCTAAACTTATTCAGAGTTTTCCTTGTCTTGTCTGTGCACCATTTAGGAACAATTCTGACACATTTTGCAGGCTCTCTTTTTCGTCAATATATGTTGTGCATTCTGTTGTTATGTTCTTTAACCCTCGCACTGGAAGAGGGTCGAGCTAGGCAAGCATTCTGTCCACCTTGCTATTAAGTTACCAATATTATACTCTAGAATCAAGTTACCAATTGAATACTCTACTAGGGTGTATGATGTTGTGGCGGTGATAATAGAGAGCCATGTTCTACAACTCCCTCTCCTCCTCAAAACAGGGTCCTGAGGATAACAACCCTTTGGATCACCAAGAGTTTAGGATTATAATTCTTGTTTTCCTTGTCCTTGCTACCCCTCCCACCATTATCCTCAATGTTATAGTTCTTACTACTTGTAACAGGTACAGTTACTTTGTGTTATAGTGTAACACACCAAGGTTAGATCCTATACATTGGTGTGTTACACTATAACTAGTAGCTAGTGTACCCTTTGTAGGGTAGATCTATCCCATGGGCCCACTTTTTATTGGGTTGAACTATTTTGGGTGGGAGACATTTATAAATCAATTGCTTCAAATAAGTTACACTCACGCACCCAGGGGACCCACACAGCATTAGGGCTGCAACTAAGGGTCCCTTACTAACAAAACTTGAACTCAACGAAAATGTAGTTTCGCCTTGACGCAAAATAAAACCATTAGAGAAGGGTTTTCGTGCTGGTTGCTGCGGTATACCACGACCGCAAAACAGGGTCATGCGGCTTTACACTCGGAAGGAAGAAGATGAAGGAAGAGGAGAAAGAGAAGGGTGGGGGTGACTGAAAAACAAGTACAAGCAAGATCAGAGAATATCATCAGGGACAATTGTTCCTGAGATATGCTTCTTCACTAGCTTATTAAAGAGGGGTAGTGAATTGCACTGCCTGATCGAAAAGGGTAACTTATTCCACAAACTGACTGTTCTATGGAAATAGCCAGCCCTGATCGCTCTGTGGGTAGCGGGCCCATTCCTAAGTTCAGGGATAATAGCTAGTGTGGTGATATCACGACCCTCACATGATATATCAACATTCTGACGCGTGGTTCTCAACGTGGTAGGATCGATGGGTTGAATGAAGTCAGGAATGGGGATATTAGTAATACCGAAAACCAGCTTGTAAAACAATCTGAGATCATAATACTGAAACAGATACTTGAAAGGTAACATATTAAGGGTCAGGAGATGTTCCACATATGTATCATTGGAATATGAAGCTAGTGGTTCATTCCTAATCCATTTAACAGCACGCTTTTGCAACTTCTCCAGATTTTTCAAACTACCAACATTAACATTAGACCAGATTTGGTTACAGTGCTCTATCAAAGATCTCACCATAGACAGATACAGGGTCTTCTTGTAGGAACTGCGCTTCAGAAAATAACAAGTACGACGTAGTAGGTTAAATTTGAAAACCATAGAGGAATGTAAGCTCTCAACATGTGTGTTAAACTCAAGACTACCAGTGACAGTGATACCTAGATCTCGCTGGCTGTCAACATAATTTAAATAAGTACCACCCAAAGAGTAAAAGTATTTAAAGTAAGGTAAATTACTAAAGGGGTTCTGAATATAGGAAAGGTTACTAGATACAATCAAAACATGACACTTAGAAGGATGGAACTTCACCATGTTGCGTTCAGACCAGGCATATAAAGCGTCAATTGATTGTTGAAGTGATATATGGTCATTCATGCAATCAATACGACGCCATATTTTGGTATCGTCGGCATAGAGCATGATATTAGTACCCGAGGTAACCTCAGAGATGAGGTCGTTTATAAAGATCACAAAAAGAACAGGCCCCAGGATAGATCCCTGGGGGACACCAGAACTGACAGGCAGTATATCTGAGCTCTCACCGTCAACAACAACTTTCTGAAATCTCTGTCTCAGATAACTCTTCACAAAACTCAGGAGATTA
Organism: Hormiphora californensis; assembly: GCA_020137815.1. Classification (NCBI taxonomy): domain Eukaryota; kingdom Metazoa; phylum Ctenophora; class Tentaculata; order Cydippida; family Pleurobrachiidae; genus Hormiphora; species Hormiphora californensis. The sequence goes on from CM035352.1 coordinate 7,655,771, forward strand.
CCCTCAACTCCAAAAACATGCTTCAATTTGCTGAGTATTAGGTCGTGGTTACACGAATCAAAGGCACGTGAGAAATCGAAATACACCACATCTGCACGTGCCTTGTTGTCTAATACTTCAGCAAGATTGTGGGTGAAGGGTAACATCTAAGTAGTACAGGATCTACCTGCTAGAAACCCATGCTGGCGATCATCCAGGTTAGGATAACAAATCTCTAAAAGTCTCGGCTTAACAAGCTTCTCCATAGTCTTGGCAACAAGAGAGAGTAAGGATATCGGTCGGTAATTACTAACATCCTTTCTATCTCCTTTTTTATAAACTGGGACAATGGAGGCCAGTTTCCAGGGGGTGAAAAGGGGGTGAACCAGTTACTACGGGTTAGTAATAGTAACAACCAGTTACTACATTCTCTTTCTTTTCAAAGCTCAGGATGGCATTTTAAAAGAAAGCAGTTGCCTACAGCAATAATTACGTGTTGACAGTTGACAGTTTCTCAGAAGACGTAATCCCCCTCCCATCCCCCACCCATTATAGCATTCATCGTGACTTATTGTCTCTGATTATAATACCTCTAAACCGGTTCATTGCCAATCATTATCAAACTGACATTGACAAGACAGCTCTATATCTAAAAGTTCTAACACATTCGTGGGGGGTCAAACAAATCATAACGTAACTTCAGACTAAACAAATCATAATTTAATGCCCCCACTTCACCCCAGGTCAATCAAATCATAACGTAATTCCCCTTTCTCAGGTTAAAAAGAGTTCAAGCGCACTACCTGGTGATCAACACAGCCATAGCAGATCTCCTAGTGGGACTTATCTCAAACCTGTCCCTCATTGCCGGTATTGCAACGTGTCTTCATATTAACAAATATCACACCCTAGTGGATATTTGGACTTTACCATGTCACGTGATCGGACCTCTCTCGACTCTATTTGTATACGCCTCCTACATGACTCTCTCCTGCATTGCACTAGACAGATGTTTAGTTGTGATATACGGTGCTCGATACAAGATAATTGTCACGCCACGTGTTATAAAAGCTTTAGTTACAATATCCTGGACGTTGTCCACACTCCTGGCCTTCCTTGGGCCACAAGTGTTTGGTTTGGATAATATCTACTCGTTCTACCCCCCTGAATCAATGTGTGTGGTGGTAGTGAAGGACAAGGTAGTGAATGATGTGGTACATGAACAACAAGGGGGAGAATCAGGGGATGCAGAGCACCAGACACTCCGTGATGAACGGTTCTCTATAATGGAGAGTGTAATGAGCATGTACCTACCCTTCATTGTTCTTGTGACGTCATCGCTCATCCTAATCGTTAATCTCCACCTCCGGAAGATAGGACAGAGGAGCGATATTGTGAAGCGGAGTTGTCAGACGGTGTTGCTTGTAATGTTAGGATATGTGGTGTGTTCCACTCCCTACGCGGTCACAGCTCTCCTTCACACACAGATAACACCGGAAATGTACTTGTTATTTCGGTTTCTGCTCCAGGCACACTGTCTTTTTAATCCGATTATATACATTTTCAAGGATAGAAACTTCCGGAGGGCCATGTCTATGAAGAGAAAGAGAAGGAGTAGTTGGATGAGGAGGCAGGATAAACGGTTGCAGTTGCACAATAAAGTGTCAAGCAACAGTCTTGATAGCACTGTGTTAAACACGGCGAGGAACACTACTGCCGTGAAACATTTACAGAGTGTTACTGAAAATGGACAAATTTAAAGAAGATATATATTTTGTTTTTTGTACATGTTAAAATCTAAAAATCTATTTACAAATCTTGGTATGAGAAATATATTGTCTGCGTGTTTCAGTTCATATGTAACATGATAAAACTTGTCAAAGACAACACGCCAACTTCCAACTGTTCAAATCAGCTCCTCCTAGACTGATGGTTATATCATCATCTTCCTCTAAGACTGGTGTGGTGATCATCAGCTCCTAGTGGTGATCATCAGAGAGTGTTTTCTAGGTCCAGCTTAGTGTCAATCGCAATACACCGTCCATTGGGAAGGAAGGAGGGATCGGCTTTGTTGAACTTTTGAAGCACCTAAAACATGGGGGATAAATTACTTATCGCTGCTTGCATATGCAGTTTACTAACAATTCAATGATTCCAACTATACTTTCCCAAGGCTGTCACATACTCTCAACTGCAACCTCAAAAACAAAACCAAGCGAAAACCTCATATAAACAAACCTCATTTTCGACGGCACTAAATTTGCCGGTGTGTTCCTGTAGATAAAAGAAGAAGGTGATATAGCTCCACATGTTGTGATCTCTATCCACGTGACTAGCCCAGGATATCCCATTACTGGTTAGGTTGTCTTTGGAGAGCCCGCACACTGTACAGAGTGTTGTCATGTCCTTCAACGCCTTCTCTCGCTCCGCCTGGGTGGTATTACGGGGTTGGAGACAACTTCAAAATATGTAGTGGGGGGATGTAGTGCTACCATATCGTCAGAACATATTGTTGGGTGTTCTAGAGTAGAGAAAGGGTGGGTAGCTCTCATATCTGCCTAACAAGCACTAGTATAGTATTAACAAGAAAACGATATAGTGGTATCAATACCTTTAGTTGTCTGAATCCATCGAGGATAAGAGAAGTAACGACATTGAGACCGATGATAGTAAACAGAATCCAGAAACTGGCATCAATTAGCAACCTCATCCACAGGTCGTTAAAAGACGTCCTATTGGTCCAACTGGGGGAGAGGAAGGGGGAAGGTGTTAGATTCCAGATCAGATAAATGTTAAAATGTTAGCAGTTTGATTGTGGTTATCACTCTATACAACCACACTGCAAAACACACAAAGCGGGCCAGCAACACAAATGCTCATACTAAAAACACAAAGCTGCTATACAATCACACTGAACACATAAAGCTGCTACACAATCACTGCTCACACTGAAAAGTGAAAACACGTCTAGCTGCTAGCGCTCACACCTATAATTGTGGCCCCCGCTCGACGGGCGAAGGGAGTTCTTTAACACAGTAACAAGGCACTGTCCGAGCGTCTCACAATACTCCATCTTATTCTCGTTGAACATGTCCCGGAAGAAAGAGAAGTAGATGATAGCGTAGATATAAGTGATTATCACCGCGAATGGTACACACACCTGAGGGAAGGAGGGAGGGTGTTGTTGTTGTAATCACCTGTAGTTGTGGCCGCCCCCAGTTTCCCGGAGAGATTTTAGAAGGACGGTCGAGAAGCACTCCCCAAAACTACCGCAGTACTCCATAAGGGGATTGTAGAAGGAGTCACGGAGAAGCAAATCGTAGATAATGGCGTAGGCGAAGGTAATGAATAGGGCAAAGGGTATACAGAACTGAAACATGACCGTGGTGACCCGGGGAATAGGAGAGAGACATGCAGGGGACTGGGAGAGAGACATGCAGGGGAATAGGAGAGAGTAATGAATAGGGCAAAGGGTATACAAAACTGAAACACGCTCATGGTGACCCGGGGAATAGGAGAGAGACATGCAGGGGAATAGGATCAATCACTATTAGGCGGGGAATAGGAGAAAGACATGCAGAAATTGGGGATCAAAGCGGTGATGATTCGGACATGCGTCATGCAATGAGAGGTGGCTTAACCGAGGTATCTTAAATTGCGAAGAAATGGATGCCATGCCAAAATGAATTAGGAAAGCGGCAGGTGAGTAGAACTTCGCTCCTAATAAAAGGCTGCAATAAAAGGCTGCAATAAAAGGCTGCAATAAAAGGCTGCAATAAAAGGCTGCAGAAAAAGGCTGCAATAAAAGGCTGCAAGGGATCACGTATCCAACCAGACTAAAGCGGGGGATAGACCGAATCGTCCTCCCCTAATAGTGTTTCGTATCACGTATCGGCTGTAGTGAGACCGAATCACCCTCCCCTAATTATAGTGATTCGTGTCACGTATCCAACTAGACCATAGGCAATAGAGAGAGACCGAGATAGAGAGCGAGTACGAGTGAGAACTGAGAGTGTGAAAAATCAGAATCACGGCATGGTATCACGTACCATGGTATCCTCTAATGAAAAGCGGTTACCAATTGGCAATGAGACCTCATCGGTCCCGATACGTGATTCTCTACCGCTATGTATTCTCATAATCAGTAATCACGTATTGGCACCGATTAGGTCAAATTATAGGTAACCGCCTTTCATTTAATTAATTAGAGGATATCATGAAACGTGATACAATACTTGATTAGTCGTCCATGATTCGGATCTCTCACTCTCACCTCTCTAACTCTCTATCTCCGTCTATCTACCGCCTATGGTTTAGTTTGATACCAGGCGATCAATGGCTACCAGGCGGGGACTGGGGAGACATGCAGTATCTGTGATCAATCGCTACCAGGCGGGGACTGGGGAGACATGCAGAAATTGGGGATCAAAGCATTGATGATTCGGACATGCGTCATGCGAGGTATCTTCAATTGCGAAGAAATAGATGCCATGCCAAAAGGAATTTATAGGAAACCATGCAAATCTTGGCGAACAAAGCTGTTGTATTGACATTCCCGAAACTCCCCAAAACTTCCCAGTTCCCTCCCCTAGCCCCTCCCTAGTCCTTCCCCTCCCTAGTCCCTCCTTCCCCTCCCTAGTCCCTTCCTTACGATTAGTTGGTCAATGTGAATGGTAGCACCCTGGATAACTCTCCTCAGCAGGTCAAACAGTGTAGCAATATGGAACAGGTGAATACAGTACATCACACCATCACTCCTGAAAGTTACAATCAGATCAGGAATGGAAATATTGGTAAATCGGGGCCCGGTAAATCGGGGTCCGAATGTACATATTATCTTCAATCGGAATATTTTGGGAAATATGGTTTATGATGTGGCGTTATTTGTAAACTGTAACCCCTCTTACCATATTCCTAGACCACTGCAGATCAGTAGAGCGAGCAGGTAGAAATGGTAGAAGGCATTCCAATTGATTGCCATTTTCTTGGAGGGGTTGAAGCGTATTGAGATGCGATGGTAGTTAGCCACAAAGTAACTGATACCCAGGAAAGATACACGCCATCATGTGAACGATACCCAGCAGTATCAAGCAGAAGTAGAACCCTTCTGAGGGACACACCCCTGTGTAGGTTCGATTCACATTCTCAGATATACACTTGCTGATGTGCACCGGGATTTCGACTTGTCTGTTCTCCGCTGTTTGTTTTGCGTAACTCATAGTCCACCCACTCACGCTAACAACCACAACTGCGAGAAGGGAATGGTATCAGGATACATCAATTATACATTATAGGGCGTGAAGAGTGCGTTACTAGTGCGTGATCATTGCGTGATAAGTGCGTGATAATTGCGTGATATAATTATTAGTATAACGCGTTATGTAATCACGCTGGTTATAAAGCTCACCTGCATGAATAGAGCCAATAAAAACACCAACCAATCCCACCATATCTCCCTCTTCATGACCCAGTGAAGTAATGGGATCGCCGTGAAATACCTCTGATGTATCATGTCTTCAACGATCTGGAGAATTAGACATGTTTTTTTGTTATTGTGCTCTGGGAATATGCAGGTCCTGAACAAACTCTACTAACTAGAGATGAATTCAAAATGAACATCACACCGCTCCCTGGTCTCACCTCACTACTCCACATTAAAAAGTCTCGTTGTTTATCGAACTTTGATTTTCTATCCAGACCCCATTTTAGCTCCTCTTTTATCTTATTCCGGACTCCTCCGCTTTTTGGCATGGGATAGTACACCTTCTCTAGATGCCCCTTCCACTGGATTTCAACACTACCCACCTGGGAAAGGGATGAAAGTTAATGGACGAGTCGACGATTATAACTTTTTCAGTACTCAGTAGTCACTAGTCAGTAGTCAATGACTGCTGAGTACTGACTACTAGTCATACAGGTCACAATACAATAAACTAGCATCATACTCGAAACGAACAAAAACTTACCTTAAGTTTTTGTGATATTTCATCATCCAGTTTCCCGACATAATCCCTCTTTTCCAAGGAGCTGATCTTCTTCAACAGAGCATACCCCTTGAAGGCAGCAGTCTGGGCCTGCTCCCCTCCCTCCGAACCCAGGAGACCAAGGTGAGCATTTATCTCACATTGTAATGTTCTAATGTCCAACTCTTCCCGGATCTTCTCGTAGAATTCTTTTAGCATGTTGGATTGTTCAACAAGGGTCGAGAGAAGGGAGTAGCAGTTAGATTTTATCTCTTGGGCATTCTTGTGGTCGTTCGCTGCAGGGAGGGAGGGCGTGTTAATAATGAAATACAGTCGCACAAGAATTTAGTTGGCAATCTGTCCATCTGAATTATAACGTACGTTATAATTCAGATGGACAGATTGCCAAATAAATCCTTGTCATTTTCTAACCCTAGCCTTCCTTTACGGGGCACGGTGAGACAGGGTCGTCACGGTCACGGCAACTAAATCACGTACCGGGTGCCTCAGAAGCAACAATAGAGTTCAGTATCTCCACTATATCATTCTCTATAGCAGTCTCTTTAGCAGCATCATTTGCAGAGATGAGTGAGTTGACAGATCGCATTGTATCAATTAGTAGCTCACCCGACCTTACACAGTGTAACAGTCTGATTAACATGACCTGAAAAAGATGGGGGTGGGTGATGAAACTAGGGAATTAATACGACCTGAATGAAGCGGAGTGGAGTTGGGGGTTGGTAGGGAACACTGAACTGGGGAATCAAGAAACATCGAAATCACATTAGAGAATATGGTTGCACCGGGAGAGGGAAAGCAAAGCAACCCATATATTGAAATAGAAACCATTGCAACCAATACACTCTACCTACCAAGAAGTTGTGAGACATGAGTTTGTTGTCCTGGAGCCTCAAGTAATTCTGCATCTCTGTATACTGCCCATCACACATTGCCCCTACCAGCTGTACTGATAACCTGATTATTGAGGTTGAAGACACGATCCCAACATCCTCTAGTGAACCTTCAATACCAGCCCGATCCCGCATCGCTTGGATCATACATAACTGGCTGTTACCTAGTGGGTGAAAAACAGTTAAACATTTGGGTACCTAGCTATAACCTGACAAAGGTCAAGGGTGAATTAAACCTGCTTCTTGGACATTATAAGTACAGTTCCCCTCCCATCCTACCTTCAATAGCTGCCACAATATTTCCAGCACACCACTCGAACAAGGGTTCATCATTAGTCAAACAGAACTCCCTCAACCTGCTCTGGGTCGTTGGTATTTGTAGGAGACTCAACATGCACTGTGTAACAGCTTCTTGGATATTATCGTTATCACATGTTGTCATCAGGCTCCCAGAGCCTCAGTTAGGCCCATTTGTAGGAGGGATGCAGCGGGGGAGTTCTGGGGGAGAAAGGGATGTTAGAGATCAGGTGGTTTCAAATGTGAGGTTTAAAGAGAGAATTTTAAATCTTTTAAGAGCAAAAACACATTCCCACAATTACACGTATATTTAGCTCAGCAAAAGAAAAAAAGAAGGGTGCAATTTATGCTGAAGTTTTTAATGAGAAAAATTGGTTTATTATTTGCCTGAAAATATTAGCAGAGTTACTGGGTTAGCGTTTTGACTCACTAGGTTTGTGTGAAAATATACTACTTACGGCAATTTTGAACTTTTCTTTCTTCATCATATCCCCAAGATCGGCTGGGGCTTGGTCCTTAAAGTGGATTAGGGCTTCAAACATGCTCATACAAACACACAAACCAATCAACAAACCAATAATCAATAGGGCTTTTTCAAAACAAAATCAAGTGATTCACAACAAGACGTGGAAAACAATTAGCAATTCTTACCCGAGTTCTGTTGCTATCCTCCGCCAACACGGCAAACACATTGATGAGACGGATTGCAGTGTAATCTGAACAGTCTCCGTTCTCTATTTTGGTGATTATTTTGGAGAGTTGGGCTACTGGTTCATGGGTGTCATAGTCGTCTTCCTAAAAAAATTGAGGGGGGTTTATAATGATGACTGATATCCAGCTTAAAGGTCGGCACGTTAAACTTAAATTATTTTAATTGCTTTAATTGATTTACCGTATCATCGCAGAACGGTGCGAAGTTCATCAGTTTATCGTCGTCGCTTTTTAAAACTTCATCAAACATGATAATTCCTAGACTCTTCAATTCTTCACTGATCTTAACTCCCCTTCCATCTTTCTCTGTCTCAGTTACCTGTGACAACATGTTAGAGCACATTTTGGCAACATGTTAACTATTAGCACATTTTGGCAACATGTTAACTATTAGTATATTTTTTGTGGTTAGCACACTTATACACCTTACCAGTTTGGTTTTGCTAGTTATTAGTTCGGTCAAGGAAAACCCCTGGTGCTCAAGCTAGGGAATTCGATACATGATATCAATTGTCACATGATGCCACACATGATCTCACACATGACGTCACACATGATGCCACACATGATGCCACACATGATGTCACACATGATGTCACACATGACGTCACACATGATGTCACACATGATGTCACATGATATGACGTGACTAACCTGAATTAAAGTTGACACGATTGTTTGGAAGGCATCGTTCATATTACATTCCTTGTTCTCTCGCATTATCTTCTTCGTGTACGCCTCCTTCAGTTTGTACCCAGTCTTCTTTAGCATCAGATCCATGACATCATTAATTTCCTTGTTAAACTGCACTGGCTTCTCAACCTAGTAATATATACGGGGGTTAGGAAAATACTGGCTTACTAAATATGTAATAGCATGGGGTCACGGGGTTAGGAATAGTGGTGTATAATATTGGACATGAAACAGCTCAGGGGTTTACGAAAAACGAGCGAGACTATAATACGAGACTATAATACATACCGATTGGAGAAGACCAGTTCCCTCTTCAAACTGGTACATCCTGTTATCTTTATCAGAGAAGTAGAAATCAGAGAGATCGTTGATGTTCAGTGTGTTCACTGCCTCTATAGCTTCGAACAGTAGAGTCCACAGCATGGAGTTGAGGAATGGAGATACGAACTTGGCGAATTTGCAGAGTTGTTTTACAATATTAAACCTATCGACATCTTTAATCGTCGCCTCAACCTGAACAGATATACAATGGGTTAGAAGGAAACAATAATTATTGCAATGCGTTATTGGGTTAGGATGAAACAAAGATGAGGGGTTATTGAATTATGAAGTAGCTCCATAGAAGACCAAATAATGATATTGCATGAATGATGTGAAGTGTTTACCATTTTCGCAACTTTTCTGCCAGTATGGTCAGTGGTCGTGAGTGAGTCGTGAAGGAGGAATGGTGGTATACCCACCAGATCTCGGTCTGATGAGAACACGTTGGTGACAATCGGGCAGAGAACGAAGAAGATGTAGTCGTAGTAACAGACCAGATCCTTCAAGACGGGGTCCACATCCTCTCTGCTTCCTAGCAACTTTATCTGAAAGGGAGGGAGAGGGGTAGTAACTTACAACTAGACACTACTCCCTCTCTTATCGCGATGAGAGTTGTTGAGTAAGGGGTCGACCCCTTACTCAACAAGATGAGAGAGGGTCAAGATTGTCACAATTTGCATTGCTCGAACAAAACAAGTCAAATGATGACTAATCACTTATCTAATAAGTAATAGGACAAGTACCTGTGTACCGAGATCTCCCAGCACGTTCAAATACGACATCTTCTGGCTGGTTGTACAATTCCGAAGGTTCTTTGTCACTCTCTCAACCAGAGTTACACCCTCGTTAATATACCAAGCCAAATCCTTGCCTAGCAGTTGCTGAGGGAAGAGGGACATCGTTAATATAGTAAGGAGCGACAGGTCAGTTACTGAAAATATATTATTGATCATCTTCAGTTCATTTCTTAGCAGCCAAAAGGTGATAAATTACCAAACCAAGATCTCTCTCATTATGGTTCATGCAATGAATTATATAGCGAGGATTCCAGATCGCTACGTGCAGGTCGTGCACGTGTCATGGTTCATGCACACCTTACCATTAACCAATACACTGCCGACTTTCTACACCGACTCTAGATGTATATATTGGTATAGTATACATTGGTATAGTATACATTATACAAGCCATTTGAATTGAAGCGTGGAGACAGTGTCAGGCGACTCAACAAGTCATGCACACTACACCAAGTTAAGTTTGTGTTATGGACCCTTCTGTCAGAGCATTAGCCTGACTGATAGATCATTTACCGCACACCAAACGCCACAGCTCACGCACACACACGGTTCACAGTCACGCACTTTTGATCAGCTGACACACACGCCTTACCATATCTATTAGAAAGTCTTCTGCTTTAAAATTACACTGTATAACGGACAATTGTCAACTACTTAAACTTAGTTAACTGCATATTTTAATGAGTTGTATGACTTTAGGCCCCGGATCTTACCTGTCGTTCCACAACGCTGATTGACTTAATGTAGACGTTCAGGACGAACTTGGACAAACAAGTGAAGTAAGTGATATCATTCCTTGCTGCTCGAAGAAGAGGAAACACTGTTCGAAGCTGGTACTGCTCCTTGCAAATTGTCTCAGTGGATTTCGCATCGCCCACCACACAGCATGCCATTAGGGAGATCATTTGTGTGAAGTAGAGTCCCTGCCAGCTCCTGAAAAGGTTCACAAATGTTAAATGAGCTATCAAGTATTAAATAGCCATGGATAAATATTTTTGCACACCGCTGACCGCGAACCAGGGACGGAACTGGGACTCTGGCCCACCGCGTCAAGGACATGGGTAAACCCCACAAGCAGGGCTCAGTTGTGTAGGGGCGGGCGTGGACGCACAGTCAGGCGTCAGCTCCTATCCACCTCTGTCGCAGACGTGCCCGAGACGCAAAACTTTTTTGCAAACTTCGAAATGTTCCTTTCGAAAAAATGTTCCTTTCAAAATTTGTTCCTAGCGCCGCGCGGAAGATTTTAATGCGCGTCATATGACTTGTTTTGCGCGTTCATTATAAATGAACCAATCACATGATCGTATTTCAATCACGTGACAACGCCGCGCATTCAATGACTTTTCGAAAATTCAGCTCAGTTGTTTTTTCGTTGCGTAAAAAAATCACGCAAAATGTTTTGTTTTTTTACCGTGTGTTAGACAGGAGATCCTCCTTATTGAGACCGAGTAGACCATCAGGCCTCTTCTCAGACAACTGGTCCACATTTAGAAGGTTCAGTTCACTCAGCGAACCATCCTCCTCGATAAGACGGCCATTCAGCTCACTCCAAAACTCTCGAATTAGCCTGAAACAACAAGCCGTGTTAGTTAAATCAACCAAATATACATTCAAACAAGTTCATTACCTGAGGACGTATGTTTGATGTTTGCATAAGAAGTCTGTCGAGTCTTCCATGTCGATCATGTTCTCGATTATGGCGAGGTAGAGGTAGCTGTATCGAGCCTTTTTATCAATCTGGTCGGGTGTCGCCGTTACGCTCTCCATTATCAGGTGGAATAACGCTGAAGGGGTAAAGAGATAAACTTTGGGTTTAGCAATTATTGACACAGTTGTAAATCAGCTACCCCAACTCTGATCGAATGGGTCATATACGGTCTATCGTCCTCAAAGGGTTTAAAAGAACAGATAAGCAACTTTACATACCTAAGATTTCATCTTCCTTCACATTCAGACTAAGATTAGTGTTGTCTGTGAATATCTCATCGAGAGCAAAAGCCTTTGCTTGCTCCAATTTCCCTTCGGTGTCAATCTCTTCAACATCATGCACTGACAAGATTTCCTTAAAGTGCTCCATAACATTATCTTGTCCCTGTTCCAGTCCCGATACAACAACCTGGAGATAAAATTGTTAGAAAACTACCTGGTTTAAGTTTATGGCTGGTTTCTCACCTTCAGCAATCTAAAACTCTCAATCTTTAGATTTAGAAGTTTCTGGTTCACGAAACTGTTAGCTTCGGTTGGCAGGAAAGTGGATGATATTGTTGTTTTGTTCGCTAGCACTATCCGTATTATCTCTTGCACGGTACCAAGGTTGAAGACAAATGTTTGCATGGTTCGATTTATGCTGTTATCGTCATTGAGACAGGAGTCTCTGAGGCTGTTTAGTGCTACAATCACACTGTCCAATAGATCCTCTCTGAAGGAACAAGAGTTAGTTACAGACCCAATAAGCAGGACAAGTACAGGAGTGAGAAGATTGATTTACAAACGGCAACTGTGGTTGTTAGACTTACGAGAGGGGGTCTGTGCTGAGTCGCTTAATGGTCAGAAAATTGTTTGTTATATCATTCCGCACCCACAGCGACTCCTCCGCTACCATAATCCTTGTCTTGGGCAGCACCCCTAGTAACTTGTGTATGGGAGAGAAGAGGAGGACCATCAGCTCAGTGGCTCTAGTTGTCAGATAGTCAGCCTCATAGTTGAGAGTGTCCAGTACGACCTCCATAATGTCAGGGGTCTCGGAGAACAGGTAGATGTCAGAGAGGATGTCCTCTAGGAATTCTGTGAATGTGCTGCAATGGCTAGAATTGAGGTCCTCTCCCTGGACTATCTCTGTCACGGCCTCCGGTAGGGTCATTATCGGGATCACGTTCTGTACCTGTGGACCGTGGGAAATAGGAAAAAAAGCTCCAGATAAAACTGTCAAACACTTTCAATAACATCACTTTAAAAAAACAAGAATTAGGGAACAAGGAGTGGAAATTATTCACTTACAGCATTGGTAATGTTGATTTGGAGCATCTTCTGTTCATTACCACCTGTTAAATCATACAGTGCAGTATGTAGCGGTGACATAACTTTGATCCAGAACTGTGTTAGACAGTGCCAGAATGCGAGATGAAGTGTTTCCAGAACTCTCTGTTTGATAACATTACACTTCCGGTTTTCAGGCAGGTTCCGGAACCTGATGGAGGTGCAGTGGATGAAATATTAATACGATCACCAACAGTAAATAGATCTTCCAATTGCAATGACTATAATAAATGTTGGATTTATTTTAGCACCCCCTACCTGAAGATGGTTCGGAATACAATCAGACTGTTTTCATCTTGATCATCCTCATAGTACTTGTCCAGTGTGCCATCCAACCATTTTATTAGAGCCTTGATGTACCTGGAAAATTGATGTTTTATTTCTGCTGAGTCAATAACCAAAGTGCAATTTTCAAGAAACACATAGTGGAATTCTGTCTAGATTCCACCCAACGCTTATTCAATTATGCAAGTGTACCCAAATGTGGGTAACTTAATGCAAGATATTAAAATCCTCACCTTTCAAGTTGGATGGTGCTCATTGTCAGTTGATCCTTCCTGAACATGTACTCAACCAACATAATGGCACTGTTCTTGAACTGATTTATCTCCTCCTCTGCAGTCACCACGTGGGTATTATTCTCAACATACTTCAACAGCCACTTCTCCAACACGGCATACATGTCACGGGTTGTCTCCTTCCTCTCCAGGGCCCTCTTGTGTTGATATGACAACATCCGGGGCTCGAAGCTAGGCTCCCTGGTGTTATGGTCGATATGTGCAGCGATCAGGATCCTGATATAAACAGACCGGATTTGGACATCAATCTCCTCGTTAGTGATGACATCAATACATTCCGTCTCGCTAAACATGTTGAGATTGTTTACTATCGTCTCCTTGGCCATCATATTCCGTCCATACATGAGGTTCCTGATTAGCTCCAGCTGCCCTAGCCACTCCTTGAAGGTGTCTGCGTTGGTTGTCTCGCTTAAATCGACTACTGGGACCCACTTTTGTTTAACCTGAACACTCACAATACCCCCTGCAGTGTGCTGAATCTTGTACATGCGGGATGCAAAGGCTGCTTTGGAGAAGAGGGCCCCGATGATAATATTCTGGTTAGCTGTTACTGCCTGCTTTTTACATTTGCACAACTTCCTCAGCACCTTCAGACAGGTCCCCGTACCAAGGTTGATGTAATCCTTGACGAGCCGCTCAGTGATATCACTACTGATAACAGAGACTAAATTCACATTGTCCCTGATAACGTTGAAGAAGGCGTCCAGTCCACTATCGTTAAAAGCCAGAGCCCTCACCAGCTCCTGGCCCTTCTCTCCAATACTGCTGTGGGTGTGTTTTACCATGCCTCGGATCAGCACCACCAACCATTCAACAGTCCTTTTGAAACCCACATCCTCTCCCATTCGTGGGAGGAGAAGGTGAGCAATGTTGAAGCAGAGATCTGTGATACCCATTGACATGCAGCTCTCATAAACCTCTGTCTTCTTCTTCACATTCTCTAGGTACCCGTGAATCTCCTGTACTGCACCAATAATTTGTTCCGTGTGGTGAAGAGTCATCTGTCCCTCCTCACACCGCTCCTTTATCACCTTCAACAGGAGCTTGTACCCGAGGAGTTTGAATAACCGCTGTCGCGTCTGCACATCAATCTTGTGGATGTTCAGAACATCAGTGTGGTCTCTGTGCTCCGTACACACGATCTTCCTTGTCGTTCCCTCGAGTGGCCCAAAACTAAGCCAAGATTTCCCAGAGAACATTTTCAAACAGTCCCCTGATTTTATATCCAGGCTCTTGATCTTGATCAGGGACTTTAAAGAGACATGATCAATCTTTGATGGGAAGACAGCCTTTTTACCGGTGACAAAGTTGGTGAGCGTCACATCTTGTGCAGTACCGCTACCGGACGATATTTTGATGGGACAGGAATATTTTGCCTTCAGATTTTCCACAACCCAATATCCTGAAGCTGCGAAACTCATGTGTTTTGAGTTGATTTTCTCTGCTTTTCTCAGCACCAAATCTCCCTCTGCATCCATCTCGAGGAACATGTTGAGTGATTTGTTGTAGAACTGTACTAAATCCCCGCCTAGTACCGTGTTTTGTGTGAGGGAGGTCTCACTGACTTGGGAGAAGTGCTTGCTTTGGGTCAACTCCTTGTAAAGCTTGATAGAGAAACCGCCACCCTTGGGTCCAATAAACACCTCCCTCAGACTCGGGTAGAGAGTGCTAACGGGGTTCAAATCTCGAACACTCGTTTCAATAAATCCATCAGGATCGCTGTATAGGTTCACAAAATCCGAATGGTTCACCGGGTCACCCGGGTCGTATCCATCCACCGCCGGTAGAATTTTGAAACGGCTATGTTTGCTAGGGTCACAGTCCAGGTAGCATGCAAAGTTTCTCGCCTCAGTATGAGAGGTTCGTTTGGGCGAGGCTGTCATTATTTTCCCTGAGTACAAGTGGAAGAGCTGGATTGTATGGTCGTATCGAACAACTCGGCCAATATAACGGTTCAACCGCTTCTGGTTGTCCTTTTCCTCTCGTTTGTGGTTGTTTTCGAGTTCTAAAATTCGGTTCCAGTTTAACTTTTTTCTCATCAACTCCTCTTTCAACTCCTCCAATGACTCGTACCTGGGTGTGGATAGAGGATGTTACAGTGAATGCTTATTCAAATAGGCATATTAGTAATAAGTAGTTATTAAGGATTCTGCAGATCTGATTAGCCAATTAGGCTTGTCAAATCGGAAATAGGACCAAGTATTCACACTACTCGTGGCACGAGTAGTGTGCGGAGAGAAAGAGAGAGAGGCAATGTCAAAATATGCTGAATGGGTGAGCCGTTAACGCTACTTACTCATATGGAGGCATGATCCGGAAACAGCCACATGTCTTTACACAACAGAGTTCCTCTGGCATATCTCTGTTGTCCATTGGCATCATAAACATGTTCGACACAGCCTCACTGCTGTAGTAGGAGCCCAGCATCGAACCCACCTATAGAGAGAGAGAGAGGGGGGGTTAGGGAGATAATTACAATCTGATGTTGTTACCGGTGCGTGGTTATATGTTTCTGAAGAACCTTGAAACGGTCTAGTACAGTACATAAACACTGGGGAGCTATAATTTAGGTGAATATATATTTTGTACATCTGAAAATTCTCAAGAACTATAAAAGAGAGCTCTCCCTTACTTACGATATACAGTACGTGTACGTGAGGCCTCCTAATATAAAATAGGTGCACCTACAGTATGTACCACTAACCTGAGTGAGAAGGACGGTGTCCCATACAACTAACCTGGGTGAGAAGGACGGTGTCCCCATACTACTAACCTGGGTGAGTAGGACGGTGTCCCCATATCGCAGATGGGTCTCCTCCTTGCTCATTATATCTGCAGTATCAATCCATTCTACATCATGCTATAATAACTAGGAGAAGTTACCACAGGAGTATCACCATGATGTGAATTTAGTTATGGACCGGAAAGTAGAAACTAAAATATCAAAAAGGAATTAGAAGATATAAAAGCACTAAATAAAAGCATTGCCGAGGTCGGGGTAATTTGTTTTCTGTCTCTTATTGAATTTTATAAGAAGCGGATATAGTCATTACCGCTCCAGCACTCAAGACGACAGTAGTGGGTAGTTTGCCTTGTACGTCCCCAACTCACACACACACACTGCACTGTTGCAGAGACCGTCAATTAGGTGCCGTGCCGCACACACTCACATCCTGGAGCAGCTTTCTGCAGCTAGTGACGCGAATATTCTCACTGCATGCACACAATTCACGGTTGCAGGAACGTGATACTAAGTTTAAATGCACACAGTTTATCAACGGCAAACGAACAACGGAAATCAGAATTATTTTTGGGTATGTCTGGTGTCTGCAACATTTTAGTAAGAAAAAAAGAACACATATGTTGACAGACGGTGATACAAACTAACAGCCGCTACTAGGTGCTCCTTCATAAAACACAACGTATGGGTCACGGTGAGTTACCTCTTTCTGGTATCAGCTATTGATGGTAGTGACAACAACAGAAAATGATTTGATATATCTCAGTTTGAAAAGCAGAATAAAGGCGTATAGGATGGCACAAACCCGTTGCATCTATGCAAATGCGGAGCAACATACGCATGTCATGGGTCAGGGTATTTCAAAATATTCATAGTGTATCCTCTCGGTTCTCAGCTCTCTCTCTCCTACCTTTGTTACCAGAATCGTAATTTAAATTTCATACACACAATGCAAATTAAGAGAAAGCATGAGAAAATGATGATATGTTTCATTGCAACAGAAATGTATTGTGTACCAGACAAGAATAGAAAAGTTGGGAATTTTATGAAAAGTGCAACTCAATTGGTAAGCAATCAAAAAGCAAGCGTTCACTACTGATCAGTGTACAGGTATCTCGGTATAATGAGATCCAAATAGCAAATGAACTCTCCCAATAGAACTCATGCAGCCCCGACCCCCTTCGGCCCCCTCTCTCATCCTTGTTGGAGTATGTTGCAAAAGTGAAAGGGCGGTAGATGTGTTACCACTTACCAGCCTTCTTCCTATATCGTAAGAGGACCGCTAAATTGTGTACTATTACTTGGACGACTATACTGTAGTACTATTTCTGGACCTGAGATTTAAATTAAACACGTACAAACTACAACAAGAAGTTTTGTCACGACATATTAACTTTCGTGAAATGTATTTACTATCGATCTTGGACTGCAGTACTGGACTGGGACAAGTTGAGTTACATTTTACTTTCAGTTACTAATACAGCTGTTCGCTTTATCATCTGGATATTCAAACGTGACTAAAAGTATAGTGACGGATATTAACATATGCGTATATGCAACTAAGATCAGACGAAGCTGAGAAAGATCGGATGATAGAAAGCAGGTAGAGCGGGTAGGAGAGATACTGATAGTGGGAGAGTCGGAGAGGGGGTAGGAGAGATATAGGAGAGCTACTGATAGTGGGAGAGTCGGAGAGGGGGTAGGAGAGATATAGGAGAGATACTGATAGTGGGAGAGCGGGTAGGAGAGATACTGATTGTTGGAGAGGGGGTAGGAGAGATACTGATAGTGGGAGAGTCGGAGGAGTGAGGGGTTAAGAGAGATACTGATAGTGGGAGAGGGGTTAGGAGAGATACTGATAGTGGGAGAGCGCTGAGGGGTTAGGAGAGATACTGATAGTTGGGAGAGGGGTTAGGAGAGATACTGATAGCTGGGAGAGTAGGAGGAAGTAGGAAGGGTCGGCAAAACGGAGTACAAGAGAGAGAGCTATAAGCAGGGAATGGTATAGAGGTATTGAGAGGGAGAGAGGGAGGGAGAGATAGAGAGAGAGATAGAGAGAGACGAGCAAAAACGATGATGACCATTGAGATAACTAGCGCACACGCACACACCTTCAGAGTGACCATGAATAGAATGGATTGTACCAAGCAGGTTGTTTCTACTGGTCCATCGTGGCTTCAAACACCCAATAGACCCATTATAGCTATCTTCACAACACCTCTCCTACCTCCATCCCCTCCCTCTCTCTCTCTGATCTCTCTCTCTCTCTCTCCCCCTCTCTCTCTCTCTCTATCTATCTATCTACCTTTCTCTCTGTCTCCCCTCTCTCTCTCTCTCTCTCGGCTCTCTTTATCATGAAACAAGACAGGAAATCAGTGGGGTTCCACGAACGTGGTAGACCATAATGCCCACTAACTAGAGTAGCTTGTATCATAATGGGTCCAGTGCAGTGAGAGCTAGTTCATAAAACCATTGGGGGACGTGGCATATGGCACTCAGAGAAAATGAATGAACTATGATCCGGCTGGTATTGTTAAGTAGACGATAAAACATATTCTCACTTGTACTTCACAATTAAATAGAAGCTGAAAAAGTAAAGGAGCATGAAACATGAGCTGTGAGCGGTTGAGTTTTATGCTACTGCTAATATACAACTATTCCGACTCGATTGTCATGGGTAGTATGAAGATATGGGTCTTGTAATTAAAAGTATTCGTATCTATGGAGGATCGGCTGTACATATCCTATGATACATACACTTTGTTCAGATCATTAGTATGGTATATACAAAGGGCCCTTTTTCTCAGTATACACAGTAAGATAGTAGTAATTTTAAACTGATAGGGCAAATGGAAATTCTAAATGTACCTCGCTTCGTGATCACTGATCGCCACAAGGATATGTATTATGTAAAGTATCCAGACCTACATTCATCTCATGTGGATAGTATCTTGTGGTATATAAAGAAACCTATTATCTTGATATAATCAATATGGAGGAGGGGGACAAGGTCAATATACGTGACGTCGCGAATGCTAAACTAACTATGCAATGAGAAAGTAGATAATGGCCACAATTATTGAAAGAACATGTGTTGTGGATGGGGGCCAAGTGGGGTGGATGAGAGAGACGAGAGTGAGAGGGGTGAGGAGTTGAGAGAGAGAGAGAAGGACCGGAGGCAGGTCTGGTGAATGTCACTTTCGAGGCAGAGCTCGGGACGTGCGGACATAGCTTCGGAGGCAGAGGAGAGCCCTGATGGATGTACGGAGATGCGAGTAACGGTGAGGATTAGGGGGAGGAGAGAGAGGAGAAGGTAGCTGTTTTTAGGGAGAGGGTAAAAGAGAGAGAGAGAAGAGCACGTGAGCTAGTTGGGAGATAACATGAGAGAGCGAAAATGAAGAAGAGTGAAGAGGACGAGGAAACGGATGAAAAGAAAAAAGGAAGAACGAAGGGAGAGAGACGAAAGAGGGAGAAACGAGAGAGAAGAGAGAAGATAGAGAAAGATAGAGAGAGATAGTGAGAGAGAGGATGATGAACAACTTGAAAAAGGGCATCACATGAAAAAAGCCATTCCTCCTCCTGCCCCCAGAGAAAAGCATGCTCCTTCTTCTTTCTCCCCCCTCTCGTCCTTTGTGAGCATCTGAGGGTTGTTTGATTCAGTCGCGTCTTTGAACACAACGTGACTAAATGAATCCAATCTAAACGCTGTAAACTGTGGTCGTTGATCAAGACTTTAAACAAATAGAACGAGATACTGGTTAATTTAAGATGGTCGACGAAAAAAAAATTAACGACGGACGGGTTAGCGGAAAGACGTGAGGGCGGAAGTCCGGCGTGGAGGGCGTTGGGGGCAGCGTGGGGGAGGGGTGGGGTATGTTCATCCGTCTTCGACCGTCGGCCTTGGCTGCAATCGTATTTTTCCATACCCTTCTGAACAAACTGCACCATTGAAAACAATTCCGCGGTGCAGTGCAACTTAGTGAGGGACAAAGTTGCTGACACCTCTTTCCTCATTGTAGAGAGTGGGGGAAAAACACTTTAAATTAGTGTATTGACTCGCTGACACGGGGAAAAGAAAAAGAATGCAGATGAGAGGAGAGAGAGAGAGAGAGAGAGAGAGGAGATGAGAGAGAAGAGAGAGAGAGACGAGAGGAGAGAGAGAGAGAGAGAGAGAGAGATGAGAGGAGAGAGAGAGAGAGAGATGAAAGAGGAGAAAAGAAGAGGTTAGAGAGAAAGAGCATAAGGATCAGAGAACTAGCGATATATAGATGTCTATCTTATAGAGCTGCAATAGATATACTCATATCGCTCTCTCTCTCTCTCTCTCTCTCTCTCTCTCTCTCTCTCTCTCTCTCTCTCTCTCTCTCTGCCTCTTTTCCCCCACACTGCATGATGTCTGCATATAATGTTTGAAACACGAAAGGAGGAAACACTGTAATTAGAACGACTCTAAATTTCAATGATTCCTGGGACATCCAATTGAGATTGGGAAATTAATTGATCAAGATTAAAACGATCTCTCGTGGGAAAGTCATGAATAAAAAACAGCTCCTGTCCACACCCATTATAGAGGCGGAGACTGGGAGAGAGGGGGACGAGATTCGGTCACATACAGACGCATGGTTTTACTTCTTCAATGCTCACACTGCATTCTGTGAGGGTTCGGTAAATCAACTTCTTCTATCTGTATATTATTATATTAGACGTCGATCAGTCCCCCAAACTGAAAACAGCAGTATGGATAGAATGTACAATGCGGGTGGCTGACGTGGGACAAATGTCAATTATAATCGGAGATAGAATATACTCCAAGTACAAACATTATACGAAGTAGGAACGGAGAGATTAACAACAATGGGAGAATACAAAATGAGTATGTCAAGGGTAAAGAGAGAGTGGAGGAAGAGAGATAAAGAGAGAGAGAGTGAGAGGGAGAAAGAGAGAAAGGTTGGATCCTGCTGAGAAGGAAGTGGTCAAATGATTAGACCGAACAAATAATTTGAATCAAGTTAGCACGTAACAGCAGCCACGTAGGTACAGGACAATAACTCAATTTCACCCACTGCAGCACGCATCTATATCGAACAGCAACTTGGATGTAATTGTTGCGGTTTCCAGATGGAATTCATGAAACTCATTTGCCGGAATTCGTTATCTCAATTATACTCATTTATTTAGTATTCCTGAAGGAATAAATATTTCCCACGGTCCAGGAAATGGGCTCTATTAAGTACAAGTGTGTCTGTATGACGTATGGCGTAGGAACAGGGAATTAGGAAAGTTGACATTGTTAGTGTACGAAATACATTTGCGCGCCGATGTATTGTACACCAGTGTACTGTAACTGCCACAATTCAATAATTCTCCCAACCCCTACAAAATAACGACTTCAGATTTATTAAAATCCGCAGCAACAGTTGCTAAACAAGTAAAAACTAAAACACACAAAATATACATCAGCTATAGACATATTCACAGCATTTCAGCACGATATCGACAAAAAACACTTTATATTTCATCAATTTGATTGTCCCCTAAGAGATTTTGCACTGGGTACATTCTTCACGGACCCAGTTTCTTCCTTTATAGGTGGCTCTACAGTCTGTAAAAAGTCCGGTCGACGGAGATTCTTCCTATCAATATACTCTCTGAAGGAAATGGCGCCGTGCATGTAGGTTAGGGTAGAATCCAGTTCCCTGCTTTTCAGTTTGGCTTCTGAGACAGTGTTCATGGTATCGGCCCTCGGGTCTGAGAGGCCCTGAGGATTGTTCTTGTGTTTCCATAGGTCCACGGGAAGGTACCACGCACCGTACTAAAGGAGAGAGAGGGTAGTTAGATTGGCAGGGGGAGGGAGGGACAGAATCAACATTATTGGTAGGGAAGAGATATATTGGAAGGGGATAATCTCTCTGTTATCTTGCTGATGTACCTGATGTCTAATCCAATGATTCTGTTTATCCAGATTAACATTATGAGGCGTATCACCTCGCTTTATAGTGAGGTTCTTCACCCCGTACTGCAACAGGCTGGGTAGATCTGGAGACACCATGGCCCCATTCCTCAACTCCAGTGGGACATCCGATAGTTGGACCACGTGGATTGGTACTGACAGGGCGGGTTTAGTTTCATACCCGCTGGCAAACAGACTGAATACTGTGCTTTCTTCGATGTTGTTTTGAGAGGAATCACCACCAAGATCACGGACCCAGTCACAGAAATCTTTTGTTACTCGCTGTAAAATAGGGGAAGGTAATTGGATAAGTTGGGAGAAAACAGAGTGACAACTCTGTACGTCAGGACTCAGATGGACGTCTGACACTGTGTCCTCACCCCAATAAAGGGACACATAATGGAAACATAATGTGCCCAAGATGGACGCCAGGGGAATGTATAATGTATACCTGTATTTTGGTGTGTCCAGAGCCCCTTTCCTGGGGACCCGCTGTTGAGCTGTTGTCGTCAAATGGCTCCTCACTGGGGTACCACTTGAAGCAGTTTGCAGTGTGGGACTTCTCGGCCTGCTCACCACTGGGGAGGGGAGGTAGTGAGTTGGTGAAGTTAGTAGGGGGAGGGGGTGATAGTCAGTGGCCTGGGGGGGGGGGGGGGGGGGGGGGACGGTGGTCGTGGGAGGAGAGTTGTTGAGTAAGGGGTTAGTTAAAAATTAGTTACCTGTCCTTGCTAGAGTGAGATCTGATTGAATCGAGTGCCTTCTGTGATGAAGCAGTACCCTCCTCGCTGCCAGACCCTCCATCTTCACTACCACTGCACTCACTGGAGCTGAAATGTCAGAGAGTTAGTGTCACAATAATAAAACAGCAGCACACTTGATCTACCGAACCCTGAACTAAAATACGGTGTGAGACACACATAAAGCAATACTTCCCCTCCCAACTACCCCCTCCCCGATTCCACACAGTAGTCCTACAACTACAACTACAACCACCGACCTATTGTGTCTCATATCAGGATCTAGGTGTCTACAATTTCTTCAAACACGTCAGGTGCCACTGCCTCTTCATAATGCGGGAACACAGCCAGGGGATGACCAGTCAGACCACTTTCTATCACGTTAATATACTCCATCTGGGCCTTCCTCCGTGGCACTTTCCTGTTCATTAATAGCACTGGCAGGTTTTTGGCCATCCAGCGGTGGTAGACGGGGTAGGAGAGCGCCTGGTCTGGTTCCATCTTTCTTGGTTAGGTAGGGTTGAGCAGACATGGTCTCCCTGGGTATTCCCGTTCTATAATCATCTCCCCCTTCCTTGACAAACAACCAGTTACTAGATAAAAGAGCTCCTGATGGTTTGCTGGATAGGTACTTTTGTCTCAGACGCTCCGAGTACCATGGGTAGTGTTTGGGGGTCTTTTTAGTTGGTGGAACGGTCCACAAATCGTACTTGTGTTCAGCCATTTGACATGCTGTGTGTTCTACAGAGCAAGAGAGAGTTAGTAAGGTGGGAATTGAGAGAGAGTAAGGTGGGAGGTGGGTTAACTGTGTTGCAGAGCTTGTGAGACTGCGTGTATTTGCAAGCAATGATTGTGCTACTGTTGTCATGGCCACAGTTGATGTTACTACGCGCACGCAGCTACACACATCACAGTTATGTAGCCGCGCGCTACGCAAAGTGGGGGACGGGGGATTGAAACAACGATGTGGGACAAAAACGGTTACAATGTACAGTTTTCTACAAAATAATTTACAGTTTTTCTTGATATGACTTACAAACCAAAAAACACTAACCAAACCAAAAAACATGCAGCGATAATAAGACCCTAAAATCTCTCCTATGAGTGTATAAAAAGTGTTTTTAATTCTTTAATCGGCGTTCAACATTAGAGCAACACCCTGTAGGACCCAATGAGAGGTGTGTTCCTTAGTGGTAATATCCGCTTCAAATACAAGACCTACTCCCATAGCGTTACGTCTCTCTGAGGTAGTGTAGACGGGTGTTCGGAAGGTGTTCTGGAGCTTCAACCTATGTGCCTCAATTGGTATCACTTTTAGAATCGGTAACTCCTCGACCAATATCTTTGGCTTGCTCTTTCTCAGACAACTATTTTCAACATCCCAGGTTCCGCCCTCTAGATACAGACCCTCCACATAGCACCCATTATGCAGCTTCTCTCTCACATCACCCGCCTTAACGTGCTGTGTGACAGTTGTGTACAGGGTGCTCTTATCAAGTGGCCATCCGTTCTTTCTGCAGGTAGCCTGGACCAGTGCAGTGAGATAAGATTCAGGGATGTGAAGTCCTGACAGCCACATCACCGCTGGTTCACCCTTCTCTATCCACTCTATGTACTGAGTGTATCTCCTCTCGAAGTGAGCTATCCAGTTACCAAGACTCTTCAGAGTGTCAGGTGCGAGCCGCCTCCAACTGGCTGGTATCTGACCATTGAACAGAGCTTTAGCTACCTCATCCAACTCTGCACTCATACCAACTTCTCCGGCTAGAGCTCTCTTTAGAGTCATTACACTCATCTTCATTTTAAATATCAGGGCATTGAACCTCTCCAACTCTTGTAGTAGTACAACTGCAGTGGGGGTTATCTCACCAAGCTGTTTCCTAATTCTGTCCAACTCAAACAACACCGGTAATTTCTCCTCTATGTCAGATGCTACCTTTTCGATGTACTGCTCCCTACTTATACCTCCATCAGAACTAGAAGTCTGGGGCTGCAGTTCGATCATGTAACTACACATGTCCTTAGCTGCATTGGTGAAGTATCCTATCTCGGCGTTGCTATGGAGTCCAAATACACAGGGTGTGTTGGCGAGGGGTAGACTATCGATATACTCCAAGAACTTGTCTCTAGTGCTCTCTTTAGGGATGTTGTAGGAGATTTCCTTGTCTTTGTAGAAGAAGAATGGTTGGAAGGAATCGAAGATGAAGTCTCCCATGTATTCGTCCATGTAGGTGTTGATGATACGTCTATCGAATTCATCTATCGCTCTGCCACCATACATAACCTCTCCGATTAGGTACTTTAGAGAACTCCAGGGGATCTTGCCGTCTATCTCCATCGACTTATCCAGATAAGTCTTGATCAGCTCCATACAGACCCGGAAATCAGACTCGTTGAAGTCATACGGGATGTTCCAACCTATCTTACCGTACTTTCGACGTTCCTGTACGACAGCGTGGAAGAAGGCCAGTACAAATACCAACTCAGGATAGGCTTTGTGGCTGCAATCTTGGAGGGCTTGGGATGGGATCTTGACAAATGTCTGTCGGAGATTTAGTTTCAAACCGTTTGGAGGCTCTGTAACCACCTTGAATGAACGCTGCAGGATGCCAACAGGGAATTTGGGTGTCGGTTCGGTAGTCAGCCATAACCTGAACTCTGGATGTGGTTTCTGGATCTTTTCTAGCGCCTTTTCAAGATCAATCAGCCAGTTAACGAGAAGATGACAATTCTGCAACATGAGCCACTGTCCACGTGTAATGGCTGTGTCAAGCAGCTGGAGGGCAGCTTTCTCCTGTCCCTGACCCATGGCAAGGAACTTGAGTCGGTTTCCCCCGAATCCAGTCCTATCTGCCAGTTTCATCAAATCAGAAGCTGGATCAGACCCAGGACTAAGGATAAAGACGACAGGAGAGATGGGAGAGGATTGTTCAAGGATCGCCTCGAAGGTCACAACGGGAGGGGTGACATATTTCTCACCCATTTGAGCGGTGACGTAGTTGGTGACACCACGGTATACCCGGTCAACTCGGAAACATTTCAGGAGACATAGTTTCTGGAAATCGCCCATTTTGTCTTCCAGACCACCGGGTACTGGACGAGATTCAGGGTCATCCATTTCTGCCCAAGTCTTCCACTTGGCTCCATCCCTCTCGACCATTCCGGGGACATCGCCAAGAGAGTGACACACCTCCCCAAACTTCACCAAATCTTCCCAACCCTGATCTGGGATCCACGGGTGGGGCTTCTTCCTAGCACTCTTCTCCAGTGAAATGTTACCCTTGACAAAGAAATCAAGCTCTTCATTCCTGAGTTCATCCCTCGCTTGTAGAATCTTGATAGTCATCTGGAAGGAGAACAGCAACTTGTGGATCTCGAACAGACCCGTACAGGCGTAGGCGTAGATATTCTGGGTTAGAGTGTCGATGATATTTCGTAGCCTCTTGTTGAGAAGGGAATCAGGGAGGGATCGGCGAAGTGAGATGTTGAATACCTCAAGGAACGCCATCAGGGAATACTGGTACATAGGATTAATGACTGACATGTCCGAGAGAACGAAGAAGAGAACTGCACCACGGTTCGCTGCCATTCTGTATCCATCTCGAGCCCGCTCAATGTCAACTCCCTGTCTTCACTGACAGTTTCAGTTTCTCTGTAACCTCCGCAGCCTTGGTCTTGGTGTCCTTCCAGAGTGGAGATCAGCTCAGGTATTATCGAGCATGTTACCAGTAGGAGTTGGCCAACTCCCTGAGGAGAGTGTCCTCCAGATCCTTCAGCTTTTGTTTATTCTGGAAGGTCTCCTGGATCAACTTCTCTCTCTGCTCCTCCAGTTCCGGTCTCTCATACTTGACAATCACACTTAGCAGCTGATCTTCCAGACCCTTGAGGGTTACAGTGTAATTGATTACCATACTCTTACCAAACACTCCAGGGCTGTACTTGGGATTAGCAAGTTTGGTATCCAGGTAAAGTCGGAAGTTTGGATCGTAATCGACCTCCTTATCTCCCAGCACGATGTACTGTCTCTGTCCAGTACCCTTGATATTCCGCTCCAGGACGTTGTCAATAACAGGATCAATGTACTCATCAACATCCTTGAACAGGAATGGGAAACCGTACTTGATGGCCAGTTCGAGCTGTTTCAGGAAGTCAGCATCGTTGAAGGTACACACCTTGAGGTTATTCTTCTCCTCCCTCTTGGTTATCCAGGTGAGAGCTTGCTGTTGGGGATCAATACACAGTGGGAACCTGCTACCCTGGGTCGTCAGGATACCATTCTGGACAGACAGCTCATCAGGAGGTAGACCCTCTGAGGTCCACTGACTGATCTCAACGTCATTAGTCAACAGGGCTTCAAGTCTGAAGGGGTCGCTCATCGGAATACCCCGTTCTTTCAGATCTTTCTCCCAAATATTTTTCAGAAGGTCCTCTCTGAACTCGAAACTGAAGGCACCCACATAGCAAAGGAAGGCTGATCCTGCCATACAGTCTCCAAGGAGACATGTTCGCCTCTTTTTCAGCCCATCCAGATCTGCACTCCATCGTCCTTTCTCAGAGGACAGACCAGAGATCAGTTTCTGGGCCGCATCAAGCCGCTTACTCATAAGCTCAGCCTCATCCTGGAGCTGTTGTTTCTCAGACATGGCTTCCTCGAACTTCTTGGAAAGGTCTTCTAGCTCTGCTGAGAGACTGGTACACTCGGCGGTGATACGATCTAATTCTCGTTTACTAATGGTGAAGTTCTTCTCAAGTTTTGCCACCTTCTCTCGTTTGGGTTTGATCTCCCTTGCAACGGCACAGTACCCAAGGATAGCAGTCACGAACTGGAGGAGACCAAAACCAGCACTGGATATCGTCTTCATCGCCTCTAGGGTACACTGCGAGTTCTCCTTGAGGATGTTTTTCACTGTTCGCACCTGTGCGTTGGTGATGTCATCAACCTTCAACTCCTTCAGGTTCTTCAGGAAGTTCGACTCGGACATCATTGCCTTGGCAGACTTCCAGGAAACGTCACGAATACCTCGGACAACAAGAACACACTCACACACCGCCTGGACAGTCTTGGGTGGGGTAGCAAATGATCGAATCTCAACAACATCACCCTTGTCCAACTTCTCGAGGGCAACCCTAGCCAGTTCAAGAGCGGGAAGAGCTTCATTGAGGGCTTCCTCAGCCTCCGCCTTCTCCACAATAATCAACTTGTTTTGTTCTTCCATCTCAGCACCCTTCTTCACAGCCTCTTTCTGCTTTAGTTTCGTTACCTCTTCCCTCTGTTCAATCTCCTTCAGCAGTTCGTTACAGCTCGTGGTTTTGGCACTTACTGCGATCTTCTGGACCTCCAACTTGGCCTTCAGCTCATCAATTTGCTGGGATGCTTCAACCAGTTTTGACAAACCAACCTCGAGACGATTGCATTGGCTTAGGACAAAGTTATCTTTCTCCTCGAGTAGTCTCAGGAAGGTAGACACAAAGTCAAGATAGTTCTTGGGGGTGACATAGTTGACCCTCCTCAACATTTGGTGGAACTTGTTGCTCGATGTTATGACGGCCTGGTGAACAAGCACGATATGCTGGATCAGGTTATCACGATGACTTTCAGGTATCAGGGCATTTTCACCACCCAGGAAAGTTGAGGCAACAGCCTCCAGGGCCTGAACGGGCCATGGCAGGAACCAATCAATTACCGTCTCATTGACAAGACCAGGGAAGTTTCTGCACCGTGTTCTCAGAGTCTCACCGACTGGAGACATGGAGAGGACTATGTGCAGATTTCCAGATGCCTTCTTGATGAAATAGTTCCAACAGTTCTCTTTGTTTGGGTTGATACCAGCCTTATTCACCTCATCTCTGACATTGTTGATAATGGCTTCTTTCTCGTCATCCGGGAAGAGAGCGGGAACCTGACCAGTCGTCAGCATGTTGTTAACCGACTCTAGGAACCCTTCCTCCACCACGTGACCTTCACTGAACAGGAACACTGTGGGCTTGTTCTCAATTCCGAGTTTGTTGTAGAGAACCTTGAGGTCCTCCTTGAAACTCTCCTCGTTGTACCCTCGACACAGTGTGATCTCGAATATCTCACAACCAGCAGCGAAAGCAGCTAGTTTTGTTAGGGATTGTTTACCGGAACCACCAACACCGACTAGCAGAGCATGGCCGTTAACCATCCTGAGGACTCGATGGATCCTGGTAGCGTGGTCAAGAGCATCCTCGAACAGCACGATGTTCATTGGATTGAACGTGGCATTGTATTCCTCTAAGATCTCAGTAAAGAGAGCACCGGACGCATCGAAATCCTGGAGATCCTCATAAACTCTAGGCTCTGTCTCGGGGTTTAGAGCAGCCCTGTAGTCACCAAACAAGATTGGATTTCGTAGCACCACCTCGCTTTCCTCGCGGAAGTTGCTGGAGATGATATCATTGAGATGGTTCTGGACCAGGTCCTTATCCTTGTTACTGATCAGTCGATCATGGAAGATTCTCAGGCATTCGTTCCTCCAAACTCGCACAAACGCCGCCTTTTGTTCATAACGCTCAGGTAGAGTTAAAGACAGACCGTAGTAAATCCGTGACAGATCCCGCAGATTGAAGATGTAATGGAATTTGGAAGGAGTTGGTGGTAGCTCCTTCACAATATTAGCATACAGCTCCAGAGTGTACTGGGTGAGTGGTTCAGCCAGATCTTGAATATCCTGTTTGAACGTCTGGAGATGTCCCTTGAGAATGGTCGCATAGATGTAGTTGAGTGTGCTCTCCTCCGGGAATACCATGTTGAACACGCAGAAGAGGGACAGGAACCGAGGGTTGACCTCGTTACGACCACCACCAGCCTTACCCATAGCAGCCAGATAGGAAATATCTCTGAAGAACCGCCACTGGAGGTCCTTGCTTCTGTCGTACATGCCACCCTTCTCCAGAAGGAGTTTAAGCAGCTCAATGGGCTGCTGAGATCCATACGTGTCCACCACGGGCATGTTCATGTCATCCATGAAGACGAGCAACTTCTTACCCGCGGGAGGCCCAAACGAATCCTTAGTCCTCTTCTCAACATTGGACTCCAAATTCCGTTGGATGTCCATGGAGGTGGTCCGGGATGAGAAGTTGATGTTCAGGACGAGACTGGATTCTTTGTCGACACCTCTCAAAACATCCTGGATGGTGGCAGTTTTTGAGGTACCAGTCTCTCCTACCAGTACAATAGGCTGTCTAATTCGGATCATGTGGTTTATCAGCCAAGCTGCTCGGGTTGTATCCACTGTGGGAACGAGGATCTCGGTAAAGAGCCTCTCGGGATCGTGGATGTATGGCTCGACAGCCAGGGACCAGGCCTTCCACTCATTTGCCTCAATATCGAAGAAGTACTCGAACAAGGTAGGAACGGCCGGTTGGGAGTTCACTTGGAGAACAAGTATCACCGGGTGAATTACCAAGACACGCCAGGCTCTTCAGGGACTCATCAAACTTCACTCGGCCATCCTCCAATAGTGGTCCACCGAGAGAGAAGCAGAGAGCAGAGATGAAGAGCGCCTCAATTGTATCACCAGAAAGAGTTGATTGAGCGTTAGTCTCCCCGCTATCAGGAATCAAGACATCCAACATGACAGACAAGTTGGGTAACCAATCTCAGATCGGAAATGGGCACAATTGTCTTAGGTTTGGGGACGTTCTTCCCGTTCAGTACACTCCCTCGATGATGTACTCTAGCAGGGGAGGCACGTACTTGGTGTATAGTCGCTGGAACTCATCAGCCTCGAACTTGATGGACCGCCCCGCGATATACTTCATCCAGAAGGGCTCGTATCGAAGATTCTTTGGGTCCACATACACCATACCGCACCGGGATACAGTGGCCGGGGAGGCATACTGGAGATCCGCAACTTCGAACAGTAGGGCAACATGGGGCTGGAGACGCATTCGTTCTCCGTTAGCCAGGGTCAGCAACTTGTTATCAGTCCATCACAGAGTTCATGTTCTCAACCCAGAGCGCATCAACATCACCATCAAACAGAATGTACCGTCGCTCCTTTTTCTCTGTAGGCTGGTTGACATCTCGGAAGATGTTAGATAGCAGTCCATCAGTCCAATCTCGTGTTACCGGGTCTAGAATACCATACAGTTCAACTACAGTGACAGCTTTAGGGTTCATCGTGTTGACCTTGGTAGTCATGCCTAGCTTGGTCTGGGCCTTTGCAGAGGGTATCGATTACCACACTCTTTCCACCGCCAGTAGGTACCCACAATCATAGTGGTATGACGGGTCAACATAGTCTCGTACATCTGTACCGACCTTATCAACCTGATCTGGCTAGGAGGATGTTGTTACATTCCACAAGGAGCCTTCCTCAACTGCAGTCGTTGAATCTCGGATATCTGACTCTCGGGCAGTCCTAGACCGGGGAACAGATCTCCAATGAGACCCTAGGAATAAGGGAACATCCTCAAAGATGAACTTGGGCAGATTCATATCTCGGAGAGCTCTCATCAGTACCGTGTCTTCTGACATCTCTCCAGGCACCTCGTTTAAGATCACCAGCCATTACCAGCACAGCCTTCAAGGCTCGCAATCCAAAATCGTAATGGTGCTGCTTGGACAGTTGTTCCCGGGCAAGTTTATACAGGACTGTCATCTTTTTAGCGAGAATCTTGGCCAACTCGAAGCCTTCTAGAGAACAACATGATCTCACAAATCTGCTGCAGATCAGGGACAATAACGACAACATGGCCTAAATAGAGCCTTGACACTCTCCGGAAGCTCAGTTCGGCCGGCATAACCAGGGTTCATGGTGATGTATATTCCCATCCTACCATCCATCGAGATTCTCAGTGCCCTCGAACTGGAAGTTCTCCAGTTTCATGATGAGAGCATTTTGAATGGTCTTGATCTGGGATGAGATGACAGAGAGTACAGAGACATCAATACGGTTGAACTCATCGAAAGCATCCCCAGGCACCACACTGACACAGACCGGAGAAGATCTTTCCAATGGCCTTGAAATCCATACCCTCTCCACAGTTGGTCACCAAACACAGCAATCCAAAGGCCTTAGCCAAATCCTTGACGGTCTCTGTTTTACCAGTTCCTGCGGGTCCAGCAGGTGCTGTTCCGAGGTACATGGAGAGAGCCTGGGTCATTGTCAGATAGATCCTGTCTGTTAGAGGTGTGATGACAAGCCGACCATTGAGCCCCATGTACTCGTACCCGTAATCAAATGTACCGGTACATTGTTTGCACTGTAGGTTATCAATTTCCCGCTCCCAGTAGAACCTCAGCTGTGATTCCCACTCAAACTCACGGACATCGAGGATACTGTCCCGGACAAAGTTGTCCACAATATCACGAGCATGGACATCGATTGTCAGCACTGCGTTGTACTTCTTTCGGTCGTTAGAACTCAGCTTTTCTCGGACACGCGTGACAAGTTCATTGATCTGACCGTGCATCTTCACCGAGTAATTCTTCATCGCCAGTTTGTCACCCTTTTTCACCTTGGTGAAGACATCCTCCACCTCCCAGGTCCACCAGACTTGATTAGCAGCCAGAACGATCATACCCTGATAGTTGGACATCCAATCAATCCTCTTTATCTCGTGACAATAGTAGAACACACTCTCCTTAGTAAGGAGTCGATTAGTTCTTCGCATCTCGTTCAGCACGCTAGTCATCCAATCCTCAACCCGACCCTCCGCAGGGATGGCCTGTCTAAAGTCCATGGTCTCTCCCTCGCTCGACACCATCGCTTGGGCAGTGTGTTCGTCGTTATTACCCACCTCGAAACTCAGACTCTTGATGTTATCAAACATCTTGATCATGTGTTCCTGGACGCACGTGGCAGCGGAGGAACCGAGGATGGACAACAACTCGTCATCTGAGATAAAGAAGAACCTGGGGAAGGCATTCCTCTTGGAGTCCAGGTAATCGTTCAGAGATTTCTGGCATCGTTCCAAGTCCACACTCATCTTTTCCAGGGTGGTAAGACGGTTATCAGCGTGACATGCATCTAGCACCACCATGGTCTTTGCTGTGTCATTCATGATCTTCTTGAAGGCCTTGTCAATAATATCGAACTTTTTAGCCTCCTCCGGAAGTTGATGTCTAATGTCCCCTCCAATGAAGATGCCCTCTAGGTACATCCACTTCCTCTGCACAACCATCCAAACCTCCACAACCTCACTGATGTGGGACAACTTCTTTTCCCAGCTCTGGACGTTCTCCAGGAAGGGGCCAACAAACCGTGACGCAGACATACTCTGCAGATTCATAGCATTGTCATCCAGAGACTGCATAATCTCTTCAACAGGACCCAGCACAAAACCTCGGTCCTGCCCTCCCTTGCTGTATTTGAGGACATTAAACTTAGTGCTGTTCCAGATATCAATGATGTCCTTGAGCCCGTTCTCAATGCTCAGCTCCTTAACGGCACTGGTAGTAATATCACCTATGACGTCACTAAAGTTGTGCAGCTCCATGGCAAATAGTTGGTCAAGGGTGAAGGTATCTGGATTCATTTCAAAGTTCTTGCCAGTCAGCTCCATGAGTTTCTTCCAGTGACGCTCCCTAAGAGCATCATTCTTAAGATCCTGGAAGAGAGGAATAGAATCCTTGAACTCCTTCATTTTCGCCTCAAGGATATTGCAGATTCCCATTGCTCGGATTTTCTTGGGGAACTTTCGAAGCCTCTTCAGGAATATCTCGATACCATCGGAAAGGATGGAGATATTGAGATTAGCCCAGAGAGTCTGAGACCACTCCTCCTGACCCTTCTTCTGGTCACTGTAGAGACTGTAGATCATGTCATAGCCCTGCATATCTGCCTCGAGAGACACCATATCCGGGTACATACTGATAGGCAACCCAAACAACTTCTCTGCATTAGCCAACTCCTGCCGCTCGTTCTGGTACTTCTCAAACAGTTCCTTGAAGATCTTTTGCTGGTTGATTCCCTTATCCAGATCATATCCCACAGCACCAGGACCCTCCATAAGGAATTTCTCCCTGAATGCCGAGAGGTCTTCCTTGAATTTGTCCACTTGGGTCAGGGTGATCTCTGTGAACTTCTTCTTGACTGAGACCAGCGACTGGTTCACCTGTAGAAGAGAGTGGTGTTAGAAACAGGGCACAAGGATAATCTGGATATGGTCATTTTTTTTAACTTGTGCAAAAATTTTTCCGAAAATGACATAAGTTCAGTTTTTTCGACTTTTATCATAGTTTTTGTCAAAAAATATTATTTTCCAACGAATATTATGTGTAAAAGTGTATAGGGAATAGATTTACAGGCAAAATAAATTAAAAACTCATCTCGTGAGGTGCCGGTGACCATGTTTGCAAAAGCGTGTGCCATTCCGTCAAATTTTAACATTTTTTCCCAAAATTTTCGAAAATATGCTGAAAAATGTCCAATATAAACACCTTTAAAATATGTAAGCAAACTTACTCAATCTATGAGGTGCAACCGGTGTTTAAAGTTACACTGTATACTTACAACTACTTAAGCCCGTAGCACCTCACGTTTCACGACTTTTCCTAGCTAGATACTTGCAGTAGACTCAAAACCATCATTTTTACCAAAAAAGTTCCAAAAATTTTGCTCAATGAGTGAGGTGCACCCAAAAAACTGTATTTTCTTCAAACGCTAATTGCACCTCACTCAGTGAGTATATAGTTCTAAAAGTGGCTTTAATTTGCTCATATGACATCCCCAAACACTACCTAATCGATTCCAAGGTCATTGCTCAATCTGTGAGGTGCACTGGAGAAGTAGGTAAATCAGGAGGGAAATTGTCTAATCTTGCTTTATGCCAAGTTTCAATTCTTTATTTACTCAATTGACCCCTAGTGAGTAAACTTTTAGCTCTAAAATCGGCTTGCACCTCACCAAATGAGTAAATTTTTCCATGGTTTTCACCTCATCTGATGAGTGAGAAATATCTCCACCATTTCTGAAAGTTTGGAGATTTTTGATCAAACGGTATTTCTACAAATCGGGGGCACCTCACGATAGCACCTCACGGCGTAGAAATGCTATAGCACCTCACTGGAGTAAGCTAGAGACTTCGTTCTTTCACTAAATTGAACTTTTAATATTTCTCGATTTTTTGAGGTGCTGAGTAAATTTCCAGTGGCCACAGCTATTTTGCTATGATCATTTGAAAAAATTTGGTAGTTGCACAAGTTAAAAAAAAATGACCATATGGTCATTTTTTTTTTAACTTGTGCAACTACCAAATTTTTTCAAATGATCATAGCAAAATAGCTGTGGCCACTGGAAATTTACTCAGCACCTCAAAAAATCGAGAAATATTAAAAGTTCAATTTAGTGAAAGAACGAAGTCTCTAGCTTACTCCAGTGAGGTGCTATAGCATTTCTACGCCGTGAGGTGCTATCGTGAGGTGCCCCCGATTTGTAGAAATACTGTTTGATCAAAAATCTCCAAACTTTCAGAAATGGTGGGGATATTTCTCACTCATCAGATGAGGTGAAAACCATGGAAAAATTTACTCATTTGGTGAGGTGCAAGCCGATTTTAGAGCTAAAAGTTTACTCACTAGGGGTCAAATGAGTAAATAAAGAATTGAAACTTGGCATAAAGCAAGATTAGACAATTTCCCTCCTGATTTACCGAAAATTTGCTCTAAACATTACTCAGCGAGTGAGGTGCAGACCCTCAAAAAATGACATATTTTACCTACTTCTCCAGTGCACCTCACAGGTTGAGCAATGACCTTGGAATCGATTAGGTAGTGTTTGGGGATGTCATATGAGCAAATTAAGGCCATTTTCAGAACTATATACTCACTGAGTGAGGTGCAATTAGCGTTTGAAGAAAATACAGTTTTTTGGGTGCACCTCACTCATTGAGCAAAATTTTTGGAACTTTTTTGGTACAAATGATGGTTTTGAGTCTACTGCAAGTATCTAGCTAGGAAAAGTCGTGAAACGTGAGGTGCTACGGGCTTAAAAGTAGCTGTAAGTATACAGTGTAACTTTAAACACCGGTTGCACCTCATAAATTGAGTAAGTTTGCTTACATATTTTAATGGTGTTTATTATGGACATTTTTCAGCATATTTTCGAAAATTTTAGGAAAAAATATTAAAATTTGACGGAATGGCACACGCTTTTGCAAACATGGTCACTGGCACCTCACGAGGTGAGTTTTTAATTTATTTTGCCTGTAAATCTATTCCCTATACACTTTTACACATAATATTCGTTGGAAAATAATATTTTTTGACAAAAACTATGATAAAAGTCGAAAAAACTGAACTTATGTCATTTTCGGAAAAAATTTTGCACAAGTTAAAAAAAAAAATGACCATATATATAACGGTTAGCACTTCCTCTACCGAACCCTCGCAGAGCACGCTCACTTTATGAAGTGTGGGCTAACACATGCAATCAACTTACCCGTCGGCTCTGTTGGAAAACATGGATCCAATCATCATCAATCTTCTCACACATGTCAAACTCCTTTTGGGGCACATCAATGTTGTACATTTGTAGTGTTCGGTACCTGGGGGGGGGGGGTTAAAAATAAGGACACTATATTTTGAATCAAGATTTACAAGGTTTATAAGGTTTAAATCACCACACATTCCATGAATATATAGCTCATTGTTTGTATTGTAAGAGGGGGGGAGGGTAGAACAATTACCTCTCCTTGATGTCCTTGGCACGAGTCTCCACCTCTAGAGTAAGATCCTGAATGTTACTAATTGTCTTCAGGACAAACTTCAGATCCTCCAAAGTGTCAGGAGACCTCTCCAGATCATTCTCCAGTTGATCGATTGTGTTCTTGAGGCCCTCTAAGTTGTCCCGTGCAGAGTTGTTGAGGAGCTTGCCAAGGGATGTGACCCAAGCATTGGCATTCTCTTGGACACTCTCTGCAAGGGGTCCAAGATGGAGCCGAATGAAGTCTACCTCCCGAACCATTGGCTGGTTTCCAACCTAGGGGAGAGAGAGAGGATTAATGAAGTGGGAGAGAGGATGATTAATAAATGTTCATTTACCCCCCACCAGGGATATAATGTACGTGTGTTCCTGTCAGAATGAAGCATAAACAAGCTCTATAGTCTGAAAAGATTCTACCCCTTCATCTTTCAACACTAATCTAGTCAAGGGGGATCGAGGGGTCCAAAAAGTCCATGTACCTGTTCTTTGAGTGCACAATAGGATTGCAACTTTTCATCATAAGACTCGCAAGATGGCATTTTAAGGGCAAACTTCTCCATCATAATGCTCTTATCCAGCTTCCACAGAGGTCGGTATTTCTTCCACTTGTTCAGCATGTTCTTCAAACTGGAGAGAGGGAGAGAGAGAGGGTAGAGGTTTTGAAGTGGAATAGTGGAAATTCCACTGTGGAAGAAATCAATGAGTTGTGAGAGAGAGAGAGAGAGAGAGAGGGTAGAGGTTTTGAAGTGGAATAGTGGTAATTCCACTGTGGAAGAAATCAATGAGTTGTGTGAGAGGGTGGAGGTTTTGCTGGGATAGTGGAATTAAACAGTGAGTTGTGACTTACGCTCCAAGACTCTTGGTGATGGTTTGGGACACACTGACACTCAGATCAGTGATCTGGGCTACATTCTGTATATCAGAGTGGAAACTGAACACAACCAGATCGTCTTCTCTCTCTCCCTGAGGGGGTACCTCTAGACAAGTGCCTGCCATCCACCGGGTGAAGTTCCTGGTGGACTCAATACAACCTCGCACCGACTGAGGGGAGATATAATCGTGTTAAAATTGAGAGATATTTTTCTGTTATGTTTCCTCATCAATCACTTTCTAACTCACCTTTAGCCCTCCACTATTTTCAAAAATAATCACCTATCAGCCCTATCAGCCCACATCTCAGATCTCTAAACCCTCCTACAAAATTGTACCCTGTTTGAGCGTGCAAGAACCGCGGTTAGAGCATTGACCTGACAAGCTGTACCTGCATAAGATGTTTGAAGAGCTCGTTGTATGGGGGATTAACAATGATATCCGGTGAGCTGAGCATGGCATCAACACTAAACAGCATCTTGGTCTGCAGCTGACTGTTGAAGTTCGTCAAGTTGGTTATGACCATCTTAGTGAGAGCATCAAATGCCCTCTTCTCCCAGTAGCCGTAGTACGATTTCAGTTTGGTCGATTTGCCGGTGTTAGTGTTGACGACAAGTCCCTCCATTTTAGTTAGAAGGGGTCCAATGGCACGGTACTTTTGGGATAGAGTCTCGACCTAGAATGATATGACTGTTAGAGAAACCATTATATTGGGGATCTGAGTCAGTAATTGGGGATCTGAGTCAATAATTGGTAAACAACGAACCGTTTTAGATCGGTGAATCTCGATGAACTCAAAGTAATCCTTTGCGTCCCTGGGTAGTCCTCCTTGGAGGGATGGTGGGATCTTGAAGAGATCAGCTGCTTCAATCATGGTGAGCCTGGCGTTGATATCATCCGCATTCTTTTGGATCTGGTTGACTAGCGACTCAAACTTGCCTGCAAAAGTAGTTCAGTAACAATACAATAATTCAGACGAAATATGTGATCGCATTTGTTGAACTAACTCATGTGGAGCTGCATTGATATCTACCAGCAAACAATTAGCAGAGGGACACTGCTAGCAAGACAAAACTTACCAATGGCATGACTGCACCGTCCAATGAAATCAGGGATACCAAGTGAGTTCCAGTTTAGTCGCTTATACCCAGCTCTCAGGACCCTCTGCAAATCCTTGATGTGGTCATCTAGGAGCTGCATCTCGGCAGCATTTAGCAGTGCCAGGGCATCGTAATATCGGGATAGCATCCTCTTCAGACCATCCACATACCTCGAGAACTTCTCTTCCTGGAGGGCGACATTTCGGGCAAGTTCAGGGACCATAAACCCGAGCTGTTCAAGATATTTCGTCTCGGTGATGATCTCAGTGAGTTCCGGTGAGAAGTTGACATAGTACTGGGGTGTGCTACCCGTGGCTCCACCGACTGCTGGGATCTGATCCATTCCGGTGTGATGGTCTGCTTCTAACTCATAGGTGGCAGAGATACCTGGAAATAGGTGGGGTTACTGAGTTGTACTGTAGCAGTAGTATAACTTTTAGATAGGGTGATAGTAATAAGTAATACGCTTAGTGGGAACTTGCTCAGAAATGGGAGGGAACACTTACCGATCGCTAAAATTGGTTTCTTCAGGTGCGTGTTGAGGGTGTTCTCAACATTTTGTAGCCAGTTCTCGTACAACTTGTCTTCAAAGGCCTTCATTTGTCGAGCTGTTTTGAGGTAGTGCTCCTTCGCGACCACACCCAGCTCCCCCTGGAGCATCTCCTCGAGGGTCTTGAACCTGGGATGAGAGGTAAATATTAATTAATATAACTTGAAGAGGGTCTTGAACCTGGGGTGGGAGTAATTTGATGAAATGAGGGTCTTGAAACTAAGATAATGAGGATAGCTAGAGATCTAGAGATTGAGATGATATAATAGGGAAGTGACTAGTGAGGTAAATACAATCCGGCTGATCTAATTCTCACCTTAGCACGGTTCTCTTGTTCCTATGGAAGAGAGATCGGCTCCAGGCGATGGCTCCTGCTACAGGAGGCTGGTTCTTGTAGATGGGAGGGTTGTTAATCCCGTCTTTAAACATGGAATCCATGGTATCAACCTCCTTCATGAACTGACTCAGGATCTCATTGAACTTCTTCATCATCTGAGAGTTGATGGCTTCTCTGGATCGGATGTGCCTGAAGTTCAGGATCATGTCGAATGCCCCCTCTGCAGATCTCAGGGTCTTGAAGGAGTCATCAATAAAGTGTTTAGCCTCGCTCTCAATGAGCAAGCACTTCTTGGATTAAACCAGTTCATAACCTGTCTCCACTGGGTCTGATTCTTAATGTTCCAAATATCGAACTTGACTTGCTCGAATGGCTTCAATAAGTCCATCTACCCTCTGCAGGACCTCCTCAATCCTCTCCGGTTCTACCTGTAACTGCCTTCAGCTCGGGACCGAAGATGTTATAGAACTCCTCCATAACCTGGAGCGATGTTATACAGATCCTGACAGATAGGCACCCATGTAATCCGTCTTCTCAAAGAGACGCCGTCTATCGAACTCCCAACGGGCATCCCTACCAGGACGCCTCGATCTTTTGCCGGACATCCAGGTAGGAATTTTTCCAGGTCCGGAGCGTTGTCATGGCTTCCCCGGTTCGTAGTTTGATTGAATCGGGCGATTCTCGGAGGATTGCCCGGATGTTGATCACCCTAGCAACGTGTTCAGAGATCTCCCATGCAATTCGCTCCATGAGCGGCACCATCCTCTCGTCCCGGTTATAGTGCCTGGAGATGATCCACACCATTCTCAGAGCGTTCATCAGGGATGGAATCGTATCAATAACAACCCCAAAGTTGGAGCCATGAGCCAGGTTTTTGAAGTGCCGCTCAAGAGTCGACAGGAACCGGACATTGTCCTTGGCCTCCGTGTAAAACTTGTTCAACTCGATACGGTTGTGTTCAAAGCTGCTCAATACAGACACCTCGGCCACTTTGAGGACCTCCAGCATCTTTTTGACAAGAGGAAGCTCGAGCTGTTCGCAGACAGCACTTAGAGCACTGCTCCTCTCCCTCCAGAAATCAATCTCAGCCAGGGGGCCGTTACCAACGGGTGCCTTCTTCAGCTGTTGTTCAAGACACACCGCAATGGCATGTTCCCAACTATCAACAGCCTTCTCCAGGGTGGTAACAATCTCCATGTTCCCTGCGGCAGCCTGGACATCCTCAATCACTATCTCTGGGATATCCAACCTGACCTCACCCTCAACCTGCTGGATAGTCCTGCTGATGTGTGTGCAGAACTTGCTCATATTGATAAGAAACTCATCCCTCACCACACCTCGAGACATTCCCGGGTCTTCATCCTTCCCGGCTCCATCCTTGGGACGTTGTAGAGAGTACGTTGCCAGCAGAGGACTGTACAGATTCAACATCACCTGTTCCAGGATGGAAAGGGGTCGGGAGTTTAGGAAACCGTAGGACAGATAACTGGGGACAATATCGTCAGCATTGCCCTGAGATGTTGGTACGGGAATGGGTTTCGCCGTGTTCCTCAGGAAGTACATGGCAGCGTCATTTATCTCCGCCTCTGTCAGCTCCCCATGCACCATGTGGAGGGTGGTAATCGTCTTCTTGATGATCTCAATCCGTTTCCCTGGTGGCGGGGGTGGAGCATCAGGCTCAGCAGGGGGACCCTCTCCATTTTCTGGATCTGGGGTCTTGGGTTGACTGCCAATCTCCTCGTCATCATCGAAGTTGCTACTTGTCACCGGAGGTACCTCGACCTCAACCTCTATCTCCTCTTCCTTCTCGTAGGACTGGGGAAGAGATGTGTTAAATAAATAAGGGGGAATTGTAGGTGGATAGTTTTAATGTTTATGTTATTGAACACTGAACATTTTACTATCCTACATAGACAAACTCAAAAATGGCCAAAATTTCACTGACCTCGACGTAAAACACAATTGTGTTACTGGAGTCTGGATCGGAGAGGTCTAGATACTTCTGTAGAGTGATGGTATGAACATACTCCTCCCTCTCTAGGAGGTCTTCGAAGAGAGCATCGTCTTCAATGTCCAGGGACAAGAAGACTTGCTTCTTCATCCATCGGACACGATAATCGTCCGACATCGCTGATTATCAAACCTCTCAGCAACTCATCCTGTCATATTAGGAACAGTTGTTATTTAGTAATTTTAAAACCACTTAATAAAATTAAAATAACTGAAGAGTGAAGCAATAAACGAATTTGAAATACAATGTCAAAGAATCAAATAAAATATATCAAGAACGGTTTCTCATCTCTGACTCTCTCCGTTTCAGGAGATCCCATACGTCCTTCCCACTAGTTTTAGGATCAGGCAAGTCTCTTACAATGTTCCCAATTAAGTTAATGCCAGTATGATGTACCAAATGATTCTCATAGTCGTAATTAGGGCAGTTTTTCCGAACTTGATATGTCACATACTGAGAAAACTCCCGTTCACACTGTTTTGAAAACTGCAGATCGTAATTTGCACGATGCTTAGGCTTTTCTGCCCTTTCCCTGAGTGTATTCTTTGTCTTAAGAAGGTTGTATTGAGAGTAAAACGGGTGTTCTTGAGGTAGCACTTCGACTGAACTGGCGGATTTTGGACGTGGAGTCTTCAAAACAGATTTTGCATACTTTGTAAACGCTCTCTTATCGTCCATCAGGTACAGATTGCTTAAGAAGAATACATCAATATTCCAGGGAGACTTTCAATGCAATGACAATGAGCAAAGTGACAGAAAACAAGTTTGTGAAACTTTTTTTTTAAGTTTTAACTTAAAAACGCAAACGTGATCGTGATCTGAAGGGCGCGGCGTAAAATTGCGTCGTGCGCGTGTCCTATTCCGCGCGTTACAGGCTTTGCAGCGTAAAAACCAAGATATCGATTATACTTTTTTTCTAAAAGGGGGTTAAAATGGTATTAGATAACAATATCAATATGAAAATACCGGTCTCCCATGGGGGAGAAGATTAATAAATTACTGCATTGATTAAAATTGATTAAATTTGGTAGAATTAAAAGTATTATATAATAAGTTAATGTCATTGAGTTCGCTCTTATACTGCCTCGTTTTGGTCAACTTATTGCCTCTATGCCCTCTCAAGCTAATGACAGTTGTTCTGAGCAGGGTGAAAGACAACCGCTGCCTAATGTAACGGATGGTGTCAGAGTAAGCCTGGTGCGTTTTGTCATATCGATTATACTCGGATTTTTTGAAACTGTCACCCCCCTGAAATAACAAAATTTGTCATATCTCCAGTTCCTGATAAGATAAAGTCCATTTTTATTCAACTGTTCACCCTCCAACTCGTGCGCGTGCAATATTTTAATTTACGCTGCGCGCGCTACACGTTAACATGTGATAGACGCGCAAAACAATTCCGCGCACGACTTTGGGGGTGAACAGTTGAAAAAAAAAATGGAGTATAGAGACTTGAAATTTGGAGGTTCGGAAGAACTTAGCAAGATCTTCGTAACTTCCAAATTTCAAGTCTCTATCTCATCAGGAACCGGACTTAAAGTCATTTAAA
This sequence comes from Hormiphora californensis, assembly GCA_020137815.1. Lineage (NCBI taxonomy): Eukaryota > Metazoa > Ctenophora > Tentaculata > Cydippida > Pleurobrachiidae > Hormiphora > Hormiphora californensis. The sequence continues at coordinate 7,698,574 of CM035352.1, forward strand.
GAAATCTGAAAACTCTAGGGGGGTGACAGTTTCAAAAAATCCGACTTTACTGATTTTTAACTCCAGCTCCCAAATTTTCAAAACTTTTTGGCGCCTTTTCGTGAATTTTTGGCGTTTTTTGGGCGTTTTTGGCCGATTCTGTAAAGTGACACCCTCTTGTGCTCGCCAGAGACGTTCCGAATTATGCACATGAAATAGAAACCCCATTAAATGACTTCTTTAATCAATCATCAGTTGGTTTCCGAGTGTTTGAACGTGTCCTTGAGGTTGAACAGAGTTTTTGCCCACTCGTGTTTTCAGTAACTGGTGCCCTGGGCAACGAGGCAGAAAAATTCTACAGGCGCCTAGCAAAGCTGCTTGCTGACAAAACCAAACAGGCTTATCCTGATACCATCCGTTACATTAGGCAGCGGTTGTCTTTCACCCTGCTCAGAACAACTGTCATTAGCTTGAGAGGGCATAGAGGCAATAAGTTCACTAAAACGAGGCAGTATAAGAGCGAACTCAATGACATTAACTTATTATATAACACTTTTAATTCTACCAAATTTAATCAATTTTAATCAATGCAGTAATTTATTAATCTTCTCCCCCATGGGAGACCGGTATTTTTAAAAAAAAAGAAGAAAAAAAAAGTGTTTGAAAGTGTGCAGTAATTGAACCACCTTTTGAGTCAGTGCTACTAAAGTCTAAACTCTAAACGCCTCACTAAAATGGAGTGTTTTCGGGCCTCCATTAATGATAATCAGATTAATAATTCATAATCATAGTCACATTCCGGCATTAACTTTTTCAAATAACAGAACTAACGATCTAAAATCTAAGTTCTAACTTAATTTATCCAGGTAGTGGATGTCTTGGAACTCGACCAGGGAACATGAAAATCGTGAAGCCCTCCTGGATCACATCCTCCAACCCATTATTTTCCTGTGACGTACACCCTGATGGGAGCAAGTTCCTAACTGCAGGACAGAACGACTCCAATGGTCAGATCGGGGTGTGGTATTTAGCACCTGTAGCGCGGGAGAAAGTAGAGCGGTCTGGTTCCACTAAAAAGATTGCAACGCTAGAAAATCACGAGGGTTGTGTTAACTGCGTGAGATGGAGTAACTCTGGTAAACTGTTCGCCAGTGCAAGTGATGACAAGTCAGTAATCGTGTGGACTGCAGTGCGATACGAAGGCTCTGCCACTGAATCGTATAGGTGTAAACACACGTTGCGGGGTCATGGCGGTGATGTTCTTGATGTGGCGTGGTCACCAGATGATAAATATCTTGCCAGTACAAGTATAGATAACTCGATCATAGTGTGGGATGCGGGTAACTTCCCTGAACGAGCTACTACTATCAGGGGCCACCAGGGTATGGTGAAGGGTGTGGTTTGGGACCCCATTGGGAAGTACCTGGCCACCCAATCCACTGATAGGACACTGCGGGTTTGGAGGGTCGGGGACTGGGTTGAGGAAACCAAGATATCAGACCCATTTGTGAAGTGTGGTGGTACGACATCATTCCTCAGGATAGGCTGGTCACCTGATGGCCAATATGTGGTGTCTTCTCACGCCATGAATAATGAGGGCCCAGTTGCTAAAATCATTGAACGAGATGAAGTGGAAGGCTAGGATGGATTTTGTGGGTCACAGGAGGGCTATTGAGAGCGTGAGATTCAATCCAAACCTGTTTTATTACGATAAGATGCCAGCATCGTGTGTCGCCATTGCAGGTAGAGATAACAGTGTCTCTGTCTGGTTAACCTGCCTGAAACGACCCCTATTTCGTCCTGCATGACCTTGTTCAAAAGTTCCGTTCTGGACATGTCTTGGACTCCAGACGGGTATGGACTGGTAGTGTGCTCACATGATGGCTCCATGGCCTACCTGGGACTCAGTCCCTAGAGAGCTGGGCCGGACTATGAGTATACAGCAGGTGGGAGCACTAAAAAGGAGTTTGTATGGGAGTCTGGAGAAGGTGAGGATTATAGAGAACCCTGATTTGGTTAGTAGTGAGGAGGGGGAGGATGAGGAGGAGGAGATGGACACATGCTGACGATCAACCACCACCACCACCTCCACCACCTAATGGGGTATTTAGTAATGGGAATTTAGAGAAGTTCAACAACAGATTTACCACTCCAGCAACATCATCTACCCCAGAGCCAGCATATTCCTCCTCCCAAGGTCCTGCTACCTTCTTCTGTCGCAGAGAAACAAGTTGAAACAAAGACCAAAGGATGGGAAGAGAAGGATAATGCCTGTGACACTGAAAGAAGTTACAACAAACCCTTCTCTTCCTCCTGCACAGTTACCTCCCCCTGCTAAAAGGAGGGTTTCTATAACTCCTGTCTCTAACAAAACACCGAATAATACTATTGATCTGAGATCCACCCCTGCCAAACTATCCAACATGATTCCCTCCACTTCCCCAGGCTCCTATCCTCCCACCAGCCCCATCTCGACAATTCCTCCTGTTGGGTGACACCCGTGTTGAGGTCCAGAACAAGGAAGTCAAGTTTACCAGCCCTCTAAAGACCTGGACTAGCGCCTGTAGAAGGGTGCTGTTACAACTCTTAGTGGGGATCAAGGAGTTGTTGCAGTAGGGTGCGATGATGGATTCTATCTATACTTTCCACCCTAAAACAGGCCGTCTGATCCTACCCATCCTCAATACAGGGCATGCCATCACTCACTCTTGTGTGACAGGAAAACATTTAGCTGTGGTGACTAACCGACCCTCTCTCTACCTTTGGAATGTGGGTGATCCACCGAAATGTACAATTAAAAATGAGTCCCTGGGTAGTTTTGTGTCAACCAAACGAAGTATTGTGACTCTAACCATCTCTCCTGAGGGTGATGTGAAGGTAGGGTTGAGTGATTCAAGTGAGTATCAATACAGTAGTGAGCTGAGTTGTTGGGCTGTAATAGGACATACCCATCTGGATGGCTCCTGGGGTAGGGACCTGAATAATGGTAAATCTAACAACACTAAACAACCTCCACCCAAGAGGACTTACCTGCAAACTGTCCAACAGCTCCATCAGAGAATCAGGGTAGCAGAGCTGGGTGGGAGAGGGAGTGAGGGAAAACAGTGGTTGACATCCCTAGTTCGGTACCTGTCGCTTAACAAAGATGAGGAGAGGTTGAGAGAGGTATTACAGGGTGTTATATCATCCTCAAAACCAATCATCCATGGTGTGGAGAGGTTGGAACTGATGGGGTCACTTCTAAAAGTGGTTGGATCTACTTGTCAAAGGGTATATTCTGAGTTCAAACAGCAGTTAGATTGGGCTGCCAGTAGAGAATAGTGTTTTATTATTTGACCATTATGATATCGTGATATACAATGCTTTTTATTCTTTGAGATCATCGTGCTTCTTTTTCACTCGTATTGTACCCCTCTCCCTGACCGTCCCCTCCCCTTGGCCTTGGTGACCGATATAAACCTTCTCTCATGTTTTAGTAAGAATTCACAGATGCTGGGAATGGAAGGCAACTGGAAACAAAAAGAGTCAACGTTCCATACCAGGTATATCAGATGTCTTGCCTCTCTCTCCCGGGTTAGAACATACAACAATCAGATGTCCTCTCTATTTATACTTTTCTGTATTCCCCCCCCCCCTCCTGTTTTCTGACCCCCTCAGGCCCCTTTCTCTGAGAATCTAACCCCTATTTCACTGTCAAACTAACGAGCTAGCTACATCAAAGTTAAAACATTTTGGCTGAGTGATAAGAGTGACTAGATCATGACAATTATAATTCCAGCTAGCTGGGTGGGCGTGCATCATGCTTATCTCGATTTCTCTAAATCTCCCCCCTAGCATATTATTTTCATCCTTTCTCCCCGTCTGCATCACATGCCTCCTTTCTCTCCCTGGCATCCCTCCAATTCTACCATGCTACATCATCTCTCACTCTCAGTTCTCTCTCTTTCTCTCTGGAGTGTCTGTTTTTGGCGGTACCCAGCCAGCTTGATAGTACGCATGTGCGCGGCGTTTGTTGTGCTCTCACTGCTGACCAACTCTCCTCTATTCTCCCGCGCGGCTGTCGAAAGTGTTCATTGTCATACTGGGAGCGCGCACGCGCATACCAAGATCCAACCCGCCCGGAATTGTGGGTCTTATATGAGCCTCATCCGATCCAGAACGTTCTAAACCCATGATCCCACCAGGTACATAGAGCATTTTAGAGTGGACCAATGTACAATGTTCCTACAGCACAAGTGCAGTAACCACCGGCCCTATACCTGCTTCTATTGGCACTTTAAAAACCAGAGGCGTCCGCAAACCAGTCATATGTGCGGACGGAGAATTCAATTACTCTCCCTTTATCTACTGCACAGAATATGACGAAACTACCGGTGTCTGCCCTAATGTTGATGAGTAAGTATGTGATAAAGAAGTTGGCAATAAAGTCTTACCCCCGTATCATGTTTTCAGGTGTCCTTTGCTGCATAAAAACGCGGGTGACACGGAACGGAAGTATCACTACCGTCATTACAAAACAGCTGTGTGCCCCAATGAGACAGATCCAGCTACTGGACACTGCCTAAAGAATGGGACACACTGCCCGTTCTCTCATAACGCCACTGATCTCAGATCACCCGTGTTTGGACAAGCAGAAATAAAGGTTTGTTGTGGCAGGGGGATAATTCATGTTGGAGCTATCTTTCACGTGTATGCACATGGCGTGTTTTTCTAGTGTCGTTCTCTCTCATGTGTTGCTGTTTTCAGCCTGCTCCTCACTTTTGCAGCAACAGAGGAGAAGTAATATTTCTCTCTCCCTGACTTTCTCTATCTATCTCTCCCCCTCCCCTCTCTCTCTCTCTCTCTCTCTCTCTCTCTCTCTCTCTCTCTCTCTCTCTCTCTCTCTCTCTCTCTCTCTCTCTCTCTCTCTCTCTCTCTCTCTCTCTCTCTCTCATTCTCTACCTTTCGATCTCGTTCTCTCTCTCACTATCCCTAGATTTCGATCTCGTTCTCTCTCTCACTATCCCTACATTTCGATATTCGTATATTGATCTGCTCATTTCACTTAACTATTTTTGTGTGTATCGGTATCCATGATACGTCCAGTCAACCCCCGCTTGTTATGGATCTAATTATCCCATTTGTAGTTCTAAGAAATCGAGAGAGACAGAAAGATAGAGATAGAGATAGAAATAGAAATTGAGAAAAATGGAGACAGAGATAGAAATTGAGAGAAAGGGAAACAGAGACAGAGAAATAAATTATTATTTGCAAGAACTGGGGCTTCTTCTTCACTAGAGTAGGAAGTAGGAGTTAGGTCCGTTAGTGTGTGTGTGCTGTGTGTATGCAAGGCTTTGAGTGAGAACGGAAGAGAAATACAGTGAAAAAAGAGGGAGAGGAGGCACACACTCATTAGAGATGGAGGGGAGGATGAATTAGAGAGCGAGAGAAATACAGAAATAGAGAGAGGGAGAGGGAGAGGGAGAAATAGAGAGAGAGAGAGAGAGAGAGAGAGAGAGAGAGAGAGAGAGAGAGAGAGAGAGAGAGAGAGAGAGATAGAAAGGTAGAGAGGGAGAGGGGGAGAAATAGAGACAGTGTGAGAGAGTAACGCATGAGTCTACTACTTGCCCCCCTCTACACGTGTGTACCGCGTGTGTATTGTGCCTTGCCTTTTGATGTGTAATATCCACGATGCCATCAAACCCTCTTAATATAAGGGATTTTCCTCGCTCTCCCTCTCTCTTTCTATCTCTCTCTATCTATCTCTCTCCTTTCTCTCTCTCTCTCTCGCTCGCTCTCTCTCTATCTTTCTCTCTCTCTCTCTCTCTCTCTCTCTCTCTCTCTCTCTCTCTCTCTCTCTCTCTCTCTCTCTCTTTCTCTCTTTCTCTACTTTGCACACACTCACATACATACACACTGTCTCTCCCACACACTATGTCGCTTACTTCCGTTCTTTCGGTGTTTCCCTTGCAATCCATCTCTCTTTACACACACACACACATACACACACTCTCTCTCTCTCTCTCTCTCTCTCTCTCTCTCTCTCTCTCTCTCTCACCCTCACTCCTTCTCTACTAGTTGTTCTTGCATGCATTGTTAAAATTGCGCTTCCCCAGACGCCTTTCGTTAGATTTGTATATTATCCTCTCTCTCTCTCTCTCTCTCTCTCTCTCTCTCTCTATTTCTCTCTCTCTCTCTCTCTCTCTCTCTCTCTCTCCCTCCCTCTCTCTCTATCTCTCTTTCTCTCTCTCTATCTCTCTTTCTCTCTCTCTTCCTTACACGCAGAACAGTCTACAACAATTATCCTCTTTATAAGTCATGTCTCCTGCAAAATCGTGCTCTTTCTGCAGAAATTTTGTAGACTTGAAATCTGCCAGCCAGCTTACATTTTCTCGACCCTTCCATTGTTTATTTCCCAATATTGATCTCCTAAACATGACGTAGTTATCACATCTAAAGCTGGCCCCTTCCAATACCAGTTCTCCTTTTGTCAAGTAGCAGCTCCTTTGCAGTTTGTGAGTTTGTATGTGTGTGTGTTTGTGTGTGTGTGTCCTACTGCAGAACACACAGAGGGTGCTGCATAAAATAATATATTATGCTAGAGAAGGGGGGTAAATTAGGTCTTGTCCGCTCTCTGACCCGTTCTTTATCCCTATCTCTACACAAGCTTGTGTCATCATACGATACATTTGACGTAGAAATACATTTGTTTTGAAATTTGATCCTTGATTGCTGGCGTTACACTGATTACTAAGCTTCATAATGATAAAAGTAATTCAAGTTATCATGTGATTTTAGGATCATACAGTGATATATTCTCAATATTCATTTATTATAGCTGGTATCTTTGTTCCTTAGGCATCATAAATATAAATATGATTGTGTTCTTACTGCCTCACTATTCACTTGGTATAGAAGATAAATCACACTCTCCCGCTTCGCGGCCTTCATTTGGCGTGCTTCGAGCGCCGGCAAGCGAGGAGTATCTTCGTTACCAAACTACTCACAGCCTTGCATAGTTACACACTCACGTAACTACTATCATGTCCCCATCGTGTCCCGTACGTTGTAGAGCTGAATGATTGTTCTCGCACTTTCTTTGTCTCTCTCTCTCTCTCCCAATTCTCTCCCTCTCTCCCTCCTTCTTTATTTTTACATTTTCTTTATTCTCTCTCTCTCTCTCTCTCTCTCTCTCTCTCTCTCTCTCTCTCTATCTCTCTCTCTCTATTTTCTTTCACTCACTACCTTTCAAGGGGCACACCGCGTCCTGGGGTATATCACGTTACACTGGAAGTGTGGAGAGGAATAGAGAAAAGATAGAGGGAGGGAGAAAATATAGATAGAGATAGAGAGAGAGAGATAGTGAGAGAGAGGGATATGTATGTGAGTCATGTAATGATCTGCATTTACATTCATTTCAATATTAGTGCTTTGTTTAATGCGTCCTACACACTTAGTCCGTCTCGTCACCCTTCTTTTCCTTTCAGTCAGTCATGATAGTTGTAGCCACTCTCTCTCTCTCTCTCTCTCTCTCTCTCTCTCTCTCTCTCTCTCTCTCTCTCTCTCTCTCTCCCTCCCTCTCTCTATCTCTTCTTTGCTGTTCATTGTCTGGGCACATAAAATATTCATCCCAGATGCTCCCTCTACGAACTCCAAGATCGAGATTTATTACAGTCACCATTCTATATCTATATGCATGCTATAATCACCACTTTAAAATTCTAGACACCACCCACTCTATAATTCTTGATACCACCCACTCTATAATTCTAGACACCAGGCTCCACAGGCCCTATTCTATATGACTACATTGGACGATGCTGTCAGGTCGCACCACTTTTTTCCGGGCCAGATCCATATTTCTCCTGGCCCTACCAACTAGTAGTATATATTGTACGCTGTACTACTGTCTTTGTCCAGATGATATGAGGGGACCGTTATTATTCTTCCACTCGTCCGTCTATTGATAGACCACCTCTAATGTACACAGATGGTGTGTACAATATTGATAGACCACCTCTATTCTCTAATGTACACAGATGGTGTGTACAATACATGTGTGTGTTATACTTTGTGTCATGAGTATGTTTCTCTGTCATCCCTATCTATCCCTATTCTCTCTATCTGTATACATGTCATGTCTCTCTCTGTGTGATTTACCAACTTGTACTCACTCTCTACCAGGGTCTCACTTTCGTTTTCTTTTTCTGTCTGCCGTCTGTCCGCCCTTTCCCTGTATATTTCCACGCCGTCTATTACGTTATGCTGCTTTCTATCGGCCGTGAAGCCTGGGTGTGACACACTGTCGAAAAATGACGGCATTTCCCTTCTGCAACGTACGTTAGTTTTAATTGGCTAATTACAGGCACACGTGTAACAAAAGTTAGTAATCTTCTCTCTCTCTCTCTCTCTCTCTCTCTCTCTCTCTCTCTCTCTCTCTCTCTCTCTCTCTTCTCTATCTTCCTCTCTATCTATCTCTCTCTCTCTCTCTCTCTCTCTCTCTCTCTCTCTCTCTCTCTCTCTCTCTCTCTCTCTCTCTCTCTCTCTCTCTCTCTCTCGTTTCAACTGTGTCTGGCTCATTCCATTTCTCGAGTTGAATGAGTGTAGCTTGGTTAGAGCGAATCGTTTACTACCCGCATACATTGTAATATGTCTTAACTAAAGAGTGTTTGAGACAAGGAGAGATCAGAGAGAAAGTTAGGGAATGATCGAGGAAAACTACAAAGAATTTATCACTGTTTAGGGGAGAAAGATTGAGAAAGAGAGAGAGGGAGAAAGATTGAGAGAGAGAGTCGCTGTCCGTGTTGATATATATATTTTGAGAGAGAGAGGTGTTTGTCTGGTTAGTCACCCGCCCATTATATTCCAATATGTCTAGTTAGTCACCCAGATCTATATTGGAATATAATGAACTCACCTGACACCATGTATGACGTCATAACACCTGTGTTTTATAACTTAGGGTAGCGACTGGCAATTTGAAACGCCTGCTAACTTGAAACAGTGTCTGATAACTTGAAACACGTGCTCTGGTTATTTGAAACAAATGCGCGTTATTTGCTCTCTGATTGGTGTCGTGTGTGTGCTGTAGCACAGTGAAGAAAGTCTGGTAACTTGAAACACTGAGGAGGGCTATTTGAAACAATTTTCTCCGATTGGATTGTCGAAATTTTTGTTGTTCAATATGAGCATGAGGCAGGATATAAACTATGATTTGAGTCATTTCCGCCAAAAGTTGGCCGAATATGAGGCAAAAACTGTTTTCCTGCTAATTTGAAACAGTTTTTGGAAAAGGTCATTGCACCAAGCACGTTCAACAAAATTCAGATTTCAGACATGGAATGGCTCTGCACAACCCTTTTCTAACTATTCAATGTCAAAAATTTTGGTTTCGTGGAGAAATTGAGGGAGATACAGGTGTTTCAAATTAGCAGACCGAGGCGGGTAAATTGAAACACCAAATTTGGATAGATATCACGTGACCCTGACCCCGGAAGACAAAATGAGACATCTCCAACCACCCAAAAAACTACCCAGGGACTGTCTCGGTAACACACGGTCAAAAAAATTTGGGTTCGACTTGATTTGTGGGCAGGCAAGGGAAAAAAGTGAAAAACTGTTTCAAATAGCCAGTCGCTACCCTACTATCCTTGGTGCTCATTAGTGATCGATATAGCGAATACACTGTCCAATGACATACTAGTTTCCACTTGAGTTGAGACACACACGCTTCAGGGCATGTGTTCAGCAGGAAGCGACCGAATATTCGGTTCGGTTCGGTTCGGAAATTCGGTGTTTTTTGGGCGGTTCGGTTCGGTTCGGTTCGGTAGGAAATTTTGGCCGAACCACCGAATTTTTTGGTCAAAAAATGCCCAGAAATCGGGCTTTTTCATGCAAAATTTTTCAATTATTTCACGAAAATTGTATGGATTTCAATGTCAATTTCGCTGTATTAACCCTATTTCGAATCGGTGGTGCTATGTGGAAATGATTTCGCTAGTTAGCGGGTTCGATATGGATTGATTTGATACCTGACTTCCCGTCGAATCGTGTCCTCATGAGAGGGTCAACAAATTCAGAAACTTTTTTTTCAAAAAATTCATGGAGAGCAGCACCGATCAAGGTGTTAAGAATCATTCTCTGAAATTTTGTAAAAAAGTTTGGAAAATATTTCAAAGTCAATTTTATGGAAAATTTTCTATGTCAATTTTTGCGTACGAATCGTGTTTCGAATCGGCATTGCTAAGCGCCTAAGCGGGAGTAATGTTGCATGCTAATTAGTGGGTCGGAGATGGATTATGCTGATACGTGATCCCACATCAAATCTAATTAGGAAGTTTAGGGGAAACGATTCATGTTTCAATAAATCCTGCTCATGCTAATTAGCGAGAGCACTGCCGCATAGCATCACCGATTCGCAACACGATTCGTACGGCAAAATTGACATAGAATTTTTTTTTTCGAAATTGACTTTGAAATATTTTACAAAGTTTTTTCACAAAATTAAATGTTTCTCTAAAAATTCATGGAGAGCATCGATCAAGGTATTGAGAATCATTACCTGAAATTTTGTGAAATTTTTTTTTGTGAACAAGAATCATTGCATTATGTATTCATAATGCTGTGTTTCCCTGCCCTCCCGTTTCACGTGTCACTGTCAACAGTGCAGGATCAAGGCTTGGTCAAAATGTAATGTGAGATGCATACGATCTAGCTGTCAGTATACTTCTCACATAGCTTAGTTTACTCACATGACACTTGCTAACCAGCTTTTGACATTCCAACTTAACTACTTATCTAACCTCTCACACTCGACTCGCAAGATGACAATGTGTATGTAACACGCGAAACACGCGGCAGCGCTATTCATGTTTTGTTGAGTGGCGCGCGCATACACGTCCTCCAAACTGTCTCATTGTATTTTTTGATAAAGGAGCAGCTTGTTGTTGTGTGCGCGGCTCGGTTGCTACGCTAAGTACACCGGGTGGTACCGGGTTGCCCCTCGCAACGAAAGTGTGACCAAAATGGTCCCTCTACCGATTAGTTAGTATACCAAAATGTCGTTTTCGAATTCTAACCCTGCTATGCCTTTTTACAAGGTAAAAAGGCATCCGGGTGGATGCCTTCGGCATCCACCCGGGCAGGGAAAAAATATTTTAAGTAAATTATGGTATACGAATCGTGTTTCTAATCGACAATGCTAAACGGGAGTGATGTTGGTAATTAGTGGGTCCGAGATGGATTGTGCTGATACGTGATCCCCCATCAAATCTAATTAGGAAATTTAGAGAGACACGATTCATGGTTCGTTTAATCATGCTAATTAGCAATACCATTCCCGTATAGCATTGCCGATTCGAAACACGATTCGTACGCAAAAATTGACATAGAAAATTTACGATAAAATCGACTTTGAAAATTTTTTCACAAAATTGACTTTGAAATTTTTTCAAACTTTTTTTAACAAAATTTCAGAGAATGATTCTCAATACCTTGATCGGTGCTCTCCATGACTTTTTAGAGAAACATTTATACAGAAAAAGTTTGGTATGTTTCGGTTCGGTTCGGTTACCGAAATTCGGTTCGGTTCGGTTCGGTAAAAAAGTTTTTCAAATTCGGTTCGGTTCGGTTCGGTGGAAAAAAAACCCGGTTCGGTCGTTTCCTGGTGTTCAGCTATGTCCACATCTTGCTCGGGCATGCCCATCTCTCGTGCTACTCTGTATTACATCATCAGAGCCATAAACAATTAAAGGGGACCACAGTAGCACTAAACTAAAGGGGACCACAGTAGCACTAAGTCGCCTCTCCTTGAAGAGGGTCAGTACTGTAGCAGCTACCCCCTGGTTACACAGTCAAATATATATTCTGATCTATTGTTATGTTGACGGCTATTGTTATGTTGACGGCTGGGTGGTGTAGTGGTAACACACTCGCCTCTCATGCAGAAGGTCCCGGGTTCGGGACCCGATGCAAGCCGTCTAGTTGACCGAGCTATAAATTGGTACAGCAACTGCTGGAAAGTCACACTCCCTTGCACGTAGGGCTGGTCCCCAGACTGCAAGTTTAGTACTTCGGTACGGAGTGGCTTAGGACTTCAATCGGAGATAAGCACCGCAGGCATACCCAATGATTGGGAGAGACCTGGACTTTGACTTTTTTTGATTGTTATGTTCCTCCTTTACATTTGTGGAGCGCTGCAGGGGAAGAGGGTCGATCAAGGCAACAGATCATTCCCCACAGTGTGTGTTTAATGTTGCTCTACCCTGTTAACAAGTTTAATGATATAATCCTGATAGATAGTGTCAATATCTTTTGTCTCAAAACTCTGATATATCTCGAGCTACCAAAATGACGGCTTACGTCTATTTTCTCTGTCTATTTGCTGAGTTTTACCCGTTTCAAAGAATTCTCTCTCTCTCTCTCTCTCTCTCTCTCTCTCTCTCTCTCTCTCTCTCTGCATCCCTCTTTCCCTCTCTCCTCGCTCGACTCCACCCTGTCTCACCCCTGTCTTAACTCCTATGCCGTGACTTCCCTTCTGAGGCAGAATTTGTACAGCTTACAGTTGCACAATCTCCCCAGCTTGTTAAACTGGGGGCCCTAAACTGCTTTATTGTAGCGAATCGGGTGATTGTCCCTTGATTGTTTATTAGTCGCATAATCAGTGAGGAAGTTAAGTTTTCTCCAGCCGGAAGGAAAAAACTGAACTTCCTCACTGCTTTATTTTAGTTGCATATTGTTGATTAGTTGCATTACCACTTGTGTTGTATAATGCAATAGTTACCCCTACTCCCCCATTTCTTGGTATAATGTGCTAGTTGTGTTATCCAATAGTTACCCCTACTCCCCCATTTCTTGGTATGTGCTAGTTGTGTTATCCAATAGTTACCCCTACTCCCCCATTTCTTGGTATGTGCTAGTTGTGTTATCCAATAGTTACCCCTCCTCCCCCATTTCTTGGTATGTGCTAGTTGTGTTATCCAATAGTTACCCCTCCTCCCCCATTTCTTGGTATGTGCTAGTTGTGTTATCCAATAGTTACCCCTACTCCCCCATTTCTTGGTATGTGCTAGTTGTGTTATCCAATAGTTACCCCTACTCCCCCATTTCTTGGTATGTGCTAGTTGTGTTATCCAATAGTTACCCCTACTCCCCCATTTCTTGGTATGTGCTAGTTGTGTTATCCAATAGTTACCCCTACTCCCCCATTTCTTGGTATGTGCTAGTTGTGTTATCCAATAGTTTACCCCTACTCCCCCATTTCTTGGTATGTGCTAGTTGTGTTATCCAATAGTTACCCCTACTCCCCCATTTCTTGGTATGTGCTAGTTGTGTTATCCAATAGTTACCCCTACTCCCCCATTTCTTGGTATGTGCTAGTTGTGTTATCCAATAGTTACCCCTACTCCCCCATTTCTTGGTATGTGCTAGTTGTGTTATCCAATAGTTACCCCTACTCCCCTATTTCTTGGTATGTGCTAGTTGTGTTATCCAATAGTTACCCCTACTCCCCCATTTCTTGGTATGTGCTAGTTGTGTTATCCAATAGTTACCCCTACTCCCCCATTTCTTGGTATGTGCTAGTTGTGTTATCCAATAGTTACCCCTACTCCCCCATTTCTTGGTATGTGCTAGGGCAGTAGCAGCAGCAGAAGGGGACACACACACACAGCTGCTGGTATGAACGGGAGTGGGCTGAAAAGCAACTATGTCAGTTGGTTGAACTCTCTCCAGCGAGAGGAATGGAACTTTCTGATGCAGCCATTCTTTCAACAACTACAGTTCAATGTAATGATCAATTAATTAATTAATGGTCAATTCGGGGATTTTGTTTGGGGTTTTGGGTTGGGAACCTCTCCTATAGTTACCCACCAATGTCTATATAATTTAGGGATTTGACTTAGGGCTTGATTTTGGAATGGGGGGATGTTGCTCTCTTATTTACCCGCCCCAATGTCTATCTGTTTTATTCTCTGTCTTCTCGTTGTCAGTAACTGATCCAGAATTTATGAGTGCCTCGCCCCTTTTCTTGGCCCCACCTGTTGCCGTCTAGAGAGTGAGAGAGAGAGAGAAAGAGAGAGGGAGTGAGTGAGAGGGAAAGGATAGTAGACACCGAGAATGAGCAGAGAAGGAATGAGTGTGAGAGTTTGTTTTATGTCTGAGATACGTTCACCTGTGTTTGTAAGTATCCCCGAGATGAGGCTTTCCAATTATTCCACATTGAAAGCTCCTGTTTTCTGCTTCTCCGTACTAATTGCAAGGGGCGGGGCACACTTGTGACTTGTTATTTATTGCTGTGGTTTCACGCCGTTATCTTGCCGATGAGTAGACGAAAGCGACCACTTTTGTATAATACCGCTACTGCTGCTCATGTTATAGCCAAGCTGTGGGAATGATATCAGTTTCCAGCTCTGATTTAATTTTTAAACTACTGCCGGATTTTCCGGCGTAACAATCAATGTGATGTTTTTTAAACACTACTTTCTCTCTGTCTCTGTCTCTGTCTCTCTCTCTCTCTCTCTCTCTCTCTCTCTCTCTCTCTCTCTCTCTCTCTCTCTCTCTCTCACTATTTCTCTCTCTCTCTCTCTCTCTCTCACTATTTCTCTCTCTCTCTCTCTCACGTCTCTACCTCAGTGCCTTGAGGAGGGAGGTCCGCTGACGAAAGAAGATGGTCCACGCTCACAGCCAGGCTATGGAGCTCAGAAAAGATGCAAAAGTGCTCGATGCAGGTTACAACTCTCATTCTTTTTCCCCCCCTTTTTTTCCCCTTTTTTTTTTTTTTTTTTTTCCCCCTTTTTCCCCAAAAAAAATTTTTTTATTTTTTTTTTTGGGTTTTTTTTAATTTTCCCGGGGGTTTCTTTTCCCTTTTTACTCTTTTCTTTTTCCCCCTTTTTTCCAGGGGGCCCCCTTTTTGCCCTTTCCCAAGTTGATTGGGGAAAGGGAGGTGAGGAAGGAAGGACCCTTTATAAAAAAAGAAGGTGAAGTTTTTGAAAGGTTGGATTTAATCCCCATTTTAATTTATTCCCTTTTAAGTTTCCTTCCCTGTTTTTTTAAGGGGTTCTCCTTTTCCGTTCCCTTTTTCTCCCTTTTCCCTTTCTTTTCCCCGCCATTTTTCTCGTTTTCTCTCCTTTCCCCCTTCCTTCCATGATATCCCCCATTTTTTTTCCCTCCTCGGTTTCCCCATCGTGATTATCCATTTCCCCGTTTTTTTCCGCCAATCCTTGGTCGTCCTTCCTCTCAAGGGGCCTTAAACCCCTTTTCCTCTCGTCTCTCCTTCTCCCCTCCTCTCTTTCCTCCTCTCTCCTTCCTCTTGTTTTCCCTCTCCCTCAAACCACCTGGAGGGGGGGGTTTAAAAAGAGTGTCGCAACGAAAACCCAGGGGGGAGGGCCAGAAAAAGTAGAAGGGGGAGAGAAAAAGATGTTCTAACGGTCGGGATGGGGAGGGCGGAAAAATAAGAAACATTTAGCCGGGGTGGTTTGTAACCACTGGTTACAATAATCTACTCACATTTGTTATGGGTAGGTTATTGTAAACAATACTCACGAGAGGGAGTTGGGTGTCAGGGTGGGGCCTTTCTTAGGAGGAAACATCTGTTTGGTTCTAAGTAGGAGAAGATTTAAAGGTTTTTTTTCTTTCTTTTCCAATTAATTTAAAAATATTTAAATCCGTTGATGAAATTCCCAATCGCCTTTAAAATTTGAAATTTAATTCTCTGCCTTTTTTCCCTTTTTTTTCCCTTTTTTTGGTTTTTCCTCCCTTTTTTTTTTGGGAAAAAATTTTTTGGGGGAAAAAGGGGGTTGTTTAAAAAAAAAGGGGGGTTTGAGAGATGTGGAAGAGATATTAGAGAAAATTTGGCTTCTTTCCCCGGGGGTTTTTTTTCTCTTTTGCACCCTTTTGGGCCCAAATTTTTCGGGTTTCGGGTTTTTAACTTGGAAAACGGGAGAAAAACAAGGTAAAGACCCGAAGGGGGAGGAGTTAAAACCCCCGGGGTGAGGAAAAAGGGGGGAAAATTATCCCGGGGGTTTTGAAGCCCGGGTTCTTGGCCCCTTTTTATGGGAAAGGCGCGGTAGATAGCCCTTGGGAAAAAGAAGAGGGCCAGGAAAGATTAATTGGGGGGGTGCCCCGAGGCCTGGGGAAGTAGGGTTTTTAACCAGGAAAGATAAAAGGGCCCCTTTTAGAAAAGGGTAGTGGTGTAAGATAACAAGGGAAAAAACCACAAGATTTTTTAAATCCGTTTTTCTTTCTTTTTCTTTTTCTCTTCTCTTTTTAATTTTTCCTTTTTTCCTTTTCCCCCTTGCCTTGGCGCTTTTATTTTTTTGGCAATCCGTCATTGCTATTCCCGTTGGTTCCCCAAAAACAAAATTTTTTCGGGTTGGGTTGGGCCCCCCTTTTAAAATTACTGGGGTTTATAATTTCATAAAAATACTCCCTTGGGGGTTTTCCAAAGGGATTTTGGAAATTTAAAAACAAAAAAAAATTTTATGTTGTTTTTTTATTTTTATATTTTTAAGAAAAAATTTTTTTTTATTTCAGGGTTAAGGAAATCCAAAACCCCCAAAAAAAAAGGGGTTTTGGGAAATAAAAATAAGAGTGTAATTTTAATTTTTTTTACACTTTTTAAACTTTGGTTTTATATTCCAACCTGGCCCCACCTCCGTCCCCTTTTCTTTTTTAAGAAGGGTTTTAAAAAATTTCCCCCCAAAAACCCCCCCCCTTTTTTTTTTTTCCCCCCCCCAAAAATTTAAAATTTTTTAAACCTTTTTTTTCCCATTTCCCCCCTTTTTTTTTCATTTCTTTTCCCAAGGGCCCCGGGGGGAAAAACCCCCCCCCCCAAAATTTCCCCTTCCCCTTTTTTGTTAGACAAGGTTTTGTGTTGATGATCAATTATGTATATAATTATACCGAGTTTTCACCTTGCTAGATGTCCCTTCCGAGAGTTTATATTGGGGAGGGGGCAAGGGTATTCTTAAATGATGCAGAGTCCCTTTTAGCTTATTGGGAAGGGGATGGGGCAGGATTGCCCATGAGAAAAACAAGAGAAGATGATAGTTTTTTACAGAGAATTGAGGAATTAGCACCAGACGTTATAACGGGAAGGTAGGAGGTACTGGATGGAAAAAAAGGTTAGGAAGATAAATAAAATACCAGTAGAGACGTGGCGATAGGAGAAAGGAGAAAAAAGGGACAGCAAAGGTAAGTATGGGAAGAGATAAGATAGGGAGGCAGAAGCAGAATGGTAAATGAAGATAACTAATAAGAGGGATAACCAAACAATACAGTCGTACCTAGGAGCGTGAGTGAAAAGGAGTGGAGAGAGAGGGAGAGATAAGCAAAAGAATAAAAGCAAGAGAGAAGAAGAGCGAAGAGAAGAGAGAGAGAGAAGAGAGAAGAGAGAAAGAGAGAGAGAGAGAGGAAGGAGTAGAGGAGAGAGAAGAGGCAGAAGGATCGCTATATCTCTCACTCACTCTCTCTATTCTCACTATGTTGTAGAATGAAAGACTAGAATTCATCTAATACCATCCTACGCTGTTGCGAATCCCACCCCCTCCTGTTGCTCCCCGTTGCTCCTCTACGCTGCAAGAAGAAAGAAGTTGGTTTGCCAAGAACCCAAAATAATACCAACAAAACAACAAACCCCTCCATTGTGGAACGGCCTTGGGTGTTTGGTCGTGGTTGTTTGCCCCTCCCATTCTCCTTATGGCTAGAGGAAAAGCATTCTCAAGGAAGACCTTATTCATTGAGTCCGCACCTCCCATCCTTCTCTCTCCTCCTCCATCCATCATGGTGACTCCAGAGAACAGTCCGGGGAGATCGCCCACACAGAGCATATGGAAAGGTACCATCTTACTTATTAGTTTAGTTGACCAATACAACCTTACTTAGTTTAGTTGATCAATACAACATTACTTAGCTTACTTGACCAATACATCTTTACTTAGCTATAACCACCTTACTTGTTCTTACTTTCAGAGCATCTGGAAAGGTAGTTACACCAGCCTAGTTGTAACCACTCACTGGGACCTCACTTGTTCTCATAGTTCTAACTTAGCTTAGCCGTACATTTTCGTTGCCACAACTTGTTCTTACTTAGCTTAGTTGTGTTTTAGTTGCCACACCCTGTTCTTACTTAGCTTAGACTCTAAGCTCTAAGTTAGAGCTGTAGTTTAGGCGTAAGCGTAGGATGTCTGAGAAAATTTATACACGATCATACTGACACGCTAACTAAAACATTCCTAATTCCAAGAATTAGAGAATTTCGACAATTCTTCGAAACTTTGATTAAATTTTGCATAAATAAATAGACCCTTTCTGAGTATAAAGTATCATGATTCTCGGGCGACAGAGAGCTGAGAGGGTGAATAGACACTTACACACGCCTTCTGCTAAGACGATGACGTAATGCCCAATCTTCCAAACTTTCCCGCTCTATCTCCCTCCTCTTAGTCCCTTAGTCTCTCACTGACACACACACTTTATCTCTCTCTCCCTCTCTCTCTCTCTCTCTCTCTCTCTCTCTCTCTCTCTCTCTCTCTCTCTCTCTCGCTCTATCTCCCTCATCTCTCTCTCTCTCTCTCTCTCTCTCTCTCTCTCTCTCTCTCTCTCTCTCTCTCTCTCTCTCTCTCTCCCTCTCTCTCCCTCTCTCCCTCCCTCCCACGTTTGCTTCCTACCACCTCTCGTCACAGCTATTTTCGGAGGCGGATTATTAACAGTCAGCTAGCACTGCTGAATGTGCTGGAGCTGTTGATATGTGTGTACACATGCTTACTTCCGCTTTGACACAAGGAGAGAGGGAGAGAGAGGGGGGGGAAGAGAGAGAGAGAGTGAGCATTAGGAAAAGTAAATACTTAGAAGAGTAGAATATTACCCCCAATTCATTAACCACTTCCTCTCCAGATTCATTAACCACTTCCTCTCCCTCCAGATTCAGCATTTGTACTGGTGGCGTATAAGACTGAACAGTGTAAGCGGCCAGCTAGGTTGTGTAGACAGGGATATGCCTGCCCGAACTACCATAACACCAAAGATAAGAGGAGATCACCTAAACTCTATAAATACCGGTTAGTTTTGATTTGCATGACAATGATCCAAAATCCTGATCTATGAATACTTGTCTCACAAAAGACTGCCCTTTCCGACATTAAAATGATCCTGATCAATGAATACCGTTGCAGAAGAACCGTTGTCCAATTAAAATCACTGGATATTGTTTAGATCAATATCTAATCAGTTGAAAGACTCTTATCTCACAACTTTCAAAAAGAAATCCCCCGCGCAATCTAAATCCTAGCCCCATGACCCATCCTCCCTAAACCCCCACCATACTAGCCCTCCTTCCCATCCAGGTCCACGCCGTGTCCAATGGTCAGGTCTAACGATGAGTGGGGTGACCCCTCTAAATGTGAGAGCAGGGATCAGTGCCAGTATTGCCACACACGAACTGAACAACAATTCCATCCAGATGTTAGTGACATAATTTGTATCAGATATCAATTTAATGTCATCATACAATGATAATTGATAATGCTTCAGATATCAATTTACCATACAATGATAATGCTTGGTATCACATATCAATTCAATCTGATATCAATCCAAACAGATATCCATTCACTTTCGATTATTGTTAATATCCCGTTCTATATATATCTCACTAATTTCTCTCACTTTCAACAGATTTACAAAAGCACGAGATGTAAGGACATGCAACAGTCCCTGTTTTGTCCGAGAGGTCCGTTTTGTGCCTTTGCACATGATGATGATGAAGCCCAAATTGTCCATGATATCTCCAGTGTGACCTACCCTGATCCAGCCTCTCCCTCTAACTCTGTAAGTGTACATTATCATTATATCATGTGACTTACCCTGACCCAGTTGTAGTACATGTCACTTTACTTTTGAGTTTAGTTTTTACTTTTGAGTTATTGTGAATCCTCATCCTCCAAAATACTAACGCTCTATTATTCCAGGGAGTTATAGGAGACAGAAGAGAGCGTTCCTATACGCACATTGGCCTGATAGAACCCCGACCTAGGTCATCCAGCAACACCATGACCGACAGAGCCCGATCCTACTCCCTAATTGAGTCAATTAACAACATGTCAGTTGCCCCAGCGCCCCTATCTGCTGCTGCCGCTGCTGTGGCCCAGGGAGGACCCAAGGTGGCCAGTGCAGTCCCTCCTGGCATTGTGGAGAGTGCCCGGAACAGGTCCCAGTCCCAGGGATCTGCTGATTTGGGTGGTAGTACTAATAATCTGGCGCTACCTGATCACAGAGAGAACTCACCGGTTAGTCCCCCGACATATTTAGTTAGTCCCCCTCCCCCATTTTGTTGTTTCACAAAAGACTGCCCTCTCCGAACCAGGAAGCGACCGAATATTCGGTTCGGTTCGGTTCGGTTCGGAAATTCGGTGTTTTTTGGGCGGTTCGGTTCGGTTCGGTTCGGTAGGAAATTTTGGCCGAACCACCGAATTTTTTGGTCAAAAAATGCCCAGAAATCGGGCTTTTTCATGCAAAATTTTTCAATTATTTCACGAAAATTGTATGGATTTCAATGTCAATTTCGCCGTATTAACCCTATTTTGAATCGGTGGTGCTATGTGGAAATGATTTCGCTTGTTAGCGGGTTCGATATGGATTGATTTGATATCTGATTTCCCGTCGAATCGTGTCCTCATGAGAGGGTCAACAAATTTAGAAACTTTTTTTTTTAAATTCATGGAGAGCACCGATCAAGATGTTAAGAATCATTCTCTGAAATTTTGTAAAAAAGTTTGGAAAATATTTCAAAGTCAATTTTATGGAAAATTTTCTATGTCAATTTTTGCGCACGAATCGTGTTTCGAATCGGTATTGCTAAGCGGGAGTGATGTTGCTAATTAGTGGGTCCGAGATGGATTATGCTGATACGTGATCCCCCATCAAATCTAATTAGGAAGTTTAGGGGAAACGATTCATGTTTCAATAAATCCTGCTAATTAGCGAGAGCACTGCCGCATAGCATCACCGATTCGCAACACGATTCGTACGGCAAAATTGACATATAATTTTTTTTCCGAAATTGACTTTGAAATATTTTACAAAGTTTTTTCACAAAATTAAATGTTTCTCTAAAAATTCATGGAGAGCATCGATCAAGGTATTGAGAATCATTACCTGAAATTTTGTGAAATTTTTTTTGTGAAAAATATTTTAAGTAAATTATGGTATGCGAATCGTGTTTCTAATCGACAATGCTAAACGGGAGTGATGTTGCTAATTAGTGGGTCCGAGATGGATTGTGCTGATACGTTATCCCCCATCAAATCTAATTAGGAAATTTAGAGACACGATTCATGGTTCGTTTAATCCTGCTAATTAGCAATACCATTCCCGTATAGCGTTGCCGATTCGAAACACGATTCGTACGCAAAAATTGACATAGAAAATTTACGATAAAATTGACTTTGAAAATTTTTTTCACAAAATTGACTTTTCAAACATTTTTTTAACAAAATTTCAGAGAATGATTCTCAATACCTTGATCGGTGCTCTCCATGACTTTTTAGAGAAACATTTATACAGAAAAAGTTTTGTATGGTTCGGTTCGGTTCGGTTCGGTTCGGTTCGGTTCGGTTCGGTAAAAAAGTTTTTCAAATTCGGTTCGGTTCGGTTCGGTGGAAAAAAACCCGGTTCGGTCGTTTCCTGCTCCGAACCTTGCCGAAGACCCTTTGTCTGGCACAACTCAGTCAGACATTATATCACCCTCCCACGCCTGCCTGATTTGTTATGTCTGTAAACTATATGTCTGTTTCTGAGTGTCTAGCACGCTCTCATAAAGAATGTTGAGGGAGTTATACGGACTCTAAAATGAGGCACTCAACTTTGAAAATAAATGATTTAATAATTCTGTGGAATGAAATGTTAAAATTTTCGTTTATAATGAGTCTGCTATTTTTTGTTTTTTTTCTGATAAAATGTCTCCGAAAGAAATAAGAAGTGATATAGTGTACCGTGATTATACCATAGTGGGTGCCAGATACCACACTGCTTGAGATGAAATAGGTAGTTCACCTGGAATCATGCCAGGATAATATCACTCTCTCAGCTCCACTTTCTCTCATTAAAACTATTGCACTCCCCCCTTCATCTCCAAGTAACCCCTCCCAAACGTCCAGTTTCACACCTAAGTGCACTTATCCAAAGCTATTACCCTCTCCCTCCTTCTCCGAATAACCTCTTTCAAGTTTCAAACGTCCAGTTTTAAACTTATATCCAAAACCCTCCTCCTTCAGAAAACTGGTGCACATGGGTCACCTAGTAACCACGATAAAATGGCAGCTATGGAACAGGTCATGTATGATCAAAGTGTGTTTGAGAGAGAGTATTACACCAAACAACAGTTCCAACAAGGAATTTCTCCTGCCAACGAGCTACAAGGTAAGAGAGATCCCCTATGCTATTACTCCCCATTACTCCTCCGCGCCCTGTTAGGGTATTGTCAGAGATCCTCCTCTGTGTACTCCCTCCATTTCTCCCTCTCCATAACCTCTTCCTCTCCAGCTACGAGTGCTGCAGCTGCTGTTATGAATGGTCATTTCAACAACAACAATAATGGAGGTGTTGGTGGACCCACTTTACCAGACCAACAACAGCAACAGATGATGATAGGCCCTGTACCTCCTGGTCCTACCAACCAATCAGGAGCTGCTGTCTACCCTGAGCAGGCTGAATTCATGACGGAACAGTCAAGGAGGAGTGTCATGATTGATAGGCTTATCTACCAGAGGGAACAAGAGGTGAGAGACATAGGTTTACTAGGGAGAGAGAGATGAGATACATAGTTTTACTAGGGATAGAGAGGTGAGAGACATAGTTTTACTAGGGAGAGAGAGGTGAGAGTCATAGTTTTACTAGGGAGAGAGAGAGAGGTGAGAGAGAGAGAGATAGTTTTACTAGGGAGAGAGAGAGGTGAGTGAGATAGTTTCACTAGGGAGAGAGGTGAGTGAGATAGTTTCACCAGGTAGAGGTGAGAAATGTCGTTTTACTAGGGAGATATTATTATGGCCGAGCCCTCACCAGATTGGGGGCACTTGATAGATCATCCATCATCAATAGTAACAAACACTCACTAACACACACACTCTATCTCTATCTCTCTCTCTGTATCTCTCTGTATCTCTCTCTCCCTCCCTCACTAACACACACCCTCTCCCCTAGAAGCACCAGAGAGAGGCACTAAACAAGTTGAAGGTGTTATCTGCTTCACTTGTTCAACACGCACACAAGCTACCCATGGAGTACGTGGTTTGGATGCAGCAACTCTTCTCTAAAAACCTGGAGGAAGTGAACTCTGTGAGTGAAACTAAATCAATCAATCAATTAATCAAATATTTCTTACACACCCTAATATATAATTTGATGAAGCCGTGTTTTCCAGTAAAATTCTGACACCCTAACTATTATTTCAGGTGTTAGCGGTCCGAAAACAGATGTCCTGTGTGATATGTTGTGATAGGTTAAGAGATGCCCTAATAATTCCCTGCTCCCACTACGCTGCCTGTCAGGACTGTCTGCGTACCCAAAAATACTGCCCCATCTGCAAGGAAGTGATTCAGAATATATATCCTGTTAACTCTCTTCGGATAAGGGGGATACAAGCTGCTCCGTTAGAGAGTTCACTGGACAGTGTTTGATCGTCAGAACGTGATGGACAGATCTGAGAGACTTGAGAGATGTTGTTGGGTTCGGGGTGATAATATTAGACGTAGATCAGAGTGGGGTAGAGAGAGGTAATAATAGACGTAGAGGGTGGCGTGAGAGGTAATGTGAAAGAGATGTCAGAACATTCAGGCGTTGGGTCAGGTGTGTCTGAAAGTATTGTTTGTTCGGTTAAATTCAGGATATATATTATTTGCTGGAAGGCTCTTTGTTTGAAAAAAGAGGGATTATAATATGGTATAAATTGTTTTGTTTGTGTGTGTTGTGACATGTGTGTTACATTTGAGCTGTGTGTTGTACGTGTGTCACTAATGGGCATGTACTGTGTGAACTGTGAGTGTGAACTGTGAGTGTGAACTGTGTATGTGAACTATGTGTGAACTGTCTGGAGTTGCCTCAACCCCCGAGTTCTTCGATTAGACCGGAGTGGCTACAGGTGAAATATTACTTTGTTCGACCCTCTATCTCTAGGAGGGTTAGGACATAATATAACAAGTGACTGGACAAGAACTGAATCATTTTGTTGCAGTGTGTGAGAGAGAATGCAGCGCTGTGTGAGAGATAACGTTTAGATATTTTCTACGTTTTTGGATAACCTTTCTACCTTTTTTTCAAGGCCCACGAGCCTAACAAAAACCCTTCTTTTATACTTTAAAGTGAAGACGTGTGTGAGCCTCACACTGTGAGGTATGGCTGTGTGTGAGGTATGGCTAGAAATATACTTGACGGGGGATTTGTAATGAGAACTGGGCTGTGCTCAGAGAGATACACAATGACCCCTCCCCTCCTTTCCAATCATGATTTGATTTACCTTGGAGAGAGTTGTAGCGTGTTCATATATCTTTATTAATATTACTAGTATAATTAGAGAAAGTTTATAGACTACCACTTTTGGTACTCTATTAACTATTTAGTGTTTGGAAGTATTATATTAGATATAATTGATAGGTAAACTTCCCAAGACTCACAGCCTTTAAATTAATATAATATATCTGTTTAGTTTCTGTGTGTGTTTACTATTAATATTAAGGTATGGTAGTAGAATGAACGTGTGTGTGTGGTGGGCGTCCAAATGTTCATTTTTTGTTTTCCCGCGATTCTTTGTAACAAAGAAGGAAAAGAGTTAGAGATAATAAGATGCGTGTAGTGAAAATTATACAAGAATAATATGTAACAAGAGAATCCTTTTTTTAAAGTTTAACAACCCGTAAATATTGAAATTTTCAAGTTTTCAAACACATCCTGACAATACAATACAATGTACAACACAATGCAATGTATAATGTACAGTACAATACAATGTACAATACACTACTGCACTACACACCTCGAGCAGGGTTTTTGCTCCAAAGGTTCCTCTTTCTCAGTCTATTCTTCAGACTATTGCCCCTGGTAATATGAATACAGGGTGTCAGAACACTGTTCAAGTTAATCAGTAGAATAGCCACCATCATAGTCGCTTTTAGCACATCAGGGTCAGCAGTAGTGAAGATATCGAGCTGTCCAGAGGGGGTCAGGGTTGCAATAAATCCACAGACAAACAGGAAAATCCATGTTGAGTAACAAAACACGAATAGAGACCCAATTATGAGGAGGGTTATAAATGCGTGGGTCTGGGTGTCCATAACGGCTCTAGTCCGGCTGCATCGGGTTGTTGAGGGGGATTTGAGGGAACGGAGTACAGCCCCTGCACGCTGGATTAGAGAAGCCCTAGACTCTGTTGCTGTCGGTGGGTTGTTAGGTTGAGAGTCTGCTGAAGAGCAGGGTGATTCGATATCCGGTTGTGTTTCTGAAGGAGTAGGTGATTGTTTTTGTGAAGGAGCAGGTGATTTTTGGCATGTTTTAGCTTCCTCTCTCCCAGGTCCTTTATCCTCCTCAACGCACTGTAATTCAGGGCATGTATCAATTGGTACTAGCACCCTGTAGTAGTTATCCATCTCGACCCTGCTAAATCTCACCCTCCCCTGCTCCCCAGTCTCTGCAATCATCTTACCCACTTTCTTAGCTCTCTGCTTGATCTTATCTCTGGTATCCAACATCTGTTGCACTGCCTGGGCGAACCCCTCCGAGATCTCAGCCATATCCGCTAGAGAGGCCCTAACTAGGAACCTATTGGTTGTACTGCGTCTGAAGAAGATAATCATACTCCCCAGACATAAGACCGTTACCAGGACGGGCAGGAGGATGGGAGTCAGGACGGTGATGAAGTAGAGTGCACTCCGGGCAGGTCGGGTAGGTGGGAAGGAAAGGGTTGAGTTGGGAGAGAAGAAGATATCATCCAGAGTCCAAGTACAGAGTGTTACCGAATCATTGAACCTGTACTCCCCACCACTGATAAAGATCAGACACGATAGGATGATAGTGGTGGACCAAGTCACACCGAGGATCACGTAAATCCTACCCTTAGTGAACCACACGGCGTGTTTGAAGGGGTAAAGAACAGCGGTGCATCTTCCAAAACTCACTATCGCTATTATGTTAACAGTCTGTCTGGAGCACACATTGAACACCGTCCCACTTGCATTGCAGAGAAGGGTGAACACGTCATGCTCCCAGGAGTGGGTGTCGCCCAGGAATGCGAACCCAGAGAATGAGAACACCACGGTGCAGCACAACAGGTCCGCTGTGGCAAGATGGAGGAAGAGAGTGGTACTGACCAGTCGCTTCTTTCCGGAACACACGGAGAAATCCAGGAAGATGGCAATGGCAAGGATATTAGCTGATATACCCAGTGCGAACATTACAAAGTAGAGGTAGCCCAGACTCTGTTCAACTGAGAGGAGTTCTGGTGTGGTGTGGTTAGCATGGGTTTCAACGTGGGATTCCCCTGTCATCCTGTCTGAGCTGCTAGTTTGAAGTCAGGAATAATGTTAGGTGTACTTTTTTGTAAGTTAGGTGTTAAACGTTTGAAAACTAAACGGGAACTAAACTAGCTTTGTTTTGTTAAAATGAGCTATGTTTTATGAATAAAATACTGACAAGCAATCACAAACAAAGTTTGTTTGTTACAAACGCTGACAAGAGGGCGAGAGTATTCTGTCTGAGATTAGATACAGTATTGACAACACGTACAATTTATTTGGCGATGAAGCAGGGAGTGAAGGAGAGCAATTAACGACCCATTTAGATTGCTATAATATACTAACTAACTCTGACAAGGATCGAGTTATCATACACGGAGACTGAGAGCTGCTGAAAGAGAGCATACACATCTCAATATACCAATTATGCAGCAAGTGTGTCTCTTATCGCACCTCATAGACAACACAGAGTTCATCTCCTCTCTCTCTCTCTCTGACTCTCTGAGTCTCTCCTCCTCCTCCCTCTCTGAGAGTACGACTCTCTAACGATATAATTATAACGTCATGACGTCTACAACTGCAGTAGGGAGAGGTCTGTTGTTGTTTCAATTGTCACACACTGCAGGAGAGCAGGAGAGAGATTGGCACTTTAACTAGGAGAGAGATTGGTACTTTAACTGGGAGAGAGCAGGAGAGATTGGTACGTTAACTAGGAGAGAGAGAGAGAGAGAGCACCACAGTCCACACTACACTGTGTCACTGTGTGTGGTGAAGGAAGCGACACGATGCCATGAGAGATCAGAGATATAGACACGCTATGAGTATAATAATGGGGAGAAGGAGATGATGCACTGTGTTGGAGAACTGTATATGAGAAGGAGGAGGTGTGATCTTTGTTAGTACTACTAATGTCTAATAGTAGCTAGCAGGAAATGGCCGTGGAAATATGTCCATGTCACCATCAATCACTCTGTAATACCAGTGTCGACAGGCCAATGCTCTGATCGCTTGTTTATCGCTGTACTAATACTATTGGTACACTGGTGATTGAGAGTGACACTTCCACGGCCATTTCCTGCTCTACTATTCGACAATTAGTAGTACTAACATGGCCGATACAGTGCGTGCAGTGTTTTAATAGGTCACGGTAGATGTTTGTCACTACTCACAAGCATAAATTGAGTGATGCAGGGTGTTGTAATTAATGTACCTGTAATTGTAAAATGTACCTGTAAATATACTTTTAAATGTACTTGAGCTTGAAAACGTAATTGTAAAATGTAAATGTACATGAAAATGTACTTGTTAAATGTAAATGTACTTGAAATGTACTTGTAAAATGTACTTGTTAAATGTAAATGTACTTGAAAATGTAATTGAAAATGTACTTGTAAAATGTAAAATGTAAATGTACTTGACAAAATTTGGCCACGTAGGGCGCGAACAGAGGAGCGTGCCGGTAACAGTAACACGCGAGACTTTTTTACAAACACTACAGAAAGTGCCGCGCAGATTTAATGTTTTCCAAATCATCCGGCCGCGCGGCTCAAACGTCACTCGCCGCGACAGCAGATGTCTTCTTTTTTTTTCTTTTCTTTTTTTTCGCTCTTTTTTCGCTCTTTTTTCTCCTCTCACTACGCCCGTGTTCCATGTGCCTGATTCTCAGCTATCTCATGATCGTGCCATAGCATGGGATGGCAGCCATGAAACCCTTCTGATAGCCAGAACTAGAATGTGTCATTTCCGAGCCAAATTGTAGAATAATTTGAGTTTTGTCAGCCCCTGAATTTTAAATTTCGTCCCCCGTGTCACAAATTCTTTCAGAGAACTAACCCTCTTGCATATTTAAGGGATCTAACTGTAGAAAATCATGGCAGAGGTTGTAGAGCTTGTGGCAGACGGGAAACAGAGGTTGACACTGAATGATATTATCAATCTGACTGAGGTTGCGGAGGAAACGGCCACAAAAGAATTAGATTTGTTAAAAGAAAAGACCGTGGTAGCTACTTCAGATGTTGATGATACTTCCCCTTTATTTGGCATTGATGCGATGAAGTTGCAGGCCCAAATTGCAAAAGGAATGGACTACGACCAGAGGAAGAATAGCAACCTTTCAAACTGGTCAAAAGTGTGTTACCATGGTGACTATGATGCTGTGAAACATCTCATGTCTGGTAGGACCGCAGAGGAAAAGTGGCATTTGATTGAAACAAAGGAATCCTTGATGAGATTCAGCAGCTTGTTCCACGTTGTTAAGGGTGCCTGCAAGAAGGGCAAAGAGGGGCATATTAAAATAGCGAGGTTGTTGCTTGAGAACGCTGCAAATCCCAACACTCGTGATGTGGGTGGATCGACACCCCTTCACTACTGTACCTCCCAGTTTGGTAATGCCACAACCCTGGCTATTGCCAAACTGCTGATACAACACGGTGCTGATGTTAACACAAGGAACAGATTCGGTGCTACAGCCCTCTTTGAACCTTGTATCACTAGAAAGTACGAGTTCGTGGAATTCTTGGTTCTGAACAGGTGTAACCCTGCCATTCAAGAGAATTTTGGAGTCAGCTGTTTCTCGTACGCAACACTGGATCAGCGACTCCGGGCTATATTCAGCAAGGGAGCTAAGGTACAAGCTGAACTGGATATCCTACAAGGTCGGGAGGGTGCTACCATTCAGAGCAAGTGCAGCAACTGTACCAAGGTGGTAAACAAGAGAGTTGGATGCCCTAACTGCACCTCAGTCCTCTACTGCAGTGACATGTGTCAAGCTAAACACTGGAACAAGATACACCAAGTGGAGTGTGTCTCCTGCACCAACTGTGGGGAGAGCAGGGAGGTATTGAGGAAATGTAGCGGGTGCAAGACCGTCCAGTATTGTTGTGTGGCATGCCAGAAAGCAGACTGGAAGGCACACAAAAGGGCCTGTAGAGAGAGTCAGGCGAGGGATGTGGGGAGATGCCTGGTGTTTAAACCGGTTGCTATTAAGGAGGGCCAGGGAGCTGTTATGGTGGAGGACTGGTGGGGAGGGAAAGGATAGGAGGACCAAAGTTAAAATTGAGGTAATTAGCTCTGTCCAACAAATACATCAACTGTTATTCTCTGTTAGTCTGTATAATCGGGGCCGTTTCAAGGCCATGATATACTCTCACTTAGGAAAAGTTTGTGTAGCCCACACTGCACTTTAGCGAGTGAGTGTTTGGCAGAGCAAGGGAAACTGGACAGTTATAACCCTGAATATTTTCAGATTGTATACGACACTAAAGGTGTAAGAAGTGACTATCCAATGACTGTTACCGACAAGTCTAAAACCTACCAATCCTGCATTCTCCCTACTGGTAAGAGATAGATATTTGGTGAAATGTATTTCACCCTGCTACTATTATTTATCTGAAACACTAGAATGAGAGTATCTTTGTTTCGAAATATGTTTGATCATCAGGCTTCTTCTCACCTGTTCTCATACTTTTATTGACTGGTCACTAGACACATCCAAACTAATGTAGGAGAGGAATATACATCTCCTAAAGATTTACTATCCTATCTAATCCCACTCTTACTTTCAGAGAGCGACTACCCTAAGTTGTTTAGTCTGATCACTGAGAAAGGTTATGGTGCAGTGACCATGTATTTTGAGGCAACTATGAAGCCCTCTACTGGTGAACTACTGGTCAATATCTCCAACTCGTTCCCCGAGACTTGGTAACCATGGTAACCATAGTAACCATAGTAACCATAGTATCCATTGGACTTGATTTATCTGACAACGCCCGCTTTATATGTTTTATTAATTTAAATGTAACTTATTGGTTTTGAATTTTGAAAATTAGTATTATTTTCTACACTTTTCTACGTCATTTTGTACAAAATTTATACAGGGCTTTGACATTTACGTTATGTTTATACTTAATTAATATCTGTTTCCATTTGAATTTTTCTAATTCTGGAGTTTTAATAAGCTACCCAAACTTCCCTCAACCCTCCGCCAACTACACGTTCTCTCACCCCCTCTCTCTTTAATAAATACTACTATCTGTTAGCATCTTAGCTGAGACTATGTCATGAGTTCTGATGTTCGGAGAAGTGGCCGAGCCATTGTAAGTACTTGATCGCAAAAATAACTAGTTTTAGACAATCGTATACAATTATTACATATCTTCTTTTTGAATCCCATATATTCCCTTGATCCCTTGCTAACCCCCCCCCCCCAGTATCACTAATACCACCTCTCTCCATTACAGAGGCAGTGTGCCCGAAAGTTTTTCAATGAAGATATTGGACTAAGTTTGAACACCCATGCAATTACAACATTTGATTTGAGAGAGAAAGTCACCTCTGACTACTACCTGAGAGACAGCCACCTCGTATCAGAACTAACCCCCGAAGGTCAGTTATAACAGTTATGTAACGGGGCGGACATTGCTAGTCGTTGTTCTCTTAGTTAAAGTAACAAACTCTCCCTATTGCTATGTCTAGGCATTTTTGAAGACCTTGTCATGTCACATAGTACAGTCTCTTGTTTTCTACCGAGCTTGCTGTCATTTCTTGTGTTTCAGAGGTCAGCATTCAGAACTTATTCCGCCGTGGATTCTCAAAGCCATTTGTAGTGCGAGGGGAGACGGGCAAGCCACCTGGTCTTGTGTAAGTGCATGCTTTAATTAACTGATTAATTAATTAGGTATATAATTAACTTTGTTAATTAATTTATAGTTACTATAATTAACTCTGTCAATTACTCCAGGGTCCCAGATAGCGATTTCACCGTGACTGACGTTGAGAAAAATGTTGGTGAGTAGGAGATTTGCTATTGCTAGTTTTCCAGCGCGCCTTGTGAGCAAAGGACCTCTAACTTCGCGCGCACACAGCCTCAATGTTTTGAAGGTGTCTGTCATTGAACCCTTGACTGGCGATATGGTACCGTTCTTATCAGTTTCACTCCGTTAATTTCACTTTTTTCGGGGTTAGAACATAGAAAATATCCTCTCTCTCTAACTAACTTTGCTGTGTTGTCTCCCAGTCAGATGTGAGATGGTGAAGCAAGATCTCACCCTACAACTACATCTTCCAGACAGAAGCAAGATAATATCTCACCCTACTACTACCTCTCCCAGGTTCCACAAGAAAGGTAGATGTGGTTGAAGTCAGTTCTCAGCGAAGCCTCCAAATGACTATGCACCAATGGGCCAAATACTTTACCTCTGATAAACGAGAGACATTGTTAAATGTGATTAGTCTGGAGGTGTCCAACACACCGTTAGGGGACCTGGTCTCACCACCTGATTTTGTAAAACAGATTGATTGGGTGGAAACTGCCTGGCCTCCCCTCCTGAAGATGTCACAGAGTGTGGGTAGTAACCAGATGAACAAGATGAAATATCCTAAAGTACAAAAGTAAGCATGATCTACTGCAGTATACTGATCAGATCTATTGTGAAATTGTTAAACACTGTTAAAGATATCCGTATAACAGCTAGGCAATGAAAACACAATAATATAATATCTCCACCCCTCCCTTGAATTGTTCATACTTTCTTTTTATTCGCGCCGAGCCGGACACAGTGTCAGGCGACTCAACCTCTCCCTTCTC
Source organism: Hormiphora californensis (assembly GCA_020137815.1). Classification (NCBI taxonomy): domain Eukaryota; kingdom Metazoa; phylum Ctenophora; class Tentaculata; order Cydippida; family Pleurobrachiidae; genus Hormiphora; species Hormiphora californensis. The sequence goes on from CM035352.1 coordinate 7,730,611, forward strand.
TAGGTACTGTTTAATGAGTGTGAGAGGTAGTTACACAGACTTCCACCTTGACTTTGGGGGTACCAGTGTGTGGTACCACCTTGTGGATGGTGCCAAGGTATTCTGGCTCATACCCCCCACTGAGGAACACTTGTCAAAGTTTGTGAAGTGGACACTGGCAGGGAGGCAGAGTGATGTATTCTTCGGAGATATGGTGTCACAGTGTTATCGGGTGAATCTGTTTGCTGGGGACACTTTCTATCTGCCTGGAGGGTGAGTGTTCTTGAGTATAGGGGTAAGGGTGATTTCAGAAAGGGATACTTTCTATCTACCTGGAGGGTGAGTTTGTGTTGTGGTGGTGGTATGATAATCCCTGATTAATATCATGACTCTCTTTTCCAAGTCGTGTCACTCACTGCTGAGTGTCACTCTCTCCCATGGCCCCGCATCAACCCCTGTGGACCTTATTTCCATTCCCCACGAACCTGCTAATTATATAATACTATAATACCGTCCCCTAGGTGGATACACGGTGTATACACGCCAAAGAAGAGTCTGGTATTTGGTGGTAATTTCCTACACAGTTATAACATCACTGCCCAGCTTCAGGTGACCGCTGTTGAAGAGATCACTAAAGTTCCATCTAGGTAAATATCTAGCGTGTGAGGGTAGACATAGTCGATCCTGTGTGGGCGATGGGAATTTAATAACACAGCGAATAGAAGTGGAAGATTATAATGGCGACCTTTTTAACTCTATTTCCCCCAGATACCTGTATCCGTATCTTCTAAACTCCATTCCCCCCCCCCCCCCAGATATCTGTACCCGTATTTTGTCGAGATGACATGGTTTGTGTTGGACAAGTACCGGAGATATCTGAAACAGTGTGAACACAAGGGCAAAGGTACAAACAGAGTCACACATTATACCAGTCACACATGCTCAGTGGTCTCCTGATAGTCTCGCTCTGGCTACCGAACCATCACAAAGCGTGATTTTATAAAATAAATTGACGGTTTGAGCCACACAACTACATGTTCTAAAAGAGCCGCAGTATTACCCCTTCCATCTATTTCAGGTAATGCAGTGCTATTGGAGCAAGAGGTAGAAGGGATGACATTGTTACTCTCTAGAATTCAGGACACCCCCTACTTCCAGGAGGCAGTTCCTGTACAGATCGCCGACCCTCAACTACTTCTAAAGGTATTATCTTAGACAACACGTTACATTTTGTTCAGCCAACACGTTACATTTTGTTCAGGCTGTTTCATGCGATCCCCCCTCTAGCTCTCTGGAGGACTTGAAACAGTAATAGCTACCTCCCCCGAAATAAGTAATCACTACAAGTTACAACAGTACAACAAAAACTCTCCAGGAAGTGAAGGACTTGCTGTACGCGACGGAGCGAGACAATGAGATATCGGATTACTCTGAACCAATACTAAGCCCTGCCCGAAACAAACCTGACACATCAGAATCAAGGAAATCCTATAATGTAAGAATATAATACCAGCTTCCCTCCCGACAGCCCCCTCTTAGTGAGCCCTGGTGATTAATCACTCAGTAAATATTCTCATTCCCCCCCCCGTTCAGATGCGGCTGATAACTCGTAGTGTTCCCCTAAAGACTGCAGCCCCATCTTCTTCTGAGGATGAAGATGAAGATGAAGAAGAGAGTAGCGAGGAGGAGGAAGAAGAGGAAGAGGCGCCACCCCCACCCCCTCCTCAACCTGCCTCTCCAATCCTCCTGACATCCTCATCATCCGAGGGGGAGACGGAGGAAGAGGCAGAATCTCCGGTAATTGTTTAGAAAGTCCTGGGATTCGTATCAACACATGGTTGATGTTAATTGTTAGCGTTATGGTAACCATTGATTTGGTAACCATGGTAACCATATGAGTTATCTCCACAGAGAAAGAGAAGGAAGATGGAGGCACCCATTTTACCCTCCTACCTGTCAACATTTGGAATAACCGTCCCAAAAACACCAATAAAATCAAATTCAGGTTAGAAAACTCTCTCCGAAAGGATCATTATGTCTTGTTTTCTATGCAATAGTTCCGGCCAAGACATGTTCCATAGTTCCCCATGACATGCCACCCCCATCATAACACTCCCATTACAACCTTTCAGATAAGAAATCCAAACGGAAGCCGCCCCTGATTCGCTGTGGGAAGTGTACCCAATGCATCCAGGGTAACTGTGGAACCTGCAAGTTCTGTCTTGACATGCCCTGTTTTGGGGGACCAAACAAGCGCCGACACAGTTGCATTCATAGGAAGTGCCTGGCTCAGGTCCGCAGGCCTTCTTGTGAACTGTGCTCTAACTCCAGGGAGACTTATTCTGGTGAGTACCGTGACTGTCTGACATGTCTTGCTCGAATTAATATACTAACTCGTTTTCATTGAGTGAACAGTGAACAGTGAAATACCACTAACTAAGGGGTTCTTCTGTAAATCGACATATTATCATGACAATCGATATATCATGTCAACTGTCTCGTTCACTCACTCACCTTGTTCAGATTAGCAAATTAGGGATAATGTTGAGGGAGAGTCACAATTCATCAACCACCCTCTCATCCTTGATGATTCACCACTGTGGGATGATATTGTTCAAGGTTTCAAATCACACAATTCAAATTAGTAACATTTTGTTGGTAGGGTATGAGAGATATGATACAAAAGTTCAAACCAAATCAAACCAAACCAAACCAAAACAAACTAACCCCAAACCAAACCAAACCATCCTACTCCCCAGACCCTATGTTGAAGTGTTGGGAGTGCCAGCGAAGTCAGCACTGGTCTTGTCAGGGAGGTGGAGGGGAGGGAGTTCCAGCGGATATCCGATCTACTCTGTGGAGGTGGACCTGTCAAACATGCGAAACAGCAGTCAGTTAATTAACCAGTAATTATAATTAGTAGCAATAATACTAGTAGTAATTGCCCCAATTAGTTAATTAACAGTAATTGCCCCAACCATGAAACATGATGCCGGTTGTAGAATGTTGTGTCTCCTGTTTGTGTTTGATAACATTTCTCTTTCCCCACAGAAATCTGAAGAAGTGAAACCCCACCTCCATGGATCCAGTAGTAATGCTGTCGGGAACATTGTAAGTATATTTAGTATTTACCCTAAATTTAGTTACCACGGTAGTTACCTTGGTTACCATGGTTACCACGGATGTTGCCTTGGTTACCATGGTTACCACGGTAGTTACCTTGATTGCCACAGTAGTTACCTCAGTTACCATGGTAGTCACAATGGTTACCACGGATACAATTTAACTAATCACGGCTATAATTCCCCAGTTTTCCAAGTTCTCCACAGTATCTGAGTCACCCTCTAAGCCAGCTGCACCCCTCGCCCCACACTCTGTAATATCTCCCTCCTGTTCCACAACTACCAAGATTAACCTGGCACCCATCCAACAGATAGCTTCACACATCGTAAGTAACTGTTATTTTTAGTCAGACGGTCAGTCCAGTTTTTTAAGACGGATCCTAATCTTGTGTTATAGCTCACACTGCATTTTATTTCTGTGAGGGTTCGGCAGATCAAGGCAGATCACCCCTATATAATACACAGCAATATAACAACAAGGTCATTAATAAAATATATTTTCCCCCAGGTGAGCAAGTTGCAGAAGTGTGAAACTCTGGGAGACCAGACTGAAAACCTTCCTGCTCCACCATCCCTAACCTACCACCCTTCTTCACACGAAACTAAGAAAGAGGAACCGTAACCATGGCAACTACACGTAACCATGGCAACCTACCTATTGGTAACCATGGCAACCACACCTACAAAACTATTGCAGATTACTGCAGTATCCACGGGCTTTGTTAGTCTTGGAACTATTTGATAAGCGATTGAGTAAATACAGTTATTTGGTTTAAGTTGAGATATTCAAGCTCGTAACAATTTTAAAAGGAGCAGTTATTCTAATTCAGTATTCGGGTGATCTGTGTACAAATTCTCTCGAATCATCTGCTAAAATATGGCAGTGCTACTGCTACCATACCACCGCCGGTATATTATCATTTTCCGTGACCTGTAAGTGTGAAAGGCAGATTTCAAAACGTACCCTGTTATTTGAGTTACGAATCTGTACATTAAGTTTTAACTATTTTCAAAAACCCCTGAGAACGAGTTATTTTCTGTGTTTCACGGAACGGAATTCCCATTTATAACTAAACGAGCCGGCGCGGACATCGATGTTAAAATTAGCGAAAGGGAGCCGCGCATCGCGCGCGTATTTTCAGTTTTAAAAATTGAAGAAGAAGCTTTACTTGAAATCACAATTTTTCTGCAAAGCTGTTTTCGTCAAAAGTTTTTTTGCGTTTTCGAAATCTGATCCTCTTATATCTGATAAAATCATGTTCTGACCTTTGTAGCAGTCTCAAAGAAGATTTCCAAATGTCTTCAGACGAATCAGAAGACTATGATCATGTTGTGCTCGAGCTCGGATCCTGGAAAACGCGGGCCGGAATTGCTGGTGAAGACGTACCGGAGATCGTGCGTCCTACATGTGTTCCAGAATCTGATGTAAATTTGGAGAGTACTGAACTTGACTACACTAAACGCTTTTCTCCAGACAAGTTTGAACATTTGTTACGCATGTGCTACAATGAGTTACCGGTGAAAGATCCTAAAGAGCGTGGCGTTATTTTAATTGAGCCACAATCGGTTAGTAATGCCAGCAGGGAGCTAGCTCTACAGATTCTTATGGAAACCTTCCAAGTTCCCAGCTACTACTCTGCAACATCTCCCCACATGTCGCATGTACGCATCAGGTCGAGGCTCTGGGACTATCATTCAATGTGGTCATGCTGCCACTGAGACAGTGTCTATTTATGAAGGGTACCTGGTGCCAGGAAGCCAAATGAGTTACCCAGATAATTCAGGGAGAAAAGTTACATCTTTGGTTACTTCGGAACTGCTTCGTAATGCACCCTCTGGGACTCATTATGAATATGATGTTTGCACCAAAGCAAAGGAGGAACACTTTAGCCTGCTACACGAAGAATTCCGTGATTTCACTTTGCCTGATGGGAGGTTGGTGAAGTGTTACTCCTCAGATGAAGTCCGATTTCACAAACTCTATCTTCGGAGGGGATCATGGTATAGCTAGGATGGCGTACCACGCAGTAATGGCTGCAGATATGGACATGAGACGTGATCTCTTCTGTAATGTGATCCTCTCAGGAGGTGCCTCTCTGGTTAAAAGGTTTTAAAGAAACGTTCCTTCAAGAAATTCGAAAGGAATCTAATGTCCGACACACTGACAAGTTAAAGATAAATGCTATAACAGCTCCAGAAAGAGAGTTTAGTAGCTGGATTGGCGGCTCAATTGTTGGGTCTCTGAGCTGCTATCAGAGTGCCCACATTTCAAAGGAAATGTATGAAGATGTTGGTCCAAGTATTATCCATAAATACTGTCCTTACGGTACTGTGGAGATGGGGGACTTTGTTTAGACAGTGTGTCTAGACAATGTGTCTAGACAGTATGTCTAGACAGTGTGTCTAGACAGTGTGTCTAGACAGTGTTTTGCATTGCTAACTGTTCACTCGCTAGAACAATGTGTCAGCATGTACAGTTATTATTATACGTGTGTGTTGTGGGTTTTTGACGGTCAATTTTGTGTACAATTATGTAAATTTATCATTTACTCTGTTTTTATAATTCATACTTTTTATTCCCTCTCATCATCTTCATAATTCATATTCTGTGATACACATAGATTATAGAATGGACCCGTAGCCCCTTCATGGGACATGGTATCATGGCTGAATCTGAGTCGAAACCCCGGCTGCAGCTGCCCAGTACGGCAGTGACAATTCAGCGGCTTGCTGTCTACGAAACCAAAAAGACTATCTTTATTGTGGGAAATGACAATGAAAACTCTGTCTTTAGACTTATCAAGGTAAAACACTATCTTGTACAATGTTGCTAAAAACGTTGCCGGGTGCTGAACTTTTTATGTCTGTAGACCATAACCTGTCTAGATTGTGAGTTCGGAAATTTTAGGTTTACTCCGGTAGCGTCACCATTATTTGTTAATTATTATAACTCATTTTTATCAGATAAACAGGGAGGAACCTCTGGTGATTGAGGATGATAAGAAACAATACACTAAGACAGAGATGCAGGCCATACTAAATGGTGATGATACTGTAATGGGAGGGAACAGCAGGAAGACACGGGCCATGCAACTTAGGAAGACTTTAATGGCCTTTGGGTTGCTGGGATTTGTTAAGTTCACACAGGTACCATACGTGGGATGAATTCTGACATTAAATATCCACAGGGAAGTTTCTATTGGAAACCACCATGCCACCACCCTCCTTTACCCAACCACACACCTTACCGGCTACCACCCGGCACCCCAACCACCCTATCCACTCCCGCCCTATTTTGTAGGGTTACTACATGGTAATGATAACAAGAAGACGAAAGGTTGCACAAATTGGGGGTCACATTATCTACAAGATAGAGGACATTGCTCTCACAGAGATCTCACCTGAGAAGACTTCCTCTAGCTCCAGCGCAGAGGAAAATAGGTATATTCTCACTTTTTATCTCTCTCTATGCAGGGGATGACTTACCAGTAACCAGGACTTGTTATGTTCTAACCTTCCTTTAAATTTGTAAAGAGAGGTGGTCGAACAACGTACCCACTTTCTATCCCCCCTCGCTCCACGGAAAATTGTGGTTGAAAAATCTTTCATCGTTGAGATGTAATTCTAACTTGTTCACTAGGTACATCAAGTACTTCAACAGTCTGGACTTCTCAAGTAACTTCTACTTCTCTTACACACTAGATATTACAAGGTAGGCTCTACCGAACCCTCACAGAGAGCAGTGCGAGCTGCTCCTTCTCCTCCTCCCTCTCTTCTTTGGTATCCAAGACACCTCACACTCAGGCCGCTTCGCGGCCTTCGTTTGGCGCGCTTCGCGCGCCGGCAAGGGAGGGGTAACTTCGTTACCAACTCTCTTCTCCCCTTTTTCTTGTCCCCCTCCCTATCTGCCACGGCCCTCTCACCTCCACCCCATCCCAGGACTGTTCAGCAGAAAATGGTTCCCATTCCTCCCTCTCACCTCCACCCCACCCCAGGACTGTTCAGCAGAAAATGGTTCCCATTCCTCCCTCTCACCTCCACCCCACCCCAGGACTGTTCAACAGAATATGGTGCCCATTCCAGCGGGTTGTGCTACATGCACCACAGACACATGCAACAGTAGCACTTGTAGCACGTGTCTAGTGGGGACACGGTGCTACAACGATTTTAACAGTAAATTCACCTGGAACATACACATGCTAAAAGGTACCTGTTATTTTACACATGCTATAAGGTACCTGTGTAATACACAGTGTGTATACAGATTTGTGTCAGTATAAATAATCATACAGCGGGGATGATATTCGAGTTGATTCTGCTATTTTCTCAGTTTCTCATTAAGCCCCTAGCTTAGTTCCCTGCGTCTGACAGATACATATCCTTCACACTAGTTGGTAACTTCATGGATAGTGTAGCAAGAGAGTGGGTACTGCCCCTAGTTTATGGGTTTATCAGTCAAACCAACATATCAGTATTTGGACGGAGCATCTACCTCACTCTAATAGCACGGAGATCATCCCGGTATGCTGGGACACGGTTCTTAAAACGAGGTAATAATCGCCAATAAACACCATTCTTTCATCTTCTACCCCCTCCACCCGATTCTACTAGCTCTTCTCTCATTCCCTCCAGTCTCTCGCTCCCTCTGACTCCCCTCCTCCTCCTTCTCTCACCCCCCGTGTAGGTATGAATGAGAGTGGAGAGGTCGCTAACGAAGTGGAAACAGAGCAGGTGGTACACGATGCAAGTTACACAAACCACAGGTAGCAAATCCAAGAATATAATCCCGACTTACCGGGCGAACCCCCCTCCCGAGAATCCCGGTAAATTAAGGTCTAACTTTTTCCATCTCCTGCCCCTACTATAGTTTGTCCCTGGCAGGTTCCTTCGTATCACATCTTACACCCAGCTAAGGGGAAGTGTACCCGTCTTCTGGCATCAGGATACCAGTACAATGGTTAGTGGGTGGGGGGCTAATACTAATTGGGAATTAATTAACATAAACCAAGACGGTATGTTTCTCTATCCCTCTCTCTCTCTCTGATCTCTCTGAGCACTCTTCCCCTCTCTCTAACTACTTAACTAAACTTAAACTCTTTCTCCTGTTTCCAGGTTCCCAAGCCCCAGATAGTAATATCGCGATCAGATCCGTTCTGCGGGGGTGCGGGCCAACACTTCAACACCCTGTTAAAACAATACGGCTGCCCCATTTATATATTGAACTTGGTTAAGAGCAAGGAGAAGAGAAATCACGAGAGACAGTTGACCAACAGTTTGGTGACAACCTTCAACTATCTCAATCAGTTTCTATCAAACAAGTGAGAGCTCTTTGTTAAGATGAACGGCATTGTACTAGGTCAATAAATTAACAGTTCTGGGAAATCTTTTGAGAGTGATAGGGGTTGAATCATGTTTCACCGGAAAGTTCAGGATTGATGGAAGGCGCTTTGAAGCCGGGGTTAGGGAGATCGAGAGTGTTTCACAGATATCTACCGTGTGGGGCAATAAAAATGCCCCCCCAAGTCTACCATAGTTCCAGATATCGTGGAGCGCTAAAATTTGGTACAGTAACTCTATGAGAACAAGAATTATTGCATTATGTATTCATAATGCTGTGTTTCCCTGCCCTACCGTTTCACATGTCAGTGACATTGTCACTGCCAACAGGATCAAGGCTTGGTCATAATGTAATGTGAGATGCATACGATCTAGCTGTCAGTATACTTCTCACATAGCTTAGAGTTAGCTAACTCCCAATCACATGACACTTGCTAACCAGCTTTTGACATTCCAACTTAACTACTTATCTAACATCTCACACTCGACTCGCAAGATGAAAATGTGTATGTAACACGCGAAACGCGCGGCAGAGCATTTCATGTTTTGTTGAGGGGCCTGCGCACACACGTCCATCAAACTGTGTCAATGAGTTGTTTGATGAAGGAGTAGCTCGTCACTGTGCGCGCGGCTCTAGTTGCTACACCGTTGCCCTCGCAACGAAAGTGTGACCAAAAAATGTCCCTCTACCGATTAGTTAGTATACCAAAAGGTCGTTTTCGAATTCTAACCCTGCTATGCCTTTTTACAAAGTAAAAAGGCATCCGGGTGAATGCCCTCGGCATTCACCCGGGCAGGGAAAAAATAAATAACTTGACCAAAATTTCAGACCTCTAGCTCAAAATTCATTTTTTTGATCGGAATGAACATTGTCATTCATTCCAGGAAAAAATATTTTCCGGTTCAAAATTTAACCAATTATGTTTGGCTATCGATTAGCTTTCCAATGTGACCAAGATCAGCTAAATTGGACAACCACAAGAGACACAGTGTCATGTTTCTTAAAGTTAGTTAGGTCATGTGATCTTCACTGAATCGTTGATCGTGTTCAGTATTACGAATTGGTCTAAGTGGTAGAGAATCACGTATCACATCTGCTAATGAGGGATGACGATGCTGATTGGTCATGAGATCTGTAGCTCTTTGATAAATGTCCTCTTTCCTCGAATCACATCACCCTGTATTGGTACACATACCCAATTAGCGGCCATGATACGAGATTCCTTTGCCCATTGGCCCGATTAGCAATCCCGGAAACTCAACGATTCGGTGAAGATCACATGACCTGACTAACTTAAAGCAACATGACACTGTGTCTCTTGTGTTTGTCCAATTCAGCTGATCTTGGTCCCATTGGAAAGCAAATCGATAGCCAAACATAATTAGTTAAATTTTGGACCGGAAAATATTTTTTCCTGGAATGATTGACAATGTTCATTTCGATCAAAAAAATGAATTTTGAGCTAGAGGTCTGAAATTTTGGCCAAGTTATTTATTTGTCTCATAGAGTTAATGTACCAAATTTTTGCGCTCCACGATATCTGGAACTATGGTAGACTTGGGGGGGGGGGGGGCATTTTTATTGCCCCACACGGTACTGTCAGGCCAAAGCTCTGACTACAGTTCTCGCGCGCTCTTAAGAGAAATGAGAATAGGGTCAGGCCAATGCTCTGACAGGATATCTACCCCCCCCCCTTCAGGCACAAGATCAAGTACTGTGGGTTTGACATGTCCAAGTACTCCAAGAGCAAACACAAGAAACAAAACGTCATGTCGAAATTGGAGGAAATTGCGAACAACACCTTCAAATGCACCGGTACATGAATAACAGCTATAAGAATGACCAAAAGTTGCCAATTTACCAGATGGCAGACCGATCCCTCTCTCCCTCTCGACGGCGAGGGAGGGTACAAATGTATTATGTAAATTGTAAAGGATTAAAGGAGGGGTAGAACATAACAACCTATCTCTCTCTCTGCAGGTTTCTTTCACAACATCAATATAACAAACTCTCCTCAACACGTGAGGGATATTCTGAACGGAGCGGGGCTTCAGAAGTACGGTGAAACTGTACGGGGTGTCTACCAAACAGGTTACTGATTGTAATTACTAGTAACCATGGTAACTAACAGCTAGTAACCATGGTAACATTTCACAGGAGCGGTGAGGACCAACTGTGTGGATTGTCTGGACCGAACCAACACTGCTCAGTTCGTTCTTGGTAAAGTAGCTCTGGGACACCAGCTAATGGCCCTGGGGGTGATCAGTGATCCACGACTCCTGGATAATACACCATGTGTCCGGTCTCTAGAGGTAACGCCATGGTAACCATGGTAACAATGGTAACCATGGTAACACGCTCTGTTATCTGTAACTTGTCATGCTCTGCATTATTCTCTTTATAAAAATTTTAAAAACGAAACATCTCCTATATTTCCCCTCCCCCTGCGGCCTGCAGGAGATCTATGAGGATCACGGTGACACCATGGCCCTCCAGTATGGGGGTTCCCAACTAGTCCACAGGATCAGGGGGTATCGCAAGGAGAATCCCTGGACCTCTCACTCTGGGGATATCTTGAATACTGTATCACGGTACTACAGGAACGCATTCACAGACTGGGAGAAACAAAATGCCATCAACCTCTTTCTTGGTTAGTTCCGGGGTGTGGTCATATCAGATTCGCTCATCGTGAGATATCACTAGTTTGGGCAATGTTCAAAATCGGTAGCTTTTTGGAAAGAGATCTCCTCTCTCTAAAGAGCCCAATATTTCCGAAATTGGCTGAGAAAGTTTCGGGTTAATCGGTTAAAACCTCCCATTTTAGGAGTGTACGATGTTGAAAAGATGCCCATGAGTTTGTGGGAGCTGACCTCCGATCACTACCTTCACCACCAGTACCCTGATGAGATGAGACCTTACACTGCGTGGTGGGACATGGATGTTTGGGTGAGTCATCTATGATAGGGTTTAGAACAAGAATGGACCACAGATTATTGTATTAAGATGACCAGTGACCAAAGTGGTTTGAAACCGCTGCCTGGTTTCTTACCAACTACAATAACAATTTAACGATTCTATCCCCCGTGTTATTTCCAGGAAAGTTTGCCCCTAGCATCAACAATAACGGCCTGGCACCGAACACTGGAGGGCCACTGGAAGGGCGAGACAGAGGAAGGAGACACGAGAACTGTTGTTAGCCCCTTCTTTGAGGAACTTTATAGGTATTATTATGTTGTTATTGCTTCTACGTTCTCCATGTGTAGTATTGGAAAATAATGTTGGTATGAGGCTTGAGTTGCTATGACAACAGTGCTGTTGCTATGGTAACGTTGTTGTTGCTACCAATTGTTTTCATGCCACATTATTGTACACCGCTAGGCCCACAATGCTGACTTCCTTCGAGGAACACTACTGTCTCTTCATGCCATCAACTGCTAACGAAGCTGGGCTAAACTCACCTTTTGTGGTATGTGTTTTCGTAAACTGTCTCTGACTCTTTATCTCTCCCTTTCTCGATCCTATCTCTTTCTTTTTCTACCCCCTTCCCTATATCCTCCCTTTGTCAGGAGGTGAAGGGCAAGTCCGGTGGTAGGAGTCTGAGTGTAAGGACTAAACCGGTATCAGACTACAGGAGTAGCAAAACTGCTTCCGGGGATTCAGATAGTTCGTCTGATTCAGACGAGAGTGGTAGGTTATTAAATTGCATCTGAGAGTGGTAGGTTACTAAATTGCATCTGATGAGAGTGGTAGGTTATTAAATTGCATCTGATGAGAGTGGTAGGTTACTAAATTGCATCTGATGAGTGTGGTAGGTTACTAAATTGCATCTGATGAGAGTGGTAGGTTTTTAAATTATCAGAAGTGAATGTTGTTTACTACTCTGAGGGAAATGTTATAGTGCTATTGGTGGTGGAATGTGCAGTACTTGTTGTTTACTGATTGCTCACCCCCTTTCCCTCCTAATTATTGGTTTTAACCTCTAACCTCCACACCAGATGACGATGACTCAGTTGTTGTAAGTGAGGCACTGGACATGTCTGAATCAATCACCAGTCCCATCCACCCTCCCCGGGCACTAGTAGTGTCCCCTCCTGTGGATGTGAACCTCTATAGGAGTTATGCTGCTGATAGTGTGTATATCAACCGTGGAGTAGGTTAGTTAACAATGTTTCAAAGTCCCAGTTTACCTTACTGACACCGCATCATTTCCTCTACTACTTTCCTTGCCTTGTTCGACCACCTCTCTCAAAACAATATCCCTCATACCCCCTGATCGAGACTACTGCCCCTGACAATATCCCCCTAGGAACTTTTACAGTCCGTGGACCATGTTACAAGACCTATACAGAGATGTCTAACAAGCCCGTTGCAGTCCCCTCACACACCATCTCGCCAACAGATAGGGCCCTATACGCCAAGAAGGCTTGTGATGTGGCTGTGTCCCAACACAGTAAACAGTTCTACCAGTCTTACTGCTCTTTACTGACTCTATAGACACTGTGACTCTGTGACTCTATAGACACAGAAACACTGTGTGTCACTGTGACTCTGTGACTCTATAGACACTGAATGTTGTTTTGATTTGTTATATTCTGACCCTTCTTTGCATTTGTTTCCCGTGCGGGGCGCGGTGAAACAGGATCGAGCAAGTAAAGGCAAGTTTTAGAAGTTTAATTTTGTGTGCATTTTGTTTTAGCAATTTTGTCAAATTTGAATCACTTATATACCCTGCTAACTTAAATAATGCGCCAGTGGCGAGAAGTCCCACTAGCGCGCTCTCGATAACCAGCCAGTCCAGCGGCAGATTATTTCCCACTGGCAGGTTATTTATTTGTAACTCCTATGTTGCATTCAAAGTGTGTGTAAATGATCAGTTCTTACTAAAATACAGAGGGAACACTATGTGCAACACTTACACACTACATTGGAGAGAAAGAAAGGACACATTCCGTCAATTACTCTCTCTTTATCTCCCCTTTTGTCTCACTATCTCTTTCTCTGTGTTATTTGTGACATGCCCCTTATCAGGCTATTTCTTTCACTCTCTTTCCTTAGCAACTGCTTAGTAACTGTTACCAAACAGTGTACACTCAATTGTGACGTGTTTTTAACTATTTCTCAGTTCTCTTTGTGTGTTTTGATTAGTGTTCTCTCTCTTGTTGGTGTGTAATACTTGAAATAAACAACTAAAGCAGGGTATATAACCCATAAACTCTGACCACTGGCACGTTATAGGTTTAAACCCCTCCGCCTCTCCCTCGGCTCCGCCTCGGGATCGTCGTCGTGATTTAAACCAGTTTATCCGCCAGCGGCGGATAAACTCCAGCTAACTTCTCCCAGCGGCGCGCTGGGAGAAAGTTATCTGAAATAACGCGCCAGTGGCCAGAGTTTATGCCTCATATATACCCTGCTAACTTAAATAATGCGCCAATGGCAAGAAGTCCCACTAGCGCGCTCTCGATAACCAGCCAGTCCAGCGGCAGATTATTTCCCACTGGCAGGTTATTTATTTTTAACTCCTATGTTACATTCAAAGTGTGTGTAAATGATCAGTTCTTACTGAAATACAGAGGGAACACTGTTTGGAAGAGTTACACACTAAATTGGAGAGAAAGAAACAACACATTCCGTCAATTACTCTCTCTTTATCTTCCCTTTTGTTTCACTATCTCAATTCCTCTGTGTTATGTCTGGCATGCCCCATATCTTGTTATTTCTTTCTCTCTCTCCTTAGTAACTGTTACCAAACAATGTACACTCAATTGAGAGATGTTTTTGACTGTTTCTCAGTTCTCTTTGTGTGTTTTGATTAGTGTTCTCTCTCTTGTTAGTGTGTAATACTTGTAACAAACAACTAAAGCAGGGTATATAACCCATAAACTCTTGCCACAGACGCGTTATAGGTTTAAACCCCTCCGCCTCTCCCTCGGCTACGCCTCGGGATCGTCGTCGTGATTTAAACCAGTTTATCCGCCAGTGGCGGATAAACTACAGCTACCTTCTCCCAGCGGCGCGCTGGGAGAAAGGTATCTGAAATAACGCGCCACTGGCAAGAGTTTATGCCTCATATAAAGACCAAACCTCTAGTATTTCGATTTTAATGGTAGGCATGCTTCATGATTATACGAATTATAAACTCGACTAACAAATTTTTGTCAGCTATGTCCCTAAGAAGTGTGGATTTCAAAGTATTTGGTAAGGTTCAGAGGGTGTTTTTTAGAAAGTGCACTAAGGAGAAGGCTGATAGTCTCGGACTGGTAGGATGGTGTAAGAACCTACCTGATTCTACAGTGACAGGTAATTATGAGCGCTGTTTTGTTTGTTTGTTTGTTTTGATCTGCTGAAAAAGTGTTGCAGCACTGGCCACGGAATTATATTTTCGTGCGAGTTTGGAGCGCGCGGGGTCGTTGGAGTGAAAAGGATTGCGCGCGTACACAACACGCGCGAATACATTTATGTACAATGTACATTTCCGAACCATTTTGCAGCAGCTGTCCTCTGAAAAAGACCTCTAATTTCTGATATCTTTTCAGGTGCAGCACAGGGGTCTCCCGGAGAGATTGAAAAGATGAAGTATTGGTTGACAAACACAGGCAGCCCTCAGAGCAAAATATCGAAATGTGACTTTACAAATGAGAGAGATGTTTCAGCTCCTGAGTTCAGCGAGTTTAGCATCATTAGGAAAAAGAAGAAATAGGACAATGTGTTATGAAGTATTCAGTGAAGAGTTGAGAATATTGGACTATGTCAAGTGTGAAGGATGTGTTGGTAATGCTCGGGGAAAAGGCTTTTGCCCGGTAAATCCGGATCAAATACCGTTCACTTCCTATATCGAAGGAAGTTTATTCTCCCGGTAAATCAGGGCCCGTAAAATCGGGGTCCGACTGTATCACGTGTTTGTCAGCTCCATTTTACACGCCTATTAACAATGAGAGAAACGGAATGTGTTCACTGGGTGAAGATAAAACTGGTTTACAAATAATAACAAGGGGGTAAAACACGGAACAAACAGATCTCCTTCAGCACCACACATACTGGGCAATCGACAGACGAAGCATGCCCTCCGAATGTTTTTTAAGGCACCATACATAGCTTATGTTATAACTGCTATAGTTTTGTCATCTACATTCGTATTCCGTACTAAAGATCTAACACATTTTCAACTTTTATATCACTTTTCTAAAACTGATTGAATAAATAGATAGAAAAACGTTGCCTAGTTTGTTATACCCGACCCTTCTAAAGCGTCAAATGAAGAAGGGTCGGCTGCAAACAAGACAACAAAAATTGTGGCGTAATGACACAAAACATTTCAACAACAAACAGAGTGTCCCTCCATCACCGACACACACCGTATACATTGATAGCAAAGTTCTCAAAGACTTTAGAAAACTGTTCCTTGTCCCGTCGTGATAGGTTTGGTGTGTTGGGAATTAGAGTTGAGAAGGCATTCTTGAGACATTCTTGTGAGGTTGAGCTCTCCTGCTGCGTCACTATCTCATTCACCACGCTCATGTATTCACCCTGCAATTGGGGTAAACTGTGTTAGGGTTCGGGTTCGTGTAGATAAATAGTTTAGAGTTCATGACGCTTGGTTTGGGTGAGGGGAGATCTTATCGTTCACACCATGAAATATGATAATACTGGGACCACTTGCCTTGATCGACCCTGTTTCACCGCACTGTTTTAACAAAACAACATTACACTTACCCTACACTTGCAGATAAATGTAAAAACCATATCAGCAGCTGTATCGTACAATCCAGCAGGCAGTTCTTGACTTGATATTAGCAACAGTGTGTGCTGGGAGAGAGGGTAGATGTTAGATTACTTAGTTCCCAATTCACATGTTAGAGTTTACTGTTTAGACTTCCCATGTTACTTCCAGTGATAGACTTTACCTTGACAATGGAGCCGATTTTCCGTTGGAAGCCTCCATTAGCAGCGGAGTGTATAGCCAGAGCAGAGACGGCATTGAAAATATAAAACGTGATGTCATCGTTATAGCTGAAATGGGGTTACCATGGTTACTTGTTGAGTTATAGCAGGGTTACCATGGTTACTTGTTGAGAAACTATGGTTACCGCGTGGGTTACAATTAAATTACGTGTGTATATCTCCAGGATTACAATTTAGAGAAGGATTACTTTAGAAAGACACCTACTTGTTCAGGCCCACTTTTAGCATGAGTATGATTTGGTCCACCACATTTTCAGGAAGATTGGTAACTTTCTCTGGGTACACCTCACATATAAATGTGATAAGTTTGAAAAACTCACTGGACAGTTTGGGGAACTTCAACAACTCTGAAATGTTGTTGACTGTTGAGTAAGGGGTGCAGGTGAGGAACTCAACAAGAAATGGGTAGATTGTAGCGGGGTGGGGGTACTTGTTTGTAACAGATGAAGGTGCAAACGGACTTTTTAAAAAGAGACACTCACCAACGTCAATATGCGGAACAATGATATCCAACCCAATCAGGACAAGTTTACTAGAACTGTCTTCAAAAGAGTCAGGTTCGTCGAATGAGAAGAAATCCCGTGAACACAAGTGGGAGAGGAGCTCCAGACAGAGGAGGATGTTGTCATATCTGTCCTCTTCTGCACCCACCATCTTATTACCCGGACCTTGAGGGGGAGAGCCATTGTTATTTATCAGCATCGGCATCTATGTTGGGTATGGTTATTAACGAATTTAGAACTAGGATATCAATGATTATCCAAAGTCCGACTTTAGACAGCTGGAACTCACGCATTGCTGAGACAGAGTAACACTTCAGAAGTTGGTAACAAATCTCATACAATCGGGCCGTCTGACTCTTGTCTATCTGTAGAATTCCACTGTCTGTTGGGGGGGGGGGGGGGTTGTTGAATGGTAAATCGTTCAAATCCCAGAATGAGACGCTATGAAAAGTCCGCACTTGTTACTCAACAACACGTACCTGCAACGGAACAGAACAATTCCAGGATAGATCTGACAATAGTGGGGGCATGTTGAGAGACCTTCATTAATCTGACACACCCCTCCAGAACAGGGACCACTGTAACAAATACTGCACTGGGGGAGGTAGTTGGGTTAGTTATGAGGGTCACTAGACTGCCAATGTTCGCTAAAGGTTCAGTATTTAGTGGTTACTAGTAAGTGTCAGTATCAGTGACAATTAGTGTTAGTGTTAATTAGTGTGACTAAGGACTAAGGTAGCTAGTAACATACTCGATAATCTTGTTGACGATTGAGGAGGCGATGCCATGGAAGGTGTCCAGGGCAGTAATAATCTTTACAATCAGGGATGGATTATCAGGCACTTGGGATACCTGGTCACTGTTCAACACGGCCACCACACTACTCGTCATACCTCCAAACACCTGGAACATGGGGTCAGATTGAGAGAGTGGTAGAAAGAGGATTGAGGAAGAATCAAACTCACAAATCCAGATAGAAACGGATAGAAAGACATTACACAAGTTGGCTTGTTCGACCCTCTCCAGGGTTAGAAGACAGACACAAGCTACAACCGCTGTGTACCTTCTCCATGAAGGGTAGGTGTTCAGAGGAAGGTAGATGGGACATAACAGTTGTCATGGCAGCAGCAAAACTCCTAACACTCTCTGAGGAGGGCAGAACAACAGCACCTGTTGTGTACTGTTCTACCAACTTGAGGAAGTTACCATCCTTCATCAGCAGCTTCGACCTAGCAGGGGTGGGGGTGAGATAACAATACACATTATCGGAAATGTTCAGGTCTGCGCCGCGTGACCAGTTTCAGCCCAATCACAGCACAGCTCCAGCGAGCACACGTGACTCGCACGTCATAAGGGCTGTTCAAATATGGTTACTTAGTTGCTACTAAATCCAGTACACTCACGTTCGAGGGTTTCTAGCGAAGGTGGTAACTAGGGAAACACAATCCACGGCAATGGATTCCTCTCCTGGGTAGTATACCA
The DNA here is from genome assembly GCA_020137815.1 of Hormiphora californensis. NCBI lineage: Eukaryota > Metazoa > Ctenophora > Tentaculata > Cydippida > Pleurobrachiidae > Hormiphora > Hormiphora californensis. The sequence goes on from CM035352.1 coordinate 7,748,994, forward strand.
GTCCAGATATTATCTTCTCAACAAACGAACCCACCAACCACTGGGCTGCAATGGGATAACGGGGTGAGTCATGGGGTGACAACCAACCCGATCTGAGCATACATTCACGAGAATAAAAACGGGGAAACAGATTTAACCGGGTTATATAACTAGGGTTTGGAATGAAATGTATTACATAACTTTGGAGTTCACTAAACCTAGGATATTTAAACATAGTTCAAAGTACTAATATGTCTGGGGGGGGGGGGGGGGGGGTTCAAAGTATGTCTGCACTCACCGAAGGAAGAGTCCTCTCCGAAGGATAACACCAGTGACTGGGGGATGTAGCTGTATTCTGATTCATTGAACATGAGGTAGCTAGCACAGATACGTGATAGTGCCCACATTAGACTGCTATACACCTGGGGGACAAGCCATACCATTACAAATGATAAGAGGCGATGAGCGGGAGAACAAACAAACAAACAAAACCACAGATAATAGTTTGAGAAGCACATGAAAGGGGCGTAAAGACACTAAACAGGGACTACTCTAAAATACTTACCTGGGGTGACAGATAATGGCAAGCGCCTCGTCCCAAGAGACCCTGATAGACTGTTGCCAACTCCAGAAGAGAGATAACCGCGTTAACGACCAGGTTCTTGCTAGGTAACTCCCCGAACCTTACACCCAAGTGTTTTTCTAGAGGGATAAAAAGAGGTATTTAACAACATTAGGAGGGATATCATTATGATTATGGGTAGTAACAAACAAATATCGCTCAGGTATAATCGATTTGATAAAAGCAGTGCCATGGGCGTGAACCCCTGTAGTTGACCCTACACGCGGGGACTTAACAAATCCAAGCTCTAAAGGGTTGTTTCTATCCGGGGGTTATATCACTTACGTATGTAAATCTCGAATGTTGCCATATCCACCGTTTCATCATTTTCGGAAATGAACTTCAGGACAGGTTTGGGTACTGCTACATACATCCCTGGGTCAGTGGTGGCTTCAGCGAGGGTATAACCAATCAGAACCACCAGCCAGTGGACATCCTCGAATAACTGTAAGGGGAGAACTTGTTATATTTAGGTGAATGGGTATCATCTCGCTAAGCCCGGGGACATAGGGCAAGTAGAGAGATCCTGAGTGTGATGTCCTAACCCAGGAGTGATAGGAATCCAGTACTTGCCGGGGCCGATGGGGGGGGGGGGGGTACACTTATTTACCGGGGTGATGATTCACCACTGGTGAGCCGTGAGAGAGGAACCCAGTATTTACCGGGGGCTTGGGGGGGGTGTACTTACCGGTGTACACTCCTGTTGACTATCAGCTGTCTCTTTAACCGCCCTACATCGCTCCATTAACATTTTGGACAGATAGGGAAGGACGGCACCGGTATTGAGCCGGGCCATACATCCTATCACCTCTAGTTGGTCCCTGTACTTAACACGATCATCTTCCTCCGACTCAAGGTCTATCTGATTTGAGGGGATTGTGTTTTAGAAGTTTATCTGGGGGATAGATACGGATTTAGAGGTCTATCTGGGAGGGGGGAGACAGATACCAAGTAAGGTGTCTTTCTGATGATATGGGGATCGGGGGAGGAGATAAGTGGATTTGGAAGGGGAGTTTTAGCTGCTGTTAGGGGAGACATTGCCTTGTTCAGACTCAGCCTCATGAACAATACAAGGCTGACAGGTACTGGAAAGAGATGGTGATGGAGCAACTCAAAATTAATCATTGTACCTCTTCCTCCTTCACATTATCATTCCTAATTCCAGTAGGAGAGGCTAGGTGACACTTGACATAACACTCTACCACCCTCAACACTGCCTGGCCAAGAGGTCCACTCGCCTCAGCCCCCTCGTCCGAGTCATTCTGTAGGAGGGTTAACCAGATATCTAGCACAACGTCAACCACATCTTGAGTGTCTGCTAGCATCTGGAAGAGAGAGGAGTTGTGAGTCAGCTTCTGGAGTACACATTACATAATCTATTCTCAAAGTAACTCCTTGAGAGGGGAGATTTAGAGAAGTATAATCAGGGAAAAGCACAAGCTACCTCATCATCCCGGGTCGATGCGATCATGACATTGATAGAGAGATCAGTGATGGCTGATATGAAAGCACCCCAGAGTCCCTTCTCCATTGCTTCCACTTCTGGTGAACTATTGGTCCACAGAAGTTGGCGAACCGCCAGAGACAGCCCGTGGTACTCGTGATGGGACTTTGTCGCAGAGGCCCTGGAAAAACGGTGAATGAAATCAGAAATGTAGTACAGAAATGTAGTACAACTACTCAATTAGCTTTCATTTTGCTACCATCCTCCTGAAATATCGAGACTGAATTAGCATCTTTAATTCACCTGATAACAAGTTTAGTTATGGCAGAGAGATAGGAAGAAAGGAATTGTTCCTGTTCCCCGGTTGTTGCGAAGATTGTTCCATTTAGTGTTCCTAACTGAACCAGGCACATTCTGGCCAAATGTTGCAGGTCCTGGTGGCTACCAAATGCTTCGTACAACTAGGGGGATGATGTGGTCACGTGACATGTATGGAGAACCGGGGTGAGCCTGATGGCATGTTTTTGGTTTTCAATACTCTCGGGGGGGGGGGGGGGGGGGGCGTCACCTTTTATTTTGCCCATATTTGCCCATATTTGCCCATATGGGCAAAACTGAATTTTCAAAAATCGTGGGACTTTGGGCAAAATGGGCAAAAATGGGCAAAAAAATAACTCCTGTACCTTACATCATAGGTATATATATATATAGGTTTATAGCCACTATAATCGAAGCAGAATTTCACGCTGAGGAAGATGCTTGTATTTATTTTGTTCTAGGACGTTTCTGAAACCCATAAAAGCAAAAAAACCTTAAAAAAAATGTTAGTAGAGGGGTTGTAGCACCGGGAGGTAATGAGTAAACACACACACACGCATTGAGCAAGCTCAATGTTTAGCTATTCTCCGGCTGGGTATAGGGCTGAGGTACTGGCAAGATATAGTAGGATCGCTACTGCCCACATGTCAAGTTTATTCGGATATACAAGTTTAAAAGGTTGGGGGGTCACAGGGACCGTCTTAGCTTCGCTCCCCGTTAACATTGCCTGTAACCGGGGGTCCACTAAGCTCTCATATATACTCGGCCATTACTCCCAACCACTAGTAGTGGTTTTCAGTACCTCTTATACTGGTAAATCCGTATAGAAACAATCCTTGTGTTTTAATAGCGATCACTCCGTATATCTTGCACTGACCCAGTATTACCACACATTAATTGTGCAATTGGCACTATGGGATTTCTCCACTGCGGCCGGCACTGTGAGTAATCAGCCACTATATAAGCTACATCTTGGTTGCTAACCAGTCAATACATTAGTAGAGGGGTTGTAGCACCGGGAGGTAATGAGTAAACACACACACACGCATTGAGCAAGCTCAATGTTTAGCTATTCTCCGGCTGGGTATAGGGCTGAGGTACTGGCAAGATATAGTAGGATCGCTACTGCCCACATGTCAAGTTTATTCGGATATACAAGTTTAAAAGGTTGGGGGGTCACAGGGACCGTCTTAGCTTCGCTCCCCGTTAACATTGCCTGTAACCGGGGGTCCACTAAGCTCTCATATATACTCGGCCATTACTCCCAACCACTAGTAGTGGTTTTCAGTACCTCTTATACTGGTAAATCCGTATAGAAACAATCCTTGTGTTTTAATAGCGATCACTCCAGTATATCTTGCACTGACCCAGTATTACCACACATTAATTGTGCAATTGGCACTATGGGATTTCTCCACTGCGGCCGGCACTGTGAGTAATCAGCCACTATATAAGCTACATCTTGGTTGCTAACCAGTCAATACATTAGTAGAGGGGTTGTAGCACCGGGAGGTAATGAGTAAACACACACACACGCATTGAGCAAGCTCAATGTTTAGCTATTCTCCGGCTGGGTATAGGGCTGAGGTACTGGCAAGATATAGTAGGATCGCTACTGCCCACATGTCAAGTTTATTCGGATATACAAGTTTAAAAGGTTGGGGGGTCACAGGGACCGTCTTAGCTTCGCTCCCCGTTAACATTGCCTGTAACCGGGGGTCCACTAAGCTCTCATATATACTCGGCCATTACTCCCAACCACTAGTAGTGGTTTTCAGTACCTCTTATACTGGTAAATCCGTATAGAAACAATCCTTGTGTTTTAATAGCGATCACTCCATATATCTTGCACTGACCCAGTATTACCACACATTAATTGTGCAATTGGCACTATGGGATTTCTCCACTGCGGCCGGCACTGTGAGTAATCAGCCACTATATAAGCTACATCTTGGTTGCTAACCAGTCAATACATTAGTAGAGGGGTTGTAGCACCGGGAGGTAATGAGTAAACACACACACACGCATTGAGCAAGCTCAATGTTTAGCTATTCTCCGGCTGGGTATAGGGCTGAGGTACTGGCAAGATATAGTAGGATCGCTACTGCCCACATGTCAAGTTTATTCGGATATACAAGTTTAAAAGGTTGGGGGGTCACAGGGACCGTCTTAGCTTCGCTCCCCGTTAACATTGCCTGTAACCGGGGGTCCACTAAGCTCTCATATATACTCGGCCATTACTCCCAACTACTAGTGGTTGGGAGTAATGGCCGAGTATATATGAGAGCTTAGTGGACCCCCGGTTACAGGCAATGTTAACGGGGAGCGAAGCTAAGACGGTCCCTGTGACCCCCCAACCTTTTAAACTTGTATATCCGAATAAACTTGACATGTGGGCAGTAGCGATCCTACTATATCTTGCCAGTACCTCAGCCCTATACCCAGCCGGAGAATAGCTAAACATTGAGCTTGCTCAATGCGTGTGTGTGTGTTTACTCATTACCTCCCGGTGCTACAACCCCTCTACTAATGTATTGACTGGTTAGCAACCAAGATGTAGCTTATATAGTGGCTGATTACTCACAGTGCCGGCCGCAGTGGAGAAATCCCATAGTGCCAATTGCACAATTAATGTGTGGTAATACTGGGTCAGTGCAAGATATATGGAGTGATCGCTATTAAAACACAAGGATTGTTTCTATACGGATTTACCAGTATAAGAGGTACTGAAAACCACTACTAGTGGTTGGGAGTAATGGCCGAGTATATATGAGAGCTTAGTGGACCCCCGGTTACAGGCAATGTTAACGGGGAGCGAAGCTAAGACGGTCCCTGTGACCCCCCAACCTTTTAAACTTGTATATCCGAATAAACTTGACATGTGGGCAGTAGCGATCCTACTATATCTTGCCAGTACCTCAGCCCTATACCCAGCCGGAGAATAGCTAAACATTGAGCTTGCTCAATGCGTGTGTGTGTGTTTACTCATTACCTCCCGGTGCTACAACCCCTCTACTAATGTATTGACTGGTTAGCAACCAAGATGTAGCTTATATAGTGGCTGATTACTCACAGTGCCGGCCGCAGTGGAGAAATCCCATAGTGCCAATTGCACAATTAATGTGTGGTAATACTGGGTCAGTGCAAGATATATGGAGTGATCGCTATTAAAACACAAGGATTGTTTCTATACGGATTTACCAGTATAAGAGGTACTGAAAACCACTACTAGTGGTTGGGAGTAATGGCCGAGTATATATGAGAGCTTAGTGGACCCCCGGTTACAGGCAATGTTAACGGGGAGCGAAGCTAAGACGGTCCCTGTGACCCCCCAACCTTTTAAACTTGTATATCCGAATAAACTTGACATGTGGGCAGTAGCGATCCTACTATATCTTGCCAGTACCTCAGCCCTATACCCAGCCGGAGAATAGCTAAACATTGAGCTTGCTCAATGCGTGTGTGTGTGTTTACTTAAAAAAAATGACCTCTAATTAGACACCTAATACCATTCTGACCGAGTTTTATCAAAGTTTGCGCTGTTCTCTCACACTTTAAAGAGATGAAATCAAGCTATAGAGTTGAAAAAACGACATATAACACTGAAAATTGCATTTTGCCCATTTTTGCCCACTTTTGCCCATTTTTGCCCATTTTGCCCATATGGGCAAAACCGAAATTCGCTGGGATTATGGGCAATGGGCAAAAAAAAGGTGACGCCCCCCCATACTCTCACGTAACGTGGTATGTATAGGGAGAAGTAGAAAACACGGGAATGCAATTCAATTCAATTCAATTCAAGTGATCTACCTCAACTAGTATTTGTAGAACACGACCCTCTTTTAGAACAGTCCAGTCTTTACCAGGGGTTAGATTTACAACAGGCATCGAGAGAAAGGAGATCTGGGCTAGCTTCTTAGCTGAAGAAGGGATGACAATCTTTATGAAGGAGCACATTACACAGCAACAGTGGCGAGTTAATTGATAAAAAAGGGATTACAGGCTGAAACAACTTACAAAGTTTAGACTTGACTTGGCTTGACTTACAAAGAATAAAACCGAAATCCCAGCTCAGGATGGTAAAAAGGATGGACATAACTTGAATCCATTGTCGGAGGTGTTGTGAGATGGAACCTGCACCTCTCAACTTCCCAACCACCTCAACTACTCCAACAAATATCCGATATAGCGGTCCTTTCTGGGGGAGGGATTGTTGGTTGGATTGTGTACAAGTGCCACATGTTAATTGTAAATTTTAGTAGTGGCTATAATTCTAGAATATAATTTGAGACTAAGGGTTCTAGGGGAAAAGTTCCAATTAATACCCCAAATACCCCCCATCCCCAATTACCTCGATTTTCTCCTTGCAATCAAGATTGTGCTGATAACTCATGTAACTAGATAACCCCTTATCAGCCACTGTGAACTCAGCCAATAACGCAGAGGCTATCTCCAGCCCTAACAGTAGTGTATCAGGTCCAGTTAGTAGCTGGCAAACGTTATCCACAAATGTAGGTAGGAACTCAGAAGGTCGGTCGAGGGAGGATCTTTTGACTATAATGGCTACAGTGTGGAGAATCTGCTTCAGGACATACGCTTGTAAACTGAGAGGATGGAAAAATGTTAACGATGGGTACTGGATGCTGGGAGGGGGGGGGGGGGGGTGAAGTCATATCAATGGAATACCAGATTTTATTTGGTGGACTTGATATACCATCAAGGCACCGTTGTTATAATGCTAACGATTTGTACCTTGTTTTTCGTTGGTGAGCAAAGTTAAGCAGGAAATCCCGGAGATTATCTACCTCTATCTCCCCCAACAGGGACCACTCTCTCATCACTGCTTCGCGGAGGGTTGAACACGCCACAAAGTGTAGATATGGCTCATTTGTGCTTTCTAAGGAATGGAAGATGTGTTACTTGGTGCTTTCCGAACGAAAAGCATGAGCCAGGATGATACCTTGCCCAAAACTGGCTCCAGCTATGAGTCTGTCTTGCGGCGCCAGAACCCGCTCAGTTCGGTTTGGAGCCGCCTGATAGATCCAGCTCAGAATCTGAGTTTTTGCAATGTTCAGATGGCGCCGCGCACTGCGCTGCTGACAACTTTCTAGCACGCTGTTTGATGTTCGGGCGCGTTCCGCGAAGTTGACAAAACGCGCCAAAACTGGTACACTAAGTGGACACACTAGCAGACGAACCAAAACACAGACAACGCACCTAAAACACAGACAACGCACCTAAAACACAGACAACGCACCTAAAATGTGTTTACAGATGACATAAGGTTTTTCTGATCGTTTGAATTTCATCAACAAGTTCTCGGCCTGCTTCCTCTGTTCTCCAGTCACACCGGCTGAGCCAACCTAAGGGGAGGGAGATGGATTAAATCAAGGAACAGGATTAATTAATTAATTAATTATACAGCTCTGTATCAACTAGTTCAGTAATTACCGTCATTATACGGGCTGCATCTGATAACTCCTGTAACTGTTCCATATGTCTGCTAAGATGGGAGGGAGTATTTAGTAGTGATACCAGGGTGGGGGGGGGGGGGCTGCTTAGCTCTCATTGTAAAGGAGGGACACAAGGGAGGGGAAACAACCGATTTGTCTAAACTAACTTTGAAATACGATAATAGCTAATTTATTGGGTTGAATTTACAGTTAAAATATTGCTTGAAACATAGAACAAGCTTACAAACACAGCACACTCCATCTCCCTCTCTCACAGTTTCCCGTTATCCCTGCCTCATGCCCTGTCACTGCCTCATGCCACACATGACAGACAGAACTCCCTAGTTTGAGGGGTGTTATAATCCAGCACACTACACAGACTACAGAACACCTCTTCACACCCCACACACACCCTACTACAGGGAGTACAGGAGTACCTAGCACAATGGTAACAAGATCTACTCGGATCACCCGACTTGCAACTAAAACACTGCAGTGGAGAGGTGGTGGTCTGCTGCACTACAGCAGGTGGTGGTGGTGGAGAGTTCCAATATCCCTGTTGGCCCTCAACTAGAAGGTTCCTTGTTTTGTCCATCATCTCGCGAAGTAGGTCGTTGTTTAGCTTAGCAGCCTCTTTTAGTGTGATGTGGGTTTTGAATTGTTGGGGAGAAGTTGAGGAGAAGGGACATTTTCTCTTTAAACTTGACATGATCTCTATAACTAAAATATAATTAGAGTTATAATTAGAGTTAGAATTAGCAGTTGTTAATTAGAGTTGTTGATTCTTGGGGAATCAGTGGCAAAGAGGTGAAACATGTAAACACAGTTGTTTTGAAAATTGTTAAAACATCGTCATATTTAAATCAGAATATTCAATGTGGACAGACTGCAGTCTATAAATAAAAGTATGTTTTGCTCTCAAACTAATTTCAACTTTCGAAAACTGCATAAACAAAATATGTCAATACCTGAACTATGTAGATCTCAACTCAAATCACTGATTTATATAATGTCCCTCTCATGTGTCAGTGTCTTTGTATGTTAGTTTATCAAGGAAACCATCGATATCTCGTAAAATGTAGCCAGGACCGTCCCCCTTCTGAAAGAAAAAGAGATATTTATAATCTGAGAGGGAGAGAGAGAGGTGTATGGAGAAAACTGCTGAAGTGATGAAAAATAATAACTTATTTTATTAAAAAAATAGAGAGAGAAAACTGCTGAAGTGATGAAAAATAATAACTTATTCATTTTATTAAAAAACACTTTACCTTTTTCTTCCTAGGCCCTCGCTTTGTTTTTGGCATGGGTGGGCTCTGCATTGGTTCCTCTTTCCGATCCACTTTTACAATCTGTTGTTTAACTGGTTTCGCACATGTCTCAGTAGAAGCCGACTTTGTTCTCCCAGATTTCTTAGTCTCCTTCTTCTTCTTAGGGAGCCCACAAAACCTGACATGAACCACATACCCTGCCTTTCCCCGGAACTGCCTCCCACATTTATCACACATGAGGTCCTGACAGCACTTCTCCGAGTGTGCAGTTGCCTCCTTTTGTGTGGGGAACTGCCGGGTACACTTTGTACACAGGTAGGGCTCCATCTTGTTAGCTAGGTTGCTGTACCATTCCTCTGTGCTGTCCTCCACTGGGGCAGGAGGGACAGGACCTACCTCTACCTCGGCGTGCACAACCCCACCTTCATCTTGGTTACTGGAGGAAGGGAGAGGAGAGGGTTGGGGCTGGTCAGGTAATCCATTTGATTCCACGGAGATGAGACCAATAATATCAACTTCATTGTCCGGGGTTTTAACCGGGGAAGGTTCAGTCGAGGAGGGTGGGTTTTTAGCAGGACTATCAACATCAGATTCACTCAGATTGAGTGACCGGTTCTGTGGTGGTTGATGAGGTGGGTCTACCGACTCTGACGTCACCGTGCTTATGACGTCACCAGGTGTTGCTGTTTCCTCATCACTACTCTCCAATAGGTCCTTCTCTTGGGAGGATGGAGGTGGGAGGGAGTTGGTTGCCTCTCTGATCTCATCATCATCACCTTCATCACTATCATCATGGTCATCATCCTCACCCTCACTGTCAGTCACTCTAGTCCGGTATGTTGTAACCCCTGAGAATGTCACCTTTGGTCTAGATGATGTCATAGGTAGGAAGGTCTTCTCATCCCCCTTAATGACAGGGAATATAGAGGACACAGTCAGACTTCCTCCACTCTCCTCCCCTTCCCCATAGTTTCTGGGTGAGTGGGTGCTCCCCTGTTCCGAGAATTTGAAAGTCTTACCCCCCATACTGAAGGACTTCATTCCACCATCCCTGCTGCCGTGAGGGCAGGAGCAAGAATTGTGGGAGTGTTCTGGGGGGATCACCACTGGTTTGGGCCGACTTTCAATACTGATATCAAACCCCGAGTTAGCGTGCTCTTCAAAGAATGGAGCCCGGGGAGAAACAACAGAGGAGGGTAGAAACCCAGGAGGGGAGGGAGTGTGCCGGGTACTCGCCGCCGACTCATTTTTAGAGGTGTTATTGGTGGTGTTATTGGTAGTGTTGTTCGTATTGTTATTCGTAGCGTTGTTCGTGTTGTTGTTGAATGACTTTAACAAATCAGCCTCCATCATCTTTGTATCTGTATCACTGAATATCGGGGTCTGGTTCAGGGATGTAGAGTTATCAAGAGGTGCTGTGGATTGTTTCTGTGGACTTTCCTCAGTTGTGGAGTTCATATCCTCCGATGGGACCTCAGCTGGTGTCTTGTAAACTGGCGACTTTTCTCTTTTCTTACTTTTGTGTCTTTCACCGCTCCTTCTTCTTTTTCTCCGGTGTCGCTTCTCACCATCCTCTTCCCCTTTTTCATGACTCCTCCTTTTCTTTTTCCTCTTCTTCTTTTTCTCTCCCTCCTCGGATCGCTCCTCTTTTCGCTTCCTCCGCTTCTTTTTCTTCTCCGTGATCTCCTCATTTTCTTTTTCAGCTTCTCCATCACCTTTTTCGACAACACTTTCCTTTTCACCCTCCTTGTCAATATCCTTTTCAGCATCAATAGTACCTTCATTTTCCGCCCCATTTTGAGCCCCATTCACACTATCCTTCTCTTCCTCTCCAGTCTTCTTCTTTCTCGGCCTCCCCCGACCAGGCTTCTTCCCCACCTCCTTTACCACCTCCACTACCTCATCTTGCTTGGGGTCAGAGGACAACTGCTGTCTGATCTTCTGATCCCATGTCGCTAGAGCATCCACTGCACCGATCTTCTTTCTCGGTTTAGGAGAAGGTTTGGGGGCATTATGTTTGTGGGATGGGTGAGCAGCATTCACAAGTTGGAGTCGGATCTGGTTGGGGTTCAGCGGCTGGTAGAGGGGTTTCTGGTTAAGAAACTGATTACAATGCAGAGTGGGATCAATACCACTAGGAACTCTCTCTGATCTCTCTGCTTTGGGGGCTATAATTGATATCCCTGGGGCCACTGGTCTTGGGGCAATTCTCTGCATGCCCGGTGTCTTAGGGGCAATTGGAACAAACTGCCGCATAGCAACGAGCTCAATATCTGGATACCGTTTATCAATCACCGCTGCAGTGACAGGGTTGTCAACCACAAAGGGTTGTGCTATGGTGGCAATGGAGGACATGTGAAGTGGCATAGAGGACATCTGGACGGGGCCTAGCGTCGATGACATCTTAATTGGGGTTGCTGATATCTGGAGAGGGGTTGCAGACATTTGGAGAGGAGTAGATGAGATCTGGAGTGGAGTAGAAGAGATCTGAAGTGGGGTAGATGAGGACTGGAGAGAGTTAGAGGAGATCATTGGAGGTTGTTTAGCTGGGGTGGACGTGACCACAACAGTTTGCTGCTGATTGTCTAGATCCATGATATCGTTATTGTGTGATCCAGGTTCCAGTAATTGATCAACTGGCATATCCAGAATATTGTCAGTATTAGTAGGGGGATGTGGAGCACCAGGTGGTTTACTAGGTGGTTGAACCACACTAGATGATTGTGCCACGTTGTTTGGTTGTTGCTGTAAACTGTTGTTTTGAAGCAAACTGTGGTTGGTATCTTCCCCCGATTGGTTTAGTGCCAATAGTGACAGTGCTGCTTCCTCATTTGCTGTATCCTTCTTTTGTTCTTCTGAAAAAAAAAACTTTGGTTAATGGTTACAATTTATAATTTATTTTAGAATTAAATCTAGAATTACATTTCCAGGCTACGGTTTCTCAGACACACACACCTGCTAACTTACCAAAGACAGGTTCGCTCAGTGAGCTGCAGAAATGTTCCAACCAGTGTTCATGGGTTGTCAAGGTATCCAGAGCTGCATCCTCTGGTTTCTATGGAAACAAATCGAGGTTAGAGTTCTGTGAAATGAACATATAAATACTTTACGTCAGTTCGATTAGTAGAGTGACGTCAAACCCACATACACACCCCTCTCGAGAGGGTAGAGAAACCTCTCTCTGCCCTCAATAATAGTTACCATCTTTCTTTACTTTTCACTCTCTCTAGCTCTCCCCCTCTTTCTATGTCTCCCTGCCCCCTCGAGTCTCGCTCGACCCCCTCTTTAGGTGCACTCTTTACATCTCTCTATCTCTCCTTTCTGTCGCATAACCGTAATATATGCACCCCCATTTTGTCAGATTCAATCCCCAAATCTCGAAGCTAAGTTACCTTCGAGTTAATATTGGCAGTAAGGGACTGCACAAAATCATCCCCGGAAAGTAAGCTCTGTGCCTTCCTAGGAGTGTTACACTTCCTCTTTCCTCTTCTATCAGGTGATCGTGAGGTTTGCTGCTGCTGTTTCGTAGGAGTCAGTAGTCCGGATGGATTGTAGTCGTTGTTATTGCGGGGGTAGAGAGGTGTCTGTTGGGATGAGGGGCCAGGAGGAGCGTTCAGATAGTCCTGTTGGTGTGCGGGACTGTGTTGATAAAGATGTTGCTGGAAAGACTGTGAGGGTCCATTAGATTGCTGTTGCTGGAACGACGGAGTGGGCCTGCTGCTTGACTGGTTATTGTACGCGAAGGAGGGTACTTGACAGGGTGTGGAGGTAGGAGCCTGGTGGGGTGTCCCAGTATACCCAGCAGGGGGTGTGGGATGTGGGAATGTCGAGTTGGTGGAATACCCTTTAGCAGCAGTAGGTGTCTGGTACTGAGAGCTGTTACCGGTATGGGAAGTGTTGCCGGGATGTGGTGTATAGTCTGTCCAGGAGTTCTTGCTAGTCCCTGCAGGCGTTAATCTCCCCGAGGCAGGAGGAGTAGAGACATCTGCAGGGGGTTCCTTCCGTTTCCTCTTTCTTGATTTCCTGTGTTCACTACCCCCACTATGACGTCTCTTTATCAGCTCCTTGGCCTCTCTTATCTCACTGTTCTCCAGCCGGGCCTCTAGGGTTCCCGTCTCTAGGAGGCCGTTCATAACCTGGAAACAGGGAAATGTGTTGTCAGTTGTAACTCGTACACTACTTGGTGGCAACCCATTGGAGATAATAAACTCCAGAGTTTTTATTATTAATTATATTAGCTGCTTCACTAAAAACAGTTGAGGATATCTCTAACTTCTTAAACGCTCAGTAAGGCTCTTACAACTCTGAAGAAAACCAATATATTTACCGTAGCAAAGAATGGGCTATCTGTGTTTCCTGCAAGAGTTTTGCTGCTCTGGGCAAGTGCTCCTGCAGCGGCTGAGAATCCATTTCGCTGGAGGAATTCGTAAACTATAGCCTCAATTTCCCATTGTTTAACCATGGCTGTAAGTGAATATAGAGTTGTTAGAATCCGTCGTGGTTCGACAAAGGAGAATGGATTTAGGGCCAAATAATTAGTGTCAGACGTGCCTAACTAATTCACATCTAGGCGAGTTAACTCGGCAGTGGCATAGCAAAGACACTGGTATATACCGTATAGTGTTAGGTTCATTTGTTATCCTAGAATTACACATATGGTCCAGTGTCTAAATGTCCCAATTATGTCGCTGCACAAAGGGTGTGTCACAATTCGTTTGAACACCACTCTTTGCCGTCATGTGGGTGATGTGTCTTGTTTTCTTGTTTGGGATGGTCCGTGCTGATTTGAAGATTGTGGGGAATGGAGAGACTGAGATTAGGAACCCTGATCCGTGTGCGAGGGTGTGTACTGGCAATTCAGGTTGGTTATTGTCGAACATTGGTTTTATCCATGAAACGTTCGTAACACAGAAAATTCGTATTCTTTGGTTTTGATGAACAGTCAGGTAGATCAAGTTAGCAAGCTGACCCTCTAATTAGGATGTTGTATACCTGGGATTATGTGTCACAGTTATAATTGCCTAATTAACATGACATACACTAAATCTCTCCCAATTTAGGGACTGGAAGGAGGGTTTGGCACACCTATAAGAACGATATTACCGCGGAGGTAACCATGGCACCGTGCCGGTTTGTCACCATACCCTATGTCACAATCTCTGTGACCGGAACTGCCGGCCTTTACACCATTACAGGTGATTTACTTGAAGTTAGGGCTATCAGAAAAAAGTTTTTTGAAGGTAATCTTCAAGGAGGTGTTCATTATTAAATTTTCTTTGATCACTGAATGGTACATTTCAGGTGCCAGTACTGTATACAGCCTAACTAAGGACAGATTCAGGGTCTACCTGAGAGGAAGGAGTGCCATGGACGCGGCCGAGTGGGATTATGATATTAACTGGATCGCTATCGGGTTTATTTGTTAATACAATGCTGATTAATTGTGGAATTTGTCTTGATTGAATACACTTATCAAAATTAAATAGTTTCATGACTCACAGTCCCCAAAGTTGGCCCTTGCAAACCATTTCGATATGTTTCCAAACCGATCAAATGTCCAAAATGTTGCCTAAAAATGGTTTCAACGACGGACTTTCTCAGTTTCCTTTCAATATTTTTGCTTTAGAGTCAAAGGCAGCGGATTATGGATCCCAGCACCGATTAAACTCCCAGAAAACCCCAGGTTTTTACCCCTCGAAAATGGCTTTGTGCATTACCAATTCTTTCTTCACACATGAGGCATCGTGTGCGACGTTATCAGTACCCAATACCCATACCGCGTATTTTCTGAGAGAAGCACCCAAATCACAGAGCGATTTTTGAGGGGGGGACCTGGGCTTCGTTTCTGGGAGTTCAATCGGGGATCCATAATCCGCCTGGCGCCGTGTAAAGCAAAAAGGTTTACAAGTTTACAAGTTTACAATTAAAGTTTTATTTATAAAGAAACAGGCCTTCCCTGAATGGGTCCACCTAAATAAAATCAAGTTGAAAAACTATCCCTTCACACTCACACTCATCAGCACAGCACAGCACATTGAGGCGAAAGGTCATTTGGAAATGGCGGGTACCCTCTGACTGGAGGACGATCGTGAAATCCTGTCAAGTAATTGCCCAATGATGATTTGAACTGATTCAAGCTCACACAAGAATTGACAGCAGCAGGTAGAGTGTTCCATAAATGAGCTGCTCTTGGACCAAATGAGCAGTGAAATTGATTAGCTCGTTTCGTTTCTGCTCTATAGGGGTAAGGTGGTGGGACTATCCGCATACCCAGTCTAGCGTGCTGTTGAAATACTAGGTTGGCAGAGTTAGGTACAAAACCATGAATCGTCTTCCACACATGAATCAGAATGTAGCGCTGTCTCCGACGCTGAAGGGACATAAGATTGAGCAATTTCAGTCTATCCCAATAGTCATGACCCTGCATACCATCAAGACGTCTGGTGAAACAACGTTGGACATTCTCAATAGCCTTGATATCACCAGCCTTGGAAGGGTTCCAGACTAGGCAACAGTACTCAAGAATAGGCCTGACCAAGGCCTGACCAAGGTTTGATTGGAATCTGAGAAATCTGAAATTCTACGATTTAAACCCGTTTAGAGGCAAAATGTGCATCGCATTATGCATGTAGGAACATATTCATCGGGCGGGCCTCACAGAGCCTCCCCTCCTATCACAAATTTTCTTGGCTGGCGGCTGCCCGCTCCAAAACCTTCTCTGCTTCTCCGGCAAAACCCCCCCGATTTTCAGCTGAAAATAAATTTTTATTTTTATTTTTTTCTAATTCACGAACCCCAACACCGCGCTGATTAGCAAATAGCATCACTTTTCATTTTTCACAAATTTTTTCACATTTTAGAATTTTTCGGATTTAAAAAAAGTTTCGGATTTTGGCATACGTTGCAGGCCCCTTAGAGGGATCCCTAATAAAGTTGTGACTTGTCACCAAACATGTGGTTCCCGTGGCGGTGCGGCTTCAAAATGCGCGATTGTAACTTGTCACCGCATGGTTTACGCCGCGCCGCAGCTACGCGCAGTGGGAACCACGTGCGTTTTGGTACGCGCACACGCGGTGACAAGTCATCATCATCATCATCATTAACAACATTTATTATCCCGCTTTATAGCATATTTGTAAGATAACACTTAAAAAAAGAAAAACTTTACGGCTACCTCACTGCTTTCAAAAGCGGTTACAACCGCGCCTCCGCAAGACTACAGTGACAAGTCACAACTTTATTAGGGATCCCTATATACTCCATTTTTTTTCAACTGTTCACCCCCCAAAGTCGTGCGCGGAATTGTTTTGCGCGTTTATCACATGTTAACGTGTAGCGCGCGCCACCAAAATTCTAATTTTTATTAAATTTCAGTTTTTGGGTGAACAGTTGAAAAAAAATGGACTTTAATATAATATAAGGGGGTGCGCGCATGAGGGGGCTGCAGCGCATTCCAATTTCGGATTTAAAAAAGTTTCGGATTTAAAAAAAGTTACACTTTAAAAAAAATTTCATGTAATGTAATGCGCGCACGTTCTAAATGCAGTGTAAATATCAATTTTATCCGCGCGTTACGTAAATTTCCGTGTTGACAAGCCACAAGACACTGAAACAGCTAGCCGATAAGAAAGCAAAGAAAACGGGATACACCTACGACCAATGTTGGCATGCGCTGCAGACCCCAAGTGCGCGCGTTTTCCACGGCTTCTAGGGCCTGTAGCATAGGGCCTGTAGCATAGGCCAACGACCAATGCATCCGTTATCTTCGACTCAGACTATCTTTCGCCATGGTGCGATCAATAACTGTTTCCATCAGGGGGCATCGGGGTAGATTGAGGGGCGAGGGCAACAGGGACGAGCAGCTATATCAAGTGGGGTAATAGACTCATTTTATGTTTAATTTATTACAGTTTTATCATTGTTAAGTGTCTACACTATTTATATTCAGGCCGATGTTGGCCGCCACCCCCCGTTGACAAGCCACGATTTTGCTTTGAAAAATTATTACTTTTTTCAAAAATCAACAAGAATTATTTGCATTATGTACCCATAATAAGGAACCATAATAAAGTTCAAGAGCGCACCCCATCCAAGAGCGCACCACCTCCAAAAGACACCACTCCAAGAGCGCACCACATCAAAGAGAGCTCCCCATCCAGAAGATACCGCGCGCAGGGGACACCACGCGCAGAAGAGACCGCACGCGCAAATACAACGCCGCGCTGGTCTCTTCTGCGCGTGGTGTCCCCTGCGCGTGGTATCTTCTGGATGGGGAGCTCTCTTTGATGTGGTGCGCTCTTGAAGTGGTGTCTTCTGGAGGTGGTGCGCTCTTGGATGTGGTCTCTTTTGGGTGTGGTGCGCTCTCAGGTGTGGTCTCTCTTCGATCGGGTACGCTCTTGGGTGCTCTTGGAGGCTCTTGAACTTTATTATGGTTCCTTATGCTGTATTTCCCTGCCCAACTTCAAGGATATAAACTTTGAATCAAAGTTTGACAGCCGGCATGAGATCTGGATTGTGCCACGCCTGCTTCTAAGTGGATGCTGATATGTGAGCCGGTAAAGCTGATTGGTTGACTAATTAGACTCCAGTTTCAAGGTTATGTGATATCATGTAGTATTCAAGTCGCAGTTCATGCCATTGCCACAACTCAAAAGTGAACATTGTACAGTACAATGACGTAGGGCGCGGCGCCAAAGTTATAGACTTTCTTTGAAGTGAAACATAAACGTCCTGTGCGCGCGCTAGTTTCCAGGAGAAGCGCCTGGTGACATCATATTTCATCAAAACAATTAATTGATTTGATGAAGGAGCGTTGTCAAGCGTTGTCCGTGACGGACGGACGGACACTTTTAGTTAACTACACAATCTGCTGATTTCTAAACCCTGAATGATCTTTTTAGCACGTGCGTGCTAAAAACATCATCCCGGGTAAATGCCCTTCGGGCATTCACCCGGGCAGGGAAAAAATTAACTTTTGACCTTCAAAATTTCTTAAAGACCGTCGTTCTTTAGGGGACTGATACAGGGAGTGGGAATGTAGCGTAAAATTTCACACAGAATCTCATGAGGGGTCTGCAGCATATAAGTTTTGACTTGGCATAGCCCAAGTTTTGACTTGGCCCCCTCTCACCGTGCCCTGGCCTGGCCGCTGCGACCGCTCAGAAATGTTACGAAACAACATTGATCTTGGTGACTTGTGCCATGGAACATTATTACTTTGATTGTAGGAATTCAGAACTCGCAACTTCAAAGCGCCAAAATATGTCAAACCGAACTATTGATGTGTGACAAGCAATCGGCTGCCTGTTGTATTTGACAAAGTGCAAATATTGTTTTTAACTAATTTCATTGAACAGATTACTGGTCGAATGTATCAAAATGATTCGTAGTATCCTAACTCGATCTTTCTCAACATCGGGTGAGTTATGTTTTTCAATATACTCAGTAACAACTGTCTGTATAAAGCGGGATAATAAATGTTGATGATGATGTTCTGGTTCATGTAACAACTGTAACAACTGTAGTCCCAAACATTATGTTGTCACACCTTCTCTCTTTTCCAGGTTGCCGACATGCACCGGGAAGTAAACCAATGTTACCGGCAGTAGCTAGGAAGCTGCCTCGAGTTTGCAACCCAGACTTTACCAAGTAACTACAATAGGGGTGGGGGCGGGGGTGGGTGGGGGGTGGGGTTACCAAGTAATATGTTACCGGCAGTAGCTAGGAAGCTGCCTCGAGTTTGCAACCCAGATTTTACAAAGTAATATGGGTCGGATAACCTAAAAGAACTGCGTTTTGAGATAACTAAACAGCTAAATGACACACAGTTCCCTGAACCCCATGCATACCTCTCTCTCGTCCCTCAGGTGTCGGGGAGCACAGCCCTTGGATGGCCAGGAAGACCCCGAACTAGGACCTGATGAAGACTACCCCGAGTGGCTATGGGAGCTAGCTGACTGGTACAAGAAACCAATTGATGATAAGTTGAAGGAACCGAACTGGCTGTTGTTTGCTCGAATAGAGAAAGTGCGGAAAATGATGCACCACAGCGTTCTAAAGATGAGACATGAGAATCCAACGCTGTATGAAAAAATTAAGTTTCCCACGGACGAAGAAGTCATCGATCAGTAAGTTTAATGCAAATATTTTATTTTCTGGGTGAGATACAAACTTTCTCCACGAGTCCCTTTCCAAGTCCTAACTCCCTCTTCCCCTATATCAGCATTGTCCTAACCCCCTTTCCCTCTTTAACATTAAGTCCTAACCCCCTATCCCCCTATATCAGCATTGTCCTAACTCCCTATCCCCTTTATCAGCATTGTCCAAACTCCCTCTTCCCCTATATCAGCATTTTCCAAACTCCCTCTATCCCTTATATCAGTATTGTCCTAACTCCCTATTCCCCTATATCAGCATTGTCCTAACTCCCTCTTCCCCTATATCAGCATTGTCCAAACTCCCTATCCCCCTATATCAGCATTGTCCTAACTCCCTATCCCTTATATCAGTATCCGAGAATGGGAGGCTAAACGAAGTGGCATCCACGCAGAGAGAGATGAGAGGGTTGATCTGAGGGAACAGGCGAACAGAGAGATTAATAGCAGAAAGGGCGGCCTCGCAGCGCTCGCTGAAAGAGTGGAACCCCAGGATTGGACCTTTGAATGGGTGGAGGATAAAAACTGAGAGAGGGAGATAGAGAGAATAAGTTTTGTAACTAAGTTATTTGAGTACTTTATAAAACGCTGTAAAAGGCTAGGTCATACTTCAATTTTATTCCCTAAAGCCTGGACGAACCCTTGATTAAGCTGGAGGTCGTTCTTCCAAAATAACCTAGTGCAATTGAGAATTATCATTTGCCCCTCTTCTCTCACTAGTCCTTAGAAATGAACCCAGAATGACCCCTCCCTATCTCTAGAAATGAACCCAGAATGACCCCTCCCTATCTCTAGAAATGAACCCAGAATGACCCCTGAAGAGGAGACCCAGATACGGTTGGAGGTAGCGTGTTTGCAGTATGTCCAGGAGCCTAATGAGGATGCTCTAGCATTCATAGTGAAACAACCTGTCAAAACGCTGCAACTCGTGGAAACGCTACAGTGAGAATATAACATGGGGGAACTCCTCCCTAATTGAATATAGTTTTCCAGAATTAGACACAGCGCCCCTAATGATGTGATGTTATAATAAGTCCTAATTATATTAATGAGTCATAATTATGTTAATGACATGGTAACGATCTGTGTAATCACCCTGCAGGGAACACGCCATTGCACGGGAGGATGACACGAGAGGGAACGCATTTATGCTGCTAAGTAAAGCGGCTGCTGCCCGAGAACTGAATGAAAACGAAGGTAAAGGTTTCACGAACTTGTCAAACAATCCATTCTATACCTAACAAAATTAATATGCCTCCCACCTACCCCCCTCTTTATTTTCAGTTTCATGTTTGATCAAGTTCTTTTCCTCCCGTCTCTCGGAGAAGTATAACGTCCTTCCCGTTGTCCTGGAGGCTCTTACTCATCTTGTTGGTTGTAAGGAAGATATCCCCATGGCAACCGTTGCTATGTTGTTATCTGAGTTGTTTGCGGAGGTAGATACGCAGAGTTTCAGTAGGGCAACTCGTTACAGTGTCTATCAGCTTGTACAGACTCTTCTACAGAAGCACCTAATTAGTAAGTGGTGGCAACAAACAAACAAACAAACAAACAAACAAACAAACAAACAAACAAACAAACAAACAAACAGAATATTTCAGCTGTTTTAGAGGAAGGTAGTTTCCTTGGTGGATATCTGAATCTTATTGATGGAGAACAAGATCCTGAGAACCTGGCCCTCGTATTTAGCATCACAGTCACCGTACTACAACACTTTAATATTGGTGAGAATCAAAATATGACACTTAATAAGGGTTAAATGGCTTTTTATTTTGACAAACTATTATTAGTTGCAAGGATTTAGCGAGTAATATATCTATCAAATTAACTATTATAAGCTAGATACGTGATGGAAACTCCTCTCTCCTACTGAGTACAAACTAGTAACAGAACCCTCTCTCTTCTCCATGCCCAGGAACCCATCTCTGACCCCTCTCTCCCCCATGCCCAGGAACCCATCTCTGACCCCTCTCTCCCCCATGTCCAGGTCCTATGAAGGAGATAGTATTTGAGGCAGTATCTTGTTACTACCCCATCGACTACACCCCACCCTCGGACCAAGAAGAGGGCAGGGTGGTAACAGGAGATGAACTGAAAGGGAAACTAAACAATTGTTTTAAAGCTAGTGCCTCTCTCTCCTCCCTTGCTATTCCCTTTCTGGTGGACAAGTTTGGGACTTCTTTACTGCAGGTTAGTGGCTGTCATTATCTTTGCATTATCATATCTGGAAGCTTGTACAAGTTTGCCGATATACCCCCGGGGGCAGGGGAGAGAAGGGGGTTTGGGGGGAGAGAAGGGGGTTTCATTACGGCGTTTGGGAACCTCAATTATTCTCCAACTGGTTTTCAGCGTGCCTTTAACCTTGTACTGTATCCCCCAGACAAGATTGGACAGCTGTGTAACCCTAAAAGCGTGTCTAATGTCCTATGGTGTCCTGTGCTCCCCTGAACATTTGACTCTTGTTTGGAACACACTAAAAACAGAGATATTCGGGGGACTAAACGAGAATCTGAGATCAAGGTTGGTGTGGAAACTCGTGTGTTGTGCAGTAGTTGTGTCATGTAATGTTGTTTAGTTGTTAGTAAAGGTGCTACTAGTATGTTCATCTCCAGGTGTCAGGACGTGATATCAGCCATATTCTGGGTACTAACCCTCCCTAATGTGAAAAACAAGGACCTGGATCCGGCCCTGTTTTTTGATACTGTGTTCGAGTACTGCAAGACTAAGCTGAGTTATAGTGAGGACAGATATATTGGAGCCGTGGGTGCGGTATTTGTGGCTGTCGTACGCAGTTCAGGTAATAATTAACAACCTTGATATGTTAGCTCTATTTGCTCGCTACTAATAGAATAAGGGTATCGATAAAACTCGGTATGGCGATATGGCGAGATTGTATCTCTAGCTAAATATGCACCTAATTCAAGTCTCAATGATATGCACCTAACTCAAATTATCTTGAGTAATGTATTCATTGTTAACAGAAGTAGGTAGAATGATTCTGAAAGAGATATCATTATTAGCAATGTTAGCGCTCAGCCCCCTCCCCAGCACTCAATAGTTTGCTAAATGCTAGGAGGTAGGCTTCGACTTAGAATCCTGTATATTTATTTAAACCTAATTGCAGAATAGTATTTCGATGAGTGTAAATTTTTACAATGGTTCACCCGCGTCTGCAATGTCTGCAGACTCCGTGGCCCGCGTCATGTCACACTCTTTACCGAGCTGTTCACCGCGCGCGCCCCGTCTCCCTTCTGTGAAAAGCACAACTCTCAGCAGTAGTAGCGCGCATCCAACCTACCCACATGTAGCCGTCCTCCAACCAGCTGCTGCACCGGTGATCTTCGAACGTTTCTCGAACCAATGGTTCCACTTTCACATTCTCCCATTTTCCAGGAATTGCAAGTGGTCTGGTAGCAGAGAAAGTGCTGGGATGGCTGGTCGATAACCTACTGGAAGCACAGGAGAACCCTCTTCCTTATTTAGAGGTCCTAGTGACCTTATTAGGGCAGATGCGGTGTGAACCTGCCAGAGCTACCGCTGCCCTACCTCACATACCCTTCGCCAGGTATACTAGTCCCAGCAACTTTTCTTTCTCTCTCTCTCTCTCTCTCTCTCTCTCTCTCTCTCTCTCTCTCTCTCTCTCTCTCTCTCTCTTCCCCTCTCTCTCTCTCTCTCTCTCTCTCTCTCTCTCTCTCTCTCTCTCTCTTCCCTCTCTCTCTATCTCTCTCTCTCTCTCTCTCTCTCTCTCTCTCTCTCTCTCTCTCTCTCTCTCTCTCTCCCTAGTGTCCAGAAGGCCCTCCTCCGGATGTTACCCACTGATAACAATGACCAAATATCAGCTACAATGAGAGGTCTACATGAGCTACTGGAGTTCTCCATCGACTCAGGTATTAGCTTGACACATGACTGTCTCCTTCTAATTTAGGAACCGGCCATACTTGATAAAGTTTTCCTCTAAATACAATAATACATGGTAATTTTATGGAGCTTTCTAGACACGTAGATACATAACACCTAGTTTTGGTTAGTGTAAGAAGGAAACTTGAAGTTCCTCTCCTGACACAAAACCTCCCTAGTACCTAGCTACTTACAGTGGTTTGACCCCTTACACACCACACCTCCCTGTTAGATAAGGAAGAACCAGAGTTAGACCTGGCAGAGGTGGTGACTGCAGTACACGCTCAGCTGGGGACAAAACCTAATCCAAGTGGTTTAGATCTCCTGACAGTGCTTAGCAGGACCCACCCAGAATTAGTGAATAAACTACTTTTACAACAGCTACTGGAAAAGGTAATATTTTCAAAAACAAAATCTTTGCAGAACAAAATACCGTTCAAAAGCCTAAAAACTAACATCACATTCCCTCAAGCTATTATGATAGATTGTCTCATTCATTCATCACAGTCCTAAAAACTAACATTTTATCCCATTATCTTGATCCAATGGATAATGTCCATGTCTCCGGAGATCTCCTATTTCTGAAGAATTTTCTCAGTCATCTCCTCCAGCGACATGGTAAACCCTCCCTCGATCCATTCCTCCCTGATCCTCTCACTCAACTCCTTGTACTTTCCCTTGAATGCCACCGCCGCAAAGTGATCGTTTGTCAGGGGAAATATAGGTCTTTGGAATGATGCCAGATCCTCTCCACTGCTATCAATTGCCCCCTTTTTATTGAGAGTGAGAGTGTCAGCAGCTATCAGACGTTCATCGTGGAATTTGGAGGGTAGGGCGCTGTATAGTTGCCTCTTGATAGGAATTAGGGAGGTTGCCATGGTGAGAGATACAGTCCTGTGGGACACATACCTGGGAGATAAGGGTGGTTAGCATTTGGGAATTTAATTGGGGACAGGCAAAAAACAAGCTCGTCCTCTCTAATGAGTGTCCCTGGTATTACAGTCGGAACCCGATTTAGTGACATCCTCGGGGGAAAGGGTTTTGTCCACTAAATCGGGGTGTCCACTAAATCGAGGTCCGACTGTATTTCTCAAGTTTATTCGGATACCTGATCCTATTGCTGACCCTCATCCGGTCACATATCGCCTCCAGTTGGGTAGGAAGGTTCTGGAAGATTATTCCTAGTACTATGGCTGCCTTGGTCTCCCTGTCTGAGTGTAGTAGACCATCCTCCAGCAGTTCACCATACCCTGCACCTGGATGGAGGGAGTGAGAGATATAAATAAGAGAGACCGGGGGAGTAGTTTACACATATTCCAATAGCCCCGGCTAACTAATGTACCATTTTGTCTGGGGAATCCAAGGACAGTTAGAATACCACACTTGTCCATAAGGTCGAGAGCTGCAACTCGGCTATTGGACGCTAATATCTTGACCATCTCTTTCCATACCCGCTCCGGAGACACCTGAAACATGGGTAGAATTAAACCAGCCTGGTTGCTAAGGTTAGTTGCTAAGACTGGTTGCTATGACTGGTTGCTATGGTAACAACATACCTGAGTGATAAGTGATGCAGCGTGTGATTCAAACAATTCCAAGTATCCAAGGTCGGTGACAGCGTTTAGATCCCCATAATCACAGGAACAAGCGAGACGGAAGAATCGGAGGATTCTAAGGGGATCTTCAGTTACCCTGTTTTCCGCACTCTCAACGAACCTGATGAATTAGAAATTAGAAATTAGAAACCTGATGAGTTAGAAAATATAATTTATATATTAAATCAGAATATTTTCACCCGAATTGATGTATTCTTTGGGTATGCAGTACCCGTCGTTACCCTGTATGGCGGCGCCATACCCCATTTGATTCTCAAATCTGAGCGTGCGACAGAGATGGGGTCGCAGCGCCAGACAGTCGAGTTACCTAAGTGTCCGGTTAGTTAGGTCCTCTCTGCCCCCATAGTAATCATACACTTTTCCCTCAACATCTACACTCATAGAGTTAATGGTCAGGTCCCGGACCCTCGCATCCTCTTCAAATGACCTACCAAACCTGGGGAGAGGAAATTAGGAGATTAATTATCAGTAGGTTGAAGTCTTGTATTGCGTGCTTGGTATAATATACGTTTTCACTCTCTGGATAATATCGATTATCGCGAGTACCCCCTGTCTACTCACGAAATGATCCGAGTTCCCCCGATGATTGTATCACAGCGGAGTGACGTCACTTCAAAGCATGTCCTCATCATAAACACTGTGAATGTGCCGTGCTTTGCTCCTGAGGTATTGACACGTTAAACACCAACATGAGGCAGTGGAATTAACCCATGATGACGGAGAAGAAGTTTAAGGAGTCTCGCTCCGGTAACTTAAACAGAACGATCCCAATTTATCTGAAATTCAGCATCCTGAAGTGAAAACAAAGCTCCTACCTGTGTGGAGGCTGCCGCCTGCCCCCCCCCCCCGGCCCCCATGGCCCCACATACCTGTGTGGAGACTGGAGGTTGCCCCCACATACCTGTGTGGAGACTGGAGGTTGCCCCCACATACCTGTGTGGAGACTGGAGGTTGCCCCCCCCCCCCACATACCTGTGTGGAGACTGGAGGTTGCCCCCCCCCCCCCACATACCTGTGTGGAGACTGGAGGTTGCCCCCACATACCTGTGTGGAGACTGGAGGTTGCCCCCCCCCACATACCTGTGTTGAGACTGGAGGTTGCCCCCCCCCCCCACATACCTGTGTGGAGACTGGAGGTTGCCCCCCCCCCCCACATACCTGTGTTGAGACTGGAGGTTGCCCCCCCCCCCCACATACCTGTGTGGAGACTGGAGGTTGCCCCCCCCCCCCACATACCTGTGTGGAGACTGGAGGTTGCCCCCCCCACATACCTGTGTGGAGGCTGCCCCCCCACATACCTGTGTGGAGGCTGGAGGTTGCCCCCCCCTTACTATACCTGTGTTGAGATGTCTGATCTTCTGATCACTCAACAACTCCAACAGCTCCTCCGGTTGTGCAGTAGTGCACACATCAAGATCCCTGGGTGCTAGATCCAATAATAAGTCCCTGACAGCTCCGCCTACCAGCCTCACCTCGAAACCATGGCAACGGAATAACTCTGATAACCGGTGGAAGGCCCTGTACCACTTGAACTCGGTTAGATTAACAAGACTCATAGCAGATGATTAAATTAATGGAGATAATAGCTGGAGATATATGTGTGACAGGGAAATGGTAGGAAATGGCAGGCTATTTAATAATAGGAGTTAGCACTGCCCCGCGTGGTCTTATGACCCTCTCTTCTCACGTGATATTATATTCATTACAACAGGATATCCTAGATCACGCGAAATATGTTGTGATATTTTTCACTTAGTCTCACAAAAGACTGTCCTCTCCAAACCGAGCTGATATACTGTGTAGTGTGAAGATCAAAACTCTAGCGTCTCTTTTCAATTCTCAACAGTTCTAAAAATACAACTACAATTACGAATCTCAGCTACTCAATCACCCGACAACTACCCAACTATTACCGTCCCGTCATCCCGACAACTTAACCTTGATCACAAACCCGCCAACTACCCAACTATTACCGTCCTACTCAGCTCCACCAACTGTTACCTCACCAACTGTTACCTCACCAACTACTATCTACCTCACCGACACCTTTATAATCCAACCCTCATCTTCAGTAACCTAGTAAATCTTGATCCAATCCTCACCCTCAGTACGAGTCGGGTGAATCACAGTTACCCCCCGCCCCCCCCCCTCCACCAACACCTATATAATCCAACCCTCACCCGGCACCCCCCCCCCCCCTCAGTACTAACCTTAACCCTCACCCTCAGTACGAGTCGGGTGAATCCCAGTTACCCCCCCCCCCGACACCTATATAATCCTAACCCTCACCCCCCCCCCCCCTCAGTACTAACTATAACCCTCACCCTCAGTACGAGTCGGGTGAATCACAGTTACCCCCCGACACTTTTATTATCCAACCCTCACCCTCCCCCTCAGTACTAACCTTAATCCCACCCTCAGTACGAGTCGGGTGAATCCCAGCTGGCTACCTGCCAAATGTTATCTCGTCTCCTGGTCGGTCCACTCCTGATAGAGCACGCTCCACGGGTCCTCAAACAATTTACCCTCAAAGGAGACCACTCAGCTATTGCACTCATCACCAACGCTCTACAATACCAGGTATACAGTCACTATACACTATACATTATTGAGTAGCAGTGAATTGTTGTTGCCATAACAACGTGACGTCACACTTGTTGTTGCCATGACAACGTGACGTCACACTTGTTGTTGCCATAACAACGTGACGTCAAACTTGTTGTTGCCATGACAACGTGACGTCACACTTGTTGGGGGGGGGGGCTGAAGTTTTTGAAGTTTGAAGTTTTCCCCCCTACTTTTTGAGTTTTTGAAGTTTTTGAAGTTGACTTCAAAAACTTCAAAAACTCTAAACTACTTTTATATGCTATCAGTGACTATTATTACACTTGTTTAGGTTAGTTTCATGCTTAATACATATTGTGGCAAAGTTATCCGTCCTTGTCTGCCCTTTTTCTACCACAAATTAGGATATTTACAATGATTCCTAGCCATGAAATCCATGGCCCAATTTGGTGTAAAAAATTTAAATTTTTTGTAAAAACAGATTTTATTTTCATTCTATAACTCAAAAAATTGCCTAGAAAATGCTAAGAAAGTGTTTAAAAATTATGAAGTAAATTTTCAAAAATTTTTTTGGGGCCACACCCTTTTTGCCAGTTTCACAAAATGCATATTTTTTATGAAGGGAGTAGTGAAAAAATATGGACACCAAAATCATCAGCGGCCTCGAGTTAGTGAGGGTACGTGCCAAAATGAAGTCTCCACCTCATCTAATTCGAGGGATAATGGGATATTTTCATAATTTTGTGTGTGCCCATGACTTTTTTTGGGCTAGACCAGTTTTAATGGTTTATGAGTGACTATAGGCTTTGTAAAGGGGTGCATCTTGTTCGGAATATGCAAGTTTATATAAGAGTTATGAAGCAACATAGGGCCTATCTCCAACGGTTTAGGAGATATGAGTTTTTGAAGTTTTTGAAGTTTTCCACCCTAAGTTTCTCTTTGAAGTTTTTGAAGTTGACTTCAAAAACTTCAGCCGCCCCCCCCCCCACTTGTTGTTGCCATAACAACGTGACGTCACACTTGTTGTTGCCATGACAACGTGACGTCACACTTGTTGTTGCCATGACAACGTGACGTCACACTTGTTGTTACCATGACAGAAGTCACACTTCCAGGAGTCACGGGAAGCAATCAAGTTTTGTCGGGAGTTTATCTTCTACCAACTGCTAAACTATTTCAAATTGGTCACTACAACTGGTAAATTCCAAGGAGGCGACATTGAACCTGCCCTAAAGGCATTCAACGTAAGTGTGTGTGAACATGGTTCATAGAGTTCAGAGAGTTCATAGAGTTCCTAGAGAGTTCAGAGAGTTCATAGAGTTCAGAGAGTTTAGAGAGTTCAGAGAGTTTAGAGAGTACAGAGAGTTCATAGAGTTCAGAGAGTTCAGAGAGTTCAGAGGGTTCAGAGAGTTTAGAGAGTTCAAAGAGTTCAGAGAATTCAGAGAGTTCAGAGAGTTCATAGAGTTCAGAGAGTTCATAGAGTTCAGAGAGTTCACATAGAGTTCAGAGAGTTTAGAGAGTTCAGAGACTTCAGAGAGTTACAGTGTAATTGTGTAAGACCTGTTATATTCAAAAACCACCCCCATCTCCAGGATTTTGTGAGCGCCCTATTCAAAAACAACTTGGATAACAGTCCCTTTGAATTGGGTGTAGTTGTGGAGATGCTATCTGAGAGTGCTGCCATGAATGTGTTTAATACTGAGGCTAGTGATAACCAGGTAACTGGTTGCTAGGGGGTTACTATGGGGTACCTAATATGGGGTTACTACTATTTGATAACTAGGGAGCATTGTTTAGTGAGGGGGTGCAACACTAAGTAACTAGGTAACTGCGACATTAATTATTCATGTTACTGGGTACGTGGTGGGGTATTTATCTTGAGCGTGGTGGGGTATTAACATAAATGCTCAAACAGACGAAAGAAGCTCCCCTCTAATGACCCTCTCTCTCATGTCCCTCTCTCCCTCTGATCTCCCATATCCCTGTCTCCCCCTCTTCAGAAAAAGATGCTCTCTCTCTCTCTCTCTCTCTCTCTCTCTCTCTCTCTCTCTCTCTCTCTCCCTCTCTCTCTCTTTCTCAGAAAAAGATGATGATGATCATGGCATCGATTGTTGAGTACACGCTACACAGAGAACACTCGTTTGACATCTCAACTCTACTACCAGGGGCTATTAATCAGCTGAATGAAACAACGGACACCTTGACGGTGGATCACACCTCTAAACTTATCGGTATGTGGTACTAGTATGATGTGATACTAGTTGAAGAAGACATGGTACTATACTTAATCTAACAAACCATAGGGTGAGAAAGAGAGGGTCGAACAAGGCAACTAAGGGATAAAGTGTTGAATCAGAGTGATTCTAGCAGTAGTATCTGAGGAAATTGAAATAAAGTTCCATCCAGATGTTTTCAACTCTTTCTTCAACATCTTCCATAATAATATCCTACTATATTAATATTCCAGGTATAATAGTGAACAGAGGACCAGAGGGATCGAGGGAGAAGTCTCTGGAAGTAGTGTTAGGAGCCCTAGAAAACGAACCTACAATGAACCACTACAACCAGGTTAATTGTCTGTTTTGTCAGTTTGTTTGTTTGTTTGTTTGTTTGTTTGTTTTGTGTGTTTGTTTGTTTGTTTGTTTGTTCGTCAGTTTGTTTGTTTGTTTTGTCAGTTTGTTTGTTTGTTTGTTTGTTTGTTTGTTTGTCAGTTTGTTTGTCTGTTTGTTTGTTTGTTCGTCAGTTTGTCAGTTTGCTTGTTCGTCAGTTTCTTTGTTTCTTTGTTTGTTTGTTTGTTTTGTCAGTTTGTTTGTTTGTCAGTTTGTTTGTTTGTTTGTTTGTTTGTTTGTTTGTTCGTCAGTTTGTTTGTTTGTTTGTTTAACTCCCTCTCTACTCCCCAGGTGACGCTGCTGGTCCGATTAGTTCAAGCGACCACCCAGTTGGGTTTGGGTAGTGATCGGGTCATCCCTCTCTTCCTCTCAACCCTCTCCGCCCCTAAAACTCATGCTCTTACAGCTGCAAAGTGCCACGTTATTCTAGAACCTATATTCAAGGTACAGAAATAGGCTTAAATATAACCATCAGTGATCAGTTATTGGTAGTTACCTATTAGTTACCTATTGGTTACTTAGTAGTTACCTACTAGTTACCTAGTAGTTACCTACTATTTACCTACTGCTAGACGTGAACGAAACTTATTTTCCTCCACTAGGGTACCAGAGTGTTGCTGCATAAACAGAAATTCCTGCGTTCCCTGGTTCCCCTGGTAACCCCACTAATTGAGTCCTCGGATCTAACAGGTAGGTCGTTATCATTGTGTTACCATGGTAACAGGTAGGTCGTTACCATCGTGTTACCATGTTGACAAAATAACAACTAGATCATAACCCAACTCTCATATCAGATGCGACCCGGTGTTCAGTGGTCCGTGGAATTGGTTCCCTCCTCAGCTCCCTCCCTGAGTCCCTCCTCTCTACAGAGGGTTCCTCTCTCTCCCCCATTATCTTCTCCTCCCTCTCTCCCACCACCACTGATTGTCAAGGTCTCCGAGTAGTTCAGTTCCTACTGAAGAGTGTACCCAGTGCAGCTACCATGCATCTAGATACCCTGGTCCCTCAACTCCTCACAGTCTCCAAAGACTCCCCCACAGTAGAGGTCAGGGTTGAAGGCTTGAAAACTCTGGAGAGTGTGTGTAGTGAAGTACATTTTACACATGTTCACCTGCACAGGGCTCGTGTTGTTAGGGGTATCAGGGAGGTACTGGCAGATGGTAAGAGAGTTGTAAGGAGCGCCGCCAGTAGGACTCTTGATAAGTGGATCATGCTTGAACCTTGATTTTATATTTCGTATCTTTTATTTTTAGTTTTTGGCTCGAATTTCCCACACCTCTCAAATGTATTCTGATGTATCTTCTTTCTAAAATCAAACCCCTTGTTAACGAAATTGCCTCTCACTGAAAAGTGATGAGGGGTTATTTCGTTACCAACTATACTAACCACACTATAATACTAGCCTGATGTCTAAACTGGTTCTCCTCCTCCTCTCTCTGGGTCTCATCCCACTAGCAATTCTCCTCCACCGACCCACCATCCTCCCTCCTGACACCCTCAAAACCCACCTATCCGGCAAGATCATTCTGGTAGCAGGCGCCTCCTCAGGTATAGGTGAACAAGTTGCATATCGTTACGCTACAGCCGGATCACACCTCATCATCACTGCTAGGAGTCTGGACAAATTGTCATCCGTTGAGGCAGGTTGTAAGGAGAGGGGTGCTGCATCCGTCCATGTTATCCCCCAGGATTTCTCAGCTATTGAGGAGCTGGAGGGGTACAGGAACAAAGTTCTAGAACTCCATCCTGGTGGGGTTGATATCCTGGTATTGAACCATGGTGCCATGCCCATCAGTCCCTGGATGGCCACTCCAGGTCACCAGGATAGAGAGTTTGTGGATCGGATCTACAGGATCAACTTGTTGAGTTATGTCGAGCTAACCCGGCTATTCATGCCCTCATTGGAGGCCAGACAGGGTCAGATCCATGTCACAGGGTCCATGATGGGGGAGTCACCATTCTTTACAGCAGGACTCTACGCCTCAACAAAACATGGCCTACACGGCTTCTTCAAATCACTCCAACAGGAGCTGCTCGTCAAACAATCCCCTGTCACAGTGTCAATCTTTGCTTTTGGTCTCATTTGGACTGCAGAGATGGAACAAGTGATCCTGAGTGACCCTAACGGGGACCAGATACCCGCTATTGCTAGGGGTGATGTGGGTGAGACCGCTGACATTATGATATCTG
The DNA here is from genome assembly GCA_020137815.1 of Hormiphora californensis. Taxonomy (NCBI): domain Eukaryota; kingdom Metazoa; phylum Ctenophora; class Tentaculata; order Cydippida; family Pleurobrachiidae; genus Hormiphora; species Hormiphora californensis. The sequence goes on from CM035352.1 coordinate 7,781,109, forward strand.
CTGCTATTACTAAACCCAGCCTTGTGGACTATCCTGTAGCTGTGAGTGTGCTGACCAGGTTCATGCAGATGTTACCAGGGTTCAACAGGTTCATGACGATGGCAGTTCCCTGTCCTTACGAGCAGATTGGGGAGATTAGTGAGAGGATGAGGGAGGTAGGCAGCAAGATGGGCTACCAGCGAGGCAATATGTAGATGAAGGATGTTACCATGGTTACCAGCAAGGTAATATGTAGATGAAGGATGTTACCATGGTTACCAGCGAGGCAATATGTAGATGAAGGATGTTACCATGGTTACCAGCGAGGCAATATGTAGATGGAGGATGTTACCATGGTTACCAGCGAGACAATATGTGAACTGTATTTCTGTAGCCTTGACAACTATTCTAACCGGTAGTTAGTGGTACAGTGACAGTTCCCTGTACGTGGTACCTATCGTAAATGGTTTTCTTCTAATGGAAATAATTCATTAATGACATCTTTTAAATTTTATGTTCTTCCGTTCCTGTTCTAGTACGTTCAAGTATTATTTAGTGTTCTAGTATTTGTGATTCCCTTTTCATTGTTCTGTTTTTAGTGTGATCCCGATTTGTAACAGAAGATAAAATGTGATGTTTTCCCGTATGATGTGCTTTATAAAGTTTTTAGTGGTAGTCAGCCGTAGTTTCTTTATCTATCCCTACCCATCCCTCAATTCCACATCCTAACTTAGGTCCCCATCTCCCCCTTCATTCCCGATTTCACTATTTTACTAATAGTTCCCCTTTTCTTTACTAACATGCCCCTATTCCCTCTCTATAGCCATGGAAAAAGTAAAAGAAATCCCACCTGTTAGAAAACCAGTGAAAAAGAAAACACCAAAAGACACGAAGAAGAAAGAAGCTAAAAAGAAGAAACGAACCCCGGAAGAACAGGAGGAGTTGAAAGGTCGTATTTTGGAACGAGTTGCCAGAGAGGAGAAAGCCTACAGAATAGTAGAGAGGTTCCTAGAGAACCCAATATCATCCTCCCTTCTCAAGAAGGCTCTGGCATACATCAACCAAGATGTGTATAATGACATAGTGGAGGAGAGATCCATACTGAAACTCTGTGGATATCCAGTCTGTTTAGGAAAACTCCCCGCTCAAATCAGGAAACAAACCTGGGCAATTGACAGACGAACAAACAAGGTGTACAAACTGGAGGAGAGAGTTAAATACTGTTCAGACAAGTGCTATTCCATATCCCGGTCACTCAGAGACAGTCTCTCTCCTGAACCCGTCTGGATGATTCCCAAAGGAGCCCATAAAGACATTGTAGTGGTTAGTGTGAGAGAGGAGGTGGATGTGGAGGAGGAGGCGTTGCCTAGCAACCAGAAAATACCTGATATACACCTGGGTGAGGTGGAGCAGAGAGATAACAAGTTTAGTGACACTGTGCCAGGGGAGGGGTATATAGGGGTGAAACCTGTATCAGGTAGGGCGCTTGAGGAGCAGTTTGAGGGGCTGGGACTATCAGATAGTGAAGGAGAGGAGGGTGAGCCAGAGATATCAATATTTGACAGAGCAAGGAGAACTCTACAAAGGATTAAAACTGAAGAATCGGTAACGTTCCTCCTCTCCAACCCTACAGCCCTTGATTCTGATGATGATTCTGATGGCGGGGAGGAGGATGAAGGGTTGTTGGATGAAGACCTGAAGATAGAGGGATCTTGTCCCCCCTCCCGGGCACCCATACCAAACTTGGAGGATCTCTCTGGAACAGGGGTGGAAGTGAAGGAGAGCAACACTGGAACAGAAACGTGTATTGTGTTACCCAGTGTGGATAGTGTAAACCAGGGCCGTCTCAGGAGGACCCTGGTTCTCACTAAGATGCAGCGGGCTGTAGACGCGTTGCTAAGGAGCACAACCCATGGTTACAGTGATATATCAGAGACTCTCATTGCGTATGTGACGTCACTCAACTGGGATGCGGAGTCGTGCATGTTGCCAGGGAAGGAGTGTTTGGTTGTCACAGGGGTTGTCATGGTGACGTTGTATAGGAAGCTGGACTGTTTGCGGAGTGGTTACACGGTTGAGGAAGTTAGGGATATTATGTGGAGTGGTTGTGGTGGTGTTGTTACAAGGTCCCAGTTTGATATGTTATGTAGTGTGATGAGTTGATATGACGCTTATTTTATTGCTGTTCCTTTGAAAATTTATTCCTTTTTTTAGAACGATGCGTTGCTATTAATTATTTTTGGTGCTGTCTCTGTTCCTCTCCCTCCCCAGTCCCCCGTTCTTCCCTCCCCTCTCTGTCCCTGTCCCTCCCCTGACATAACCCCTTCCCCTCCCTCCCCCGTTTTTCCCTTGTTCGACCCTCCCCCAAAATACACCCCATTTCTAGCAGAAGGGCCCAGGTCCCCCTGACATGTTTCCTCCCCTCTCTGTTCCTCCCCCAAAACACACCCCATCTCTAGTAGGAGGGCCCACCTCCCCTCTCTGTTCCTCTCCTCATAACTATGTTTCTAGTAGGAGGGCCCACGTCTCCCTGACATGTTTCCTCCCCTCTATGTTCCTCTCCCCCATAATCCCATCTCTAGTAGGAGGGCCCAGGTCACTAGGCCATCTGATAAGGATGTTACGGTTGTTAGGAAGGAAGCGGCCCTGTTTTATCCGGCCATTTTCATCTGGTTTTGATGCAGATGCCATCTCTAAAACTCCTGTCGAGGATATCAGGAACATTGGTAATTATAATTAGTTTCTTTTAATTAGTTCTAATCGGTTCCCCCTAATTAGTTCCTTCTTATTAGTTAACCCCGTCATCTTATGTTAACCCCATCATCTCTTCAGGTGTCTCTGCCCACGTTGATTCCGGCAAGACGACGGTAACGGAGCGAATCCTCTATTACAGTGGTCGGATCAGCTCCATTCACGATGTGAAAGGTATATTGAAATCCTTAAATTGTTCTAACCCTCCTTTACATTTTCTCGCGGAGAGGGTTGAACAAATCCCTGTTTAGAAGGTAGAACTCACTCTAACCTCATGCCCCCCCCCTCTAGGTAAGGATGGAGTGGGAGCCAAGATGGACAGTATGGAGCTAGAACGACAGAGGGGTATAACCATCAAGTCAGCAGCTACTACCATGTTTTGGGGAGGGAAGCAACTCAACCTGATTGACACACCCGGTCATATTGATTTCACCATGGAAGTTGAGAGGAGTTTGAGGGTGCTGGATGGGGCCATTCTGGTCCTCTGTGCATCAAGTGAGTAGGACCCTTTGAAACCTTTGTTACCATACCATGTTTTATCTCCTGCACTGTGTGTGCCTTGATTGACCCTCTCTGGTTATAACACAGTGTATCTTTAGGTGGGGTACAGACCCAGACGTACACAGTGAACAGACAGATGGAGAGGTACAACGTTCCCTTTGTATCTTTCATCAACAAGATGGACAGGGCAGGGGCTGATGCGTACACTACTCTACAGCAGATGAGGAATAATATGGGCCTCAATGCGGCATTCCTCTACACACCCATAGGTAGGATCTATGTTGTTTCAAAATTCCGTCTCTGGTCAGTTAGCTATCACCATGGATAAGCGAAGTTAAAATTGGTTCAAATTATGAATCTACTGGTACAAAACACAACTTCATCAAACCCCATTAAAACCTATGTTTACTCTTTTTCTAGCTCGTAATACAGTTCTGAGTTCGTGTACATTTCTTCGTCGTAAACTTTCTTCTATAATGATAGTCTTTAATTAATTTACATATCGTCACAGGCAGTTGTGTAATCTCGTCCATGTGCCATGTCATCCAGGGGGTTCCCATCAGGCTTGATACACCAGCAGATGGAACCAATGCACTGTCTTCGCTCAAAGTTACCATCACTGTCACATCCCACATAGATACCACCTGGAATAAAAGTGGATGGGTTACATAATGCAAAATAATAGTTAGTAGGAACGGTGAGGGGTTACACAATGATACAGGAAGGAATGAATTATGAAAGTAGATATGCTGGGGATAGAACCGTTATATATCTGGAACTTTGTTCCAATACAAACTTACCAAATCCTTGTCGTCCTTCATCAAGCATCCTCTCAACATCAGAGCACGCCAGGGGGCTTCCCTCACACAGGCGGCACGATCTCACACAATTATTCTTCACATAATCATTTGTCTGGCACACTCCCTCAATAGTTTCAGTCCAATGTCGACAATTCTCATCCTGATCCTGACAGTCCACACCCCCACCATCCTCCAAAGTAACTCCAAACATTTCCTGGAGACCCTGGTTCAGGAGGGCTATAAATGATGGGTGCACTGCACAATCTTCCTCAGCAACACAGCTACCATCCATCTCATGTCATTGGTTTATCCCGTGGACACTCACATGCCATGTTACAACCCTGGAGAAATTGTCTTTATGAAGGAGTAATTAAATAGGTTTGGAATCTGTATTTATAAAGGAGCGAATATTTCAATTTTATAAAGGAGAAACAGCAACCTTTCTCATGTTAGGATCGCGTTTGAGTCCACAGTACGATGGATGGTCAGCACACTCATTGTATATCATGCCAGCAAAGGGACACGCTGGGTCCTGTGTCTCCTCCTTGTTGAACATGTCAGGAGTACATCTGATCTCACCCTCTCTGGCCTCATGATACATATCAGTCCTCTTAAATGCTTCCCAGGATTGCATCACGTTACAATTAGTGATCTGAAGGAGGGTGGTGGATGTGACAACTATAATTCAGGGGACTATTTCCATGGTAACGTGGTAACCCCCGTGGTGACTTACACTAGGGTCTGTTGTCATGGTGACTTACACTGGGTCTGTTGGTGACTTACACTGGGTCTGTTGTCATGGTGGATTACACGTAGTCTGAGCTCCATGACGTACACTGGAGTCTCGTTACATGCTCACTCAATGGTTTTGCTATGGTGGCGAGTTATACTGCAATTACTTGCATTGGAACTCCAGAACTCAACGTGATCCTCGTCATAACTTCCAATCTCAGTTGTTACCCTCATGATGTCTACATGTGTACATGTGTCGTCTGTCATTAAACTTGGCTGGTGGACTCCAAATCTAACGTGGACTTTCCGCAATTCAAGGTCGGTCTAGTTTACACTGACTCAAAACACTACCCGTCTGACTTCTAACACGTAGACATAGAACGCTGTCCCTTCCTTGGTCTTCGGACGTAGTCTAAGTGGGGTCGAGTGTAGGCATCTTACCTGATCCTAGAGTCACTTCACGCATCGTGGGAACGATATTATTGTGTGTCTGCACATCTGTCTAGTCACATTCTTCTTCACAGTGCTATGCAGGTGTGGACAGGTGTATTGGGCTTTTCGTGTGGTGTTTCTGTCACAGTGGTGCGCACAGTGGATGTTCTTGTGGTGTTTCTGTCACAGTCGGTGTTTCTGTCACAGTGGGTGTTTCTGTCACAGTGGGTGTTTCTATCGCACTGGGTGTTTCTGTCACAGTGGATGTTTCTATCACAGTGGACGGTTTCTGTTACAGTGGGTGTTTCTGTCACAGTGGGTTTTTCTGTCACAGTGGGGTCTTTCTGTCACAGTGGGTGTTTCTGTCACAATGGGTGTTTCTGTCACGGTGGGTGTTTCTGTCACAGTGGGTGGTTTCTGTCACAGCGGGTGTTTCTGTCACTGTGGGGGTTTCTGTCACAGTATATGTTTCTGTCATGGTGGGGGAGTATTTTACTCACATTCATGTTCATGGCACATGTGCTGTCGGAGACTATCAAACTCCGAACAACTGCATGCCTCCCCGCCCTGCACCAGGGCTGTGATAATCAACACAACAAGACAACTCAACATTATTTGGCTTGTGTTTATTTTGTGTTTCGATCCATTTTATAGTACTTTTATCAGACGGGTTTATTGAGTTAGAATGGATAAATCCGATTTAAGTTTCTTCAAATGGGAAATCTTCCCATAAACACGGATGTATGAAACTTCTTAAGTAAACAAAGACAAATTCGATGGAAATCGGGAAATCAATCGTACGCGTGAACTTGTTAACTTGAAATCGAGTCACAAATTCGGACAAAGAAAATAAAAAGCATAACGAGAAATATAACCCTAACCAATTCCCCACGTCCCTCATCAGGAAAAGAGCGAGAGTCTGAGGGTAACTCTTACTCATCCCCCAGGAAAAGAGCGGGAGTTTGAGGGTATAGTGGATGTACTGGGAGCACGGTGTGTTTACTTTGAGGGCCAGGCAGGGGAGAAGGTCGTGTATAAGGACCTTCCCACCAGTTGGGAGGGGGAGATTATCGAGAGGAGGAATGAACTAATAGAGTGCCTTAGTAATGTAGACGAGGAGCTCGGTGAACGGTAAATTATAAATTGTAAATTACCGACTGCAATTTGTATCCCAACCCTGTCTGATTTCTCCAGTTTAAATCAGGTGATATCATAAACTTTATCTATCAGGTATTTGATGGAGGAGGTGATTAATAACACTGACATAGAACATGCCATTCACCGGAGCGTCCTAGCCAGAACCTTTACTCCCGTTATAGTGGGTAGTGCACTGAAGAACAAGGGAGTTCAGCCCCTATTGGATTGTGTGAATCGGTACCTTCCTGACCCCTCTGAAGTCAAGGACTATGCCCTGTCCGTGGAGACTGAGGAGAAGGTGAGAGAGAGATGGGGTGAGAGCCGTGAGAGAGAGATGGGGTGAGAGCCGTGATTGATGGGATGGGATGAGAGATGGGGTGAGAGCCGTGAGTGAGATTCCCAGATATTATGAGTTCAGCACTTTCATGCACATCAGATATCTCTATTAATATTTCAGAAATCGAGAATCACTTTTGTAAAAATGGAGTTTTAATGTGCAGTCGAAATCTAATGTAGATACCGAGAAATCACGCATCAATTAGTCAACGGCAAACGATCACATTGATGTAGAAAAAGAAGGACACCTGTTTCAAGTCGAACACACACACCCATATGATTTATAAGTGTGATGGGACTCAGAAAATGTCTTCTCATGCTATGACTCACCCGCTATTACTCCAATTTAGGTCGAGGTAGATTCTTCGAGGGACAGATCTAAACCAGGGGTTGCTTTAGCGTTCAAGCTGGAAAAGGGCAAGTTTGGTCAGCTTACCTACATGAGGATTTATCAAGGGTGTTTTAGGAGGGGTAACACTATGGTTAACGTCCGAACAGGTATGTTACCATAGTTACCATTGGTTACCACCTGTTAGCACTCTTTACCGCCTGTTACTAACATGTTACCATTGGTTACCATTGATTTCCAACTGTCACCATGGTTACCACACAGGTGATAAGACGAGGGTACCCCGACTGGTTCTGATGCACAGTAATGAGACACAGGAGATACTGGAGGCTAACGCTGGTGATATTGTCGCTATGATTGGTATGTTGCATAGTACATTGGTACAATACTTTGTGAAGAGTACAATCGTGAAGAGTACAATTGTGAAGAGTATATTGTACAAGTTTATTCAATAACTCGTGAAGATTTGGTACATTTGGTACCATTATTTGGAAGTATTTTCCCCATTTCCCAGGTATTGATTGTGCTAGTGGGGATACGTTCATGGACGCGGCTGTTCCTCCTAAAGAACAGCTGTCCATGGAAAGCATGTTCATTCCTGAACCAGTTATCTCCATGACCATCAAGAATCTAAACAGCAAAGATGACAAACGGTTCGGTGATGCTCTCAACCGGTTCCAGGTATGTTTACTAATTTACTAAGAAACCAAATCATATGCAGGTGTACTAGCAGCATGAACCGACCGAATCAGGAAATACTGGTCCCTGATTGGCTGATAACCAGTCACGCGACCTAAATAACGAGTTATGATTGGTTGTTTACTTGTTTCGGTCGGTTCCTGGCAGGTGTACTAGCAGTTAGGATAATGGCACCAGACCAAGTATTCAATGAATCATAGCTCACTTGCAGCAACAGTGTTGATAAAATATCCTCCCGGCTCCCATATTGTCCAAACATACCCCCACTCCCTCCTCTCCCTCCTGATGATTCAATGATATTGTCAAAGTTCCATCTCATCTCCTTCATCGACAGAGTTGAACCCCCATCTCCCCTCCAGAAAGAGGACCCCACATTCAAGGTTGAATTTAACCCTGAGACCTAACCCCATCTCCCCATCTCCCCTCCAGAAAGAGGACCCTACATTCAAGGTTGAATTTAACCCAGAGACCTAACCCCCATCTCCCCCTCTCTCCCCAGAAAGAGGACCCCACATTCAAGGTTGAATTTAACCCGGAGAACAAGCAGATGGTGATCAGTGGGATGGGAGAGCTACAGCTAGATATCTACGCAGAACGGATCCGTAGGGAGTATGAGTGTGAAGTAGAGTTGGGCACACCCACTGTGAATTACAGGTAAATGAGCTGGGCACACCCAATGTTAATTACAGGTACAGTTGGACCCTGACTTACCGGGATGCTCGGAGGAAAGGGGTTTGCCCGGTAAATCCCACAATATGCTATATTTGATGATGTCTAACCGCTCCACCCTTGCTCAGGGAGACGGTGACAAAAGCGGTACCATTTGAGGTCCAGTACAAGCGGCAGAGTGGTGGTCGGGGTCAGTACGGGTTTGCCCATGGTGTCATTGAACCTCTGGAAAACAATGTGGGCGAGTTGGAGTTTGTCAATGAGGTTACTGGAGGAGAAATTCCTAATAACTTCATCAAGAGCGTCTACAAGGTCAGTATTAAAATTAGGGCACAAACCTCGAGATCCCTTGAACCCATGAACTTGATCACACTTATCAGGGTGTAGATAATGCAATTGTTGTCACCATGGTAACCCCTAACATTTCCAGGGTGTAGTGGAGGCGATGACTGAGGGAGCACTAGCAGGGCACCGTGTTGCTGGTATAAGGTTCGTTCTCCAGGGTGGTAAGACACACAGTGTCGACTCCTCAGATTGGGCCTTCAGCAGGGTCGGATACTACGCCATCAAGGAGCATTTTGTAAAGGAAGCAGTGATTGTGGAACCCTGGGTTAAAGTTGAGGTAGGATGTGATTGATATTTTACCTAGCCTCCTGGGTTAAAGTTGAGGTAGGATGTGATTGATATTATCTAGCATCTTGAGGTATGATAATTGATACTTCTTAGTTGTCACTTGATGCACTGTGTTCCGCGCTACAATTCAAGTTGTCACAAGGTTCTCATTTATCACTCTTTTAATAGAAGCTTTAACATGCTCTCACTATATCTTGTAGCTCGATTTAACTCGTTATAAAGTTCTAAAATAGAATGGGGGATTCTAGAAGATATTTGAATAATATTCTATATCCCCCCCTCTCTCTCTCTCTCTCTCTCTCTCTCTCTCTCTCTCTCTCTCTCTCTCTCTCTCTCTCTCTCTCAATCATTACTACTATTAAAACTGACCCGCCCATCCACCATAAATAGTCAAAATACCCCCGCAGAGTAATTCATTATCTCTTCCCTGCTTCATACCAATAGATATATGTCTCGGAGGCGCCCCTTTTGTTCCCTAAGCAACACACCCTTTTGTTCCCTAGGTGACACATCCCCCTCTGTTCCCTAGATGACACACCCCTTCTATTCCCATAGCAACACCCCTCTGTTTCCAAGGCAACACTCTATTTCCTTGTAGGTGACTGCTAAAGGTGAACACAGTGGTGACGTCATGCAGGCCATCAGTTCCCATAGCAACCCCCTTTGTTCCCTAGGTGACTGCTAAAGGTGAGCACAGTGGTGACGTCATGCAGGCCATCAGTTCCAGGGATGGGGCACTAAAGGGTCTTGATTACAAGGAGGAGCTCTGTTTAATAGAGGCAGATGCACCCCTCCAAAACATGTTCGGGTTTACTTCTGATCTCAGGTATGAATATTTGACATGTTTTTACTTTTTTTGTTGTTTTAAGTCTGAGAGACTGCGATTAAAACTTTGTCCTTTTACTACTGCCTAATACTCTCTTGTTGAGTTGCCACAACAAGGAATTACTATCCCACTCGTTGTTGTCACCCCTTTCTCAACAATTACTCCCACTTGACCACTTACCTTACTCCCACAGGACCCGGACGTCAGGTACGGGTATCTTCAACATGGAGTTCAGCGAACACAGAGAGGTACAAAGTGATCTGCAGCAGAGGCTAGTATCCGACTACAGGGACTCTGATAAGTACAAGAATGTGGGACACAGCGAGTACGGGGTGTGAGTATGGGATACAGCGAGTACGGGGTGTGAGAGCTGGTGTGGTTTGGGGTTTGGGGTCTGAACTGGTGAGGTGGGGGACAGCGAGTACGGGGTGTGAGAGCTGGTGTGGTTTGGGGTTTGGGGAGTTTGGGGTCTGAACTGGTGAGGTGGGGGACAGTGGGTTGGGGGTGTGAGTTAGCCAGGACTTGAGTTTGGGGTGTGCGATGGGGGTCTGAACTGGGGGAGCCGTTGAGGGAGTTTGGGGTGCGAAGGGGGTAGGAATTAATCGCATGGTTTAGGGTGTATGAGGGGACTAGGAGTGAAGAATTTGGGAACACTGGACAGTGAGTTTGAGGTGATGTTGTTTTAGGATAAGTAAAGTGATCACGGGGGATGGCGTGTGACTTGTGAGATGATCAGTGACCCTTTAAAGTGTGTGTTAAACCACGTGTTAACTTATTCTGTCTGTTTTTGATACTTTATATACCGTGATGAACTCGGTTTTCTTCCGTCGTACAAGAAACTAAAATTTCACACCCATCGCGCTGTACTGCTGTTTAGTAAGCCACTTGAAACGCTGATCTTGGGGCAAACTTTGTAACTTTGCTGTTCGTGCCTGCAGCGGGGGGATTTTGCTGTGCTGCTACACCGCTGCTTAAATGCTCGCTCACACACATTTCGCTGTCTGCTAGTGGTGCCCCAGTAAATCAGATGATTTAGTGGGACATCCCCGCAGCAGTTTTTTTCTCAACTTTCATTTGAAAAGCATTTTTGAGAATTTGATGTGATATCTATCAGTTGCAGCTTTTGTGTCGTTTTTGTGACCTCCCTTATCAGTAAAGTTTGCAAGCATCTCTCCAATTGTAACACCCTGTGCTCACCTCCTGCTCACCTGTCATGAGTGGTAGCTTTTCTAACCGACTCAGAGTGAACAGTGATGAAAGAGTGACAAAGGGGGTATACCGTGAGGTTCAGAGTGAAGTTGTGGACCTAGTGCGAGAACTTTTCGTTCATGTTAAGGAAGCAGATTCTTTCCCCAAGAATTGGTCTGCTAGTTCAGCTTCCTGTTTCTGGGACAATCTGAAGTGTCCTAGTAAGAGTAAGATCAAGGCAGTGGGAAAACCTGAACTTGCTGAGTTTGCAGAGAAGGCATGTCGCTTGCTAGTTGAGCGGTGTTACCCAGGGGGGGTGACACGTAACACTTTGTAACACTTTGTAACATGTGCAGAAAACTTTTTGTGCACGTTACATGTTACAAAGTGTTACATAGTGTTACAAAGTGTTACATAGTGTTACAAAGTGTTACATAGTGTTACAAAGTGTTACATAGTGTTACAAAGTGTTACATAGTGTTACAAAGTGTTACATAGTGTTACAAAGTGTTACATAGTGTTACAAAGTGTTACAAAGTGTTACATAGTGTTACAAAGTGTTACATAGTGTTACAAAGTGTTACATAGTGTTACAAAGTGTTACATAGTGTTACAAAGTGTTACATAGTGTTACAAAGTGTTACAAATTGTTACATAGTGTTACAAAGTGTCACAAAGTGTTACATAGTGTCACAAAGTGTTACAAAGTGTTACAAATTGTTACAAAAACACAAGGATTTGTAGCGAAGCAAATTTTCAATCTTAGACCAAAAATTGATTTTGGAAAAATTTTATTTCTTTTTCCAACAGAAACGTTGTTGTAATGGTCATGCTTTGAGAGAATTCGGGAGAATTCCCATGTCTTATCAACACATCAAATTATCCCCTTCAAGCTAGGTTTTAACATACCCCTCGTCACCCAGTTGGTTGATGGTTCTTATCAACTAATCACGAGGTTGCCTAGTCAACAGTACTTAATGCTTGAATCAAACCACCAAATCAGAATTCAGAACATTTACTTCTAAGACAATCCCCGCTCTCATCTTTGTCGATAGCTGTATTTCTGTATCCCTTTACCCGCACTTAGTTAGACTTTGTTTTCCCACGTCTTTCCCTTTGTTACCCCTGTCCAGCAAACTCTCACTTCACTGTCTGCAACCAGCGATCACATCACTGTCTGCGACCTGACCAGCATCACCGAGGAGATCATCACAAGTGGAGCCTGATACGAAATCTCCAAGTAAGTGCATCGAATCATGGCTAGAACCAAAGAACAAATCCTCGCTGACATCAAAGCACTGAACGACCCTACAATCAAACGTGAAGTAGACACCTTGTTCTCCTCTACAAATGACGATCTCGCTAATGCAATCAACTCGCTTAGCCTCACAATGTCAAATCCCGTCCCAATAAAACAATTTGAGAAAGGAGGCAATTTCTCCAAATTCTGTAAAAGATTCTTAGATCATGTCGTGACCAATCAAACCCCGGCCGATTCTGTCTATCTTCTTTTCACCCAGAATATATTGTGTGATGATATGTATTCATCAATCAAATCCATCGAACTCACACCAGCACAGAAACTAAATCCAAAGGAATTCATTAAAATATTCCAAGATCATGTTTACGGAGAGAATGCTTTAGTTCTTCGTAATGAACTCCATTCGTGCATCCAGAAGAAATCCGAAACCATCTCCGAATATGCATACAGACTCAGGGATAAATCATCTATCGCTTATCCTGACAATCCAAATCAGGCTAATAGCGACTGTCTCATTGTTTTTCTGAGAGGTATAAGCAATGCTGATATAAAGAGAAAGGTGAATGAATCCAACACCATCACCGATTTCTCATCCGCTGTCAAATATGCTAAAAATCTGGAAAATGTCGAAAAAATGTTGAATCAAAAATCAAACAATCAAGTTGAGTTTGCTCTAGTTGCATCATCTGAGCAATATGAAATCTCCCGTGCTAACAGTTCCAAATCGAGATCCAGCTCACCTCATCCCCGAAGTTATAGACACAGATCATCATCGCGATCTCCATACCGCGACAGAAATCGATACCAATCCCGAAATCGCTCCAGCTCAAGATCAAGATCCTACTCGAGCTCCTCAGACTCATGCGAACGACCTTCCAACTCTCAATCCCGATCAAAGAGAGATATGAAGTGCCATTTTTGTAAGAAGAAAGGTCATTTCAAAAAAGACTGTCAATTTTACATCAATCAAAAAGGTGAAAGAATCCGAATCACCAAATCGGGTAAATCAAACAAATCCACCTCAACCAATCGATTTCGGAGTAGGCACTAACAAATCTTCCACGTCAAATATCTCCTACACCGATCCAAATTCAGATCATGTCAATGAATTAGGTGTAAATCCCTTTACATCACATAAATCGTCATTCCGAGATTCAGTTATGAAATCTCCCGGATCATGGAGTCGAATTTTCCATGAATTCACACACATGTTTTCCGTAACATTTTAACACAAACCTTGATGGTATTCACCCGAATCTCCTTTCCCACAGATAATGCTTGGATTTGCAGTACTTGATGGTACAATATCAATCCAATTAAAACTCACCGTCTCTTGTTGACACTTCGGAAAGAGAGTCATTCGGTATTTGGTCAGATGACCTGGCATGTTGTATTGCACTTTTTTAGTTTCACAGATCCCACATATATTAACACGCTAACTGAAGGTGGTCAGGTCACCCACCTTATCGTTATCAAATCAAGGCACCGGAACACAGCATAATGTTACGCACAAATCGTTATGTAATACGAGTTTGTGCTCGGGACTTGTTGCCCAGCTGCTTGAACACTAGTGTCTGATCTAGTTGCAGCACCCACTTCATATAGCTCGCCTGATTTTACTATGTTAGCTTAGCACTGAAAGTGCCACCCCGACCGATTTAGGCATCGCTATCGATGTAGTTGGCGTTGATGCCATTTCAAATCGTAATATACACTGCTTTAAATCTTTGCCGATCTACCAAATCTCGTTGAAAAGATTGAGAATCTTTAGAAATCACACAGAGCATTAAAGCAGTGGAAGGGACAGTTCTTTTCTTATTCTGTCACTAATAATTAAAATCTAACCGAATCACTCCATCTAGCTAATCATCAATTATGTCCTCATCGAAAATATTGAGGAATCCTGAATCTGATCTGTTCAGCCGTCATACCTAAATCAGAAGTTAGTTCCTGCGTTCCCACCAAATTCCGGTTCGCATACTAACTCAGCAAAATAAATCATATTCCGACTGCTGCATCATCAAATGGATTGATCATCTATACCTAATCATCCAAATCCGGCTGCCGTATCCTCTTATGGATACAAAATCTACAAATCGTGCCAAAAATGTTGGGAAATAGTTGCCAAAATGTTGGGAAATAGTTGCCAAAATGTTGGGGAAGAAAGAAGAAAGAAGATGGCGACGAGACGGAGAACAACGAGAAGAGAGTGTCAAGAGTGTGATAGACTCTAATATGAGATGCAAAGACTCTAATATGAGATATAATTTTTAATTTTGATTTGTAATACTACGATTGGGAAAAGATTCTCTTTTCTTTTTCCTAGAGGGATTTGTAATGGTCATGCTTTGAGAGAATTCGGGAGAATTCCCATGTCTTATCAACACATCAAATTATCCCCTTCAAGCTAGGTTTTAACATACCCCTCGTCACCCAGTTGGTTCTTATCAACTAATCACGAGGTTGCCTAGTCAACAGTACTTAATGCTTGAATCAAACCACCAAATCAGAATTCAGAACATTTACTTCTAAGACAATCCCCGCTCTCATCTTTGTCGATAGCTGTATTTCTGTATCCCTTTACCCGCACTTAGTTAGACTTTGTTATCCCACGTCTTTCCCTTTGTTACCCCTGTCCAGCAAACTCTCACTTCACTGTCTGCAACCAGCGATCACATCACTGTCTGCGACCTGACCAGCATCACCGAGGAGATCATCACATTGTATATCATCTTATTAAGTACAAAGAATCGATTACCAATGAAAAAAAGTCGATTGGGTCACAACTCACAGGTGACTCAGCACATTGGGGACCTCTGAGAGGCACAATACTTCTAATATCACTCTTAAAACTTTACCGTTGTCTAAAGTTCATATTTTTCTTTACCAAATGGACTATTTCAGCCCTGATTTCCACAGTCGATGACATCGGAGGCTCAAAACATCCGCAAATTAGTAAAAAAGTGTATGTTTTAACCCTAGAAATGATGTAAAACTTTTAGATGTGTTCTAGAAAGACACCAAAGTCGTTCAAATTACTTATTCACCAACCGTTGAAAATTTGCTTCGCTACAAATCCTTGTGCTTTTGTAACACTTTGTAACAATTTGTAACACTTTGTAACAATTTGTAACACTTTGTGACACTATGTAACACTTTGTAACACTATGTAACACTATGTAACACTATGTAACACTTTGTAACACTATGTAACACTTTGTAACACTATGTAACACTTTGTAACACTATGTAACACTTTGTAACACTTTGTAACACTTTGTAACACTTTGTAACACTATGTAACACTTTGTAACACTTTGTAACACTTTGTAACACTATGTAACACTTTGTAACATGTGCAGAAAACTTTTTGTGCGCGTTACATGTTACAAAGTGTTACAAAGTGTTACGTGTCACCCCCCCCTACCCAGCTATTGATAAGCTGTCTATTGAAACTGAGGAGTGTGAGAGGAGAATCATTGACTGCCAAGAGGAGCTAATCACCGCACAGCGTTTGTTAGTTGAGGCACAGGACCGCTTAGTTAAGCTACAGTGTCAACTGTTGGAGAAGAGAGACGGTGAAATTAGTGCTGTGCAGACTACCGCTGAGAGGGAGATGAAATCATTTGCTAATGTTCTCCAGAAGAATTGTGAGACTGCCCTAGCACCGCAGCGAGTACGTCAGGCTATTGCTGTAGCGACAGAGGACAGGACGAGCAATGTTATTGTTCACGGTCTGTTTGATGACCCGCTTGAGAACGATCAGGATCTGGAGAGCGAGATCAAGAGAGTGTTTAACAGTATGGGTGCTTGTATTACTGGTATTTCCAGTATGAAGCGACTTGGGAAGTATAAGGATGGCTCTGACCGGCCTGTAAAGCTACGTTTATGTGGCAAAGACTTCCGAGATCAAATACTATCCAGTAAGAAATCTCTGAAAAACTCTGATAGGCACAAAAGTGTCTATATTTCCCCCTGACCGTTCTCCGGAGGAGAGAGAGGAGAGGAGGAAGCTGGTGGTAGCGCTGAAGGAGAGGAAGGAGGCGGAGCCGGGGAAGACATTTGGGATTCGAGGGGGCAAGGTGGAGGAAGTGTGAGAGACAGTACGAGACTGCTGTGTTTGAGTTTGTGTATTTACAAATTAAGTTAGGTTTTGAACTGGACTTTTGGGCATCAGAGCACCGGACATTTAGATGGGATTTAGAACATTTTATTCATTTTTAAGACTATAGTTATTTTTGCAATGGTGAACCGCTCTGATTGCCGTGTAGTTTACTAGTTTTTTAGTTCTGGTAACCTATATGGTATGAGCGTGTATATAAGTACGGATATTATTATTATTATTATTATATCCATCATGTTTCGTTGAACAAAACAAACAGTTTGGATATTGGAGCTGCTTCTGAGGACGCGTCATCAAGTGAATTACAGGTGAGAGAGGGGGTACATGGTATTACTAATTTACCATTGGTAATATAATAGTAGTCAGGTGAATGAATGGGAAGAACGATTATACCGCATACAGACCAGATACATCTTCTTTATAACTATCACTTAAATAGCTATCATATCACCAACACACCCCACATCAGATTGTTATGTTCGAGGGGGCTGTCAACTAGTGTTTAGTATTGCTGTACACACACACCCACACCTGCTGCACAAGATAGCTTAAACTGTAGTAACTCTTCCATATTTAGTCAGATCATCAGGGAAAGGGAGGGAGAGAGAGAGAACAAGAGAAAGGTATTATATAGAGAAAGGAGATATAATAAGACATAATATATAACATGTAGGGAAGGTCAGAGAGATTCCTAGAAAGATCACTTGCTGAGTAACAAAGAAAGACTAAATTGAAACTCGTATTTCAGGGAGAGCACCTGTCGCACACCATCAACCACCCCCTCCATCCCTCCACCCCAACCACCCCTCCACCCCCCCCCCCCACTTCCCCACACCATGTGACACAGTAACTACTCGTGTGATTATTCACAAATACATATTGGACTATATATATATACTATACAGTAGTCATGTATTAAATATGTGTAATAGCAGCTCTCACTAAGATTTATACCCGGGGTTGGTAGGTTTTTGTTGGGGGATTTTAAAAATTGGGGAAAATTTTAAATTTGTTTATGGGGTTTTGTTATTTAAAAAAAAGGGGGGGTTTTTTTGGGGGGGGGGGGGTTTTTTTGGTTTAATCTTTGGGGGGAAAATTTGGTTTTTTTTTTTTGGGGGGTTAAAAAATTTTTTTGTTTTTGTATTTTGGGTTTTTAAAACAGGGCAAAAACACCCTTTTTTTAAAATGGTAACCCCCAAGTTTAAGCGTTTTAAAGGGAAAAAGTAAAATTTTTTGTATTTTTGGTCCCTTATATAAGAAAAAAAAAATGTAAAATTTGGGGCCTTTTAAATTTTTTAAAAAAAGCGCTATTTTGTTCTTCAGCTTTTTCCCCTTTTTCTCTTTTCTTGGGGAAACTTTCTTTTTCCCCAAAAAAACTTTTTTGTATTCCCTTTAGTTTCTTCGTTTTTTTCCCCTCCTTTTTCCCCTTTTCCCCCTTTTTTTCTCTCCCCCCTTTATTTTTTATTTTTTTTTCTTCTCTCTCTCTCCACAACCCCTATTATAATCTATCATTTTTCTCTTTTCTCTCTCTCTCTTTCTCTTTCCCCTCTCTCTCTCCCCTTCCCCCTTTTTTCTCTCTCTTTTCCTTTTCCCTTTTTTCTTTTTCTCTCCTCTCTTCTCCCCTCTCTTTTCCCCTCTCTCTCTCTCTCTCTCTCCCCTCTCTCCCCTCTTTTTCCTCCCCTCTCCTCTCTTTTCTCTCTTTTTCTAAAACTTCTTCCAAAAAACCCCCCTTTTTCCCCCCCAATATTTCCTTCCCCAGCGGGTTTCCCCTCCTCTCGGTTTTCCCTGGTAAATCTCTTTTTCCCTCTTTTTTTCCTGGCGTCCCACCCGGAAAAATTTCTGTTGGGGGAAAAGTTCCTTTTTCCAAATTTTTTTAAATTTTTTCCCCAGGCCCTGTTCCCGGCGCCTCCTCCTCCCAAACCCCCCCTTCCCCTTTTTTTTCCCCCTCCCTTTGGGCGGCCCCCTCTTCCTCCTCCCCGGGGGCTTTTCATCGGGCGCCGTCCTCCCTCCCCTTTGGGGCCCGTAAATTTTCCCTCTTCATTTTCTAAAACTAATGGAAAAAATCAAAAAAAACCCCAATTATTTTTCCGGAAAAAAGGGGGTTTTGGTTTTTAACTGGAAAAACCTTTTTCCCCCTTTGTTTCCTTGGGTTTAAAACCTTTTGTATGGTGGGTTTGTTTTTTTTGGGTTTTCCCTACCCCGTGAACCCCGCTTTTGGCCCAAAATAAACCCGTTTTTTAACAAGGGGGGCCGGGGGTTCGCCCCAAAAACCCCCCATTTGACAGGGGCATTCCCCAAACAGTTGCCGTTTTGGAAGGACCAAATTCCAAAATAATGCCCTTGGGAAAAAAATTTTTAATTTAGGCCATAAAAGGTTTTTTGGTTGGTATTCCCCCCGGGCCCATTGCTTTGGGTTGTTTTCCGTTTTACCCCTGGGGGGGTTTTTTTTTTTTCACGTTCCCCTTTTAACAACCAATTTTTCAAGTCCCTTTGGGGGTTGATTTAATTTCAAAATTGGGCACTTGAAAATTTTGCGGGACCACGCAACAAAAACCCACCTGGGGAAAAAGGGGTTTCCCTATCCCCTTTTTTTTTGTGGGTTTTTTTGGGGGCAGAGAGAACAGTTTTTTTCCCCTTCCCCCTTTCAAAAGGCCCGTTAGGGTGTTTTTTGGCCCTTGATTTGGGCACACCGGACAAAACCAAAACCCCCCTGGAAAAGGTATTCAAAGGGGGAAAATACAGGAATTTTGGCCATTAATTCCAAATCTTGAGGAATGAATCCCAGGACCCTGTGCAGAGCGCCATGCCATCCTCATTAACACCCAGACAACTAACTCTGTTTTCATGACTCATCAATTGGGCGGACCGCTCTTGCCGTAACACATCCCAACAGTGACAGTTGTAGTCATCGTAACCAGCAAACAGAATCCTGCCGCTCTTTGAGAAGGCCACGCTAGTAATTCCACATACTATCGATTCTCCTGGAAATAATGTGTTAACTCGAGGAAACAATCAAATAGTTTTCTGGTAAGGATAGAGTATTAACTGGAACACATGTGTTTCTTTGTTCGCTTGTCTGTTTGTACCTTTTGTACCTGTGTTGGTTTGTTGGTTTGTTTGTTGGTCACGTACCTGTGTAACAGCCGAGTTGTTGGTCACGTACCTGTGTAACAGCCGAGTTGTTGATCAGATCGGATATCGAACATTCGACACGTGGCATCATCACTTCCAGTTGCAAAGTTGAGACCATTCGACATGAATGCAATGGAATTAATATCTAGTTCATGGCCATGGAAAGTCTGGTTGCTCATCCCATCCCTGATATCCCATAGCTTTGTGGTTGTGTCACAGGACCCTGCGAGAGAGACACATAGTTATATTACACAGCTTCCCTTCCATTATCAACAATTTTACAGTTCCCATGAGGTAGATCAATTTTCAAAATCGACACTTGATTTTGCGGCACACACGCAGACAAACCAACCCACCTGAGATGAAGGTATTCATATCGGGGGCTAGAGAGATACAGTTGACATCCCCTTCATGGCCAGTTAGGGTTGTTGTTTGTTGGCCCGTCTCGATATCCCAGAGAGCACACGTTGTATCACCTGAAACACATGGAGGATGATATTAACACAGGTTGTATCACCTATACAGATAATATAATTGACTCAAAAGTATGGGAAACAAAGATAATACGTATCTGTAATAGAGCATTGGCCTGGGGCTCTTCGACGAAACTTTAAGCACACTTAATAAATAAGCTCTCTTTAGAGTTACACAAGGAAAATTTTTCAGACTTGTCTCGAGAGGGGTGTCGACGAACGCTTTCCAAAACCTCACTTTAGGTCCTTGGTGTGAACCACGTGTATACCACGTGAAGCCCCGGATCACCCCTCGTGTATGGGTGTAGAAAACCAATCAGGGAATCGAAACTGGACACGTGATAGGATTTCCATTACATGGGTTTACACAGGCGTCAATTTGGTCACGTGTAGGGTTCACTAGCCAATAGTGTTAGCGAGATATCACACCAGATTGGGGGTGAAGAAGAAGTTTGACTTCCATTTCTCAAGATTCAAGAAATTTCAAATCTTCAAAACTATGTGTACTCTTACAGTAGCTGGCAATGAATGTTATAGCGGACAAATAGAGATCTAACATTGATTGTTCATTATGACAAATCAATAAACCTATACACTAATAACTTGCAATATTATTTAGGCCGGGTGAGATGAATAGATAGGCTGCTAGATGAAGAGTTAAACAGTGAAAGTATAGTAGTAGTTCACTGTTCATCTTGTCCTGCCAGAAGGAAAACAACTGAATTCATCCACATCTTATCTGACTGTGAGAGTCTAATACAGATGGTGTATGCAGTATGGGCTTGGCTGAAACCCCAAACTAGTGCCTCAATATTGTGGTTGAGTAGAGATAGCTAACTGGGGGACAAGGAGTGCCATTTTATCTTATTTCTACATGCGAGAAGCAAAATATTCACTGTTTTGTAGCATCTTTTACTTGCCAGCGCTGTCTTGTCAGATAAACAGACTCGTGTTTACATGTAATTTGCAATACAACTCTCCCCCTTTACCATAACCAATTACGAAGTGCTAAAAGGTGGGGCCCTATATCTTGAGAACGAGAGGGAGTAGAGAGTTCGCACTTCGACTAATCCTATTTTTATCTCCCAACCAGTTACCACACCCAGGATCGTTGAAAAAGTCAAAAATTTTTGAATATGTCAGTATCCCTTTAAGTCTCCTCTGGAGGAGACTTAACAAACCTCACTTTTCTCGATATTTGAGTGAGATATTGCGTGAACTATGACGTCATTGTCGCTTCAATTTGGCCCAAATCACGTGATTTTACCACGTGATTAGGGGGTTACGCAAGGTTTGGAGAGCTTGTGTAAAACTTCACTTATTACCCCTCAATTTTCACTAAGCAAGATTTCTAAAAAGTTTCGTCGACACAAACCATGCTTAAGGGGTGTGAAAATCAATTAGAAGGTGTGAAAGGAGAGTTACGCAACGTTTTTAAGTGTGCTTAAAGTTTCGTCGAAGAGCCCCTGACGTGATGATATTGACTCAAAAGTAGGAAAGCTTTTGGACCGACAGATCATGAGCTTATGATGACTCATTTAGGGTCCTTTACATTTATTAATTTACGATTGCTGAAAGATACCTCATAAGATGAAGATTTAAAAGGTACTAACCGGATGAGGTGAGAATCTGTTTGTCTGAAAGGAATCGGCAGCAAGATAGGTATCCATTGTGACCCGCCAGTTCCCTAGTGACCTGCCAGGAGGGAGAGAGTTGCATTTAGAAATAAAGAGAGAGAGAGAGAGAGAGAGAGAGAGAGAGAGAGAGAGAGAGAGAGAGAGAGAGAGAGAGAGAGAGAGAGAGAGAGAGAGAGAGAGAGAGAGAGAGAGAGTTGTATTTAGGAACAAAGCGAGAGAGAGGGGGGTGTTGTATTTAGGGATCTCTTGTATCTTGGGGGAGGGACAAGGAGAGAGAGAGAGAGTGAGGGAGATGGACAAAGAGAGACAATGCTAGGGAGAGAAGGGGTTAGAAGAAAGAGAGATGAAGTTTTGAATAATTCAACACACAAGCTCACGTACCCCTCCAACCTGCCGGCTCTTACACTAACAGAGAAATAAAGATGTACACCATTCCAAAGAGGAGAGAAACAAATTCGTAGCATGATAATATTATTCCCTTGGCCAGAATAATTTATTCCCGGCCTCATGTTT
Organism: Hormiphora californensis; assembly: GCA_020137815.1. Classification (NCBI taxonomy): domain Eukaryota; kingdom Metazoa; phylum Ctenophora; class Tentaculata; order Cydippida; family Pleurobrachiidae; genus Hormiphora; species Hormiphora californensis. Next base: position 7,803,280 of record CM035352.1, read on the forward strand.
TTTCTGTTTATTCCAACTTACCCTAACATTACCCTCCTTCGTCTTCAGATTGTAGATAGAGCACAGGTTATCGAGGCCACCACACGCCACAAAATTACCTGACAAAATATGTCAGCTGTTAGCATCTTGCCACCTTGTTTCTCTTTTTCGTCACCTGCACCTTTGACCCAAACCCATTTTCTCTCTCTCTCTCTCTCTCTCTCTCTCTCTCTCTCTCTCTCTCTCTCTCTCTCCCGAATTTTTTCTTCCTCACTCTCTCTCTCTCTCTCTCTCTCTCCCGAATTTTTTCTTCCTCACTCTCCCTCCCCCTTGCTTAAGTAACAGACTCTCTCGCCCTCTCCCTCTATATTTCGCTATATTGTGTGTGGAGATGTAAACAGGTGCGGGGGATGGATGGAGATGTGGAGTGTCTTCAATAAAGAGATCGAGAGAGAGAGAGATCGAGAGGGGGGGGTAGAGGGAGACAAAAAGATAAAGAGAGACGACATGCTAAAGACATGTCAGGCATCGGAGAAAGAGTTTTGAGCTCCCATATAATATACCATACTGGCTGTTCATTTATGTTCAGATCAAGAACTAAAGCAAGCTCAATAAATGATTGCTATTTAAAGATCCTCTGGGACGATATCATCTCTCTCCCTAGTAAAAGTAACAAACTCTGCCAGAAGATCATACTCAATAAAGGGGGGGGGGTACCTAATCAAAGTGGCCAGATGAGGTTAAATTGATTTAGAGCTATGAAACCCCGAAAAGGGATAATGAGCCCCAGTACAAGTTCTGATGTGTGTGTACTGTGTGTGACGTGAGCAGTATTCGTGTACTGTGTGTATTGTATGTGTACTGTGTGTATTATGTGTACTGTGTGTATTATAGTGTACTGTGTGTATACCACCCCCTCTAACTACATGTTACAGTGTGTTATATCAGGTTTCACAATGTGTGTGTAATTACCTAAAGGAGCGTATGTACAAGTATAATTACCTGAAGGAGCGTATGTGCAAGTCATGACCCAACTGGATCGGAGGGGAATGGCATGAACCTTGTTGGCTGTATAGGCGTCCCAGACGATAAGTTTTCCGTCCTGACTAGCGGATACAAGGTGTCTCGAGTCAGTCGCCCAATCCATGGCATACACCTGGGGATAAGATAGTGTGTTTGAAACACCACCCCAAATAAGGAAATGAAGCTTTTGGAAGAGGTCGTTGTGTAACCTCATATACAAAAAAGGATGAATTTCAACTAACAAATACAATGTAATTATCAATCAATCGACAATCATCTGATGAAATATACCTTGGAGAGATGGCCTCGTAGGGTTTTTCTCACTCTGATGGCCAACTTGAGGACTTCCACATTTCCACATTCATTCACGAGATCTGTATCACACACTTCCTTCCTCGCATCTTTTATCTTTTGCTTCAGCTGGTTGGCCTCCGCCGTTAGATCTGCGTCGCCAGCCATGCCTGCTATAAGTTACGTGATGTAGGGGGTAACTGCTATAATACGTTAATAAATGGAGCTGTGTGTAATCAATGATGTAGGGTATACCTAGCCTGCTGTGTGTTATTATTGTAGGGGTTTTAGGGTGGACATGGACAATTCAACAACTAGAGGGTCAGTTGTCCTGTTATACGCTCCAAGGAGTGGCTGCCATTGATATAGGTGCATAGGAAAACGTACACATAATTGTACTGTTCAAACAACATCTTACACAACAAACTCCACCACACCAGTCTGATTATAATGTCAATATAAAGGCGAATATGATAGCATCCGTAATTCTCAACACATGTGAGCTTGAGGTTTCAAAAAGAATTAATGCAAGAATCCGAATGATTCATCTGCCCCCTCCTCCGGTTGAAAAAGAGTAACAAATATTAAAGTAATATTGAGCAAGTAATAACAAATGTGAGTCAGGCAAGGGCCAGCTGTTTCAAATTGGTAGTAAAATTTCGATTCGTATTTAGAAAGTAAATTGTAAATATAATTATGCATAATTTATTCGTGGGACCCCTCGAATTCAAACCCAAGAAAACGCAAAGTCACGGTCACCCTCGGTGTATAACACTCCAAACAATCATCCCCCCCCCCCCACACACACACACACACACACACACACACACACACCACACACACACACACACACACATACGAGGGGAAAATAAGAGGACACAAAGGTCAGAACAAAAGCCCAAAACAATAGCCTCCATAAAATTGCGATGGTTCCCTCTAACCGGCTGTTAGCACCAAGGCTGCAGAAACGAGTGAAAGCTCGAGTTCTAGTCTGAAAAAACTTGAGCGGGATAGTCTGCGAGCTCACCATAATTTTTCCGGGAAATTTTATCTCTCTCTCTTTATGAGTCTCTTTCCCCAAACCTTCTCTCTCAGCTCTTCCTTCCTTAATTTCTCTCTCTTTCTCTCTTCTTCTCCACCCCTCACCCCCGTTTTCCCCTTCTCTCCCCAAAAGCCTTTGTGTACAGCTCACAGAGGGCTTGTAGTACACTAACCCCAGGTCGGGGTTACAAACAGAGGCCGAGGTTCCGGGGGGTCTGGAAAACTTTCCAAAACAGCAGTGAAATATGAGAGTTGAGAGAGGAACAAAAAAAAAAAGGGGTGGGAGAAAGGGAAGGGGGATGGGGAAAAGGGGAGGAAAGATACATGTATAGCGATAATTTCCCCCCCTATCCCCAATCTACTCTCTCTTTCCCTACTTTCTCCTTTATTCGCTTTATTTTCTCCTTCCCACGCCAAACACCGGGGGCGCGGTCAGATAAGCAAGAGCCGGGTTAGGTGGTGGTCCCTGGAGGAGAGCTAGGAGCAGCAGAGAGGAGGGGGGGAGAGAGAGAGATAGACGAGAGAGAGAAGAGTAGAGAGCACAAGAAAGCGAGCGAGGAAAAGAAAGAAAGAGTAGCGGAAAGAAAAAGATGGGGGAGAGAGAGGAAGACCGAGAGATGGAAAAGAGAGAGAGAGAAGGGGAGAACGCATTCGGCCTAAAGGGGTTAGTGGAAAGTGGTTGGAGAAGCTAAAAGGGGTGAGGGGGGTTTAAAGAGGGTTAGATTAAAGGGAGAGAGAAATAGAGGTCTAGATATAATGCAATACTTTCAAGAGAAATAAATGAAATCGCTGCATGATTCAATGTCCCCTGTTGATGATTAGTTTCCCGAACACAGAAAAGTTTTGGGACTACCACTTGATCCCTGGTTAATTTAAGAAACTTTTCCACATTGACACTCGAACAGAGCTCCCTTTATTGGATGTAATGGCTTTTTTGGTTTTTTTAAACCAAAGATAACGTTTTAAACAACCTAGATACTGGGGCTTTCGTACAAAAAAAAACGGTTTTTTGGTTTTTGAAAAAACCAAATAATACGGGAAGAAAAAAAATTAAAAATCGGCTATTAATTAAAGTTTTCCGTTTGGTCGAGTAAATTTTAAAATCTAAATTTTTATTAAAAGCGTTTAATAAAATTTAAAAAATTTGGTAGGGGTTTTTTCGAAAATTTGAAACCGGGGGGGCAATTGGTCCTGTTTTGAAAAAGTCTTGTGCAAAATGTTAAACCGCGGGCAAAAGGGGTAATATTTTTTTTTGTGAGCTTTTTTTGTCCCCTTTTTTCCCCAAGCGCCAAATTTTTTACGTGGTATTGCAGGCATTTCATTGGTCCAAGCAGGTAAAGAGGACCAATCTGAATTGAGGATTATCAGTGTGTGTTCCTTTGTACTGTGGTGCTTAATTTAGAACTTGGTTTTTGACCCCTGAGCGCACTATTGAGACAGAACACGAATGACTCTCTCTCTCTCTCTCTCTCTCTCTCTCTCTCTCTCTCTCTCTCTCTCTCTCTCTCTCTCTCTCTCTCTCTCCAGTTGATTTTGCACGTGTTGTCCCTTGGTACAGTGCATAACACTTTAGTGTGTAATTAGTATGTGTTCCTTTCGGTGGTGCTTGATTTTGAACTTTGTTTTTGGCCAGCTAGTGATACACGGATGACTCTTTCACTCTCTTTCTCTCTCTCTCTCTCTCTCTCTCTCTTTCTCTCTCTCTCTCACACAGGTAAACTCTCTCTCTCTCTCTCTCTCTCTCTCTCTCTCTCTCTCTCTCTCTCTCTCTCTCTCTCTCTCTCTCTTTCTCTCTTTCTAAGCCATATCTTGAATAAATAGTTTTCAATTAGTTATAATTTTTGGCGATCTTCTCCACTAGTAGAATGCCTAAGACTAAAACTTTAACTAGCTCCTGTTGCATACCCTACCATTGTTTTATTTGCACATAATACGTTTTCTAGTGATGGTCCGCACCTACAAGAAAAAAACTAGTACTGCTTACTCTCCAGAAGTTTTGAAAAAAGCACTCGGCGAAAGTCGTAAGCTAGGAACCGACCGAATCAGGAAATACTGGTCCCTGATTGGCTGATAACCAGTCACGTGACCTAAATAACGAGTTCTGATTGGTTGTTTACTTAATTCGGTCGGTTCCTGTCGTAAACTAGGACGACCTACCCGAGCTATTTCTAGACAGTACAAAGTTCCTTTCACAACCCTTCGGCGCCATTATAACGCCAGCGCACAACCCGGTCCTTCTGGTCGTTCTGCCTCACTCTCCGCGTCTGATGAACAGTACCTCGTTAGTGCTCTTATTCATGCGGGTGAGCTTGGTTGGCCCTTTTCAAAGAACATGTTGAAAGATGTTGTTCAGTGCTTTGTTCGTCAGTGTGGTTTAAAAACCCCGTTCAAGAATAACAGGCCTGGAGATGACTGGTATCGGTCGTTTATGGCTCGTCATAGAAATGATCTGTCCGTGAGGAAACCTGAGGTGGTCACAACAGCTAGGGCTAAGGGTCACCACACACCAAAGTTAAAATTAAAATTAAAATTTTAATTTTAAACCCGCACACACCAACGGCCGTTAAAATGTCTCTCCCCATTCTAAAAGTAACAATCTCACGCACGATTTTGACGGTCGCGTTGGATGACAAAATTTTAACACGCCGTTAAAATCGCGCGCGAGATTGTTACTTTTAGAATGGGGGAGAGAAATTTTAACGGCCGCTGGTGTGTGCGGGTTTAAAATCAAAATTTTAATTTTAATTTTAACTTTGGTGTGTGGTGACCCTAAGGGTTTGACATCTGAGGTGGTTAACTTGTTCTTTGATCTTGCTGAGCGGAAAGCGGACGAAGGCGGGTATAGAGACATTAAACAGCGTATCTGGAACTGCGACGAAACGGGACTCTCCACTAATGGAGCTGGAAATAGCTTGATATACAGACGCGGTACTAAGGACGCTCAACTTCTTGCGCCAAACGAGGGCAAATCCCAGTACACAGTTTTATTCGCGTGCAATGCTAGCGGGGACTTTATGCCACCGTACATTGTCTATAAAGCGGAGCATCTGCATGATACATGGGTAAGGAACGGTCCTGAGGGCACTATGTACAACACATCCCGTTCTGGATGGATGGAGATCGAAACGTTTGCCGAATGGTTTTGCAAAATGTTTGTACCGTTCGTCAAAGATTACGAGAAGCCCCTTGTTCTATATTTTGACGGCCATGGCTCCCATCTTTCAGCAGAGACAATCCACGCAGCAATTGACAACCATATATTCCTTATATGCTTACCAGCACACACATCAGGTGCTCTCCAACCGTTAGATGTATCTGTCTTCAAGGGTGCGAAGGCTGCGTGGACCAAGATTCTCAGTCGATTTTACAGAGAGTCCAGACACGAACACATCAAAAAAGAGCATTTCCCTGCTCTTGTCTCGGATCTGTTTAAATTTATTACAACTCATGCCGGGGCTGCGGTTAACGGATTCATAAAGACAGGGTTGTGTCCTCTTGATAGATCAATCATACCTAAAGAAAAGATAATTCTATCGGCCACAACAGTAACTCAGGGACCCTCCACTTCTAGTGACATTCTACCAGCAACTCCAGTGACACCCAAGTCAGCTATGCGCAACGCTATCATTTCGACACTTGCCCCAAAGCTGTCAGAGACAACAGCTGCAGCTATTACTAACGGGAAGCAGAGTCGACGGCGAGTTCAGCGAAAAGGCGGTGAATGTTTATCAGAGCAATCAGTCCTGGAGAGAATTAAGGAGGCCGATCTGGAACGCCAGGCAAAAAAGAACAAGGCAAAAGTGGTTAAAATTAAAAGTGCCGGAACTAAACCTCAGAAGTCTGGTAAAAATAAACTCATGGTAGTAGGTAAATTGGATCGATCTGATGAGGATAATGATACTGAAGAGGGAAAAAAGGTTGACTTTATCCCCCGCCCAGCGGTACCACCTGTTACTCCGACTAGAACTCTGCGTTCTAGGTCCAGGCTAACCTTGCAGGGATGGAAGTGATGTTCCTACTTCTAGTTTCAACCCTGCATTTGAGAATGCCGAATATTTTTATTTAATTTAATACATTTTTATTACACATAGGTACATGTTTATTTACACCGTGTTCATAAGCTTCGTTTCTTAATAAATGTGTTATTGAAGTGTTTTTACTTCAAAATTAACTTAAACCCTCTCTATTTAGCCTAACATGACGATTAGACGCCTCTAGATCAAGAACTGGTGAGTTAAGAAGGGGTTTTAATAGACAATAGTCAACTTAGTATTAAATAGGAAAATCTAACAAACTAAGGGTCTATATTATTTGTCCCAGAGTGGTCTACTTTGCCCCAGAGAGGTGTACCACTTTGCCCCAGAGAGGTGTGCCACTTTGCCCCACGGTCACAAAATTGACAATCAAGACAACAAAATTGACAATTTCTTGCAAATTTTTATACCAAATTTGAGAGATAAAAAGACCTAACTGGTACAGCAGTTTGAAACCGAAAAAAAAAACTAAAGACAAGGAGTTTGATATGATACGAGAAAAAATATGAACATAGATGCACAAGACTAGCTGCATATCATAATTGATATGAGAGCAAGAACAAAACCTAGATACAAAACCTAGATACACACAAGACAAGGAGTATAAAAGAACTTGCAGATATACATTAGACAAGGATCAGCATGATATGAGAGAAAGAAAAAGATAGAGGGTACCTCCATTGCCTCTGGCTGCTGCAAGAGCTCTCAAAGGTGCCATTATACCTAACATGGTGATTACTCTAAGCTCACATCTCTTTTCGTAGTGCTACTCTCTCTCTCTCTCTCTCTCTCTCTCTCTCTCTCTCTCTCTCTCTCTCTCTCTCTTTCTCTCTCTCTCTCTCTCTCCCTCTTTCTCTCTTTTTCTCTTTTCTCTCTCTCTCTCTCTTTCTCTCTTTTTCTCTTTTCTCTCTCTCTCTCTCTCTCTCTCTCTCTCTCTCTCTCTCTCTATCTATCTTTCTCTATCTTTCTCTCTTTTTCTATCTCTACCTATCTCTCTATTTGAACTCTTTCCCCCGTCTCTACCTCTCTAAGATCATTACTTTCAACTTACCTTTTTTTAAATAAACCTCATTTTCTCCATTTTTCAAGGGCTAAAGAAGAATCCATCAAATTAATTTTCTCGGCTTGTCTGTATTGGTGGACGGACTCTATATCTAAACCCAAGGCGGACTCTATAAATCTTAAAGCTGACTCTAAATCTACAATTATACTTTCATTCACCATTCTAGTGCTAAAACCCCCAACCTAGCCTAACCCTTAACCTAACGCTAACCCTAACATCGAACACAAATAACGGCCCTAACACTTATAAATGAGTATAGGGGTACAGCAAACTCTAACGGCCGAAATCCCGAGTTCGCTGCAAATAGAGGACTGTATGTCAATGTAAATTTATGTAGACATAGAGTCCTCCTTATTTATACTTTGCAGACATCGAGTCCTCATAGAGTTTAGACTTATTCGGAATCTATATCTAAGTCTAAATTTACAGAGGGAAAATATTCAAATGGTTACGCCATTTGGTTAACCATTTGAATCGTTTCCCTTTGTTATTCGCTCTTGGGTAACCAGTTAAGCACTCTTGGTGGGAGGCGTCCTCTATGTGTATGTCTAAATTTAGATATAGAGTACCAGAATTCGCACATCACCTGTATCCGTGGTGCTCCGGGGGTCATAGTGCACAGTTTTGTTGAGTTGCTTGAACAGTTCAACAGCTCTAAGACCGACCCGCAACCGATTCGGATAACGGAACACCACGGTATCACACAACGAAAAATGTGTTGTGTGTGCCGACTACCGAACCGAAAAAAAATTGACCTCCATAAACCGACCCGAAAAGTTTTCGACCTCCATAAAACCTTCATAAACCGAACCGAACCGGAAGTTTTTTTCGATTTCGTTAAACCGAACCGAAGTTTAAAATCGTAAATCATCCTTTTCCTACACTTGATATTAGTATAATCTTTAGTTAGCTGATAGAAGTTTATGGACAGTTAATTGAATTGTAGGGAAGAACCAACACTTCCCTTCCCCACTAGTTCACTAGAATTATCTTCATGAACCACCACGGTCACGCACACCCAGGACCGAAACAAGTAAACAACCAATCAGAACTCGTTATTTAGGTCACGTGACTGGTTATCAGCCAATCAGGGACCAGTATTTCCTGATTTCATGAATTTTCCCACCACGGTCACGCACATCTTTTGCGAGCTAAATCTCATTGAAACTTTTAGTTAGCGTTGATCCTGAACAAGAATTATTGCATTCAATGAATAATGCTTTTTAAGGACTGTTGACGACTCGAAGATTTGTTCAGGAAAAGATAATCGTGACGGCATATTGTCGTATAATGAGATAATATATAATTTGATGCGATTGCTAACAGTTAGAAGTTTGAACTAAATACAGTGTAGTAAAATTAGGCAATATAAGAGAAGGGATCAGTTTTAGAAGATGACCAGGATGTTATGTGAAGCAGAAATACGAAAACAAATGTGGAGGAGGGCTTGTTGAGTAAGGGGGTTAGGAGGGGCCATTTGTAGGAAACGTGACCACAGGTCATTGTCCTTCAATGAATAGTGATGACACTGGCAAAACATAGAGAGTTGCCTGACACTGTATCTGCACTACCCAGTACCCACGGTTTAAAAAAAGTAGAGTATAAACAAGCTTTGTGTGACTTGTACTGTGAGCGTTTGGTAAAAGAAATCAAGCTAAACAACTAACTAACATCCCTGCAGAGCTATGTAATAAAACACAAAGGGGGGGGGGGGCAGCTGTGTGTCTCGGCATCTTAAACAGTGTGTGTGAGCTACATTGCCGAGTAAGAAAACGTAAAGGCTGCGTAGAGGAACAAAGAAAAAACTATAAAGGACGGGGTAGAGAGGAATATATAGCTGTGAAAGTAAGTGCACAGAGCTCTAAGCGGCGGGTATGGGATAAAGACTTTTGAAATGGCCTATAGACGTAGAAAACGAGAAGGCGAGAGGAACCAGAAAAAAATGGAGGACCAGGAGAGAAGGAAAAGCGGAAGAGAGCAGGCTGAGAGGCGGATGGAGAAAGGAGAGAGAGAGAGATTGATAAGAGAGCGAGAAGAGAGAGCCAGAGAATCGTAAAAGAGTAGGAGCGAGAGCTGCGTATTCTCTCCTCTCTCTCTCTCTCTCTCTCTCTCTCTCTCTCTCTCTCTCTCTCTCTCTCTCCAATTCACCTATAGTCTGTAATATCAACATAATATTAATGTGTTTTGCAGGTCTTCTATGATTGAACAGGTTCCACGATTAATGATGACATCAAACAGTTATTATATTGTTGTAGAATTAGAAATATAAATACATAATTTTTGAACTGTCAGACCATTGGCATGTCCCTATTCTCAATTCTTTCGGAGTGAGAACTGTGGCCAGAGCATTGGCATGACAGTTTTTGAAGGTCAATTGGTTAGTAACCAACCTTCAAGGAGAGGCAGGTATGACTCAAGGAGCAATGAGAGGTTTAGTAGGTATGACTGGAAAACGGATACCTCGAAGTAGTATTGCAGTTGAAATGGCGATAAAAAAGAGGAACTTTGATACTTGTGGGAAAGTCGTATCACCCATTGGCCCTTACACTACATTTGGAAATTGCCGTCAGGACTGTTCCCTGTGGTCCTTTCCCGATTTTAATTCTAAACCACGCTGCAGTGCGTCATTTGAGAACGACGAGACACAAATGTCAAAGTGAAATGAATTGAAAGTACAGTCGGACCCCGATTTACCGGAACCCCGATTTACCGGGAGGATAAACTTCCCCCGATATAAGAAATTGACGATATTTTGCCCCGATATACCGGGCACCCCGATTTACCCGAGCATCCCGGTAAATCGGGGTCCGACTGTATATCACCCTATTACCACGCAAAAACTAAAACGTGGCTTTGTATGTGAGCGCAACGAAAGAAACGATTAAGAGATCTCTCAAGAGCTGCTGCTCTGTACATGTTGTATACAGTTATTCAGAGAGAGAGAGAGCTGGAAAAGTATTGGATAAAAAAGGGGGCGACGGAGGAAGGGGATGGGAGTGGGTAGTAAAAGAGTAGAGGAGAAAGGAGAGGACGTAGAGAGGGGAGTAGAGAGAGAGAGAGAGAGAGAGAGAGAGAGAGAGAGAGAGAGAGAGAGAGAGAGAGAGAGAGAGAGAGAGAGAGAGAGAGAGAGAGAGAGAGAGAGACTCTTACAGTCATCCAGTTGATGATCAGCAACTTTATGAGAGGCACAGTGAGGCACGGTACACACAGTGAGGAGGTATAAAAGTAAAAAAGAAAGAATACGATTTTGTTATAGGAGTCAAGTTGATTCAGGCTTTAAGATAATTCAGGCTTTAAGTTAATTCAGGCTATGGAGGAGAATAGTCGTGGCTAGACCTCGGATTCAGCTCACGGCTATAAGCTATTTACCCCTGAGATGTGAGGCTATTCGCTGAAAATTCCCTGAAACCTCAGGGAATGCCGTCACTGACCCCTGAGACTCCAGGTCTCAGTGGTAAGTAACCGTGATCTAAACCTGAGATTCAGGCACGACTATTTGATCGAGGCTATAAGTTGATCGAGGCTATAATAGTGAGTCTAGTTTAGCAAGTCTCGTGAGATGAGTCTCACATGAACAATACAAATCAGCCTGCTCAATCTGGATCAGCTGTTGATACAGTTTAGATAGACTGTACAGTTTAGATAGACTGTTTGAATGATAGCCCGCCTATTTTGTTGAGTTGTTACTACTCAACAGCTTCTATCAAAAGGACTCTGTCAGGCCAATGTTCTGACCACAGTTCTCGCGCACTCCGCAAAATGAGAATAGGGTCAAGCCAATGCTCTGACAGGAAGGACTTGTCTGTTAGGCTACAATTGAATTGCAACAAAGTGATGGATGGCAAAAGTTAAAACATCATGATGAAGATGCTTGTTATGTTCTAACCCTCCTAGGTAGGCAAGAAGCTGCTGCATGCCTTCCGTCTTCTCTCGTGTCCACTGAGTGGCTGTAAACACTGGCAAATGATACACCAAGATGCAGTTTGCGGTTTATAGGTTTATAGAAAACATATTTTTAGCCTAATTTACTCTTTTCTGAAGACATTTACAATTTGCATCTGTCCAAGATAATACTGCAGTTCCGATATGAAACTAGGCAGTACTTACAATTAAAGGGATTCACCTTGGATGAGAAATTGGGTGCCAGTTGGTCAAATGATGATGCTTGAAATTACCCCAAGTATTTAGACGTAAAATGCGGCGTCCGAAAGCATCCCTCGAATCACAGTGCTGCTTGTAGTCAAATTACCGTAATGAAAATACAGTAAGGAGACGCGCACGGTGCATAACGCGCGGCAAAAAGTTCATGTGTCAGCACGTACTAGCGCCCTGATTGGTCACGGTTGCGCGTCGTCTTACTGTATCTTCGTTTTCCATTACCGTTTTCCCACTACAAGCGACCGTGTCAGTTTTTTACCAAGGCAAAGACGCCCAGTTTCTTACCCAGACAATGTCTGACAGACATGAATTATCCGTTGCCTAGCAACGATTTCACAGAACACAATACCTCCAGGCCGGAATCAAATCGAAAACTCGAGTTTTAGCTTGTTCATTGAAAAATTAGAATATATGTAAAAACATTAGATCGGCAAAGAAATGACACTACATACTAATCTCTCTTAATTAACTACAATTGTATCTTCTCCTTGGCAATTATATACTCACACAGTACTCATGAGTGCACATGTTGTTGTACTCAATATACTCACACAGTACATGTTGTTGTAGTAGTAGTTGTAGTAATTATTGTTGAGCTAGTATAATACTCAACAAAGTATAGTAATGAATCAAAGTGATTGCCACACTAGCACACAGTATGATAATATCAAACACACACTCACACACACTCACACACACATACTCACACACAGACATACACTCACACACTCTCTCTCTCCCTCTCTTTCTTGACCTACTACTTAGTAAACTCAATAACACAGTACATACGCATATAAATTATATGCTGTTATAGCTCATCTTTCTCATTCTTTCTCTCTCTCTCTCTCTCTCTCTCTCTCTCTCTCTCTCTCTTCCCCCCTCTCTCTCTCTATCTCTCTCTCTCTCTCTCTCTCTCTCTCTCTCTCACTCTCTCTCGCTCTTCCTCACTTCGTGGTTCAATCACTAAATAAGCTGTTTAACATTGCATTGTACACTAAGGGGATTAATATAATATGTGCGCTCCAGGCCTGCGTGTGTGCGTGTGGAAGTATACAGGGGGGGGTGACACGTAACACTTTGTAACACTTTGTAACATGTGCAGAAAACTTTTTGTGCACGTTACATGTTACAAAGTGTTACATAGTGTTACAAAGTGTTACATAGTGTTACAAAGTGTTACATAGTGTTACATAGTGTTACAAAGTGTTACATAGTGTTACAAAGTGTTACATAGTGTTACAAAGTGTTACAAAGTGTTACATAGTGTTACAAAGTGTTACATAGTGTTACAAAGTGTTACAAATTGTTACATAGTGTTACAAAGTGTCACAAAGTGTTACATAGTGTCACAAAGTGTTACAAATTGTTACAAAGTGTTACAAATTGTTACAAAAACACAAGGATTTGTAGCGAAGCACATTTTCAATCTTTGACCAAAAAAATTGATTTTGGAAAAATTTTATTTCTTTTTCCAACAGAAACGTCGTATATCATCTTATTAAGTACAAAGAATCGATTACCAATGAAAAAAGTCAATTGGGTCACAACTCACAGGTGACTCAGCACATTGGGGGCCTCTGAGAGGCACAATACTTCTAATATCACTCTAAAAACTTTACCGTTGTCTAAAGTTCATATTTTTCTTTACCAAATGGACTATTTCAGCCCTGATTTCCACAGTCGATGACATCGGAGGCTCAAAACATCCGCAAATTAGTAAAAAAGTGTATGTTTTAACCCTAGAAATGATTTAAAACTTTTAGATGTGTTCTAGAAAGACACCAAAGTCGTTCAAATTACTTATTCACCAACCGTTGAAAATTTGCTTCGCTACAAATCCTTGTGTTTTGTAACAATTTGTAACACTTTGTAACAATTTGTAACAATTTGTAACACTTTGTAACAATTTGTAACAATTTGTAACACTTTGTGACACTTTGTAACACTTTGTAACACTATGTAACACTATGTAACACTTTGTAACACTATGTAACACTTTGTAACACTTTGTAACACTTTGTAACACTATGTAACACTTTGTAACACTATGTAACACTTTGTAACACTATGTAACACTTTGTAACACTATGTAACACTTTGTAACATGTGCAGAAAACTTTTTGTGCACGTTACATGTTACAAAGTGTTACGTGTCACCCCCCCCTATACATCTAGCTCTAACTCGATCACAATTCTCCTTTTTATCGAGCACTTTGAAACTATAAATTGTTTTTTCAATCCTTCAGTATAATATCTCTCTGACGCATTATATATGGGGCAAGGAATGCAATCGTAATGGACAGAAAGTGGCAAAAAGTTTTGAAAAATCAAACAACTCGTTATCTCTCTCTACTTTTCTCTCTCTCGCATGCTGTAAGAGACAAACTGTATACAAGGATGATGCGTGTGTGCGTCCTCCCTCTATCGTAGCTCTCTCTCTTTCTCGCAGCTGGTTCTCCTATTATCTTCCTTCCTTCCCCCGTCCTCTCTCTCTCTCTCTCTCTCTCTCTCTCTCTCTCTCTCTCTCTCTCTCTCTCTCTCTCTCTCTCTCATATCGCCACGAGATGCCGTTCTCTCTAATCGTTGGAGCAGCAGCTGGTCGCTCATCTACAATGTACACACACACACACAAACAGAGAAAGAGAGAGGGATTGAGGGAGAGAGAGAGAGAGAGAGAGAGAGACACACACAGAGATAGAGTGACAGAGAAACAGAGAGAGAAAGAGTGAGAGAGAGACACAACAGAGAGAGATGGACAGAACTATGGCAAGAGTGTTTAGTTCCAAATCTTAAGGAGGGCATCCCAAGACCCCGTGCACAGAGCAACACCATCATTATCCACCCCGAGACAGCTGACTTTGCCCGTGTGCTCCTGAAGAGATGTGATCACTCCTCCCAACAGGGTATCCCACAGGTGTACATGTGAATCTTCATAACCGGCAAATATTATCCTTCCACTGAGACTAGCATCAACAGCCGCCACACCACACGCTGGGTTATCGAAACAGTACTGGGAGATTTCTTGGTCGGCCCTGATATCAAACAATCGGACCACGCCGTCATCGCTGGCTGTCACGAAGTTGTACTCGTTCTTTAGCCATTTACAGTCGACAACATCAGAGAGATGGCCCACCAGAGTTTGGCGACACATCCCGTCTCGGAGATCCCAAAGCTTTACGGTGGCGTCCGTTGAGCCTGAAATATAGGGATGTCTGTTATAGAGCTGCAGACTTATTCAGTAAAGATATAATAGAGTTGTCGAGGAGAGCCATATCCCACTTGAAGGATTTAAAAGAGGTGCTTAATTACACTGAATCTTTTGCCAGCCGCATGGGAAGAAATGTATATTTGTTGGAAAGACACGTCTTCCCATCTTTCAGACTGCCCTGATTAACTAATTATTTAATTGGTTCATTAACTAATTATATAACCTGAGATGAAAGTGTTGTTGTCGGGAAGAATGGAAAGACAGTCGACTTCACCGTAATGATCCTTTAAGGTTGTTATCTGCTGACCGGTATTAATATCCCACAATATACACATCTTATCACCTGTAGGGGGCATTAGTAAGTCACATTGTTTTACAATCCCGTGCAGATAACATGAGTTTGATAGTAACATTATTAGTGACACCAGCTCTTACTACCCTCACTCGACTCTCTAGAGGCGTTAATTTCAAATGGGTGAAAAAGGTAGGAACTGGGTGGGTGGTCTTTGAGAGAGAGAGAATAAGAAATCTGACCTGCAGCAAGCTTACAGTTACCATGACAACTAGTTATAATTAACCACTCAATGGTAAATACACTACAATTACCCTACAATTAAATTAAACATTACTTACCCGAGCTGGTTAGCATCTGTTGATCTGAGAGAAACTGGCACTCTCCCAGATATCCCATCGTGCCCCTGCAATACCCTGACCTGCTTTGCACTTGCCCCACTGTTCTCGTTCAGCTCGAATATGGTACACACGTTGTCAAGGCCACCAGATGCCACGAAGTTGCCTAGCAACGGGGAGAGAGGTTAGCAGCTGTGGGTTACATCACCACCAAGCTATACCCCCTGATCCCTCACACAGACACCATCATGTATTATAGGTGGCATGATTCTGGAATGTACCCATACTTTTGGAAAAATGTAAATCTATTTTATTACAGAAGAAGAAAACAGATGGGGAGCTACACAAGTCAAAAGAGGAACACATTTTATTACAGAAGATCGGATGAAAAAAGAGGGTGGATTAATACCTTATTGATAGTTATTATAATACCTGAAGGGGAGTATGAACAACACAAGACCCATGAGCAGTTTAACTCAATGGCGTGAATCTTGTTTCCACTGTATGTGTCCCACACCAACAGTCGGGAATCCTGACTGGCGCTGAGTACGTGACGGGCATCATGACACCAATCCATGGCGTACACCTGGAGTAGGGAAATGGGATGTTAGATGGGACGAAGAGGATGGTACATCGTGGGAATTCAAATCATCAAGAGTTTCAAACTGCCCCCCCCCCCTCCCCGGTCAAATTGTTGGTGGTGGACTCAAGCTACGAATCACACCGAATTGCTAGGATCATACCTAAAATCATTATAAAATCCCTAGTGGTTTCTTTAAAAACGTTTTGTATACCTTGGTGAGATGTCCCTTCAGATCTTTCCTTCTCCTAATTTTCACTGGGACCTGCTCCACTTCTTGTGTCTCAGCGAATAGATCGGCATCGTTCACTGCCTGTCGTTTCTCCTGAAGGGTCAGCTTGAGATCGTACACCTCCCTCTCCTCGGGGCCTAGGTCGTCTGGGTTTATCACCATCTGCCCCATGCCATCCATCCCGGGATCTTCCATACCCTAGTAGTTGGGAGACACGTTAATGATAATACGAAACACGTGATTACATTAGGAAATATGTGGGGTTTTAGGGCATGTGGGGTTTTTACAAAAATGGTTTAAAGGCAAAAGGCACCAAAAACGAACGAATGTTGCTTCACGAACTAATTTTGGACGGGCAAATATCACATTTAATATTGAGAGGGTGAATAACATTAAACAATTATGTTAAGAGGATGCCATGGCGAATACTACTTGACATATATTCTCTCCTTGTTTTAAACGCAAAAGAACAGCAAGGTGTTTTTGAAACTCTAGTCACATTATAGCTGTGTGACTGGGTTATACAAAAGAAACACTATTACCCCTACACCCATCACTTGGTAACAACTATATATTACATTAATGATTTCTATAAATAGATTTAGCAATTTGAAGCCCCAGAACACCCCCAGTACCTAATAACTATTATAATAGCAATTCAAAAGGCAACTCTTCTGAGTCACATACCCCAGCTTGACCTCCCACTCACATACACACACTCACTACCAGGCGAGCTAAATGGTCAGGACTCACAGTGCTGCTTGTAGTCGTATTACCGTAATAGAAATACAAAATGGTCAGGACTCAGGCCGTATTATCTACCTAGTATATCAATTTCACAAATCCCTTTATTATATACCTTTTAGTGTATTTAAGTAACCTGCTTCTATGTAATATGTCGTCATTACTACAGCTACTGTGGCATTCTGATATTACTATTCAGTGATCAGTGATCACGCTTTGGAAAGATTGAGGTACTTAGTATTTGATTTAGTTCTCCAAATGCTAAGTACCAAATGTCATTTCTAATATATGTGTATGTGTGCAATATGCCTTTAGCCTTAGTGTACATAATATATTTGTCATCCCAAGGTATTAGTACATCTCCCCCTCGATCTGTGTAGGTCTATATCATTCTAGTCCAGGTCCTCACTCTTTTAACATCACATAATTATAGATCGCCAGACATTATATATACGGACACATACACAAAGCAATGGAGCATTATCAATATACTAATATTATATTACTGCTCTAATACTGGAATATAGAGGGATGTGTCTAGAGCTTCCGCAATCCATTGCGGTCCATCCGTCAGGAAGGAGTGCAATTGAGGAGGGAGGGAGAGAGAGAGAGAGAGAGAGAGAGAGAGAGAGAGAGAGAGAGAGAGAGAGAGAGAGAGAGAGAGAGAGAGAGAGAGAGAGAGAAATAAAGGCATCCTTGATACACACACACAAATACACACACAAACAAATACACGCACAGTCTCAGTACATGACTCAAGCAAATCAGCCCGCTTGTCAGCACCTCTCGCTATGTGTGTATTACGACAGAAGCACAGTTGGAAGAAATTATTGAGTAATAAGGAAGAAGTTGGACAAGGAAGAAATTGGTTGGAGTGGACGAGAGATACGTATAACGCACAAAAGTTGCTTGTTATCACCCCTTACTCAACAAATAGCTGCTGCATTTTTACAAAGTGTTTGGTGGAACGTCTGATAAAAATATAATACCCCCTCCCGTTGTAAAGCCAGTTGTGGACCATTTACAGAGTAAGTGTCGTCGACAATTAGTACCGAGGGAAACGGCCATGTGATTAATAGAGAGTTAACAAAGTGCAGCAGTACTACCGTCTACTTAGACAGCTATATTACAGTATTAGTGAGTACCTTCCCTAGTCAGAATATAATACGTATTATTTTTAACAATACGTATTAAATACACGCGCAAATATGTATTTAATACGTATTAAATACGTATTATAAGCCGAAAATACAGAAAAGCCGCGCATTTTGCAAGTGCTACCATCGCGAGCCGCACAACTTCCGACCCAATTTTAGGTCAAAAGCGCGTTACAGATACGACATACAGCCTCACCCTGCCACATGTCCCAATACAGCTCTGCCACGAATTGCTACTGTGTTCCCCCGCCTTCTAAAACAGGTCCCTGTCCCAGTACAGCTCTGCCACGAATTGCTACTGTCTTCCCCCGCCTTCTAAAACAGGTCCCTGTCCCACTACAGCTCTGCCACGAATTGCTACTGTGTTCCCCGCCTTCTAAAACAGGTCCCTGTCCCAGTACAGCTCTGCCACGAATTGCTACTGTCTTCCCCCGCCTTCTAAAACAGGTCCCTGTCCCAGTACAGCTCTGTCACGAATTGCTACTGTGTTCCCCGCCTTCTAAAACAGGTCCCTGTCCCAATACAGCTCTGCCACGAATTGCTACTGTCTTCCCCCGCCTTCTAAAACAGGTCCCTGTTCCAATACAGCTCTGCCACGAACTGCTACTGTGTTCCTCCGTCTTCTAAAACAGGTCCCTGTCCCAGTACAGCTCTGCCACGAATTGCTACTGTCTTCCCCGCCTTCTAAAACAGGTACCTAATTGTGTGATATAGAGAACGAACATTGCTCAAGACACACCAGTTATACTCAGTAGAACAACCATGAAATCGTGCTAAAGTGAGTGTCTATAGTACTGATGTACCTCATCAATGAAAGAAATGAACCTTCGTTCAAGTGCTGTACTAATACTACAAAGAATGCACTTGATGAAACAGCTGTACTAGAATAGGAATGAACCTAAACAGCTGAATGATGAACCTGTGCTACAAGGAATGAACGTATTATCAGGATCGCGGAATGAACCTGTTATTCTGGATGCTTTACGGACACTGATAAGTGTATATCCTACCGAGTCTTGGATGCTTGGTCGAGGGAATGGTTGGAAAACATAAGTGGACATTGTGGTATGGTGTGTTGTTATGTTCTAACCCTCGGTCAGACAGGGTCGAGCAAGGCAAGTAGTAAGAGACGACGTGATCAAGAAAGAGAGAGAGAGAGAGCTGTGTGTGGCAAGAAGCTGAAAAGATAACAACGATGCTTTGTATGTTTGTGTAGCAACATCCACCTTGTTGTGATTTACACACACGTTTACAATGTGCTGCTGATGGGGCGCTACACAATGCAGATCTCGAGAGAAGTTCACTGTCACACACAAGGGCAGGCTAACTTGGCTAAACTGCCATCAACATAGACTGAATTCAAATTTCAAGCACAGTTTACAACTCCCCCTGTTTGTGTGGCAAATATAAGAATTAGAGCCAGCAAGTGCACGACAGCAGCAGTAGCGGCAGCAACACACAGATAGTGTAAAACGCTGAAAATACGTGTGTCGTGTGTATATCTGCAGTGGTCTGAACTTGCTCAAGTTGAGCTGCCATGAGAATTGAAACAATTAACATGCAACGCTGTGTGTGAGTGTGTGTATGTGTGTGTGTGTGTGTGTGTGTGTGTATGTGTGTGTGTGTGTGTGTGTGTGTGTGTGTGTGTGTGAGAGGGTACACACGACATGTACATGCAATGGTACATGATTAAGATATAGTTGCTAAGAGAGGTCTAGAACGTGTGAGCTGCATCATATATGTAATATAGTGTGAGTTATACAAATCACATGTGCTGCTGACTAGGTGATTGGCTCCATGCCATGTGAAATATAGAACTTGGTCTTGAGAAGGACGACCCCCCCCCCCACTAGAATGACCTGCTGCCCCCACCCGGATCGCAACTCACTAGACACCCCCCTAGTGGTAGGAATAACGTATGAACATATGAGTTGTCCAGACTGTCAGAGTATGTGTTAAACATATATATTTCCACGAATCTGTCTTAGTTTAAATAGCTCTAGCAAATCGATATGATACATTAGCTATATTCCCTCTTTAATAGGTTTTGCCTATTTAGGGGAAACTCTAACTGAATGGCATCCCATTAATGGGATCCCATCAACAGTAAAACTCTAACTGATAATGGACCACAGTGATGGTTCTTTCTCTGTATTCTCTCTGTAGGCAGTACATCTATGTACTACCTACAGAGAGAATACAGAGAAAGAACTATAGGGCATGCCCGGGCACGGGCGCGCACACAGAGAGAATACAGAGAAAGAACCATCACTGTGGTCCATAATCAGTTAGAGTTTTACTGTTGATGGGATCCCATTAATGGGATGCCATTCAGTTAGAGTTTCCCCTTAGGCAGCATAGCCGTGAAAACTTGACATAACGGTTTCTCGAGTGTTCTAATTATAAACAAGTCTTGGTTTAAAATTAAATTATATCTCGAAGCTGAACTTACTAAACGGCCTGCATGAAACTGCCAAGTTTTGTACAATAGATAGATTGCTTACGGTTACCGTTTTGACAGAAGACTGTTGGTGTATATCAAGGATGATTAAACGGTGTATCGTAACGGCTAATAATAGCTATAACACGCAGCGGTAACAAATCAAAATATAACTGATATTGAGACAGCACCATCATCCTTTGTCCAAAGGAGCATGAAGGTGACAGATCCTGGAATATCGATTAAAAAGTTCCTCACAGAAGACACAGAAGTTGAAGCTTTGTTACACACCAATCAAGATACAACTATCAATTTCACAATCAGATTCATATAGGATACCCTTGCAGCACTGAGCTTTATAATGCCGTATAGGGTAGCGATATAATATCACAAAGTGTCACCTCAAGTGATTATCTTTTATGATCACCATCAAACAATCAAGGGGTTTGGGATCACAATCAATCAACTAGGGTTTGATCTCTCTCCATCTCTTGACATTCGTGGAAAATTAACCTCCCGATATATCGGGGTTCGAATGTACAACAAACCAGCTGGTAGTCATATTGTACAGTCAAACCTCGATAAACCGGACTTTTCAGGAGAAGGTTATAATTAGGTACTTATTTTCTCTCCGAACAAAATAAGTTACTTCCGGACAGGTGAAAAACACCATGGATAATATCCATTGGATAATATATACAGACGTGTTTCAGATGTGCACACTAACAGGCATGTCTTGCGATGTCCATACATTGACGCTGACAAAGAGAAGGAGAGAGAGAATTTTCGGAGTCGGGTTTCAGCCTTAAAGCTGTCTCCTGATGCTCTCTATATAGGTATGAAGGTATATCTCTCTTTATTTATCTTTCTCTCTCTCTCTATATTTCTTTCTTTCTATATCGTTTGTTAACAATAACGCGACTAAAGTTGCGTGTCTCCTTCTGATAACATACCATCATGACAGAAACATCAAAACACACAACAGAAGACAAGTTCTTAGGCAAAAAAGGGAAACTTTTAGAAAACTGAAATGCTGAATAGAGTTGGAGTGGGGGTGACATATTTGGAAACTGAATATCTACTTCAAAATCTGGTTTGGTCTTGAATTGGTCATCGGTCGAGCGAGCCCGCGGCCAAATAGTAGGTATAGAGACCTGTGAGCGCAGAGAGTGATATATATTTTCATAGAAGCTGGAGAACAAAAAGGAAGACACTTCAAGAGAGAGACGAGATGGGCCAGTACTGATTAACTTAGTGGAATGTATATATGGGGGACTCATAAATGATATGTGTGTGTCATGTGTGTGTCGTGTGTGTGAGAGTTTGCTATGGTTACTACACATGTGTGAGACAAACTGTGTTATAGGACATTTTGGTAAGAATTAGGGCCATAATTATAGTCCTTATTATATAATAGGCACTTAGCTGAGTATTCATTATAGCGATACATACATGTATGTTAAGAGAAAGGAAATTGGGAAGTGAATAAACTATTATTATTTGTGTGCCACAAAATTAAATATTGCACTGACACAAATTGGGTAGTTAAAGCGACAAAACACATTAATTAGTTACATACACCCACATTAATTAGTTACATACACCCACATTAATTAGTGACATACACCCACATTAATTAGTTACATACACCCACATTAATTAGTTACATACAATACAAGGTGGGCCACGGATTGTTGGTAAGGGTTAGCGAGTTGTCCCGTCAAAACGGTGATAGTTGCGAGAATAAAAATCATGGGAGCACTCTGGATCAATTTCTTGGTAACTTTTTCCATAATTTTTTGTCAAAAATTTGAAAATTCATTTTTCATTCCTTCATTCATTTCTCGTTCATTTATGATGTGAGCATCCTAATTTTCCATCATGGTGCTATTTTTCTTTGGCTTGAATTTATCTTTCCAATGAACACCATAAAAATGAAATTGAAGCACCAGGTCACGTTGCAGTTGAGAAAATGCTCATGCATGATTTTGGCTCTTCCTGCGACTTTCAATGAGCTGTATCACGGCTCCCTTTTGTTCAATCTTTTTCAAAATTTGGGTGAACATTGGATAAACAAAGATCTTTGCTCACAAGAAAAATCAAGGTCAAAACTCAAAGTTCATTTTTCATTTTTGGTAGTTCATTCCACTCATTCAGGAACTAACATCCCTAAAGTCATGAAAAGATTTGGGTTTTGTTTGGCCTATGCTCTGCAATGCCAGAGAGGTGTAGTAGCGTGTTTCCGGGCTAGTTTTTGGGTGTCCATGTGATCATGATGATACCTGACACCTTATTTGGGCCATAATTAAGAGATTTTCTCAAGTTGAAGCATGTGACTTGGGTTTTCTGTGATTGATATCGTGAAACAATGTTATGGGATCCCATAGCACCCCTAAAATGATGATTAATTCAACAAAATGAGTTGATTTATTATTGAAAAGATTTAAACCGAAGACAAACTCAACTAAACGAACAATTTCGATCATAAATCAACTCATTTTGTTGAATTAATCATCATTTTAGGGGTGCTATGGGATCCCATAACATTGTTTCACGATATCAATCACAGAAAACCCAAGTCACATGCTTCAACTTGAGAAAATCTCTTAATTATGGCCCAAATAAGGTGTCAGGTATCATCATGATCACATGGACACCCAAAAACTAGCCCGGAAACACGCTACTACACCTCTCTGGCATTGCAGAGCATAGGCCAAACAAAACCCAAAACTTTTCATGACTTTAGGGATGTTAGTTCCTGAATGAGTGGAATGAACTACCAAAAATGAAAAATGAACTTTGAGTTTTGACCTTGATTTTTCTTGTGAGCAAAGATCTTTGTTTATCCAATGTTCACCCAAATTTTGAAAAAGATTGAACAAAAGGGAGCCGTGATACAGCTCATTGAAAGTCGCAGGAAGAGCCAAAATCATGCATGAGCATTTTCTCAACTGCAACGTGACCTGGTGCTTCAATTTCATTTTTATGGTGTTCATTGGAAAGATAAATTCAAGCCAAAGAAAAATAGCACCATGATGGAAAATTAGGATGCTCACATCATAAATGAACGAGAAATGAATGAAGGAATGAAAAATGAATTTTCAAATTTTTGACAAAAAATTATGGAAAAAGTTACCAAGAAATTGATCCAGAGTGCTCCCATGATTTTTATTCTCGCAACTATCGCCGTTTTGACGGGACAACTCGCTAACCCTTACCAACAATCCGTGGCCCACCTTGTATATGCCGCTATGACAGGTGCTGTATAACCGATGCTAGCGATCTGAAAAAGAAGTGAGAGATTCGCCGTAGTATCAAAGAAAGAATTGAGAGAGAGAGAGAGAGAGAGAGAGAGAGAGAGAGAGAGAGAGAGAGAGAGAGAGAGAGAGAGAGAGAGAAACAGAGAGTGAGAGAGAGAGAGAGAGAGTGAGAGACTGACGACTGGAGATTGAGTGAGACTGGAGAGTAAGAGAGAGAGAAGACTATATTCCGCTCACGATCTTCAGTCATAGAGAGAATATTGGAAAGAGAGCGATATATTTAATCATGGCAGATAATTATTACCGTACATATATAATGTCACTGGATAAAGGCCGTCTACTGTCTATAGCACTACCGCAGTAGTCTCATTAAACATTTTCCAGTACAGTCGGACCCCGATTTACCTTGTTGAGTATCAAGTCAACAAGATTTACCGGGAAATACCCTTCCCCTGAGTATCCCGATAAATCGAGGTCGGACTGTAGTAAGAAATCCTCAAAGAAAACCATTTCTAAAATGATATTTGAGAATTCCTCTCTACCTATTTATAGTGGAAATTAACTGCTCAAATTCACGCAAAAACGCAATTTCTTAACCGGTAATATCGAAAGTCTAATATGTTTTGGTGTCACGTGTCTACGTGGCGGTAAAACGATCTAACGTTAGATCGGATAGCTATAACCGGCCTGCACACGAGTGCAAGACTAAAATCCCGCTTTTGAGTTATATGACGTCATGAAATAACTTATTTGGTTGTAAAATGTTCTAAATATGGTCAATGTCTGAAACTAACTCTCTCCCACCACCGCAAGAAATCCCAAACCAACTAAATATGGTGCATTTAACGTTCCCTGCAAGCTAAACAACAGATCAAATCGAGGTTATTTCAAAAGTAGGAACTAAGAAAGCAAAAGCAAAATGCACGTGTTGGCTAAATATGGTGCATATAACGTTCCCTGCAAGCTAAACAACAGATCAAATCGAGGTTATTTCAAAAGTAGGAACTAAGAAAGCAAAAGCAAAATGCACGTGTTGGCTTACTTGTTACAAGTAGGTAGGTAACTATTTCCCTTCCTGCCTAGCTACTACTTTTAACCCTGTTGCGATCTGCTCCTATTTTCCTAACTCCATCATTCTCTGAGCTCCCTCTCTTTACCTACTAGCGATACATGCTTTACCAAGGGCACTCATGTCTCATAGCTTTAAAGGAAAAAGAAATAGCCAATAGGTATAATAGCACTATAGCAAAGAGAAGGAGAGAGAAGAAAGAGGAAGAGAGAATAGAGATAGAAAGATAGAGAGAGAGATAGAAAGAAAAGATATCGGATTACATATATATGTAGAGAGGAAGAAGAAATGATGGATTAGACTGACATGTGTATATTTCTAGGGCGGAGTAGGTAAATAAACAGAAACACGATGTATACATTGAGTTTCTTGCGGTATTTAGCTAACTTAGAATTTAAGAAGGTAGCATTGCACAAAGTAAGCAACTCAAGCTTTTCAAGAGCTTATGTAGTCACGGGAAGTCATACTTCCCATGTGTCAGTTAGATTTAACTCCGACGGCCCTAAAGCGAGAGACATGTCTAGACATGTCTAGACATGGTGTCAAGTGCTTTAAGATTTTACCATGTCCGAGCGAAAGGGTAGCCAAATGATGATCAAGGAAGGTAACCAGAGTTATTCAGATGTAAT
This sequence comes from Hormiphora californensis, assembly GCA_020137815.1. Taxonomy (NCBI): domain Eukaryota; kingdom Metazoa; phylum Ctenophora; class Tentaculata; order Cydippida; family Pleurobrachiidae; genus Hormiphora; species Hormiphora californensis. Next base: position 7,828,818 of record CM035352.1, read on the forward strand.
ATTGTCAAGTGTAAAAGCCAGATTCGTAACTACTACATATTAACTGGGTGGTATAATTCCCATATTTCACAAGACACAGTGTGTTGTTTGTATAAGGACAGCGATCAGAGCTGCTGGGAGCTGCTACCTGCTGGAGCTGCTGAGAGAGATCAATACTATCTGGAGTTGTAAACAGTTGGTGTTGTTGAGGGGTTACTCAACAAGTAATGTGTGGGTTTCTGTGAGCAGCTGTTAAAAAAACATCAGATGGTTCTTCCTTCATCATTCTTCTCTCTCTCTCTCTCTCTCTCTCTCTCTCTCTCTCTCTCTCTCTCTCTCTCTCTCTCTCTCTCTCTCTCTCTCTCTCTCTCTCTCTCTCTCGCTCTCTCTCTCTCTCTCTCTCTCTCTCTCTCTCTCTCTCTCTCTCTCTCTCTCTCTCTCTTTTTTTTTAATTTATTTTTCTTTCTCTCATTGAATTCTTTTTTTCCTATTTATCTCTCTCAGAATTTCCCTCAACTTACACACACACACACACACACACACACACACACACACACACACACACACACACACACACACACACACACACACACACACACACACACACACACACACACACACACACACACACACACACACACACACACATCATACAATTCTCATCTGAGTAGTAACATTCTATTCCAGGTGTACTATGTCGTGATGTTGACGGATGTACGAGACCCTTCGAGACCCTTCTTGGGCACACATAATTTGTGGAGATTAGCCCAGACACAGGGGACACGTTTAGTAAGGTAATACATGGGGAAACTACTAAATTATAAAATCCGCCTGGAATTGATTGACATGTTCCTTGTCAGTCAGCTCTCACACCGGGCCGAAGGCCCGGTGCGAGCTTACGCGAGCCCGAAGGGCGAGCGCTTAAGTGCCGATAGACAGACTGCGTAGCATGGCAAGGAATTGATCTGGCTGTTTTTATCACTGTTCATTATTTTTGATCAACATGATAAACTTAAGTTAAAACCAATTTCGAATACTGACAGCTCATTTTATGTATATTGATTTATGTATGCATGTATATTGATATTAAATTTAAAATTCCCATAAAACTTAAATCGAATTTCGGAGATTCAAGATAGGTGATACCTACATCTTTTTATAATATGCCAAGTTACCCTTAAAATTCTCAAGACACTGATCGAAGATTGATCAATACGTTGAAAAAAATAAAAAATAATAAAGAAAAAACATTCTCCCTTTTTCTCCTTTTTCCTTTTTTTTTTTCCCCCTTTTTTTTTTTCCCCCCCCTTTTTTTTCCTTTTTTTTTTTTTCAATTTTTTTTTTTTTTTTAAAATTTATTTTCTTTAATTTAACCCAAAAAACCCCAAAACCCCCAAAACCAAACCCCACAAAAACAAACCCCAAAAAAAAAAAAAAAAAAAAAAAAAAACAAAACAAAAAACCCCCAAAAAAACCCCCCAAAAAACCAAAAAAAACAAAAAAAAACCAAAAAAACAAAACAAAAACAACAATTAACCCTTTTTTAAAAAAAAAAAACCCCCCAAAAAAAAAATTTGGGGAAAACAAAATTAAAATTTGAAAAAATTTTGTAGCTAACCGGGGAGGGGCCCAAAAGAAAAGGGGAAAACAAAAAAAACCCGGGTGGAAAAAACGGGTTTTTTTCATGTTAAATTTTTTTCTAAAAAATTTAAAAAAAAAAATTTTAAAAGGCCTTTTTTGAAGTTTTTTGGGCAGAAAAATTTAAATTTTAAAATTATAAAACAAATGAAAGGGTGAAGGAAAAATTTTTTAAAAAAAAAAACTCAAGAAGATAAAATTTAAAACGGAAAAAAAAAAAAAAAAAAGAAAAAAAAGAAAAAAAGCAAAAGAAAGAAGTAATAACCCCGGAAAAAAAAAAAAATGAAACAAAAAGGCCCCTTTAAAAAAAAAAATTTAAAGGAAAAGAAGCTGATTTTGGGGAAAATTTTCCCCCCCAGGGGGACTGCGAAAAAACCATTACAAAAAACACAAACACAATACCTATCAAAAAAAAAATTTAGGAAAAGGTAAGAGAGGGGGGAAAAAAGGGAGAGAGAAAAGGAAGAGAAAGGGGAAAGAGAAGAGAAAAAGGGATAAAAAGAGAGAAAAGGAAGAAAAGGAGGAGAGGAAAAAAAGGGAAAGAGGAAAAAAAGGGGAAAAAAGGGGAAAGAGAAAAGGGAACAGAGGAGGAGAGAAAAGAGGAAAAAAAAAAGGTAGAGACCAAAAAAGGAAAAAAAAAGGGGAAAAGAAAAGAAAAGGAGGAAAGGAAAGGGACTGGGAAAAAAGTCAGAAATTTTTAAAAAGAAAAATCCCCACATTTTCCCCCAAAATTTTAATAAGGAGAAACGGCAAAAAGTAGAAAGGGGAAGGAAGGGGGGGAAAAAAGGGGGGGAAAGAGAGAAAAGAGAGGAGAGAGAGGAAAAAGGGAAAATCAAGATGAGAGTAAGGTTAGATAGTCATGAAAAAGAACACCACTACCCTTTGTGAAAACTTTAGAATAAAAAGAAAGAAGAGAAGAGGACAGAGAAAGAAAGATAGAGATGAAAGAAAGAGAGACAGAGATAGGGAGTGATACAGCTTGTGTGTGTAGAAAGCTAATGTGAAACCTAGACTGAGCTGCTGTAACTGAATTACAGCACAGCCCGCGCACACACACACGTCACACAAACTATACCATGCTCAGTATCAGACGTAGATGAAAATACCTAACAGCTAGAGATTTAGGAATCCATCTAGAGATTTAGAACACCATCTAGAGATTTAGGGCACCATATAGAGATTTAGAAAAACCCTTAGAGATTTAGAAAAACCCCCTCTAGAGATTAGGAAACCATTAGAGGGTTTAGGCACTTTAGGTTTTTTGACACCATCTAGAGATTAGGAAAAACCCTCTAGAGATTTTGGGGACCCTCTAAGATTAGGGGAAAAAACCATCTAGAGATTTAGGAAACCATCTAGAGATTTAGGGCACCATCTAGAGATTTAGGAAACACCATCTAGGGATTTAGGAAACCATCTAGAGATTTAGGGCACCATCTAGAGATTTAGGGCACATCTGAGTTTTTGGGGCAATCTAGAGTTTTAGAACACTTTAGAGATTTCAAAAAAAATTTTGGAAGTGAAAATTAAAAAAAAAAGTCACGTCACAAATCTATAGCCGGCCGTAGTCGCTTTTGACCGGCAATAACTCCCAGCCAGCAGGATAGAGGCGAGAGAGAGAGAGATAGAGAGAGAGAGAGAGAGAGAGAGAGAATGAGAGGCGCTTAATTGAGTCTTATTATGAAGTGTGTGCACATGTGTGTGTGGGGGAGAACACACTCGCCTCTCCTTGGTGCCACGTGACTCGAGACACATGGTATTTCTTTACCTGCCTCTCTCAGCTCAAATAAAATACACAAGCTACTAAATCTAGGGAAAGGCTTCATTTTAATAAACGGGTAACCACTAGTAACGAATCAATTGTGGTAGCACTGAATAATTTCTATAGAATTTGAAAAAAGTAGTTAAGCTGCAAAAGGCCAAATGGTTTACTCACATGACACATGCATTACTATACTGTTCAACTACGCGAATCAAAGTGGCCATAAAATATGAGTTAGCTTTCAAACCAATAAAGCCTCTATTTAGGAACATAAAACCTATATATGTAAGACCCGGTATTGTCTAGATAGAGAGTTACGGCCCCGGCCCCTTGGTAATAACACATAGATGCTGCCCCCCCCACACATACATATAGTGAGATATGACAATCTGCAGTTTGAGTGTTCTTATACACTCACCCCGACCCCCAACCTCCTCCTCATGAGCTGGTGTGTCGTGGTGGTTCCATGTGAAACGAGAGAACTTTCTCTCTCTCTCTCTCTCTCTTTCTTCTTTTTGCCTCCCTTTTTCTCCTCTTCTTTCTCTCCCTCCTTTCTCTCTCCTCTCCCTTTTTCCTCTCCTTTTCTTTTCTTCCTCCTTTCTCTATTCTTTTCCCCTTTTTTTCTTCTCTCCTTTTCTTTTCCCCTTTTTTCTTCTTTTCCCCTTTTTTTCTCTCTTCCCCCCCTTGTTTGCTCCTTTTCTTTAAAACCTTTAAAATTTTTCCCCTTTCTCCTTTGGAAAAAATTTGTGCCTTTCGATTTTTTATTTTTTTCTTTTTGAAATTTTTTTTTTTTTTTTTTTTTTTCCCCCCCCCCCCCCCCCCCCCCCCCCCTCCCCCCTCCCCCCCCCCTTTTTTCCCCCTTTTTTTTGGAATTAGGAAGGTTTGTATAGGGAAAGCAAAGGGAAGAGAAGAGGAGAAAAAGATAAAGGAAGAAGGAAGAGGGAAGAAGGGAAAAAAAGAGAAGGAGGGGAAAAAATGGGGAGGGAGGAGGAGGAGGAGAGAGAGAAAGGGGAAAAGAGAGAGAGAAAGGAGGGAAAAGGGAAAAAGCGAAAAGGGAATAAAAAGAAATGTAAAGAAAGGGGGAGGAAGGGAATTTAGAGTGGTTGGGGGGAAATGTAAAACGAGAAAAATTTCTTCCTTTTTTTTTTAAAAAAAATTTGTGGCTTGTTTCTTTTTTTTCCTCTTTCCCTCCCTCCCTTTTCTTCCTCTTTCTTTTTTTCCCCCCTTCTCTATCTCTCCCCCTTTTTTCTCCCCTTTTTCCCCTTAAAAAAAGCATTTTTTTCCAACACCCCAAAATTTTAAAAAAAACTCCTTCATGACCCCTTTGGTTATAAGCTTTCAACTCTGAGCTTTGTGCACATTCTTTCTTCTCTCTCTTCTCTCTCTCCTCTCTTCCTCCTCTCTCTCCTCTCTCTCTCTCCCTCCTCTCTTCTCTCTCCCTCTCCTCTTCTCTCCTCTCTCTCTCCTCTATCTCTCCCTCTCTCCGGAATTGCGTCTTTCTATGCTTATTCTCTTTTTAATTTCAGGTAAGTCGAAGGGAACTTTTGCACACGTATTTAGCCTTGAGTCGATTGAAATAATAGAGGGTTCTATTTTAATGGGGAGGAGGGAGAGTGAGGAGCAGAGGAGAGTAAGAGAGCTAGCAGAGGAGAAGGATAAAGAGAGAAGAGAGAGAGATGAGAGGAGAGAAGATAGAGAGAATGAGAAGATAGATGCAGTAAGCTATTTTCCTCTTTCATCTCTGTTTTTCCTCTTCTCCACTCTCTCATCCCACTGCTCTTAGCTCTGCTATAATCTTCTACTCTCTCTTCTCTCCCCTATTTCTCTCTCATCTCTAAGCAAAGTTCCTAATTAATTGCTAGAGACGAGTGAAGCTAATATGAACATATAATGTCATCATGGAGTGTGTAGAAGAGTCAGGAAAAGTAAGGGAGAACAGGAGTGTGTTAATGAATTCAATTCCATGCAACGAAAGCAGGGGGAGTGTTAATTTAGAAATTTGGTGGACAGGAACTTCAGACCTATAAGGTCGCCCGGTAATTTCTAAAAATATTAATGGGTTGACTGGTGTTAAATCAATCTTGAAGGTATTAGTTCATGATGCAATATTTATATCCGTATTATAAGGTTGGATTCACTCTATATTTCCTCTCCTCTCTCGAACCCTCTCGTTATTCTCTCTCTCTCTCTCTCTCTCTCTCTCTCTCTCTATCTCTGGAAGTCCACCATCACCGAACCGGTGTTGAACTTCAATCACTCGAAGTGGAGCAGGTGAAGGATAGCGAAGACTGAAGGAGCTGGATGCATTCAAGGCTGCTTGTGGTGGCACAAACGGTTTTGCAACAAACTGTTTCGATGAAATACCGTAAGAAGACGCACACGCCCTAGAGATCGTTAGCGATATAACACAGGTCACAGACGGTATTTCAAATAGTTGGAGGACCAGACAAGATCGTGAGGGGATGGTGAGGACTGGCTGATAGTCTCGTACATACACGCAGCAGCGTACCGGAGGTAGCAAGAGCAAGCAACAGCAGTAGTAATAAAATCGCAAACTGTACTTCCGGCCTGACTCGCTGCGAGGGAGGAGGAGGCATAGAGAGAAAGATAGGGAGGAGGCATATAGAGAGATAGATAGGGAGAGAGAGAAAGATATAGAGAGAGAGAAAGGTAGGAGAAGGCATAGAGAGATAGATAGAGAGGAGGCAGAGAGATAGATAGGGAGGAGGCATAGAGAGAGATAGGGAAAGAGATAGATAGGGAGAAGGAGGAGGCAGAGAGAGAAAGAAAGATAGAGAGAGAGAGGGAGAAAGATAGAAAGACATATAGGGAGGGAGAGAGAACGATAGAGAGGAAAGACAGAGAAAGAGCAAGATGGAAAAACAGAAAGTTTATTGCATGATCAATAAATCCGGGTTTATCCTGTGTGTCAATAACTTACTGATTACTGATAATGCTGTAGTTTGAATCTAAGACTATGAATTGATAGGAAATTTGCCGAGAGCCCCGAAAAAAAGCAATACGTGAGAAAAAAATTGGGTAGCGTCCAATTACACGGTCGCTTGTAGTGGGAAAACGGTAATGGAAAACGGAGATACAGTAAGACGACACGCAACCGTCGCCAATCAGGGCGCTAGTACGTGCTGAACACATGCACTTTTTGCCGCGTGTTATGCAACGTGCGTGTCTCATTACTGTATTTCCATTACGGTAATACGACTACAAGCAGCACTGTTAGACTGCAGAGAAAGGACCGTGGCTGCTTAAGTGCAACACTAAAGAAAGTTGTTGAGTCGTCAACAAAAAGAAAGGGGCACCAACACCACGACATAGTATTATTCAAGTAGACTTGTAAGTTATGTACATTACATATCGAGTCGATATTATCGACTCACAGGCAGAAGTAGAATCGCTGCAATCTCTCTGATCAGCTGCGAAACTTTTAAAAGAAATATCACAGAGCTCTAACGTCAGAAAATATACTGGTTAGTTACAATACACTTTGTGACAAGCAAACACACGGCATGTACAATATGTACTGACATTTTAAAGTACAAATCTCATCATATAATATGTACATAATTGAGTAATGATAATTCATTCTCTAATATGCGTGTATGTGAGAGAAAAGAGAGGATATTCAAACTATAGCCCGGTCGAGCTATAATTCTCACGAGAGACTTTCAAGTTTTCAGGGCTGAGGGCTCAATGCTCATTACTCAATACTTAATAGCGGTGACTTAAACCTGAGGTTCAAACCACATGGCAGTATGGAACCCAAGACGTAAAAATGCATGTGGTAGCTGGCCTGTACAGAGACTGACAAGAGAATAGACATGGCAGCTAGAGAGACTGAAAAGGAGAAGACTGACTGCACAAAATAAAGTTTACAGAAGATCCCCAGCCGCCACACTCTCAACTCTTGTGGTTTGTGTACACGGCGCTAATTGCATGTTACACTAACTGCACCACCCTGTCAAAATGACAAACGGCGGCCCTGAACCGTGCTGTGGGGAAGAGAGAGAGAGAGAGAGAGAGAGAGAGAGAGAGAGAGAGAGAGAGAGAGAGAGAGAGAGAGAGAGAGAGAGAGAGAGAGAAAATGAGAGTCAGAGAGAGAAAATGAGAGTCAGAGAGTCAGAGAAAGAGAGAGCTATGAGTAAAGACAAGTATTTTCTGCACTACAAGCTTCAAAGAACAGACGTGTCAAAAGTGTATCAGCCAATTAGGAAGAACCTTTGAAGTTTTTGTGAGCCATTTCGGCCTTTCACACCAAGAGCTGGTCCTAGTGAAAATGTAATGGTCGAAATTCAATATAAAACACACAGTCATTACGATTCTTAAAAAGAAGTCAAAATACATGTTCTATAAACAAATCCGCAATAATCATTTCAAAAAAAGAAATCGGATTCTCAATCACAGTTTATCACAGCTTTATTCTCCGAAATAACTAAGTGTAAACCACACATATATCACTGATGTAAAAGTCTTTGATCCTATTTTCACCGCAGATTTACTAATTTTACAATATGTAACCGCACGGATCACATACCAAAAAAGTAATGATTGTGACAAATCCAATTTTAAATCGACAGATTCTGTTCACGCGGACATCGATAGACATCTCGACACATGTTGCAGACTATTAACCCAGTTTCGGTAGATAATTTTAGAAATAAAGGTTGGATAACTCATCTCAAAAATGAAATTTGGGTATTCTTATCGTCTCAAAAGTAAAAGTTGGGTAATTCGTGTATCATTTTAACGATGAGGAAGAGGAAGCTGATAAGGATGAGAACTAGAACACAAGCAATGTTAACTTTGGCAGTCTTAGGAATTCCCATCACCCTGAAACAAACGGGTTAGAAATTAGTTACAAGATCTCTTATGCACACAGCTGTCAGGCTAGTGGTTAGATTCATTTTCCCAAAAATAGACTGCTGTGCTGACCCAGCCGCAGAAAGTGAGGGATTAGGGTACTCCCTCCAGCTCAAAAACAAATAAAATGATATAAGGTCAGGAACCGATCGAATCAGGAAATACTGGTCCCTGATTGGCTGATAACCAGTCACATGACCTAAATAACGAGTTATGATTGGCTGTTTACTTGGTTCGGTCGGTTCCTACTACAGCTCTACTTACTTGGGTGGTGTGGCAATAATGAGAACACCCACAACAAGGGTCAGAACACAAACACTGAACATGCACCACAGGACCGCCTTGTAGTAAGAGGGAAATAACTTCTTCTCTATTACCTGTTAACATTAAGGAAGGTTTTTTTTAGTTGGCACACTCACAAATTTAATCCGAAATTACGGCTCAAAATAAGGTATTAGGAGCGCACAGAAAAACAAGCAAAAGGTAATTAGGACAATGAAGGAACATTGGTGACATATAGAAACCTGGCGCTCAATCTTGGTCACGCACGGTGTCTATGTCACCAAGAAGGAACATACCGCGAGTACTGCGAATGACTGGGAAGCTGATGAACATTCACAATGAACTATTGGGTCAGTGGAGGATGAATCATACTTTGTCGTACACCCCTCTATCGACCATACTCCCAGATTTTCACTCGTTCCCACTGAAACGAGGTAGAGCTGTTATAGGATGGCTGCAGTAGCACCCCGACCCCTGGTAATTCAGTTTCAATGAAATTATACTGTTAACTCTCGCTGCTGGTGGAGAGATTGACCTACATACCTGGTAACTTATTAGCGGTGCTAACAAAATCAGTATCATTGCTTCCCTGGAGAAAGTAGTTGACGGAGTTGTTAGCTTGGTAGGTCGCACAATGGTACACGATCTGGTATGTCGTCTCATCTCGATTAAAGTACTGGTTGCGGTCAGGGTAAATCTGAAATGATGTATATGTGTATAATTGTGAAACATGGAAAGGAAGATTTTAAGGCGGGGTCGAGGGGTCTAAAAGACACTTTCGTGGTTTGATCCAGCTCGAAATCACAAAACCATTCCATCTGGTCCATTTTGTCCTAGTTTTATTGTTACCAGTTTTGAGTTCATTTTGAAGTACAGGGTAGTAGAAGTTTTCTCCTCCATCCCCTCCATGCCAACACTCACTATTATGCTGGCAACTGCCGTAGTTCCGTTAGGATCAGAGGATTCAGAACTCTCGTACACCGTCGCTAGTGTGAGATTAGTCTGTTTAGTAGGTGCCACTAGTGTGAGTTGTTGAGTAAAGTCTGTCAGAGCGAGAACTGTGGTCAGAGCATTGGCATGACAGCACAAAGTGCGAGGAGAATTTAATTTGTTAAAGTAAGAATACAATGATAGTCGTTGATTTGTTCACACTACCATAGTCCAGACCACCCAGAAGTAAAGTAAAGTAAAGTAATAGTAAAGTAATAGTGTGTTGTATTTACCATTGAATTTGTTTGAAGAGACTGTGTAGCTTGTTGGAAAGAACGCCTCCCCTTGAAAGAACATCAGAGATACGTTTATCAGTCGGTAAGTGTTTGATAAGGGCTCCAAAAATGTCTTGTCCGTTATCTGAAAACATGTGGTTTTTAGCAGTTACCCAATATCGAGTTATCATGAAAGAGCTTTGATATGAGATCTGATATGAGATCTGATATGAGATCTGATATGAGATCTGATATGAGATCTGATCAGTATTAAAAAGGAAGGAAAATGAATAAATGAATAAGTACCTTCAAGAACTTCTTTTCATCGTTCTCACAGCCACTTATTGCGTCGTGGAAGGTACCTTGGCAGAACGAGTAGATATCTACTTTAGATACGCTCTGGGTCCAGAACACACCTGTATATTTAATTGTCTTGTTGTGACAATGCATCCAGCTGTGCTATATCACTCAGAAATTGGTCTTTGTAACTCAACAATCCTCCTAAATCCGAGCGTGGTCTCTTTGTTACCCCCCTTCCACCTTTGTAACTCAACAAGAAACTAAATACTCAACAAGAAATCTTACCTACGATGTCTCCCATTAGTAACGTAGAGCTGTTTTTCAAGCTAAACACATAATCCTCTAGCAGGGTCTTGTACCAGTAGCAGGCGGGGTTACCGATACACAATCGCGTCTTGGCAAGGTATGACATGGCATTGATGATGTTAGAGAAGACATCGTATTGGCCATCAGCTGTGAGGAGGAGGGCATCAATGATGTCGTACACCATTAGGATATCGTACGGGCCTGTACAGGACAGTGTTAAATAAGGAGTCAACAAGCAGGGCATGCAGGATATGTGAGATGTTGAAAAGAGGTATTGTACTTTAGGATGACCTATTTCTCTATAGATGTGACTTTCAAGTGAGGGGGAGTACAGTATAAAGGTGGGGTATGAGGTGCTGTAAAAGTATATTTCTAATACCTAGATGTGATGTGGTGCCACTATTTATCAATCTGGAGAGTTCAGAAGACGCCGTGATGACATCCAGGTCCCCATACGCTATGGAATGGAGAAGGACCTCAAGGTCATGACTTGAGAGTGTGTGAAGACACTCTGTCGTATTGGGTTCGCTCCAAGATTGGTTCCCCCTACAGACTCGAGTTATACTCCTCTCAGGGCCTCCTTCTTCTTCGACATCGTATTCGTGAACTGAATAATATATTATGTGCATGTCGAATAGCAGATTACATTACAGTTTTAACGTTTTCAAGAGAGGTCTTGTTTACAAGAGATCAGACTTCTAGAGACTGTACACGTTGATTCTAATTCTCCAGACTCAATGGCTCATGAGTGACTCGGTATTAGAGTTACCTATGGCTAAGAGTTACTAATCACCACACCACAACATACTCACCGTTATCACAAGGAATTGAAAGAGTCACATTATCAGTCAGGGTAGTTCCATACCATTCCTGCTCTCCAAAGACAGGGTTATGAACTATCTGATACGGACAATAGTTGATCCCGGTACAGGAGGATGGAATGAGGTGACAGTAAGTGACATCACCACACGTGCTGGATAGGCCTGAACTCCAGGTACCTTCCGGACACATCTCACACTGGCTAGTGGTAGTGTTGACAAAGTAGTCGTCTGAACATCGATCTGGGGAGCAGAGGGCGAATGTGTGAATCTGAGAGAATGTGAATCAAATCGTCCCATACAAGATGAAGAAGTGTTTTGATTATTCTGAAACTTTTGGGTTTCAGAATAATCAAAACTCTGTCAGCTATCCGAACAAAATGAATAATGAACATTGGTTGTGGATTTACAATTTACCTTTATAGAAGAGAGTGGTGCTGCCTGTAGTGAGGTTACTGAAATCAACTGTAACATTGCTCAGGTCTAGAGATTGTGCATCAAGTTGAAGTCCTACCAGCCCCTCAACCATCACAATAAACTGAAGATAAACAGAGCCTGGTTTTAAATCAATATAGCGATAATCAGCTGTCACTGGTTGTAAGGGATTCTCCAAAGGGGATAAATTGGAGATTCTCTAATTTCAACCCTTACTCAGCAGTCAGGTCACTAGCTCTATAAAGTAACTCAACAATTGTCACTCATCATGACTAATATTATTTATGTTGAACTAGAAGTATAGTGGAACAAAAACATACCGTTTCATTTTGTACCGCAAAAGAAAACGAAGTAATGAAGTCGTCAAAGTCATCTAGGGGAACACTAATGGTTGTTTCTGTTTTTGCACTTCCGGTCACCGACAGTACTACTTCTATCCAATGATCGGACCATGTTTTAATCCACTCAACCGACCTGATAAATGAACATTTGATAATGAACATTCGTATTTGATAGATTACAATGTCCCTAACGGGGGCCGCTGTGGGGGACAGCGGGATGTAATCTGTCATGGAGAGTGTCAAGATAAGAAACCCGCTAGGGAATGTTCAAATGACTTACAGTGTTGATCCAAAGTCTATGGTGGTCACGTGATGCCCATATATGGTGATGTGTGTCACGTGATGCCCATATATGGTCAAATGACTTACAGAGTCGATCCAAAGTCTATGGTGGTAAAGTAGGAATCATTCCTGGAGAAAACCGGGACAACAACAATCAGACCAGAGTTTAAATCAATCTTCTCGCACTCTGAGATTGAGCAGTTCTCTGTTGATAATATTTCCCCAGGTGAGTATACTACTGCCCCTGAAACATAATATATACTGATCAACAAATCGAACACAATTCAAATCGAGCACTTGATCCAAATACTTAAAAGGAAAAACAATGTCATGAAGGTGAGGTACATACCATGACAAGTTGAAAGAAGAAGTGAGGTGAAATAAAGGACATCCCATAATCTCATGATATATCAAAGGAGCGTCCTCGTTTTTGCATAACTCTGTCTCAGCCCTTTCGCGGCACAATCTTTATCTATAAACAGAGAGCTAATAAAATAGTAATACAGTGCATCGCAGTATACGAGACTCTAACGGCTAAATGATAGATGTGGAGAGAGAAAAGAGAAACTAAGAAAGGAACGAAGGATAGTAAAGAGAAATGGATTATAAAAAGTATATGTACATGGAATCATGAAACTATCTGCCGACTGATGTTTTAAATGTACATCTCAACGAAATGCCGACTACATCTCAAGAAAAGGATCATAAGTCACAACGTACAGGCTGGTGTCGCAACATATAGTATCATCAATATAAGCATGTTGATATTATTAGCATTATTATACACACTCTCTATGACGTATCTGACTCCGTGGTGTGACTCTGAGTGTGAGGAAATGGTACAACCGCACAAAATCGGATATCTAACTTTAGTAGCATACATGAGATGCAGAGCAGCATGTGGAGCATGTAGAGCCGATTATATTATTTATAAGTAATACATACTTACAGGATATTATTAGTTGTGACACTCACACTGACTTGGTGACATAGACACCGTGCGCGACCAAGATTGAGCTCGATCTCGCACGCACTAGGTGTCAATGTCACCAACACACTGACATGATAATTATTACAAAATGATACAAAATGTGGGATGGGATCTTATCAACTAGTCAATAAAAACTCTGGCAAACCTCCATGGATAAAGATCCCTAACTAAACTCTATAGACCTCTAACTAGTTGCATTAGAGATTTGACTTGCGACGCTAGCTCTACAGGTGACTAAATGCATAACCGGCTCATACACTGACACAGAGAGAGAGTACACACAAGCAATGATGCTATGTTAAAGGGAGAGAGTGTGAGGGAGGAAGAGTGTTAGAGGGAGAGCCGGTCATGCAGGATTGAGAGAGAGAGAGAGAGAGAGAGAGAGAGAGAGAGAGAGAGAGAGAGAGAGAGAGAGAGAGAGAGAGAGAGAGAGAGAGAGAGAGAGAGAGAGAGAGAGAGAGAGAGAGAGAGAGATAGAGATAGGGAGAGGGAGAGGGAATGTATAATACTACTCAGTCTATTATGAGCACGCCTCATAACAAATTATAGACATGTTTTAATTAGCTCGACCATCAACAACTCACAATTTAAAGCAAAAACTACCCAATGACAACAAATGAACTTATCGCTGGGGGATCCTACTATAGAGTCTATATACTCCATTCAATAGTTCCAAGAATAGAGGTATTAGTCATGTACAGATGATGTACTATACAGCACTCTGCATCACTGGGACACTTAGTTAAGGAATTAAGAGAGATCAGTGGCCACTGAGCATACTAAGATTATCTTAACTCTCTCTCTCTCTCTCTCTCTCTCTCTCTCTCTCTCTCTCTCTCTCTCTCTCTCTCTCTCTCTCTCTCTCTCTCTCTCTCTCTCACAGCTCTCTCACACACACTCACACACTCTCTCTCTCTCTCTCTCTCACATCTCTCTCCCTCTCCTGCTTCTTCTCAGTATAGACTGCTGCAGCTCTCTCTATATTGCAGCAGTTTCATTTCAGCGTGTCTATTTCTTACCCTATACCTCTCTTTCTCTCTCCATACCAAGTCCAACAGTTTTGTTTTGGTCTACAACCCTCAGACTAAAACTCTTTTATCTGCCAATGTGCATTTTCAAGTAGAGCAATGTCCATAATTCAACAATATATCCAACATATCAAACATGTAGACTGTAGAGCCAAGTCTAACGATATGTTGAAGTTGGTTTGCATTTATATAGTCGTTTGGCATGAACGGCTATAGTAAATGCAAACTAACTATCAAATCTAGGAGATACAGCGCTGTATTTTGCCATCATGGATTCATGGACACAATAGAACATTGAGGATATAAATATAGTAATAGCTAAATATAAAGTCATTGAAGGTTGTATTTCCCTCTTCTCTCATTTTCTACCAACTTCAGAGATTGTATTTTCCTTTCTAACGAAAATTACGGGGAGACTCTCGCAGTCTTTGTGCCTGCCTCAATGGGGGAAAACAGTCGTGCCTGAATCTCATGTTCAGGTCACGGTTATATTTACCCATGAGACCTCAGGTCTCAGGGCTGTTCTTGGCTATTTCCTGAAAATTTTTCTCAGGGATCACTAAAATTTTCAGTGAAAATCTTAGTGACCCCTGAGACCTTAGGTCTCAGGATTAGTAAATAGTCCTGACCTGAACCTGAGATTCAGGCACGACTGTTTTCCCCAATACATCATGAGGTCCCGTAACCACGGAGCTGCCTGGCTGATGCTTCTGACAGGGTGGTCCTCCTGTTTTAGTATATATATTAGCACTGTCACCTCCTGTTTTAGTAGATATTAGCACTGTCACCTCCTGTTTTAGTAGATATTAGCACTGTCACCTTATCTCCTGTTTTATATTTCAGGGAGAACGTGAGAGTGTTCGACTTGTACAATGTACAATGTACAATGTACAATGTACAATGTGAAACAGTCAACTTTGGTGAACTATTGTTGACAGGATTCTCAACCCACTTTGTTAGGTAAGTTTGGGTGAATTGTCATTTATTTCTCAGTCCAACGATGTAGACGGGAACAAGTTACACATACACTTAACACTGGGACAGGAACGATTGACACACAGGCCGGGCCCACACAGACAGACAGACAGAAAGACAGGAACTGCCATACACTGGGACAGGAACGATTGACACACAGGCCCACACACACAAACAGACAGACAGAAAGACAGACAGAAAGACAGACATACAGACAGACAGACAGACAGACAGACAGACAGAAAGACAGACAGAAAGACAGGAACTGCCATACACTGGGACAGGAACGATTGACACACAGGCCCACACACACAAACAGACAGACAGACAGAAAGACAGACAGAAAGACAGGCAGACAGACAGACAGACAGAAAGACAGACAGAAAGACATACAGACAGACAGACAGACAGGCAGGCAGACAGACAGACAGACAGACAGACAGACAGACAGACAGACAGACAGACAGACAGACAGACAGACAGACAGACAGACAGGAACAACTACAAGTGAGATTGCAGCAGTAGTAAGCACATTGAAATGGTCAAGGTTAACAGCTTCAGCTAGAGAACTATTCAAGAGAGATTTGCTGCAATTCAATGTGCTTACGTTTTGACAAAGGAAAATGGTGCTAATTTTAAGTCGGAATTTTCAAAGTTGGGAGAGGGATTGTGGTATATTTACACGATATACTATATATAATTATATATATGTGTGATAATAAATAAGAAAACGTGATTATCTCTCATGCCGTATATATATAATAGTGTAGCCCATCCCTATAGTTGTGACTCCTTTCTCATCTCTCTCAATAAGATCCCCGATCTTGAGTCGCCTGACACTGTGTCCACGACACTTATAAAAAATAAAAGTATGAAAAATTCAAGATCCCTCCCACTTTTGAGTCTTTCTAATACCCCGGTCACAAAGGAAAGTGTCTTTAAAAAAGCTAAGGCGTCCTCCGAAACGTCCCTGTATAATAATAGCTGAGTGCAAGTTGAGTTGACCCCTTACTCAACAAGTGTGATGAATTGTATTTATCTAGGCGCAGGCGTTGCATGGCCTCTCTGAACCAGTCGTCTCCACGTCCAGGAACTTTTGTATAGGGTCATCACCGCAATCCAATGTCTGACGAGGGGAGAGATGGTTAGTTTCTGAAGTGGAGAGAAGGGGGAGAAGGATACTGGCATGGTTCAACCACATGTGTCATTTCAGTTATACAGTGGGGTTACGGTTATCGAGCCTGTTACTAAATTGACAAATTGTATACAAACAGTATTGACCGGGTACCTCCTCCCCTCTCGGGGACCTACCTTAGTAAATGAGCTGTAATCCCCCACGTCTGCCTGTACTTGATATTGAACATCGTAAATAAACCCGTCACAGGATCCCTCATTATCGGGCAGACACTTCTTCTCCCAACCCGTAGGAACACAACCAACTGGGAAGAAGGGTGGTTAAAATGGAGCGGGGGTAGTGGTTAAATGGGCAAGGATAAAAGGGTGGGAATGTGATCGATAGAGAAACTGAGGGGTATTTTGTCACGTAAAATGAGAGCCGGGGAAATGTTTCCACTCATCTAGCACTATACATTGTCAACTTGATGCGGATGTTGATAGGGACCCCTAAAACATCGTCATAGTGTAAATTTTGATCATGCTACTTCTCGCTCCTTAGAGAGTGCATTGACCTTGTAAGAGATCGTGATTGTTACATGCAAAACACATGGTCAGAGCAACCGGGATTTAGTAGGGTGACATTGACACTCTGGGAGAGAGGGGCGATGTTTTACAGTCAAAACGACCCATTTTAAAATCCATGTAGAGAAAAAACTTTTCATAAAATTGGGGTGTTTTTTTACAGTTTTCCACTCCAAATACCTATCTGAAGACCCTAGTGAAGTCCGCTTAGTGTACATTTTTCATCCGAGGTTAAACTTTGTTCAGGCACGGGGTGGGGAGGAGAGGAGAGGGGGTTGTTTAGGGGAGAGGGGAGAGGGGAGGGTTGTTTAGAAGGGAGGGGAAGGGGGATTAATTGACAAACTAATTACACAACTAATCAACTAATTAACTAATTAACTCACGTTCATCATCAGCCCAGATATCATCTGACTCAGTCACAATGACTCCATACTCATTACAATCACAAGCCTGGCAACCCCGGGAACTGATACCCCACGTCCCCTCTCTACATCTGTCACACCTTGTACCCTGGACATTTGGAGCACACGTGCACCTTCCCCTGTTGTCACACTCCCCATCAACCGCTCCCGCACCGCAGTTGCAATCTGTAAAGATATGAGAGTGGGGGATTGGGATAATAAAATGAGAGAAAGAATTAGAATTGAAATCTGTCGAATTGAGAGGAGGATTTAGAATGAGACTCTCATTGAGAGGAGCACAGATCTGATCATGCTGAACGAGAGGTGTGCAGCTCTCCATAGTTAACACATACCGATACACCGGCCGCTCCTCTGGTAGGTACCACTGGGGCAACTGTAACAAGTCCGGGGGTCCAGATAACCAGACCCGGTACAGGGGCACTGCCCAGTTCGCTTGTTGCACACTTCCGAGGCACTACCAATGGGGTCACACTCGCACGGCACACATTCAGAACCACTGTAGTAATAGCCATCCATACACTGGTCGCAGTACACACCTGGGAGTGGTGATATGGTTAGTTATGTGGTAAAGAAAGGGTTTATAGGTTGAAGAAAATAACTGAACTTTAGTTGTAAATATTCGGGCTAAAATTTAAACAAAAAAGGGGTATTGTTCTGAGATCGACCTACCTTCGTACCCTTCCTTACAGTCGCATTGCCCACTCATATTATCACACACTCCACTGTGAGATCCACTATTAGAACACCTGCAGGGTTCACAGAGCCCATCCCTAAAGTAGGTTCCATCCCCACACTCCTCACACCTCCTGCCCTCTACCACCTGGCCCTCTGGGCACGTCTCACAGGTAGCGGGGTCCACAAAGTCTAACCCACTCTTACACAGACAGTGCCCGTTACTGTCACATCTGTCAGTGTAGCCCATAGTGTTTTCTAGCACGCAGTTACAGGGTTGACACTCGTCAGATCCGACTGGCATGTAGTAGGATTCAACGCAGTTCTGACACTTGACACCCACGTGTTGCGGGTCACATTCACATTCACCAGTGAAGGGGTCACATATCAGGGAGAGAGAGCCACGTGGGTTACACTTACAGTCTGGAGAGGGAAATAAGGGGGTTACACTTACTGCGACTAATTACTACTACTAATTACTGCCACTAACTACTACTAGTTACTACTAATTACTACTACTAATTACTACTACTAATTACTGCTACTAATTACTACATGCCGCTACTCACCCTCGCATTGTCCCAGTTCATAATAAGTCCCCTCTTCACAGCTGACACACTTGTTATTTTGGGAGATGTACCCCTCGTCGCATGGGGCACACCGTCCCCTCTCTAAGATGTGGTTGTCAGGACACTGTTCACACGTCCTTTCATCCAGCAGGTATCTAGAAGAGAGATGTGTGATGTGAACCGGCTCCTTCATAAAACTATTCAAAATTTCTATACCCGCACTCACAGATATATGTGCTCCTTTATAAAACCAAACAATATCTCCTTCATAAAATCAACCAATACCCTCCTTCACTCACAGATATGTGATACAATCACACTGTCCACTGATCCCATCACAGGGGTAATCCATATAGGAGTTGAGAGGATCGCAGGCACATTCCTGGCACGTCTCCCCAAAGTAGCCCTCGATACACTTTTCACAGGCGCCCCCCTCGTACAGAGTCCTGCACTCACAGGAGCCGGTAACCCTGTTACATGTGGCCGTACCCGCTTCAGAGCAGCCACAATCTGAGGGGAGGGGTATAGGAGAGTTAGAGGGTACGATTATACGACAGGGGTAATGTTTGATGATGACGAGTTGTTTTTGTTGATGTCAAATAGAGATAAAATACAGGACATCAGATATTACACTAACCTACACAGACTCCCTGCCACTCATAACTCCCCTCAGGACATGGTTGACAGATATTGCCCTGTAGAACAGTACCCGGTTCACACTGAACACAGCGACCTCTCTCCAACCTGTGTAGTGAGAATGAAAGTTGTCATCACGCGTGAAATATGACGTCACGCGTGAGATATGACGTCACGTGGTATCACATGTCACGTGGTATCACGTGTCACGTCTCCACCAACCTGTGCTGGTCAGGACACCTCTCACAGGTCCTGGGGTCCAGGTAGAATGAGAAGGAGGGACAATCACACTGACCACTCTCCTTATCACACACTGGATCTGATCCAACACACTGACAAGCATCACAGTTGTCACCATAGTAACCATCAGCACAGACAGTACATTGTCGGTCCTCGTAGTTGTCGGGACAGTCACACTGTCCCGTAATGACGTCACAGGTTCCGTCATATGCAGCAGGACCACAGTTACATCTTGTACATTCTCTACCGTAGTAACCCTCCTGTGGGGGGGGGGCGGTGTTAACATTACCCTGGTAACCATGGTAACTAAATCTAGTAACCAAGAAATATGGTAACCATTGTATGGTATGTATTTAACTTTAGTAACCAAGAAACATGGTTACCTTGGTGACCAAGAAACATGGTAACCCTGGTAACTAAGATCCCTTACCGCACACTCAGTACAGGCATCCCCGGTAAACCCTGTAGCACAGGTGCAGTCTCCAGTCCTCACGTCACATGATGTAGTTCCCGCGTCTTCAGGGTTACACTGGCACTCTAGTGGGGTGGTAATTTGTTAGGAGAGGAGGTTAGGGTTTACACTGGTCACTGACACTCCATTGGAGGGATCTCGAGGGTCATTACCCCAATACCCTATAATTATCAATTAGGGTAATTACTAAGTATTAATTAGGGTAATTACTAAGTATTAATTAATTACCTGTACACTGATAGTTATCAAAGAAGGTTCCCTCCAGACAGTATCTACAGGTACTACCTGTGATGACCTGATACTCAGGACAAACCTTACATGTCCTCTCGTCAACATAGGGCCTGTCACCTGGAGAGAGAGAGAGAGGATATCAGGGATATGAATAGTCACTGGAACTACCGAGAGCATAAAACTATGATAACCATATCTGTTACCATTGAAACAGGAGCAACAAGAACTCACCCCTGCAGGGACACTGCCCATAGGAATCACACCGGCCATGTCGACTGTGGTCTGGATCACACCCACATTCAACACACAACCTTCCCTTCTTGTAGTACCCTGCCTGATAGAGAGAGAGATTGTTATCAAGTTTGTTACAACTTACAGAAGTGTGGTTACCATGGTTACTATTTATTACAGAAGGGTGTCACGGTAAATACCATTTATAATCGGTAAAAACCTTCTCACTTTGACCAACCTAATCTCTAAAAACTTTCCCATTTGGACCCAACTAATCTCTAAGAAAATTTCCCACCTTAACCCTCCTAATCTCTAAGAAACTTTTCCACTTTGACCCACCTAATCTCTAAGAAACTTTGTCACTTTGATCTACCTTATCTCTAAGAAACTTTCCCACTTTTACCCACCTAATCTCTAAGAAAATTTCCCACTTTGACCCACCTAATCTCTTAGAAACATTCCCATTCTGACCCACCTAATCTCTAAGAAACTTTCTCACTTTGACCCACCTTATCTCTAAGAAACCTTCTCACTTTGACCCACCTTATCTCTAAGAAACCTTCTCACTTTGACCCACCTTATCTCTAAGAAACCTTCTCACTTTGACCCACCTTATCTCTAAGAAACCTTCTCACTTTGACCCACCTTATCTCTAAGAAACCTTCTCACTTTGACCCACCTTATCTCTAAGAAACCTTCTCACTTTGACCCACCTTATCTCTAAGAAACCTTCTCACTTTGACCCACCTTATCTCTAAGAAACCTTCTCACTTTGACCCACCTTATCTCTAAGAAACCTTCTCACTTTGACCCACCTTATCTTTAAGAAACCGTCTCACTTTGACCCACCTTATCTCTAAGAAACCTTCTCACTTTGACCCACCTTATCTCTAAGGAACCTTCTCACTTTGACCCACCTTATCTCTAAGAAACCTTCTCACTTTGACCCACCTTATCTCTAAGAAACCTTCTCACTTTGACCCACCTTATCTTTAAGAAACCGTCTCACTTTGACCCACCTTATCTCTAAGAAACCTTCTCACTTTGACCCACCTTATCTCTAAGAAACCTTCTCACTTTGACCCACCTTATCTCTAAGAAACCTTCTCACTTTGACCCACCTTATCTCTAAGAAACCTTCTCACTTTGACCCACCTTATCTCTAAGAAACCTTCTCACTTTGACCCACCTTATCTCTAAGAAACCTTCTCACTTTGACCCACCTTATCTCTAAGAAACCTTCTCACTTTGACCCACCTTATCTCTAAGAAACTTTCTCACTTTGACCCACCTTATCTCTAAGAAACCTTCTCACTTTGACCCACCTTATCTCTAAGAAACCTTCTCACTTTGACCCACCTTATCTCTAAGAAACCTTCTCACTTTGACCCACCTTATCTCTAAGAAAATTTCCCATTTTAACCCACCTAATCTCTAAGAAACTATGGTAACATTTACCTCACAAGAGTCACATTTATCGCCGGTGTAACCCGCTTCACAGTCGCACACTCCAGTAATACTGTCACAGGTCTGGTCAACAGATCCCACTACACTACACTCACAACCTGGGGGAGGGGGACATGTCATTTCAACGAATCTAAATAACTGGTTTAGATAATGTTGATGATATAATGGTACAGTCGGACCCCGATTTAGTGGCCCCCGATTTAGTGGCACCCCGATTTAGTGGCAGGATTTTTTTCCCCCAAAAATTTTTTTTGATTTTTTTTGAAAATTTTTCAAAGGAATACCAGCCACGTCCGAATCGTGTTTCGAATCAGTGAATCTTATCACATGTCCTGCTGCTAATTAGACGGTTTGGAACGAACCGATATATGATCCCCATGGGGGCCATTGAATCATAAGTTCACCAAGCGTCAAAATTTCGATTCGATGGGGATCACGTTTCGATTCGTTCCGAACCGTCTAATTAGCAGCAGGAAATGCGATAAGATGCACCGATTCGAAACACGATTCGGACGTGGCTGGTATACCTTTAAAAAATTTAAAACTTTTTTTGCAAAATTTTACAGTACGATTGTCAATGCTTTGATCAGTGCTCCCCATAAATTTTGAGAGAAAAAGTTATTTTGAAATTTTGATACTTCCTCACCCGCTTAGGGTGCCCCGATTTGGCATGGTATCACGTATCGGTTCGTTTCGAACCGTCTAATTAGCAACAGGACATGCGATAAGATGCACTGATTCGAAAAACGATTCGGACGGGCTGGTATAACTTAGAAAATTTTTCACAATTTTTTTGAAAAATTTATTTGATAGTTTTCTATTTCTAATCAGAAATGATCATGTAATCAATACATAAATATTGCATATAACAGTTAGAGGTGTCTTTAGTCTTAGTATAGCATTTTGGGCATAAAATAGGTTTTTATGGGCCAAATATGGCTCGCCCCGATTTAGTGGCACCCCGATTTAGTGGCAGGATTTCTTTCCCCCGAGGATGCCACTAAATCGGGGTCCGACTGTAGTTGATAGGCCATTACAACACTGAGTCATTGTTGCTGGAACAACAAAATGTTGGTATTCCCAAAGGGAAGAACAGGAAATCTGTCACTTACTAGCACAAACACCATCTCTCAGGTAGGATTCATCTGGACAGTAGTTGCACTGGTTGTTCTCAATGAATGACCCTTCTGGACACTTTTCGCACTGCCCGTCTCTTACCACCTGACCAAGACAGGGTGGGTTGAACGGGGGGACGGTGGTGGGATGTATAGCAAGACAGGATCGGTTTTATATCAAGGGGAGAGGGATGTATACTTTGTATAGTAAGGCGACGTGCTTTAACAAACAAATCAGGAGAAACTGTCATGTATAACTGAGATAGTTAGATATGGTGATGACCATAAAAACACAGGCCTACCTCTGGGCTTGCCAGCACAGTAATTACCACCCATGACTTACAAGGTTTTCAGGGCAGGTATCGCACGTTCTGGGATCCTTGTAGTAGGCAATGGATGTATCACAAGGGCACTGTCCTGTCCTCTCATCACATTGACTATCCTGACTAGTCTCAGGATTACAGTTACATGCCTCACACTCTCCAGAGGCAGAGGAACGGTAGAAGTTCTCCTGGGAATGGGAGGGGGAGAGGGGGTGAAGTTAGGGAGACTGAAAGATAGAGAGGGGAAGACTGAAAGGGACTCCCGGGAGGGAGGTATAGTTCATTGTTGATCAAGGATCATGTTGATAAAATGACGGTTTAGTGTCTGTCATCCAAATGAGGGTGCAGTAGTGTTTGACAGTGGGTAAGTTGCAAATAAGGGTAGTCTGACAGTGTCCTTCAAATGAGGGTGCTGCAGTATTCACCTGGCAGTGCTCACAGCGGGGTCCCCTGTAGTTATCGAGACAGGCACACTCTCCAGATACAGGATTACACACATTATCCACGGACCCAACCCCGTCACACTCGCATTCTGAAAGGAATTCAGGGTTTGTAAGAGTTCTAGAGAGCTCTCCGAACTCTTCCTCCCTGCCTCCGATAATGATCTGTAGGGACTGCAACGCTTTACCGAATTCCAATGGAGCTACGTACAAGTAGGGCAGTAACAATTCTAAACGAGGTACCTTGGCAAGAACCGTCCCTGAACCAGGTTCCATCTTGACAGTAGGTACATCTGTTGTCCTCAACAAAGGATCCTGCAGGACACCGTCTACACTCCCCATTAACCAACACCTGTAGAAAGTATAGTAGAGGTACCACTGTCTGAACATTGGCCTGACAGGGTTACCATGGAAACATGGGGTTACATCAGCTGTGGTTCGTAACCACTGGTTACACATTCAAGCATCCATGTGCCCCCATCCTAACCCCTGTGCCCCCTCCCTAGCCGCTATGTCCCCACCCCTGTGCCCCCTTCCAGCCCCCCATGTGTTCCCCCTTTCTTACACTGTCATCCCCCCATGTGTTCCCCCTTTCTTACACTGTCATCCCCCCATGTGTTCCCCCTTTCTTACACTGTCATCCCCCCATGTGTTCCCCCTTTCTTACACTGTCATCCCCCCATGTGTTCCCCATTTCTTACACTGTCATCCCCCCATCTGTTCCCCCTTTCTTACACTGTCACCCCCCATGTGTTCCCCATTTCTTACACTGTCATCCCCCCATCTGTTCCCCCTTTCTTACACTGTCATCCCCCCATGTGTTCCCCCTTTCTTACACTGTCATCCCCCCATGTGTTCCCCCTTTCTTACACTGTCAGCCCCCCATGTGTTCCCCATGTGTTCCCCCTTTCTTACACTGTCATCCCCCCATGTGTTCCCCCTTTCTTACACTGTCATCCCCCCATGTGTTCCCTATTTCTTACACTGTCATCCCCACATGTGTTCCCCCTTTCTTACACTGTCATCCCCCCATGTGTTCCCCATTTCTTACACTGTCATCCCCCCATGTGTTCCCCCTTTCTTACACTGTCATCCCCCCATGTGTTCCCCCTTTCTTACACTGTCATCCCCCCATGTGTTCCCTATTTCTTACACTGTCATCCCCACATGTGTTCCCCCTTTCTTACACTGTCATCCCCCCATGTGTTCCCCATTTCTTACACTGTCATCCCCCCATGTGTCCCCCTTTCTTACACTGTCATCCCCCCATGTGTTCCCCCTTTCTTACACTGTCATCCCCCCATGTGTTCCCCCTTTCTTACACTGTCATCCCCCATGTGTTCCCCCTTTCTTACACTGTCATCCCCCCATGTGTTCCCCCTTTCTTACACTGTCATCCCCCCATGTGTTCCCCCTTTCTTACACTGTCATCCCCCCATGTGTTCCCCCTTTCTTACACTGTCATCCCCCCATGTGTTCCCTATTTCTTACACTGTCATCCCCCCATGTGTTCCCCCTTTCTTACACTGTCATCCCCCCATGTGTTCCCCCTTTCTTACACTGTCATCCCCCCATGTGTTCCCCCTTTCTTACACTGTCATCCCCCCCATGTGTTCCCCCTTTCTTACACTGTCATCCCCCCATGTGTTCCCCCTTTCTTACACTGTCATCCCCCATGTGTTCCCCCTTTCTTACACTGTCATCCCCCCATGTGTTCCCCCTTTCTTACACTGTCATCCCCCCATGTGTTCCCCCTTTCTTACACTGTCATCCCCCCATGTGTTCCCCCTTTCTTACACTGTCATCCCCCCATGTGTACCCCCTTTCTTACACTGTCATCCCCCCATGTGTTCCCCCTTTCTTACACTGTCATCCCCCCATGTGTTCCCTATTTCTTACAATGTCATCCCCCCATGTGTTCCCCCTTTCTTACACTGTCATCCCCCCATGTGTTCCCCATTTCTTACACTGTCATCCCCCCATGTGTTCCCCCTTTCTTACACTGTCATCCCCCCATGTGTTCCCTATTTCTTACACTGTCACCCCCCCATGTGTTCCCCCCCTTTCTTACACTGTCATCCCCCCATGTGTTCCCTATTTCTTACACTGTCATCCCCCCATGTGTTCCCCCTTTCTTACACTGTCATCCCCCATGTGTTCCCCATTTCTTACACTGTCATCCCCCCATGTGTTCCCTATTTCTTACACTGTCATCCCCCCATGTGTTCCCCCTTTCTTACACTGTCATCCCCCCATGTGTTCCCCCTTTCTTACACTGTCATCCCCCCATGTGTTCCCCCTTTCTTACACTGTCATCCCCCCATGTGTTCCCCAATTTCTTACACTGTCATCCCCCCATGTGTTCCCCCTTTCTTACACTGTCATCCCCCCATGTGTTCCCTATTTCTTACACTGTCATCCCTCCCATGTGTTCCCCCTTTCTTACACTGTCATCCCCCCATGTGTTCCCCATTTCTTACACTGTCATCCCCCCATGTGTTCCCCCTTTCTTACACTGTCATCCCCCATGTGTTCCCCATTTCTTACACTGTCATCCCCCCATGTGTTCCCCCTTTCTTACACTGTCATCCCCCCATGTGTTCCCCCTTTCTTACACTGTCATCCCCCCATGTGTTCCCCATATCTTACACTGTCATCCCCCCATGTGTTCCCCATTTCTTACAATGTCATCCCCCCATGTGTTCCCCCTTTCTTACACTGTCATCCCCCCATGTGTTCCCCATTTCTTACACTGTCATCCCCCCATGTGTTCCCCCTTTCTTACACTGTCATCCCCCCATGTGTTCCCTGGCACTGATGTTATCAAAGGTTGTCCCCCCACCAAGTCTTGTACGCTATTCCACCCCAAGATTTGCAAGTACAACCGGAGAGGAGAGGCCTGCCCAGATTTTGTTGCTGACAAGCGGAGCTGCACCCATTCTCATGTTACCTCCGTGCAGCAAAAACCTCCCGTTAAAACTGCAGAAAGTCGCGTGGTCCAGCACAGCGTACCCCAAACAGATCCCCTTTTTCGGAACCGCAGCTTAGAAGAGTCCATCAGGGATATCCCTCACCTTATGAGGGGATCACGCAACTGCCACCAATCTGCTCCCATCAACTCCAGGGTGCCCCCTCCCCAGCAAACCAATCCCATAATTGCACCTCCCCATCGGGACGACTCCATGGCGCCCCCTCCCCAGCAATTCAACCCCATGGCGCCCCCTACCCAGCAGTTCAAACCCACCAAGCCCCCTCCCCAGCAGTACAACCCCACAGCTGCATCTCCCCATTGGGACGACTCCATGGCGCCCCCTACCCAACAATTAAACCCCATGGCGCCCCCTCCTCAACAACTCAACCCCATGGCGCCCCCTACCCAGCAGTTCAAGTCCACCATGCCCCCTCCTCAACAGTTCAACAACATAGCGCCCCCTCCTCAGCAGTTCAACACCATGGCACCCCCTACGCAGCAGTTCATCCCCACGGTACCTCCTCCTCAACAGTTCATCCCCACGGTACCCCCTCCTCAACTGACCTATCACACGGTGCCCCTTCAGCAGACCTGCCCAACGGCACCACAGCGGTACAATACCACATTTCCCCCTCCTCAACTGAACTGCCCCCTTGCACCACCTCCTCCAGAGTATACCACGGTGCCCTACCCCCCACAGTTCCATACCACAGTGCCCCCGACCCATCAATACAGCCCTATGATACCTCCTCCCCAGCAGTACTGCAACCCACAACAGTACGACGCCATGGTACCTCCTTCTCAACTGTACAGCACCATGGTACCCTCCCAACCTGCTTGTTACCCACTTCCGACTTCGGTCCAGCCAGGGGAAATAACAACATATCATCAGGTCATAGCAATTCCGAGGACGTCTCCCTTCTTCCAAACACCATCAATGTTCGGTCTACAACCCCCAACCAACCCTATTCATCCTTACTATTGTTAAATG
Organism: Hormiphora californensis; assembly: GCA_020137815.1. Classification (NCBI taxonomy): domain Eukaryota; kingdom Metazoa; phylum Ctenophora; class Tentaculata; order Cydippida; family Pleurobrachiidae; genus Hormiphora; species Hormiphora californensis. Next base: position 7,856,513 of record CM035352.1, read on the forward strand.
CTGGGACTGGAGGCTTGAACACGGCTGCAGGAAGCAAAAATGAATGGAAGATGGAAGCGCTTCGTATGATGGTAGAGGACGAGGCGGCATCCAATCACTCCATTCCCTTCATTCTTGTCTCCGAATCATGGTTCAAGTCCTACAACAGAGGGTCCTCTGTCGCTATTCCGGGATACTCTCTTTACAGGGCAGACCGTGACAGAAGGATCGGTGGCGGCGTTGCCCTCTTTGCCCATGAAAACCTCCCGGCTACATCCACCTTACAGTTTGACAATTCTGTTTGTCAGGGAGTAATTTGCTATTTCCAAACTATCAAATGGTGTGTGGCTGTCTTCTACAGGCCTCCTAGTGCTACTCTGCAGGAGTTTACCGAACTAATAGATTTTGCTCGGAGCTCCTTAGCTGACCTGCCAGATGATTCAACCATCGTTTTTGGAGGTGACCTTAATTTCCCTGAAATCGACTGGGATTCTCTCTCACTGAATTTCAACAATCGTGGAAACTCAGGCGCTGCTAGTATTCTGTTTGAGCTCATGTCAGAGTTCTTCCTGACCCAGGTGATTGATACGGCGACTAGAGGTAACAACATTCTGGACATACTCTTGACTAATCGCCCCACGCTAGCGACTAGAATATCAGCTACCGACACTCGCATGTCTGATCACCGGTTGGTTGATGTTGCTCTCTCAGTGTCTCCGTCACTATCAGACAGGGAACACCAGTATCCTCCCATCATTGGATTCCGAGCTCTAGATTTTAATCGTGGTGACTTAGACAAACTCAAGAAACCAATCTCTGACTTTGACTGGGCTGGACTTCAATCGTCCACGTCACCTGAATCCTTCCCCGAACACTTCACCAGAGCGCTCCTTCAGATCTGCCAAGATCACCTCCCCCTCAGACGCCCTACATCTGGAAGACCTAAAGTGTGCAATGGTATTCGCCGGAGAAAAGGACGCGTCAAAGCAAAGATAGCTGCTCTCATGTCCCTCCCTACTTCTAACCAAGCTGCTCTCAGTTCAGCCCAGAGAAAACTCGTTGCCCTAGAGGAAGAAATGGCCCAGGCAATCGTGAACAGAATTGAGTCTCGTGAACAGAAGGTGATCGGAAACTTAAAACTAAATCCCAAAGTTTTCTTTAATTACGCTAAATCACTTAACCGGCTCGATTCATCCATCAAGCTACTCTTTGACCCTGATGGCTCTGCAGTCACTGACCCTGTAGGCTATGGCAGACCTCCTCCAGTCTAAATTCTCTTCCTCCTTCAGTGATCCTAATGCTGAAGGCCTTCAGTGGACTGCCCCGGAAACAGTACCTCAGTTCCCTTTCCCTGACATGTTACAGACTGACATTCATGCCGATATCATAACTGTCCTGAAAGACCTGAAACCCTAGTTCCGGATCTGGCCCTGATGGTATACCTGCTCTACTACTTAAACACTGCTGTGTATGAACTCGCTACTCCCCTATCAATAATTTGGAAAACGTCACTTGAAATTAAGAATAGTCCCTAGTGTTCTACAAACGGGCCACGATATTACCTCTCCACAAGAAGGGTCCCACATCTGACCCTGGTAACTATCGGCCTATTTCCCTGACGTCACATGTTGTCAAATGCTTTGAAAGGGTCGTCAGAAAGCATTTTGTGGACTATGTCGAGAATAACAACCTACTTTCCCCTAACCAGCACGGTTTCCGTAGTGGGAAAAGTTGTCTGACACAACTTCTAGACCATCTAGGTGATGTTACAGATGGTCTTATAGAAGGTGTAGCTACAGACACCATCTACCTGGACTATCAAAAAGCTTTTGATTCCATAGACCATAACCTTCTGCTGAAGAAACTTCATGCTTATGGATTCCCACCATTAATTGTTGACTGGATATCATCTTTCCTTTCCGGTAGAACACAAACTGTTACTGTCCAAGGAGCTAGTTCCAGACCTATTACTATCATCAGCGGTGTTCCCCAAGGGACCGTTCTGGCTCCTATTCTTTTCATCCTTTTTGTGAACGACCTGGATTTGGCGATATCTCATTCAAAGGTTGGTCGCTTTGCTGACGATACCCGACTTAGCAAGAGGATCAGTTGCCAGCAGGATGTCCTGGATCTTCAGGAGGACCTCGATGCTACTTTAACATGGTCCTCATTCAACAACATGAAACTACACCCGAATAAATTCGATCTACTCATCTCAGAGCCCTTCAATGAAAATCGGTCACTCCTTCGTCATCTCCCTTTCATCGACAATTTTAGGAAGTACGTCCTCCCTGATGATGGCCTGTTAGAGGAGAAGGAATTTGTCAAGGACCTGGGTTTCACTGTTCAATCCGGCCTTTCTGGTTCTCAGCATATATCCAATCTGGCTAGCCAGGGCAAGAAGATGGCAAGCTGGGCTCTTAGTGTTTTCCGGGCCAGGGATAAGACAACTATGCTTACCCTTTACAAAGCCCTCGTCAGAAGCCACTTAGAATATGTGTGTCCTCTCTGGGATCCTTACACCCTTGCAGACATTAGGACTCTTGAAAGTGTTCAGCGCTCCTTCGTTGCCAAAATTGAATCAGCTGGCACCGACTACTGGGATCGGCTTTCGAACCTTGGTATAATGTCTCTACAGAGACGCCGAGAGCGATACTCAATTATCCATTGCTGGAAGATTCTTCACGGCCTAGCTCCTGGCTCCATAAAGTTCAATCCTACCTCTCCAAGAGGCATCCGTGCGGTGTATCCCCCTCCTCCTGATCGTAACACTTCTACTAAACGCTCTCGTACGCTTTACGAAAACAGCTTCTCGGTGAAGGCCCCTAAGCTATGGAACACTCTACCTGCACGTGTTACATTAGCGTATCCTCTAACATCGTTCAAGACTGCACTCCAAAGACACCTCGATACAATTCCTGATCGTCCACCTATCGATGGTTATACTGCAGTAAACAATAATTCCTTACTTGATTGGTGGCGTATGGGTGGTTCTATGCAAAGGATGGCCTAGTGGATCTAGAGGATCTACTAAAACTCTCAAAGTAACCAAAGTAAGTAACCTTTCTTACACTGTCATCCCCCCATGTGTTCCCCATTTCTTACACTGTCATCCCCCCATGTGTTCCCCCTTTCTTACACTGTCATCCCCCCATGTGTTCCCCCTTTCTTACACTGTCATCCCCCCATGTGTTCCCTATTTCTTACACTGTCATCCCCCATGTGTTCCCCCTTTCTTACACTGTCATCCCCCCATGTGTTCCCCATTTCTTACACTGTCATCCCCCCATGTGTTCCCCATTTCTTACACTGTCATCCCCCCATGTGTTCCCTATTTCTTACACTGTCATCCCCCCACGTGTTCCCCCATTTCTTACACTGTCATCCCCCATGTGTTCCCCCTTTCTTACACTGTCATCCCCCCATGTGTTCCCCCTTTCTTACACTGTCATCCCCCCATGTGTTCCCCCTTTCTTACACTGTCATCCCCCATGTGTTCCCCATTTCTTACACTGTCATCCCCCCATGTGTTCCCCCTTTCTTACACTGTCATCCCCCCATGTGTTCCCCTTTCTTACACTGTCATCCCCCCATGTGTTCCCCATTTCTTACACTGTCATCCCCCCATGTGTTCCCCCTTTCTTACACTGTCATCCCCCCATGTGTTCCCCCTTTCTTACACTGTCATCCCCCCATGTGTTCCCCCTTTCTTACACTGTCATCCCCCCATGTGTTCCCCCTTTCTTACACTGTCATCCCCCCATGTGTTCCCCCTTTCTTACACTGTCATCCCCCCATGTGTTCCCCTATTTCTTACACTGTCATCCCCCCATGTGTTCCCCCTTTCTTACACTGTCATCCCCCATGTGTTCCCCCTTTCTTACACTGTCATCCCCCATGTGTTCCCCCTTTCTTACACTGTCATCCCCCCATGTGTTCCCCCTTTCTTACACTGTCATCCCCCCATGTGTTCCCCCTTCTTACACTGTCATCCCCCCATGTGTTCCCCATTTCTTACACTGTCATCCCCCCATGTGATTCCCCCTTTCTTACACTGTCATCCCCCCATGTGTTCCCCCTTTCTTACACTGTCATCCCCCCATGTGTTCCCCATTTCTTACACTGTCATCCCCCCACGTGTTCCCCCCTTTCTTACACTGTCATCCCCCCATGTGTTCCCCCTTTCTTACACTGTCATCCCCCCATGTGTTCCCCCATTTCTTACACTGTCATCCACACCCCACCCCTGTGTCCCCTTCCAGCCCCCCATGTGCCCCCATCCTAGCCCCTATGTCCCCAACCCTGTGCCCCCATCCTAGCCCCCATGTGCCCCCATCCTAACCCCTGTGTCCCCTTCTAGCCCCCCATGTGTTCCCCCTCCTGTGTCCCCTTCTAGCCCCCCCCCATGTGTTCCCCCTCCTGTGTCCCCTTCCAGCCCCCCATGTGTTCCCCATTTCTTACACTGTCATCCCCCCATGTGTTCCCCCTTTCTTACACTGTCATCCCCCCATGTGTTCCCCATTTCTTACACTGTCATCCCCCCATGTGTTCCCCCTTTCTTACACTGTCATCCCCCCATGTGTTCCCCCTTTCTTACACTGTCATCCCCCCATGTGTTCCCCCTTTCTTACACTGTCATCCCCCCATGTGTTCCCCCTTTCTTACACTGTCATCCCCCCATGTGTTCCCTATTTCTTACACTGTCATCCCCCCATGTGTTCCCCCTTTCTTACACTGTCATCCCCCCATGTGTTCCCCCTTTCTTACACTGTCATCCCCCCATGTGTTCCCTATTTCTTACACTGTCATCCCCCCATGTGTTCCCCCTTTCTTACACTGTCATCCCCCCATGTGTTCCCCCTTTCTTACACTGTCATCCCCCCATGTGTTCCCCCTTTCTTACACTGTCATCCCCCCATGTGTTCCCCCTTTCTTACACTGTCATCCCCCCATGTGTTCCCCATTTCTTACACTGTCATCCCCCCATGTGTTCCCCCTTTCTTACACTGTCATCCCCCCATGTGTTCCCTATTTCTTACACTGTCATCCCCCCATGTGTTCCCCCTTTCTTACACTGTCATCCCCCATGTGTTCCCTATTTCTTACACTGTCATCCCCCCATGTGTTCCCTATTTCTTACACTGTCATCCCCCCATGTGTTCCCCCTTTCTTACACTGTCATCCCCCATGTGTTCCCCCTTTCTTACACTGTCATCCCCCCATGTGTTCCCCCTTTCTTACACTGTCACCCCCCATGTGTTTCCCCCTTTCTTACACTGTCATCCCCCCATGTGTTCCCCCTTTCTTACACTGTCATCCCCCCATGTGTTCCCCCTTTCTTACACTGTCATCCCCCCATGTGTTCCCCCTTTCTTACACTGTCATCCCCCCATGTGTTCCCCCTTTCTTACACTGTCATCCCCCCATGTGTTCCCCCTTTCTTACACTGTCATCCCCCCATGTGTTCCCCCTTTCTTACACTGTCATCCCCCCATGTGTTCCCCCTTTCTTACACTGTCATCCCCCCATGTGTTCCCCCTTTCTTACACTGTCATCCCCCCATGTGTTCCCCCTTTCTTACACTGTCATCCCCCCATGTGTTCCCCCTTTCTTACACTGTCATCCCCCCATGTGTTCCCCCTTTCTTACACTGTCATCCCCCATGTGTTCCCTATTTCTTACACTGTCATCCCCCCATGTGTTCCCCTATTTCTTACACTGTCATCCCCCCATGTGTTCCCCCTTTCTTACACTGTCATCCCCACAGGCACCACACCGGACTGGATCCACAAAGGGTCCATTGTCCCGGATACAGGGGCACTGTCCGGTGACCTTATCACACACGTTACTCTCAGAGTTGTCCGGATCACAATTACAAGTTAGACACCCCTCATCAACATTATAGAATCCATCCTGGAGTGGGGATGTGCAATGTTAGGGAATTATGGAGAAGGGAGGTGCAACATTTCAGACAACTTGGGACTTTGATTCTCCCCGAAATAGAGGATATATCGGGGGCGGATACCATACCTTACAAGATCCACACTTGATACCCTCGTGACGTTCCTTACAGACACATTGACCAGATAGGGCGTCACACTGGGGGCTACTGGACCCAATACGGAAACAACCACAATCTGAAACACACAGGGGCTACTCAATATGACACATTAGGAAATGGGTATGGGTTGGCTGATTTAGGATCAGTTCACCCAACAAGTAGCACACCAGCTCCCCCTCCACACAGTCAACCTCCCTCCCCTCCCCTATTCCCCATATTACCTCCCCCTCATCCCTTCTTACCTGTACACTCTCCATTAGCCAGGTATGTTGAGGGGGGACAAGTTGCACACCTCCTCCCTCCACACCTCCTCCTTCCCTCCCCTCCCCTATTCCCCATATTACCTCCCCCTCCTCCCTCCTTACCTGTACACTCTCCATTAGCCAGGTATGTTGAGGGGGGACAGGTCGCACACCTCCCCCTCCACACCTCCTCCTTCCCTCCCCTCCCCTATTCCCCATATTACCTCCCCCTCATCCCTTCTTACCTGTACACTCTCCATTAGCCAGGTATGTTGAGGGGGGACAGGTCGCACACCTCCCCCTCCACACCTCCTCCTTCCCTCCCCTCCCCTATTCCCCATATTACCTCCCCCTCATCCCTTCTTACCTGTGCACTCTCCATTAGCCAGGTATGTTGAGGGGGGACAGGTCGCACACCTCCCCCTCCACACCTCCTCCTTCCCTCCCCTCCCCTATTCCCCATATTACCTCCCCCTCATCCCTCCTTACCTGTACACTCTCCATTAGCCAGGTATGTTGAGTGGGGACAGGTAGCACACCTCCTCTCATCCACATACACCTCCCCCTCCACACAATCGCACTGACCACTATTGTCACATGCTGCTGACTCGTCATATGTATTTTTAGTGACACACCCACACGGTACACACCGCCCTCCTGATAGATACTGGTCATCTGGACACTTCTCACAACTGAAATTGAGGGGGGGGGGGAGGTATAGAGATTACTAAATTAGGATCAGTGGAATATGCGAGTGGCAAGGTAATTGTCTGTTCTGCTAGTGTTTCTGTAGTGACTAATTATGTAGGCTGTAGGGACATATCAATGGGGACTATCACAAAGGGAGGTTATCAAGACTCACGTTCGTTCGTTAAGGTATTCCAGGCCTGGCTGGCAGTTACACTGTCCTGTTTCCTTATCACATACATCAGATAACGAATAGGTGGGATTACAGGCGCACTTTCTACACCCAGCACTCACATCATAATATCCATCCTGATGGATATAGAGTTGTTACGACTTACGAAGTCACCCCTATTATTGCTAGCGCAGAGGGGGAATTTCATTACCAAAGATAAAGAAGGGCTTGTTACTCAACCCACTACTCAACGAAGGACCGGTTTAGTTGCAGCAATTTACGACTAACTGTATAAACGCTGGTAGCTGTAGGACGGATCACGACAATTGGGACATTAGTGGTGGGTATAGTAACCCGTTTTATCTATTTATCGTTTACCTGGCATTGGTCACATTGAGGTCCAGTAAATTTGCTCCTACAGTCACACTCTTGGGTGACTGGGTCACATTGCTGACTCTTTGAACCCTCCAAACTACACGCACAATCTGCAGAAGGAGGTGTGTCAGGAGGTCTGTATACTATACAGACCTGTATAGTTTGGGAGGGTGCAGCTGTGTTATGAGTTCTTTGGGAGGGCGGTAATGATAATTTTGAAACTTTCTAGAGGGGATCCAAGATCTATAAGTCTAGTCCCAAATCATTAAAAACTACAGTATAATAGAAGTTGTATTACAACGAAAAATAAAAGTTACCGTAGACGCTGATTACTGCGAATTTCCGGATAATGATCCCCATGTATCTGATATTAGCGGAGTATTTTAGAGTTCCCGTCACCTCGCCAACAAAGATCTCAGAGATAAGTTCATACTGCTCATCAACCGGCTCCCTGCGGAGGCATTATGAGGGGGTGTTGAACACACGTGATCTGAGTAACGCATATGATCTGAGTAACGCGTGATCTGAGTAACGCGTGATCTCAGTAACGCATGATCTGAGTAACGCGTGATGAGTAACGCGTAGTTAGTGACGCGTGATGGGTAACGCGTGATAAGTAACCGCGAAACATTGCACTTACAAGGTATCAGTTACTGAGTGTCCGTCAATTTTACATTTCCTAGCAGTACAGGGTGTCCCCTTGTACCTCCAGTCCACACCCCTGCTGGGTTTTTGTTGCAAACCGTAGAGGAAGGCAGTGAGGGTTACAATGTCCCCCCTCTGTACAGAGATGGAGGGTACATCGAATGCTGCAGAGGGTAGGAGGATATGTTTTAGTAAATCAGACAATCATAGTCCTATAATTCTCCTGATGTAACCTAGGAGGTTCTTGCTCGTGGCAGGCCCTCTTTTCAGGCCAGATAACACATGTACTAATTGGTGATCTAGTGTGTGGGGCATGTACTTGAGTGGCATTCATCTAGAGTGGCATGCCGCATGATCCACCCTGTACTTACAGATGACCTCAACGTTAGCCACCGTATCCTGTATCACGTCCCCAAAGACCATCCTACAGGTGTATTCAGTGTCCTCCCGGGGTTGGATGGTGAGGGAGAGGAAGGTTTGTTCCTCAATAACATTAGACCCACATTCCTCACTCACACACCCATCAGGTCCTAACCAGTAGACTTTGTCAGGTAGGATGGAGGGGTTGTCAAGGGCACATGTCACTGTTCCTGTCTCCCCTTCTTCAACTACTATGTCATTAGCCTCAGCCACTGAGTGAAATGAGGGTGTTAGTTAGTTTCATGTCTACTTGGAAGGAGTGGTGAATTGTTCCTCTGTTTTAGTGTATTGGTTCAACAGCCACTGAGGGTGAAATGAGGGTGTTACTAACACTTTTAGCTACCCGGGAGGAGGAGTGTGGTGTGTACTGCGTGAAGTGTCCTTGAAATGAGTCATGTATTTCATCACCAAAGTCATGTAGGACTGTTTAGGTCCGTGATTGTTTGATTGTATGTGAGCTACGTTTAGTATTGGTCCGTTCCATACATGAGTAAAACAAGATATGTCAACCATAACAAAATATTTTAATTAAGGTTTTATGGAAATTAAAAATAAAATCACAAACACAAAATATCTACATTATATTTAACAAATAAACTAACATAATGAAACTATAACTACGTATCACTCATCACACAATTTAGACTAGCTATAAACATATTATTTTCCGATATCTCGACTAGCGATTAGCGGTATTTGGCCATCTCTTACTAAACTCTGCATTTCTCTCACTGCAATCTGTCAACTCCATTCACTACTCTACGTACAGTCAAACCTCGATTTAGTTTACCGGTCCTCGATATACTGCGTACACCTCGATATACAACTTTGTATTCCCTGAGAGTCCACAAAATCTAGATTTGACTGTTCACGATATCCTACTATCTTATAGCTCTGATGATACAGCTCTCCCAGTCCCTAACCGAATCCAACCAGTCCCAAACTCTTCTTAAGTCGTCTACTAAAGTTATCACACTCTCCCCCAGTACATTCCTCCGTCTGGATATTGGGGTTGGAGCAGTCTTCAGTGTTGGGGATGGTGTTGTGGTCACCGGTAGCTGGTTCTATCTTGTATTGGTACCGCATCTTGATACATCTACCTTCCCTGATCTGGCAGTCAGACCATTCCGTCCAGGGTTCTAGCCTACAGGCTCCTGGTACAATATGGGTTAGATATTGGAGAAATACTGGGCTCGAGATGCTGCACTTTAAATACCACGGGTAGAGTTGTTAATTGAGTTACTCAACAAGGGGTGGAGTAGAGTTGGTATCACCATGTCGTAGAAACAGAAACACATCACGGTATGAAGACAATTCCCCAAGCAGCGGCTTTAGCAAACAACGAGGAACTCCACGCGGAGTATACGGGCAGCAACTATAAAAACAAGAAGGCTTCACAAACCAGGGAAAAGGCAGCTTCATGAAACTTCACAAACAAAGCAAACCCAAACGAAAACGGACAGAAATCTATATTATGTCCCCCAAAACAACACCACTTTGTACACAGCTTTCACACACTTTTAGCTTATCACTCAGCTTTAAATCACACCACATTTCACTCACAGATGTTCACGCATCACACACAGCTCTGTTCACACTGTACTTACTTGTGTCACACTTGGTGCCGACAATACCAGGATTACAGTCACATTTTCCCTCGTAGGTTGAACAGTTGTAACGCTGCGAACCGGTCTCGTGGCATCCACAATCTGGGGGGGGGGGGATGTAACATGGTAATCATGGTAACTTACCAACACACTCCCTAGTAACCATGGTAACTTACCAACACACTCCCTAGTAACCATGGTAACTTACCAACACACTCCCTAGTAACCATGGTAACCATGGTAACTTACCAACACATTCTCTAGAAACCATGGTAACTTACCAACACACTCCCTAGTAACCATGGTAACTTACCAACACACTCCCTAGTAACCATGGTAACACTTACCAACACACTCCCTAGTAACCATGGTAACACTTACCAACACATTCCCTAGTAACCATGGTAACTTACCAACACACTCCCTAGTAACCATGGTAACACTTACCAACACATTCCCTAGTAACCATGATAACTTACCAACACACTCCCTAGTAACAATGGTAACCATGGTAACACTTACCAACACACTCCCTAGTAACCATGGTAACTCACCAACACACTCCCTAGTAACGGGATCCAGATATTCATGGAACATAAAGTTATCCCTGCACCCGTCACACGTTCTCCCCTCGTATCGTGTCCTTCCGGGGATACACTCACACTGTCCAGTAATCTAGAGGGATGGGGTTCATGTAGAGCTGTCACACAAACAAAGTGGGTAACGCACTACACCAGTACACCACGCGTGATAAGTAATGCGTGACACCACGTGTGATAACTAACGCGTGATTAGTAACGCGTTAAATGAGGTATACCTGGTCACATTTCTTGCTCTTGTTGATTGTTCCCCATGGGTTGCAGTTACACGGCTTACATCCCTCACCACTGTTGATGCCATAGGTATCACCCTGACAAAGAATAAGGTTGTTAGGCTCTCACTGTAATATCGCAAACGGTGCTCCAATTTGAGAGCTATTTATACCACTATGTATATACCACTAGGTAGGATCCGAAAAACAGAAACAGATCAAATGTTATCCTCCTCCTACTTGCAGCTATACCTCGCATTGAGAACAGTCCCGCCCAGTAACACCGTCCAGACAGAAGCACTGTCCGGTCAGGTTATCACATGTTGAGTTAACACTTCCACCCTCATTGCAACCACATGCTGCAAGATAGATAGTGTGTTACAGGGTGTTGCTTAGTAATTGAACCACCTCATTATTTGCATCAGGAACCTCCAAATAATCACAGCATGAACAGCGCTATAAAATCACCCTGTACATCAACATGTGGTTACCACCCCGGCTAACCATGATGTCATACTTTACACATGTATTGTCATATTGTCACTCAACAAGGCTAGCTGCTGACGTCATTACTCACGTATGCACTGTCCATTATACTGGTAAGTTCCCTCCTCACAGGTGGTACATGTCCTGGGATCACTGTAGATAACTCCACTCTTACAGAAGCACTGCCCACTATCATCACACGTAGCTAGACCACCCAGAGTGTACATTGTGTTACAATTACACGGCTGACACCCGCTGATCAGATCGTAATATCCGTCCTGTAAAGGGGGGGGGGTAGTAGTATTCGTCCTAAAATAATGGGGGGGGGGTAGTAACATTCGTCCTAGAAGTAAAAAAGCGGGGGTGAGTGGGTTGGTTTAGTAAAATCCAGTGGGTATAGAGAAAGGGCCAATGGGTGAGAGAAGAAGACGATTCGTGTAATATGTGAGGAACAGAAAGAATAACATTATTTAAATACGATCCCTGTTTCGTACCTGGCATTCATCGCATTTGATTCCCATTGCCCCCACCCTGCAGTCACACGCCCCATCCATGAAACAGAGGTCTGATTCTGAGCCGTACGGGTTACATCCACAATCTAGAAAGGGGGACGGTGGTGGTTCGGTAAAATAGCCAATAGGGGGTGAGCGATTTTAAATTCATCCATGGGTTGGTTAAGCGGTTTTCAACAGATAATCACTTACCCCAACACTCCCGGTTATAAGGGTACTGATAAGGTCCACAAGGTTCACATCTCCTAGGGTCCAGGAAATAGAAGTTGCTCTCCTCGATACAGTTGCACTGTCCAGTTGTAACATCACACCACCCATCGGCCTGGTAGGTGCCACTACCGTCACAGCCACATGGGATACAACCAATGGCACCGGCATCACCGAACCAGTTACCGTTCTGGGGTGGGGGAGTGAGTTATTAGGGTTCTAGGGCGGGCGGGAAGTGGGTGGGGAGGGGGTTAGAAACTAGTTACCGTTCTGTGAGGGAGGGGAGGATTGGGTTAGAAACCAGTTACCGTTCTAGGGGAGGGGGGGTTAGAAACCAGTTATTAGGGTTCTAGGGCGGGCGGGAGGTGGGTGGGGAGGGGGTTAGAAACCAGTTACCGTTCTGGGGAGGAGAGGAGTGGGTTAGAAACCAGGGGGCCGGGGGAATCCTAGCTGGGGGGGGGGGGGACTAGCCGCTAGATTCAATTTTACTAATTTATTTCAAAATACCTCGCATTGGTCGCACTTCTTCCCGGAGACTCCATCAGCACAGTAACAGCTACCATCGGCAGTGCACAGATTAGAGGTAGATCCACGGGGATCACAGCCACAAGCTAGGTAGAGGGAATTAGGTTAGAAACAGCCAGAGTTGGTGAACTATTTCGGTGCCAAAATATATTTGGAGCTCTGATGGAGGGTTTTAATTTGTATCAGCTATATCAACTCACGTGTACACTGTCCATTAAGTGAGTACATGCCATCAGGGCAGCCAGTACAAGTCCTGGGATCGATAGTTCCATATCCTGGTTTACATTGGCACTGCCCGAACATGTCACACACCGCAGAGACTGAGCCATCAGGATCACATTGACAGGGAATACACTCCTGGATCCCCACAATGTTCAGTCCATAGAAACCAGGCTGAAATATGAGGGAGTGTTACCATGGTGACATAGTGGCCGTTAGGGTTGGTTACCATGGTTGCACGATAATACCAAAACACCTCGATATACCATAACCTGTCCTCGGTAAATCAATAAGAAGTATGAACGCAACACATGGACGGTGTTCATGTTCTCAGTTATGTTCTGTGTTCATTGGACCCAACTCACCTCACATTCGTCACAGCTATCTCCCATGACATTGGGTCCACAGTCACACTTCCCAGTGTACAGGTCACACTTCTTAGCGTCGATAGATCCCCAGGGATGGCACGGACACGCTGGGGAGAGGGTGGGGTTAGGGGTGGTGGGGAGACGATAGGGATCAGGGTAGGAGACGTTAGAGAGGGTGGGCACGGTGTCCCTTAAGGAGGTGAAACCTCGGCTAGATAAAGTATTTTGGAGACCGGACCTAGGTTACGTATTTTTGACCGAGGAATCCGAAAAACATAAAATTAAAATCGAAAACGTAGCGGTTTTTGCGTAAAACGGCAAAAACTGTCATTTTTCAGCGATTTTCGACTTTTTACGCTTTCTAGAGATTTTAAAAATATTTCCTTTCAAGATATGATCTTGTGCTTCTAGACTAATAAAATACAATCGATTTGCTACAAATTGGTCCCGGGTTTGTGTGATTTGGTCAAAAGGTCTCTTTACTGTGGCCCATCAAAGATGGCCACTCTGCAAATACGTTTTTGGCTCCTGTGGCCGCAGTTGTGGACCAAACGAAGATTTTTTATACACCAAAATTTGCGTCTTCTCAAGGCGAACAACCTGGTTTTTACGACATTCCATTTCATGCAGGCGTTCAAAAATTACAGCAGAAAAACTGGCACAGTGGATTTCGGAAATACCCCTACTTCAACAAACCCTAATCCAGATGAGATTTCAAAAAACATACATCTTCATACATGAAAATGAAGCTCAGACAAATGCCAACGTGATGCAAAAAACGGGAAGTGTCTAACTTATTTCGTTTAGAAGCTATAGCCAAAATAAAAGTACTTATATTTGCCTTGAAAACACCTTCTAAAAGCCCTGAAAAACAGCAAATCTGTCTAAAAATGCAATACGAATAAAATGTCACCTCCAGTACACCAACTTAGTCCCCTGTGGACAGAATTTGATTGAAATTGTCAGAAATTGTCTAAAAGTATGGTTTTTAGAGGGTGTTTTCAAGGCAAATATAAGCACTTTTACTTTGGCTATAGCTTTTAAACGAAATAAGTTAGACACTTCCCGTTTTTTGCATCACGTTGACATTTGTCTGAGCTTCATTTTCATGTATGAAGATGTATGTTTTTTGAAATCTTATCTGGATTAGGGTTTGTTGAAGTAGGGGTATTTCCGAAATCCACTGTGCCAGTTTTTCTGCTGTAATTTTTGAACGCCTGCATGAAATGGAATGTCGTAAAAACCAGGTTGTTCGCCTTGAGAAGACGCAAATTTTGGTGTATAATAAATCTTATTTTGGTTTACATCTGCGGCCACAGGAGCCAAATACGTATTTGCAGAGTGGCCATCTTTGATTGGCCACAGCAAAGAGAGCTTTCGACCAAATCACACAAACCCGGGACCAATTTGTAGCAAATCGATTGTATTTTATTAGTCTAGAAGCACAAGATCATATCTTGTAAGAAAATATTTTTAAAATCTCTAGAAAGCGTAAAAAGTCGAAAATCGCTGAAAAATGACAGTTTTTGCCGTTTTACGCAAAAACCGCTACGTTTTCGATTTTAATTTTATGTTTTTCGGATTCCTCGGTCAAAAATACGTAACCTAGGTCCGGTCTCCAAAATACTTTATCTAGCCGAGGTTTCACCTCCTTAAGGGACACCGTGTGGGGAGACGTTAGGGAGGATGGGAGACGTTAGAGATCGGAGGGTGGGTACTGGGTAATACCACTGGGTATTAGAGAAACATGGTTGAATTCAACCAGCTCCAACCAGTGGTACTCTCCTATGTACTACTTACATGTGCAGCCGATGGGGTTGGATGAGGTCTGATAGAATCCGGGGGGACACCCATCACACGTTCTAGAGTTGACCTCAGTGAAACCAGTTGAACAGTCACACTGGCCCGTTACAGAGTCACAGGGTTCTGGGTCTGCGGGCATTCCGTAGGCGTTACAGTTACAGGGCTCACAACCACCGGGCTGGAAGTTGTAATAGCCAGGCTGAAAGAGGGAGGGGGTTACAGTTACAGGGCTGGAAGTTGTAGTAGCCAGGCTGAAAAGGGCGTTTAGGGTTTTAGAGTTAGGGGAAAGATGGGGTTAAAGGGGAGGGGCAAAAAGTACCCGGGGGCCGGGTATGTTTATCATAACGATATTCAATAATTAGAGAAACCCAAAAGAGAGGCAAAAGTCAACACGTTCCTACCTTGCAGGTATCACACTTGAGACCCTTGACGGTAGGTTGACACATGCACTGACCAGTAGCATCACACTGTACCGAGATAGATCCCCATGTGTTACAGTTACAGGCTGAAATTAGAATCTGTGCAGTTACTGGGGCTGGTAAAATTATTAATGCTTACATAAATGGGGTATAACTTGGTATCGAACTAAATTATTTAGCACTGATATTACAGTCCGAAAAATCTTGCATAAATTGGTATAATATGCAGCTATCATAAATCCTGTCTAGGTGCTAATTAACTGCACGTGTGGTGCACAATGAACTGTGTTGGCGATGTGCCAGACTCACGTGTACACGTTCCTGGGATGTCGCTATACCATCCCATCTGACAGCCACTACATGTTCTGGAGTCTGTGAAGATGACATTGCTCCTACAGGGGCACTGTCCTGACTCCAGATCACACTGGAGACTTAGAGAGTTCTGGGGGTCACAGTTACACGGGAGACACTGTCCGAGGGTGGAGAGTCCGTAGGTACCAGGCTGAAATATAGTCAGTTTTAGTAGTTGAAACACCATGTAATCACTGCGCTGGCAAGCGCAGAGGTGGCTCCATTATTATAATATGAGGTTTTGCTTTTGTGTAGCCCTTTGAGTTTCACCATGCATGGAATGAAAATGTGATATTCCATCACTAGGAACATGTTCAATATTATGTCCCCTAAGTACTCGGAATGTCATGCTTTGGTGGTCATGACCCATGTGTGTGTTGAAAAGAGAATTACAGACGGAAATAACCCAGTAAAAAATCCATTAGGAATTGGGTTGTGATAAGAATTCAATGAATTGAAAGTATTTATAGAAACCAAGAAATGTGATTCTAAGTGGGTCGGCGGGGTGATGTACCTGGCATTTGTCGCACTTGGCTCCGTATACATTGGGCCCACAGTCACACTGTCCAGTGTACAGATCACACTGCTTAGAAAGTGATCCATCGGGGTCACAATTACAATCTGGGAGGAAGGGAAGGGTTAGCTACTGCAGGGGATGTACCATGGTAACTACAGGGGTGTGTTACCATGGTTACCATTAGTATAGTTACCTTCACAATCAGATTCCCCATCATTCAGGTTGATGACCAGGTTCATTGAGAGAGTCTGTCCCTCTGGACACCCGTCACACTTCCTGGGAGTAAAAACACAATAATCTTTGGTATATAAACCCGGCTCAGATATAACCCGGATAACCAGTATCTTGTCATAAAATAACTCAAACCCGGAAAAAGATACCCTGAGAAAGAAACCCGGATATTGATACCCGGATATAACACTGCGAGAGATCAGTATCTTACTTGTAGTTGCCTTGTTTGTGGGTACTCTTACAGGGACAATAACCGTTCTGATCGCACTGTGTGGCTCCACCAATGGTTCCATAAGGGTTACAGTTACACGGCTCACAGTACCCTTGTAGTAGACCGTAGTGGTCGGGCTGGGGTGGATGAGGGGTTAGATCGGGCTGGGGTCGGGTGGGGCTAGATCGGGTTAGGGGTGGGGTTAGATCGGGCTGGGGTTGGTATAGGGGCCGGGGTTAGAAATTTCTCTCTATCTACCTCGAACATCACCCCACTCCCCATCCCAGTAGTCAGTACCTACCTCAAACCACCCTCTCCAATCCCCATCCCAGTTATACCTACCTCACACTCATTGCACTTGATGCCAGTGAAGTTTTCTTTGCACTCGCACTCCCCCTGACTGTTGCACCGTTCCGTTCCCTGACTATCACAACCACATGGTTCACATTGACCCGTGAAGGCGTCAAAGAAGGTGTTATCTGGGCACGCCGCACACGTCCTGCTGTCCGTGTAGTCGAGATTCTTCTTACAGTTACACTGACCTGCGAGAGAGAGGGTGGGGTTGTTTCAGTAATACCGCTACGGAGCTAGGGTTTTTCCTAGAATTGAATGACGTTTCTTATTGTTCTAGAATTGCTTTCCGTTCTATGCCGGATATCTAAGTGAAATTGAATGAGTAAAAGGGCTAGAATCGTTGTTGTCAAGGTGATAGTCAATGATTGAATCGGTTGTCAGGGACAGTTCATGGTAGCCTTTAGTCTAGGAAAATGATACTGCAGAGAAGCTGTGTAAAATGATGAATTGAGAATTTTAGTCCAGACAGGGGCGGAAGGTGCAAAAGGAAGAGAGAAAAAGAAAGGGAAAGAGAGAGAGAGAGAGAGAGAGAGAGAGAGAGAGAGAGAGAGAGAGATGTGGGTGGAGCTGCAGCAGTTGAATCTGGAGCTAGCAGCTACACACCTCTTCGTGTAGGTGTGCAGCATATAACTAAATTAAGTGATACCCCCTCCCAACTTTTAATGGGTATATCATCTCTTACTATCACCCCTCCTATAGAGTCAGACACCGATTTACCGGGATATATCGGGGTGAAATATCACTGTAAACTCCCTATATCGGGGTCCGGTAAATCGGGGTCCGACTGTGGATCTAGTAGCTCTATTCGTACCTGTGACTGAGTCACACCGATCGTCGTAGTAAAGGGTGTTCTCTCTTACACAATCACAAGGTTTACACCCATCTCTCCTGCCGTAGAAACCATCCTGAAAACAACACAAACATTAGATCTCTGTTAAAAGATATATGTAACCGTAGTAACCAATGGTTACTAACTATCCTGAAAACACAAAATCTTCTGTACAATTTGTGGACAATGTACGATATTCCGGAGGGATAATTTGTTGAGTAAGGGTAGGTTAGTAACCAGTGTTTGCTCAACAATTGGGATAACCCAGATCAGTAGGTTTTCAGTTGGTGACATAGACACCGTGCGCGACCAAGATTGAGCTCACACACAGGTGTCTGCTCCGCCCCAAAAAGGGTCGTTTCTTTCAAGGGATGTTGCACGCGATCCACTGGACCGATTTGCATCCGGTTTGTCGCAAAAGACTACAAATTATCCTAATATACTGGAAAATACCCGAGAAGTTTGTCTGTCAACAGGAAGTGGGTCAAAATTGACACTGAAGTCAAATCTATATTCTGGCTTCCGAGAGTTTCTGCTACTACGCCCATGCGATTTAGAAGATATTGGGAGATATGTTAATGCAATTAGCATCAGCTATTAATGCCGGGTATTTTCCAGTACTCACAAGAGTTCAACCTATCTTCTGATACCCTCAGATTCATTCTAAACCGTCTGGGAGTGGTGCAAAAAGGCTCGGAAGCCAGATTATAGATTTGACTTCAGTGTCAATTTTGACCCACTTCCTGTTGTAGTCTTTTGCGACAAACCGGATACAAATCGGTCCAGTGGATCACGTGCAATTTGGCTTGAAAGACACGACCCTTTTTTAGGGGGCGGAGCGGACACCTATGTGCGAGCGGTAGGCGGTAAATGTTAACCAGATCTGTGAGAATTTCGCACGTTTTTGCCCATAACTCAGCCATTTCTTGACCAATTTGCAAAATCTTTGGCTCATTGGAAAGAGGACATCGAGATCTCTCAAATGAGCTCAAGAAAATGAAAATTGGCGCAAATTGCGCGGCGTGGTGGCGAAAACGCGCATTTTGCGCCATGACGCCGCGCATTTTGCGCCGATTTTATTTTTATTGGGCTCATTTAAAAGATCTCAATGTCCTCTTTCCAACGCACCTAAGATTTTGCAAATTGGTCAAGAAATGACTGAGTTATGGACAAAAACGTGGTTTTGCACGTACGTTTTCTCTCAGATCTGGTTAACATTTACCGCCTACCTGTGCGAGCTCGATCTCGCACGCACTAAAGTCGGATTTTTTGAAGTTGTCACCCCAAAATGACCGCGCATGTGAAATTTATCAATTTTGACGCGCACACCACACGTTAACATGTGATGTGACGCGCAAAAACATTCCGCGCACGAAAAGGGGGGTGACAACTTCAAAAAATCCGACTTTAGGTGTCAATGTCACCAAGGTTTTCAGAATGTCTACCTCGCAGGTTGCACACTTGTCTCCTCGGTAGTTTTGTTTACAATCACAAGCTCCCGTAGTAAAGTCACACTCATCAGATAGGGAGCCGGGCTGGTAGCACCTACACGCTGTGGAAGAATGGGGGGGGGGGGGTTAGGACACATAGTAATAGAAATTGGGGGGGGGGGTTAGGATATGTCCTATTTCAGGCTGGTAACACCTACACGCTGTAAAAGTAAAAGAATGGAAGGTTAGGACACATAGTAAAAGGAAGGGAGGGTTAGGATATGGAACATAAATAGTAACATCAGATCAGGTCTGGTGACACCTACATGTTAGAGGGGTTAGGACATAGAATATACTGATTGGTAACACCTACACGATAAGTGAGCAAGGGGTTTACAAGTTAGGAAATAGAAGACGCATAAAGGATAACATAAAGTCGGATTTTTTGAAACTGTCACCCCCCTCTTCACGCAAAGTCGCAAAATTTGTCATATCTCCGGTTCCTGATAAGATAGAGACTTGAAATTTGGAGATTCGGAAAAACTTAGCATGATCTTTGTAACCTCCAAATTTTAAGTCTCTATCTTATCAGGAACCGGAGTTATGGTCATTTTAAGAAATTTGAAAACTCTAAAAAACGACAGTTATTTAAAATCCGACTATAATCAAAATAATCCCCATCAGAATATCATACTGACTGGGATTCATTGATAGCATATATTAATTGACAGTCTGAAAACTAAAAAACTCACGTTGGCATTGTTGGGTGACAGGGTTGAGGTATTGCCCAGCGGGACAGCCATCACACTTCCATGGATCAATGTTGGTCCTATCGGGGAGACAGTTGCACTCTCCGGTCATATCGTCACAACTAATGGACCCGTCCACAGTGCCCCAAGGGTTACACTCACAGGGGAAACAGTAGGGGAAACTGTAGAAACCTTCCTGAAAGAAAGAGGGAGGGTTTGAAATTGGGTCCATTGCAACCTATTCTCGCTCCGCGTATGTGAGATCGATCTCAGTCGCGACGTCGATCTCACTCAGGTATCAATGTGGCCAAGTAAAGGGTTGAAACATGTGCATTACTCGTCCCTGATCATAGCGCAGGGCTAGTTATGATATCCATGACTAGCTATATCCATGTGATTCTAAAACAGGATTCACTATCAAACAACTGACCTTAATGAACGAACATGCATGCAATTAACCTACCTGGCACTTGTCGCACTGTTCTCCGCCAATGTTAGCTTTACACACGCAGTTACCATCATCATCACATGGTTTATTAGCGAACATGATCCCCTGGTTGTGACACTGACACGCTGAGGAGGGAGTGGTAGTAAGGAGAGTCTGTATATCCGTCGCAAAGTTATTTTCCTACCGAATTGTGGATCAAAGTTGGAGATAAAGTCATAGAGGACGACAGATATCAAAGTCAAATTCATCGCTTGGTTTGAAAGAGAATGATATTGTGACCGGTGGGTAATTGATTGATAGATGTGTTGAGACTCAGTCTGTAATGCAGCTAGTGTTTTAGTGCACCAAGGAGCATCTACACTTATCTAACTAAATCCTAGGTACTTAGTGCACTTACAACGCCGCCCTTAAAACTCAATTACTTTCTAAAAGTGACAGGCTCGGCGACACCTGATATATAAATAAAGCTAAGAATATATTGATAGTATCCAATACACCTCTTTATCATTCACTCAGGGGGGGGGGGAGATTCACTCACGTTTAACAAATTTGAGCCACCCATGACTCTCCACAGTCCCGTAATAGTTCTCAGCGAAGCACGTGTACCGGCCCTCATTGCTGAGTTGTAGGTTTGTGAGGTCGAGGAGCACTATCGTGTTGCCTCCCGTCGGTAACCTACCAAACCTGGGAATCGGAAACTGCACCTGGGGGATGGCAGAGACTGTTTTAATTGGCACGTATACTTGATTTTTGAAGTCTTGTTTGTTAAAACCACCCACAAATGGTAAGAATAAAATAAAGACTATTCTTCTTAAGAAGTAAGTATTCCCGCTCTTGCACAGGTAGGTCGATGATTCTCCCCACGCCAATTTACACCCCTACTCCCAGGAACAATGAACAATGCAGTGACTCCCCCCTCCGGTATGTGCAGCAGACAGGAGTAATATATTTGGGGATGGAAGGAGTAATAATGTTTTTAATAGAATTCATGGGGCCCTCTTTAGTCGCACGGGATTGAAGACTGGCTATTGTAGGCTTAGGAAGAAGGATTTGAGAGAGGGTGTTAACAATAGAGAGAGTGCAGTGGGAGACAATGAACTTCTGCAGCAGTAGGTGATAGGCGGCGACAGGTGCTAAATGTTAAAAAGAGGAGTTAGGGTCTAGGGAATTAGGGAATTAGGGAATTTCGAGCCTATATTTGACGTCATTACAGAGTAGCTAAAGCGGCGATTTGGGACTAAAGACTGATCAATACTGCAAAGCACCAACCAGAGGACCTGTCTGGTGACAACAGACCCCGACAGTTCGTTCACGGCTCAAACAGGGTCCGCAGCGCCAGACAGAAGAGGACACAAAATGCTGCTTACTTTTTGAGGGCTATTATTCAACAACTGCTTACCGATATCGGTGAATTTACTGGGTTAAACTTTAGCGCCACATTAGCAAGTGGATTAGCTTTGATTTTGCAGTAAAACTGGAAGTCTTGCCCCACTTCTACCGTGTGGTTTCTCGGCTCTGAAATGAACATGTTACTAACATTGTTACTAACAATTTGTTAGATGTGGAACGGGGGGGGGGGGTAAAAATTGAAATATACCGAGGAGGTATGATAGGGGTCAATTGAGGGTCGATTATATGTAACCTAAAAACCACACATTTCTTCCTGAGTATGTACCTGTAATAACGACAGGTCCCCCGATTGAGATTGAGCTGGCTCCCCTCTTACTCCGGGTCTGAAGGCCTCCACCGTGGGTTAGGGTCGATAGTGTGGATATCAAAATGAGCAAACATGTCAACCAACCCATGCTGGGGGGTTGTTTTAGAGCTCGGGGTTAGGGTAGAGGGGGGGGGGGTTGCAGAGAGGGTTGCGAACAGAGGTAATCGACATGTCAACCAACCCATGCCGCAGAGGGTTGAGTCGCTTCACACTGTTTCCGTGCTCCGCAAAGAAAGTATGAACAATTTAAGCAGAGGGGTGGGTAAGGCTGCCAGAGAATTAAAGGGGTTACTACAAGTACAGCAGGGGGAACACTTAACTTGTTTGAGATTTGGGGGCGACATGATAGTGCACAGGCATTGTAATTGATAGCCTGCTAGTGGCTACAAAGAGACGTAGAACGAACAAGTTGGGAATGAGAAATGAAAATATAAAATGGCTAATGATGCGGGCATTGCAGACGGGTCTAGGGAATAAAAACGTGGCATATGCAGTAGTAGACAACATGTATGAGGGCAGGGCTAAGTATAGCTGATAGCAAACAGGGGTCAGGGAGCTTAGGGCTAAGTACACTTATTATAGCTGATATGTGTGCAAACAGGGAGATGATGAGGGGGATAGGAAGCAGAGAATTAGAGAATGATTGGATCATCAACACTAATTGGGTAATCCATGGTACACCAATTAATTATCTAATTAGTTCAATTAGGATCAGGTGCAGCAACTAAACCCAATTCTACACCGGTAATTCTTATCAGAAACACCAAAGAAGAACACGGGGGAAAGAGAAGTTGGGAGAGAGAGAGAGAGAGAGAGAGAGAGAGAGAGAGAAGAGAGAGAGAGAGAGAGAGATATATAGAGAGAGATAGAGAGAGAGAGAGAGAGAGAGAGAGATAGAGAGATTAGATAGAGAGAGAGAGAGAGATAGAAGAGAGAGAGAGAGCAGGCTGCGAGGAGCTCTATGCTAGAGAGCGTCTAGAGGCGATCGCGCGTCGCATAGAGAGATCGCAGCTCTCGCTGGAGAGACTCGAGAGAGAGAGAGAGAGAGAAAAGGAGACGAGTTGACAGACAGTACGACTGTTGACTGCTGCACCCAAATTAGATCTTTGGCGGGTGACATATCATCTGATAAAGCTGGCTTGTGTAAAACTTGAAACTTACACGGAGAGTGAGTAAGTGAGATTCAGTGAGTGAGTCAGAGAGAGATAAAGAGAGATAGAACGAAAGAAAGAAAGACAGAAAGAGAGAAAAAGAGGGTGGGATGAAAAAGCTGAAAAGAAAGCCTGCATAAACTGTGTCACTCCCTGGGTGGGGCGGGGGCTCCAAACAATATTACTCTCCAGAGCTAGAGGTGGACTGCAGCAGGGATATATCAGTCTATGTGAAGTGATCCCTGACCCTATTGATTTATACACCAGGCCAGGGATTATGAATACTATCCCCATCAAACGAATAATTAAATCAAGAAAGAAACCTATTTAATGTCTTTAGTAGACCCTTGTAAACAGGGCTGTGTAGTGCATGTGATTCTCTGTTCTCGAGAAGAGGATTGGCCTGACTCTTCTCGAGAACCGCGGTCATGGAGCATTGGCCTTCCAGATATAATGAAGTTGAACTAGCTACTCTTGTAGCATAACAAAATAAAGGAAATATTCAAATTCACATGTCGTCAAAGGACGGAAGCAGATAAAAAGAAGAAAGACATGGCTTGATTTAGAAAGAGAGTGAGAGAGATCGATAGAGAATGATTGAGACAGAATGCGAGAGATTGATATAAAAGGTAAAGAGAGAGGAAAAACACGCCTAGCGTTACGCTAAGCAAACAAACAAATACCAAATTTAGGAGCAGACAGTAGACGCCAGTCTGGGCAATTGATTCAGTACTAATAGTAAAGCAATACGATAGAGATAGATAGATAAAGAGAGAGGATAGAGAGAGATAGAGAGAGAGAAAGAAAAGAGAGAACATATAAAAAGTAGAGAACTACTACAAATGTGCAAGGAACCCCGCCACCACCAGCAGCAACAACTTTGTCTCGTACGTCTCAGGCAGGTAGTGTGTGTAATGCGATTTGTGGAGTATACCTGCCTTCAAATCGACTGTCTGAAATTCAATAGAGAGCTAGTAAAAAGGAGAGAAAAAACTATATGTTTCGGGAGTTGTTGAGGTCAGCATTGGAACACATTATATGCTGCAGGTAGGTACTGTAAAGGCTGATATATTTGTCACGTGTGTGTAGAGTCTGTGTTTGTCGTAAAAAG
Source organism: Hormiphora californensis (assembly GCA_020137815.1). Taxonomy (NCBI): domain Eukaryota; kingdom Metazoa; phylum Ctenophora; class Tentaculata; order Cydippida; family Pleurobrachiidae; genus Hormiphora; species Hormiphora californensis. The sequence goes on from CM035352.1 coordinate 7,881,150, forward strand.
CACTGTACAAGGGCACCCTGCTGCAGCTAACAAGGGAGAGAGAGGTGGGTAGAAATCCAACTAGATTAAGGAAAATCGGATCGAAAGAGAGTGATATAGTGGAAGGAAGAGTAATGCACGACCTCACCCAGCTTTCTCTCCCCTCTCTCTCTCTCTCTCTCTCTCTCTCTCTCTCTCTCTCTCTCTCTCTCTCTCTCTCTCTCTCTCTCTCTCTCTCTGTCTCTCTCTGTCTCTCTCTGTCTCTCTCTGTCTCTCTCTGTCTCTCTCTCTCTCTCTCTCTCTCTCTCTCTCTCTCTCTCTCTCTCTCATCTCCTCTCTCGGTCTCTCTCTTCTCGTCCATTCTCTCTTCCTCTCGGTACAGCTGCTCTGTCATGCTCTCGGGTCTCTCGTCGCACTCTCTCGTCTCTCTCTCTTCGGTCTCTCTCTCTCTCTCTCCCCAGCATTATGCAGGGTTCGTGCAGGATTTATATATTATATTGTAAGGGGAGGGAACAGAGATAAAGACCTCCAGGAGGGGATCTGGAGTAGTATCTTAACTCAACCCTTTACTACTGTATTGCAAAACAAGACATTCTATAATGGAGCAGGGCAACAGAAGAAGAAGGCTCCCACCCGGGTATGCAACAATTCTTACAGTCGTATCCACTTCCTAAACAGGATGATGATGATGGGTTAAAACATCTGGCAAGAATTCGTCCAGGAATATTATTATATTCACATTGCAAGACGAATATATTGCTTCTCAGTTCTCGTGATGGGCATGACGGACGTACGTCACTTTCATATGCTAAATCAGGCTATTATTATTACTATCTGATAGTAGTTGTTTGTGTCATAGTACAACAACGCCTAGATATGCTGGTAAGGGTTTATTTTAGCAGTAAACGTAATGATTTTATTGATAAAGGAGCAGTCAGTATCGTCACTCATCCCCAAACCCATGAGTATTATTCAGGAAAACACGACAAGCAATTCATTGAGCAAGTAAAACGAAATGGAGCCTGGTGCACATCTTACTGTACTCACTCTGCATAGGAAATTTAATTAGGGGCAGTAAAAAATTTCAAAAATTTCACACCCAAACACAGGTGTGCATGAGAGAAAGTGGGGGAGGGAATATTAGTGTCGCGGCGGTCCAATAACGGCTGCACTAGGGACCTAAACACGATGGAAGAAGCAGCAGCAGTGGAGCTGCAGAATCAGTCAAGCGAACACTAGCAAGAGAAAAGGACGTTTAATAAATTTACAAGGGCACACCAGAGAGAAAGAGATAGTTAACAACTTTAGCACACGCACAGGCAATTGGAGGGGGGAAGTAACTCCCATTGCCCCCAACTACCGTCACTGTTCCAAGGCGGTGCACAGGGTGAGAGACACAGTGGCGGGGAGAGAGAGTGAGAGAGAGAGAGAGAGAGAGAGAGTGAGAGAGAGAGTGAGAGAGAGAGAGAGAGAGAGAGAGAGAGAGAGAGAGAGAGTGAGAGTGAGAGAGAGAGAGACAGAGACAGAGACAGAGACAGAGACAGAGACAGAGACAGAGACAGAGAGAGAGAGAGAGAGAGAGAGAGAGAGAGAGAGAGAGAGAGAGAGAGAGAGAGAGAGAGAAAGAGAATAACAACCTGAGAAGTAAGATACTACCCATGGTTAATTGCCGGAACTGACTGTATACAAAGTTCCACGTTTTAATTTTGATACCGAATTAAAGTGCACTACTTCAGTATCAAACATCTGGAACGAGAGATACAAGCAGGACAGATATAATTTTGCTGTCAACTAAAATCAGTTAATAGTTGTTGAGTAAGGGGTTATGTTCAACAATTATAATTGTAGGATAAAGTGAGATATTGCCGGAATGCGATAACTGTAATCCCTTCGTCTCCAGAAAACAGGGAAATTGAAAAATTTCCTTGTTTTATAGGTTGCTTTAGGCAATCACAATCCCTCTTTTCCTTGTTTAGGTTACTTTAGGCCGCACCCTAACAGTATAAGGACACAAAGTTTAGGGATCAGGTCTATTTGGAGGGAGCTACTACCCTTGTCTAGTCTACGTCTCCCCTTAGTAAGTTTACCCCATGATCCTGGTTCTCCGGTCTCCGGTCTGGAGTATTGCCGGCCCTTCGTCCGGTCCCGATCTAATATAAATCCCGGTGAAGAGAGAGGGTGAGAGAGATAGGGAGAGGGGGTGAGAGAGATATTATAGAGAGAGAAAGAGAGAGAGAGAGAGAGAGAGAGAGAGAGAGAGAGAGAGAGAGAGAGAGAGAGAGAGAGAGAGAGAAAGATAGAGAAATAGATACATCGCGATCTTGACCGGATAAAATGATTTGTCTATTTCTATTATCCATGTTGACGTACACTTTATAAAAGGCGTGGGTTCATAATAGCTGAATGCCAATATTATTATTATATCTCTGTACAGAATTAACATGCTGTTTGCACACTTTGCAGCTACCCCTGGTTCCCCTACTGACTTTGTAACAAGATCTCTACAGTCGCAGTCGTAGTCATAGCAACACGCTCTAATATGTTACCGGCATATTGATGTATCTCCATGGCAACCCCTCAATACCGTGCAGTACGGGGCCTACTGCTGCTATACAAGTCTCTACTTTTCCAAACACTCTCTGTGTAATCCCGCATCTCGCCCCAGTGTTTCTTAGCTGCTAGTATTTGGTTGTTTTTCCTGGCTTCCTTGTGGAACTGTGAACTCTTCAATTCGTACCATTTTGGTTGGGGACCCCTCAACCGTTCTAACTCCTGAAAGAGTTAAGAGATTTATTGGTTGTGAGAGGGAATTATAATAGTCTATCTTGAATTGGATGTCAACTCAGGCCCACGAGGCAGTGGAAATGGTGGGAGGAAGATTTGAGAAGTTAAACACGCGCGCTGGCGCTTTCAACTTTCTCGAACTCTGGTCCTTCGCGCGCTACGTCTACGGTAAGTTACAATTCTCACGCCCCCTGGTGCACAACAGATGTTGTCCCAAATCACCTGGAGACGGCGCACTTCCAACAATCTCCTCTCCTCCAGTCTCAGGGACTCCAGCCGGAGGGTGTTGATATCCTCCCTAAAGGGGGACTCATCCAGGTCTAGAAGGGGTCTCGGGGCACCAGAACTCCAAACTTGGGAATCGAGATCCAGAGTCCTGGGGTTGGGGGGGGGGGGGGGGTTAGACGACTAGAGACCTGGGGGTATGTGTTAGAGTGTTAGATATCTTAAAGATATGTATCTCATGTACAGCGAGTGGCAATATTAACTTACAATCGAGCAGAAGACCGACATCTCTCCAAAGACTCCCTTGTTCGCTCCAGAGACTCTCTCGTTCTTCTCAAATCATCTGCCCGGTCGATGGCCTCCCTCGTTTTCCTGATCTCTTCAGCAGTCTCCCTCTTCCGTCTCATATCCTCTGCATTATCCAGGATATCGAAATATTCCTCAACCGCTGAGGTATCCTGGATGGGGGGGGGGGGGGGGGTTAGGGTTAGAGTTAGAATTCTCCCGCTCAAATGAGCATTGAGTTCGAACTAAACTGGCCGGTAAAAAGAATTAAAATAGTCCACACTTCTAATGCGAAATAACTTTTTTAACTCTCTTTTTAACACTCTTTTTAACTCTCTTTTTAACTCTCTTCGACACATCAAAAGCGAATGTAGATCAAACGTGACAAGTTTTGTTTCATAGACCCTTTTGTAGAAATGTGCAATGTATTTTAGGACCCTTTGACATAATTAGACCAATTGCATTGCAGTACAGTGCTCCTTCCCCCCTATGTAACTCTACATGTATGAAATTAGTGCACTAATCATGTTAATACACAGTACAGAAGTTATATGATTAGCGGAATGAATATATTAATTAATTAATTAAGTTGCATTACGTGCATGTATGCTCGTCTGCGTAGTGCCCCCAGATGCTCTGTTAGGGCTGTGTCCGACTTGTTGAAGGGGTGATAAAGCCAGGGTCGGTAGTAATAGGATGAGTAGTAATGGGGTCGGTGGTAGTACGGCCAATAATCCAATGTCCTCATTGTGTCGCTATGATGAGTCATCGAGATTAACTGCTTAGCTCAGATTTTTCCTTGTAATGTTGCTAAAGTAGTAAGGGAAGAAGGGAAAAAATTGTATATTATTGCCTACACGGCCAATCAAATAATGCACAAGATCTTAACAACTGAGACCTGAATGAATGAGAAATGCAGGAGCAGAGGAGCTGGATTAACAGAGATATTAACACGAAGCACTGTTTACCACTATGATTCACACGAGAGATGCAGAAAGGTAAGTGGCTTCATGCAAAAGCAATTGACTTTACTGAGCACTGGCTGCATGTTAGTAACAAGCGTAGTAGGGGATCTCTCTCTCTCTCTCTCTCTCTCTCTCTCTCTCTCTCTCTCTCTCTCTCTCTCTCTCTCTCTCTCTCTCTCTTTCTCTGCCCGTGGTGACGTCCAATATCAAGTGCACACTGTCCGGTTCGGATACAATGCAGCCTATGACAAGCATTAGGTAACACACGTGTCTTGAGAACTTTCTTGGAAGTGTCCTTTTCATATCAATTAATAATTGTTAATATCCATCTAATTAATAACCCAGCATGGCTTGATATATTATGTAATAGCGCCTATATCGGGAAGACAATAAGGACCTGCTGCTACCAGGCTGTGCTGGTGGAGAATTTAGAATTGCACTATATATTATCACCCAATATACCTAGCCAACAATATGTATGTAATTGGCAGAGACAATTATACCCAGACGTTCGCCCTTTAGCGGCCATAAAAAACTTTGTATTCTCTATTATTATTACTATTATTACTGCCTGTCTGTCAGAATCTGATTGGGATGTTTGTCGGAATCTGTCTGGGTACCACTCTGGGTAGACCTGGACCCACAGGGACACTTCATTTCTTCGTGATACCCGCTGTCTGGCACCGTAAACCTGTAGTCTTCCCAAACTGAGATGCACGCTAAGGAGTCCGACCATCGACACCAGACTGGAACCAGGAAGGCAGGATTCCCTCGCCGCCACATGTCTTATATAATTCCCTGTGTATTTTGCTTTTGTTTTCGCTCCTCCCTGGCTGGCTTCTTCATACCACAATGATTAGCGCTTTTTATCCCCCTCTGTGTTATATTCATTCCTCTCTTTCCCTCTTCCTGCTCTATTCCTTCCTCTCCCTTCCAGCTTCCTGCTCTATTCCTTCTTCTCCCTCTCTCCCCTTCCTGCTACCTATCTCCCTCTCTCAGCCCTATTCCCTCTCTCAGCGCTATTCCCTCTCTCGCTCTCTTCCCTTCCTGCTCTCTCCCTTCCTGCTCCGTTCCTGCTCTCTTTCCCTCTTCCTGCTCTATTCCTGTCTCCCTGCCTCTCTCTGTGTTATTTCGGTGGTGGTGGCGCTGGGATTATTTTAAAACGTATCCTTCCAAAGGAGGAGAGTTAAATTATAAACTTCGCTTTTTAATTTAACCGCCTCATTTTGATTAGCCCTCCAGAAAATTGTATTGTAGTAGAGGAAACTAGGCACTAGGCAGTCCTTTCATATTATCTATATTATGAACTACCACCCTCACTCTCAACATAGCTGAAGACGTGAAACATAGTGTTCTCGAAAGCTTCTGTCAATTTTAATTGATTTAGTACCATTATATCGTTGTTTATCTTTTTAATATATCCTCTATATATTTTAGTATGATGGACCCCGCTTTTGGATGTACACTGGGAGTCACTACCACCCTGACTATCACCCTGAACACCCTCTTCTTCCTACAACTCCGCTCCAAACGCACCCCTACAGCCCTCCTCCACCGCTCAGTGGCCCTCTCTGACATGCTCCTCGGACTAGTTTCACTCCTCTCCGCAGCATCATTCTTTATCGACAGGACCTTCTCAAGTATATCCTGGCTGTGTCCAATCTTGGCAGCGGGTACTGAGATACTCCCCTCTACAACTCTCTACTCCCTACTATTCATCCTGTCTACTAAATGTATTATAATCTATTTCCCACTCCGATCTCGTCATCTCATTACCCATCGGAATGTCTTAATTCCTCTCCTTATTCTCTGGATACCCAGGTGTCTGTACGTGGTGACTAGAGTTCTGGTATTCGGATCGGACTACTGGCCCGATATTGGAACCTGCCTGGCGGGACACTTCTTTCTCTGTTACAATTTTGTCTGGGTCCTTGGGGTTGCCACATTCCTTCCCCTTCTCCTGATCATCCTGGTAACAGGACTAATAGGTGTAAAGGTGAAGAAGCGACAGACAGACAGACAGATCCTGATGAGTGAGGTTAAGAAGGCGGTTGAGAGGAGCAAGAGGGACAGGGATAAGAACTTTGTAGCACGGGTTCACAACCCACTGTACTCCGGATCTGATCCGGTTATCCTGCAGTGTTCCACTGAAAATTCATCAACTTCCCGTGTTCCGGTTGGTGGTAAACGACAGCAGCGAAGGGTTAGAGCTCACAGTGTAGCCTATACCGGACCTATAAACGGTCTATCCCCGATCTATGCGGCCACCCCCGCCCTTAGAGCCACCTCATCCCTCAGATCACTAAGGGACGAAGAACAGAGTCTTCCTAACGTGAACCCTGGGATGGTAAAGAGGCTGAAAAGACTCAAGAGTGTGGACAGTACACACAGTTCACACAGTACAGTGGATAGTATCCAGGAAGAACCGTGTATAATGACGGATTCTGAGGAGAGTCTGATTCCATCCAATCCCCGACCTAACAAACTCAAGGACTATCTTTCAAAGAAGCACAGTTTGGTGAGTATAGCCAGTATTGCATCACGCCGGCCCTCCCGACACTCAACCATCAACTCGCCCATATCCCGTTGGAAGAGGGTGTTTGAGGCAACTCGGAACAGTCCAAAGAAGGACGCCCGTCGAGCTACCGTCACTGTGGTTCGCTGTGAGCCCGGTAGTATGACGGTAGAGCTAGCTGAAAAGCAGCGGAGGTTTAGCATGAACGAGACTTCTGTTAGGAAGCACGGCGGAGAGATGGAAGGGTATGGTAACAGCTATTAGAACACTACAACCTGCACCTGAAGTTGTCCTCCAGGTGCCGGAGATAATGATCCAGGTCGATGAGGCAGAAGAGAAGAGAGTCTCCATTACTTCTACAACGCGGGTCAGGGGGCCAGTTGGACAGGTTGTGGTGAGAGAGATTGCAGCTGTGAACCGGCTAAATGTTAACTGGACCCCTCCAAAGTCCCTGATGACTGCTCCCTGCAAGGTGGTGGAGCTGAAGGTCCCGAAGGCACGGGTTATGGTGAAACAAGTGGAGGTGGAGAAGAAAACAACGAAAGAGGAGGTGGAAAAGAAAGTGACACCTCCTGAGAACAAGGATCCATTAGGGAACATGCCGACGGGGAGGTTTAGAAGAACTGCGAATGGGGTTCCTCCTGTGAAACCCAAACTACTCCGCACTTCAAGTAGATCCTCTGTTCCAGGGGCCCAGAGAGTGGTGACCCGCCGGGTGGGCCGGGTACACGGTCAGGGAAGAAGTCCATTACAGACACAAGTCAGTGCCCCGGCAGCTTCTTCACACCCTACTTCACCTCCTAAACAGAGGAGACAAGGTGTGATTGCGTGTCCTAATGCTCCCCAACCTACTATCGCTCCAGAGCTACCCTCCTCAACTCCATCACCCCATCTGTTGGACGTTATTGCACTGAAGTATCACCGAGGGGATGGAGAGGTGAAATCGCTGAGTTGCTACGATTTGGCGTATGAGACAGAAACTGAACGGGATATCGAGGCTGCACAACAGTTTCTCAACAACTATAAAAACAAGTTCCAGCCCCACATCATTCCAATGTGGACTAAAAGGGGGGATAATACAGTGGTGCATAAAGCACGGAAACCCATCAAACTACCCCGGGCATTTCGTGTTGTTGAGGACGGGGGAGGGGGGTTTGATCCGATATACCGGACAATTAACAATGGCCCGGTGTTTGTTATAAAAAACAAGGAACCTCGATCAGACATTGTAGAGGACAAGAAGGCAACCATGAGGAGATCACTCTCCCAGCCGACTGTACGGCGAGACTTTGTACTACTGGGTGAAAACCTGGGCGGTGGTTTCATCGACAGGAAATTGAGTAGGTCTCTACAAAAGAAAATGGAGCTCAGGACAGCTAGTGCTAAGAGTAACCAGAGTGTGTATTGTCTGGTGATCAGTCTGATGGTAGCACTTGTATCTGTGTTATGCTATGGCCCCATGTTCCTAGTGTGGTTGTTACACGTGGTTAACAGACACTCAGATCTCCAGATATCTCACATGGTGGAGGGGTTAACTCGAACATTACCAATTACTGGACCTCTCTTTTTTGTTGTCCTGCCAGTGCTTCATGGCGGGTTTAACCCACTAATTTTCATTCTCATGGGGTGTAAGAGACTCAAACTCAGCAGTATAAGAAGTTCCGCTAGAAAGCTAAGAAAAAGACGTTCAATGTAGGTCTCAGGATCTTGTGCACGTGTGATGTTTTAGAGTGTGAGTGTGATATTTATGAGATCTGATTCAAGTACTTGTCTTAACATGCATAAAATTAGTAGTATAGTGTTTGTGCGTTGTGTGCCAGACCGAATAACAGCAAAACAAAAGGGCAACTATTAGTATTCATCTATCTTTCTCTCTATCTTTCTCTTTCCCTCTCTTCCCTCTTTCCCTCCCTCTCTATCTTTCCCTCTATCTCTTTCTCTCCCTCTCCCTCTATCTCTTCCTCTCTCCCTCTCTCTCTCCCTCTCTTTACTCTTTCCCTCTCTCTCTCCCTCTATCTCTTTCTCTCTTCCTCTCTCTGTGTAAATGGGCGGCAGCGGACAAAACACAGACAACAACAACGATAATGACCTCAGATTTCCGGCTTCCATTTTCGGATAAGTGGAGAGGTTGTGTGAACCACCGGGAGTTCTCTGACATCTCCGCCCACTCTGATCTACTCACTGGCTGCTCCTCGTTATCATCTTCACCCTCGTCGTCATCAGGAAACTCTAGTGTCACCTGGATCAAGAATGGAATGGAATGTTAGGTACTATTACTCTACTACTACAGAGTGGATAATATCAGATATTGTAGACAGTAGTAGCAACGGATGTAATGAGATAATAGCTCCAACTACTACTGAATATAGGCTCTTACCTTGGCGTGCGGGAAAAGAGTTTCATCGGCCATATCTGGCTCTCTCTCTCTATCGCTAATCGGTTCTAGAAATTACTGCTACTGCAGAAGATAAAAGTTCATCATCTTGGTAGTTCGGTGGTAATTTTATAAAATAATCGTAATTACAAATCTTAGGCATATGATAGTGATTCAATGTGGAGTTACTAAGAACAGAAAAAGAGTTTTCAAACATAGCGGACGCCGACCTTTGTGCCCCATGATTGAATTTTGGGATCACTGCCCGTGCCCCGTAACGAGGGGTGTCAGCCCAAGAGCACCGTACATATTTAAGAGTATCAAAATAGGGTACCACAAAACGTTATCCGCTTGTCCAAATGTTTTTAACTCGAATTTCGAACGACCTTCAAACTAATTCTCTTTAATCAATATCATTTTAGGTGATAATTGATCATTGAAATCATACCAAGATCGTTCTAACGCCAATGAGGGTGATACCGTGAACAACATTGGTGAAAAACGGCGTTTTTCACCAATTCAAAACGGTGAAAAACGGTGAAAAACTTACGGTGAAAAAACGGTGAAAAGCAGCAAAAAAGGCACCAACTTTTTTTTAATTTTTTTTTGTTTTTTTTTAATTCACTAACCCCAACACCGATTGGCATCACTTTCCGACAGCCGAAGAGAAGCTGCCGAAGAGAGAAAGGGGGTAACCGTATGAAGAGTTAATCGCGATGAGTCTCATTCGGAGCCTGTACATGTTAAGAGCGGAGTTCCCCAAGGGTCAGTTTTGGGACCGATGCTCTTTTTAATATATCTGAATGATATCACAACGGTTGTGTCAGGAAGTACACTGCGGTGCTTTGCAGATGACACACGAATCATGAAGAGTATTGGAGGAGAAATGGATATGAAAATACTCCAACGGGACCTGGATTCGGTTACCGAGTGGTCACTGAGAAATAACATGAAACTGCATACGGATAAGTTTGAATTCCTACTGCATGGCGTTTCACGTGACCATCTCATGCACCATCTCCCTTTTACTGCTGATATCTTGAGCTACAGCACTTCAGCAGGGCTGCTGAAACCTATGTCCTCGGTTAAGGATTTGGGCGTGCTTGTTCATTCTGATCTAACCTGGTCCGGTCACATCGCTACCATCGCCGAAAACGCTAAGAGGAAAGCAGCATGGGTGTTTAGTGTGTTCAGGACCAGGGATAGAGGGGTTATGGTAACCCTCTACAAGAGCATGGTAAGAAGCCTGCTGGAATACTGCTGCCCTCTTTGGAATCCTACCAAGATCCAGGATATCCAGGTTTTAGAGGGGGTGCAACGCTCCTTCACCAGACGGATCTCTGAGTGCAAGGGGATGGATTACTGGCAGAGACTGCAATACCTGGGCCTTAGCTCCCTGCAGCGCAGGAGAGAGAGATACTCCATTCTCCACATGTGGAAGATCATGCACGGCCTAGTCTCCAATGACCTCAAAATAAGGTTCACAACTGGAGGCCGACTTGGAGTTCGAGCGGTGGTTCCCAAATTAACCAAACTGTCCACTATGGCCAAACAGACAGCATATGACGGATCCTTTGCTGTTATGGGACCACGACTATGGAACTGTTTACCTGCAAAACTTAATCAAATTGACGAGTTCCAGGTATTCAAAGTTCAGCTGTCAAGATACCTGACGTCGTTTTCGGACTGTCCCCCAGTTACGGGATATGTACGAAGCTCCAGGAACTCTATACTAGACATGAGACTGAACGACGGGGAGTTGCAAGCAAGCGATACCCCGGTCGGAGTGTAAACGGCGGCGAATCATCAGAAGTAACCAGAAGTAAGTAACATAAGGAACCATAATAAAGTTCAAGAGCCTCCAAGAGCACCCAAGAGCGCACCCGATCGAAGAGAGACCACACCTGAGAGCGCACCACACCCAAAAGAGGCCACATCCAAGAGCTCACCACCTCCAGAAGACACCACTTCGAGAGCGCACCACATCAAAGAGAGCTCCCCATCCAGAAGATACCACGCGCAGGGGACACCACGCGCAGAAGAGACCAGCGCGGCGTTGTATTTGCGCGTGCGGTCTCTTAAGTTTAAAGTTTAAGTTTAAGTTTACGCACAATTTATCACAAAGTCACACAATTAATATATAACTTCGTCCCGCTCTTACACCATACACTAATAAAGTGATACAAGGCTGAGAGGTGAAAATATACAGTTCACATCAGCGGTTTCCTAAAGCGGTTTAAACAATACTTAGAGACAGTGATACACATCCTAGTAGCATTAGATGCACAAAATACGAGGAACAAGGGGTTATAGAAAACAAGGTAACGAACTAACAAAACAAGCAGACAAACATAAAAACAGATTAAACAGAATACACAAAGTCACAGACACAACATCAGCAGTCAATACAAAACGGTTAATACAAAAACATACTAACACACGTACAAACACATTCACAGACAAACAGACAATCACAAACACATACACACAGATTCGGTAATAAATAAATAATAAATTAGCTGTCCTTCAAACACACACTCACTGAAGAGTCCTTGACAAGTTTTTTATCGAGAAAAACGTATTGAGAAAAACGGTATCCTTGACAAGTTTTTTATCGAGAAAAACGTATTGAGAAAAACGGTGTGTATGGTCTTCTTTCTTCATTCTTCGGCATAAAACTCAGCCAGTCTGGAACCTCAGCTACTCAAACTCTGCTAAACAACTCAGAGGCCAGAAAATGTTAACAATTTACACAAAATGCACACTTGAAAATATTAACTCATTGACTCAGTCATAGGTGGTCCCTCTACTAAGTCTCAGGTAGATGTAGGAAGGAATGGTGTAGAAAGTAGGAAGGGATGTAGGAAGGAATATAGGAAGGAATGGTGCAGAGTAGAGACAGTAGGTCAGGTGGGATGTAAGGAAGCTGGAGAGAGGGTCTGGAAGAAGAGACAGCACCTAGGACACGGGAAACCCAGGAACGAACCAGGTAAGGACAGGGAGGCAGACTATTTAGTTCCATGGAACTGCAGGAAGAAATGATGTAGGATTGAGAAAGCAGGTCATAGGTGGGATATAGGGGAGCTGTAGTGTGGGTCTGGAAATAGGGCGTGGTGGCAATGGTAGCGAGAGACAGCAGACAGGACACGAGAACATATGTACGAACCAGGTAAGGACAGGGAGGCAGACTATTTAGTTCCAGGAAGGAATGATGTAGGATTTAGACAGCAGGTCATAGGTGGGATATAAGGGAGCTGGAGTGTGGGTCTGGAAGTAGGGTAGTGGTGGCAGTGATAGCGAGAGACAGCAGACAGGACACGGGAACCCAGGAACGAACCAGGTAAGGCCAAGGGAGGGATCTATTTCCCAAAAGTTGTGAAACAGGATCAGATTTAGAACCGCATGCAAGGAGTATTATAGGCAGGGAATAATGAGGCGTTTATGTGCGGAGCTGGAGCCTGGGGGAAAACAACAGATTTACTGTGAAGTTAACTGGACTGGGTGCCCAGGAAATGATGCAGGTAGATTTGTGCCGGGAAGATGGTGCGGTACTGATATAATGCCGAGTGAGGTTTATTCAGGTCCATAAGCCAAAGTAAACATATGGGTTTTCAAGGCCTTTTTAAACATCGGCAAGGTTTCTGTGGTTCGAATTTCTTTAGGTAGGCGATTCCAGATCCTCGGAGCAGCTATACTAAAAGCTCTCTCAGTGGTTTTGTAGTTGTAGTTACTGTGTACCTCTTCCAGTCTTGTCGTGTCACAATCGACTCTTAAACTCATCGGTTTTTGTTTCCGTCTTTGTAGCATTTCTGATATGTATCCAGGCGTCCCATTATTCAGGGATTTGTATACCATCATACAGATCTTATATTCTATTCTGTGTCTAACAGGTAGGAAGTGGGATTTTTTCCGTAGATCTGTTACACCACGTCTGCTACGTTTACCATGGACAAAGCGAGTGGCAGAGTTCTGTAGCTTCTGAAGACGCTTCACATCCTTGTCTTTGAGACCTATCAGTAGAGCGCTACAATAATCAATCTTTGAGTGTATCAGTGAGTTCACAAGTTGGGTCTTTTGCTTTTTGTTCAGTTTGCCTGCAATTCTCCACATGTTGACGAGTTGGTAGTTGCACGACTGAACAACTCTGGAGACGTGCTGGGACATCGTGAGTTCGCTATCGACCATGACGCCGAGATTCTTAGCAACTGGTTTGACTTCCGTTTCTTCTTGTGCAATGTTCAGTGTGGCATCACTGGTAGATTTATCCCATTTGTTTCGTAGGATAAGAACTTCTGTTTTATCCGGATTCAACTTCAACAGGTTCTGTGTCATCCAGAGACGAATGTGAGACACACAGCTCTGAACTTTCTTTATCACATCATCGAATGTTTCTGGTGTGAAAGCTATCGAAAGTTGAGAATCATCCGCATACATGTGCAGGCTGAGACCATATAGTTCCGCTATTTTCTGTAGATCTCTGGTGTATAGTATGAACAAGAGGGGCCCCAGGATGGAACCCTGAGGAACACCAATGCTGATAGACTTTGCTTCTGACTCGACCGAACCTATCTTTACTCTAGCTGTTCGATTAGTAAGATATGATTCAATCCAGCTCAATACCTTTCCAGTCACTCCATAATCATGTTTCAGGCGGTGTAGTAGCTTGGCATGAGATATGGTGTCAAAAGCCGCTGAAAGGTCCAGAAGAACTAGGATGACCTTGGTCTTTTTATCCAGCTGCACAAGTATGTCGTTTACTATCTTGATAGTGGCCGTTTCACAGCTATGTTTCGATCGATAAGCAGATTGAACTTCACTGAACAGTCCATTACTCTCCACGTAGTCAGTAAGCTGGTCAGCGACGCATTTCTCCAGGACCTTCGAGATGAACGAAAGGTTTGAGATTGGTCGATAACTATTAAGTTCATCAGGGTCTAGGTCACTGTTTTTGTATGATGGACGAATAACAGCAGACTTTAAGCTATCAGGGACTTCTCCTTTGGTGAGACTGGTGTTCACAATCTTAGAGACTATTGGAATGAGGGCTGGAAAAGCATCATTGACGAATGAAGTTGGCATAGGGTCCAGGGTACAGTGTTTCTTGTTCATAGCACGGACAGTAGCAGCCAGCATCGAATCGGAGACAGGTTGAAATTTCGCAAACTTTGGCAACTCTGCATCTGTTTCTAGTCGCGGTGTCAGTTCAGGAAGATCGGCTGTGAAATCCGGATCAAGCTGAATTTTCTCATAGATTGCCGCGATCTTGGAAGTGAAAAAGTCGATCATCCGGTCTGGAAGCCCATCTGGATCGTCAGTGGAGGGGAGTTGGGTCGGTGTCTTTTCCTTTCCGAGCAGGTGGTTTAGGATTTGATACAACGCAGCATGATTTCCGTCTGCTGCCTCTAGACGCTGTTGGAAGAATTCTCTTCTGGTGCGATTGAATACAGTTTTAGTAAACCGGATCTCAGCTATGAACAACTTTTCAGCTATTAGAACTTTTTCGTGGCAGACTGGTTTGTTCTTTTGCTTCTGTTTAAGGGCTTTCTTGTACGCTGACTTGTACTTCCGCTCTGCTTTTCGGCGTTTGTGTAGAGCATCATAGCACTCTTGAGTAAACCAAGGGGGCTTAGAGGCTTCCGAAACAACTTTCTCCTCAATCGGTGCTAACTGGTCAAGTATGTCTTCAAGTATGGTGTTATACAGTTTGACACATTCATCGACTGATTCAGGAAGCGGAGATTGACACAGTTTTGATTTCAGAATCATATCCCGCACCAATTCAGTAGAGACTCGTTTCATCGAGCGGCCAGTGATCGTTTTCTTATGTTTGATCCCGTTTGCTGAGCCACAATGAATTTTGAAGTCAACTAAGAAGTGGTCGGGTACTTCAGGGGTAGGTG
Source organism: Hormiphora californensis (assembly GCA_020137815.1). NCBI lineage: Eukaryota > Metazoa > Ctenophora > Tentaculata > Cydippida > Pleurobrachiidae > Hormiphora > Hormiphora californensis. The sequence continues at coordinate 7,896,177 of CM035352.1, forward strand.
TGACATTCAAAGAGTCAAGAAGTGGGACATCTTTTGTCAGTACTAGATCAAGGGTGCCCCCGTGGAGGTGAGTCGGTTCTCGAACATGCTGTATCCAACAATGATCCTCAAGTATTTGCAAGAAACTTTGGGCAAATGGACAGAGCAGTTTTTCCACGTGAACATTAAAGTCACCAGTTATCAGATGATGTCCAGACTTCGATGAAAACACTGAAAGAAACTCCTCGAACTCCTCAAGGAAGATCGCCTGTTTGGAAGAATCAGGGGGACGGTAGATAACAGCAACTCTCGTCAGGTCTATTCCAGGTCCATCAAGTATTGCTTCCAGCAACTCAAAGCTCAAGAAGACTTTACGAGATTTACATAGTTTCACTTTTAGTTCTTTCCTGTAAACAATGGCAACTCCACCACCTCTGCTACCGCGAGGAACACTGAGCAGCTTGTAGGGGAATTCTTCTATCTCCTTTGATAGAGCAGATTCTTTTGGAGATAGCCAAGATTCGGTTACACACATCACATCTATTTCCTGATCCATAGTTAGTACCAAGACTTCCTCTGTTTTGTTGCGAATCGAGCAGCAGTTGATGTTTCCGAAACTAAGAGAGGGAACTTTAGACATATCTAGTTTTTTGCCTGTTCTTCAATGAGGGATAGGCGGAATGGGCACAGCCGTTCTCCACTGTGATGATCTCTGGCTCGTGTTTTAAAAGTTTGAGACTTGTTGCAATTGACACAGAACTTCTTATCTCGGTTGGTGCAGGTTTTAACATCGTGGTCATCGCCGCAGAGTTTACACACCAGAACAGTGCTAGTACAGTCCGCTGTTTTGTGTTTAAACCCATGACACTTGAAACACTGTGGTATATGGTATCGTTCAACTACATTCAGTCGGGACCAGGCATAGTACACCTTTCCTGTTTCGAGAAGACGTTTTTGGAGGGGAATAGGGAGTCTTAAGGCAACTGTACACTTTTCCTTGTTTTGGAAATGGCTTTTTATGTAAACCACAGTAACATCCGGTGATACTAGACATGGGTTTTTCTGTTGCAGAGTAGTGAGTACTCGATCTTTGGCCTCTTCCGTTGTCAAGCTCTCTATATTTTCCGGAACATTGAGAATCGTGACCTTGGCAGTTCCAGAGATCACAGACATGATGGCATCCTCGGGAATCGATTTGGTGACCAGATCCTCGACTGCTTCGATATTAGTTGATTCAGGGAAACCTACCCTGACTTCTGCAGCATGGTTTGTATCCATGAAGAGCATAGGAGTCTTTGCTAGGCAAGTGGTTAGGGTCTTCGAGATGTTCTCAGGGTCATTTGTTCCACATGAGATTCTTATTCTGTGGGACTTCTCACGGGGCACTGTTGGGGCCGGTGGGGGTGGGGCAGATTTAGGAATCGGCGTTGCTAGAAGTGGCTGCTTGTTTTGGCGCTGCGTGGGCTTCTTCTGACCGGCAACAAACCATGCAGGTTCTGCGGGAACAATAGTAGCATCTGCTACGTTTGTTGGCTCGAGTTCAGGCTGTTGGGTAGTGGCAGTGGTTAGGGAGGATTCAATAGGGTTGAATGTGGCTTGGATAGGGTTTAGTGTGGATCCAATCATTTGGGCTACTTTCTCAGCAATAGCATTGAGTAACGAGTTGCCGGGTGTTAGTAATTGGGCAGTGTAAATACAAGATGGACAAGTCCAATCAGGTGTTTTGAAAACTTCACTACCTTGGGGAACGAGGTCTAACGCAGCCACGAGAAATTTCAGTCCAACACACTCAGCATGATAGTCAACATTGCATACCTTGCAGTGCATGACTCCATTGGAATCCTGTACGTTGCTTCCGCACAGACATGGCTTTGCAGCGGTGGTCATATGGTAGGGAGTGTTAGGTTGGCCGTGAAAGGACACAGGATGTGGAGTGGAGGAAAGGGCGGTAGGGAAGAGGGTTGTTCCGATCAAGGAGTTCGGTGGGATGTTGGGGTCTTTGGTTTTACATACCGGAGTTGTTGGAGACGAAGGAGACGAAGGGTAGATGTTGGTCATACTTCGACTTCTCGTGATCATCGTCGTCTTTTCTGTTATCACTACTTTAACTTTATCGAGGCGTCTCTTGGCTTTTACTTGACATGCCTCAATAAATAGTTTTACGTTGTAGTTGATGAAAGTTTCTGCGCGTGGTGTCCCCTGCGCGCGGTATCTTCTGGATGGGGAGCTCTCTTTGATGTGGTGCGCTCTGGGAGTGGTGTCTTTTGGAGGTGGTACGCTCTTGGATGGGGTGCGCTCTTGAACTTTATTATGGTTCCTTATTGGGTTCGATAAAAGGCAACAACAAAAAACAACTCGGCGAACATTTTTAAATTTCTGATTTAAATAATGCGCGCACACCAATGCCACGCTTTGTCAAATACTATTGCGCGTTACATTCAATGCATCGTATTTATCAAAACTGATTTAACAACAAATGTTGAGCTCCAAATTCCAAATTCCAAGCACAGGTTTTTATTTGTTAGTTTATTTTCGTCTTTTTGTGCTTTTAACGGTGAAAACGCTCCCTTTTGTCCACCTTATCGCTTTCTGGGCATTCACAAGAGTATTTTCTGTATGGTGTTATCCACGAGGATTAAAAATTCTGATTGGCGATCCAAAAAATAGTACAAAGGAAAAAGTACAGCTGCAGGAGCCTTCCTGCTTGGAGGCTCCTGCAGCTGTTGCCTGCTGTAGTCCTTTGTTGATGCGAATAGAACAGATTTAATAAATTGGCTAGTTGAAAATGGTGTCCTGGACTCATCTATCACCTCCAAAAAGGTAGTTCATGTCTGAGAAGTTACCTCAAGAGAAAGCCCCTGGGCCATCCACCACGTCACAGGAGTACCAGAAAACTAAAGGTACAAATCGTTAAAAACAAATCTTACTGTTTCGGGTTTCCTCGGGCGGATCAACTAAGTACTAACAATGTCACTCTTTCAGCGACTACAAAGATCCCTGGTACGGCGGTGTTTAGATCTCCCTACTCCATTGCCAGTAATTCTCCAGCATGCACCCCCTACTACATCATGTCCACACCCGTTACTGCCGCTATGAATTCTAATGCTAGTGACGAGGATAAGCGGAGACATATCCACAACGAATCGGAAAGGAAACGAAAGAACAAGATGACGAAATGGGTGACAAGATTGAGTGCCATTGTTCCTGACTGCCAGCCTAAAATGAGTAAACATCTCATACTGGAGAAGACTGTACAGTTTGTGGAGCAGTTAAAGCAAGAGGCTGAGCTTCCAAATGATGTCCAGGCGCTCAAAGCTGAGATTGTGAAGCTCACGAAGAACGTGGAGTATCTGTCAACTGAAAATGCTCACTTTATGACTCTGTTAAAACATGCACAGAGCCTGAGTAGAGGTGCCTGGTCACTGAACATGTCTATAACACGAAACCGATCTTCATCAAGTAAGAGTTTTATCATAAAACATCGGCAGGTAAGCATAGCATTATGAAACATAATGTAGTTATTTTTGTTACCTCCGTCCTCCATCCACTCTTCAGACAATACATCTAAAATGTAACATGTTTAACAGGCAGTGAGGGTGAGGACACTACGACAATGACTCCTACACTTGACAGGGTATCTGTCTCTAATCTTACCAAGGCATCCTCCGCCCCTAATCTACCGGTAAAATATTGATTAACATGGAATTGACATGTTAGCATGAAATTAACATAAGATTATCATGAAATTAACATGTTGTTTTTCAGACGATAGTGCCAGTGTCAGGTACGACCTCGCAGAAGTTGTACACCCTTCCCCAACCTATACAGGTACACAACACAAATATTTAACAGCACTAAAATATTGATATGAGTGATCACTGAGAGGGAGAGAGAGGGAGGTACAATGTCTCCTGACTCCGAGAAGGAGGGGAGGTACAATGTCTCCTGACTCCGAGAAGGAGGGGAGGTACAATGTCTCCTGACTCCGAGAATGAGGGGAGGTACAATGTCTCCTGACTCCGAGAAGGAGAGGAGGTACAATGTCTCCTGACTCCGAGAAGGAGGGGAGGTACAATGTCTCCTGACTCCGAGAAGGAGGGGAGGTACAATGTCTCCTGACTCCGAGAAGGAGGGGAGGTATAATGTGTCCTGACTCCGAGAAGGAGGGGAGGTACAATGTCTCTTGACTCCGAGAAGGAGGGGAGGTACAATGTCTCCTGACTCCGAGAAGGAGGGGAGGTACAATGTCTCCTGACTCCGAGAAGGAGGGGAGGTACAATGTCTCCTGACTCCGAGAAGGAGGGGAGGTACAATGTCTCCTGACTCCGAGAAGGAGGGGAGGTACAATCTCCTGCTTCCAGGTTTCTCCTGACCCTCTCGTTCATCAGGTAACGCTGCAACCCAAAGTAACTATGACCGCAATGACAACTACTGTTGGACCTAACTTGGTGGCAGCTGGAACCCCCTTGGTATCTGCTAACCCATTACTGGCCGGAACTAACCTGGTCTCTGCTAACCTGGCCCAGGGAACACCTGTCCTAGCCCAGGGGACACCCGTCTTGGCTCAGGGGACACCCGTCTTGGCACAGGGGACACCTGTACACATTGCAGGAGTTCAGGTATTAATAGTGTAAGGTCAGAAAGTTTGTTATTCGTTTAGACTTTAGAGGGAGTTTTACTGGTTCAGGTATTTCTTCTGGTATTGGTTATCATTTAGCTGTTTAATTATGTGCCTAAATGTTCACAAATCAATTTTCCCTCTCCTCAGGTTAAAGACAATACGGTGTTGAAGACAGCTCCCCAAGGTGTTACCGGGGGTACTACACACTCGATCCAGGCCTTACTGGGGGATAACAATGCAAACAACAAGACTGTCTTTCTACAAACTGCTAGCGTTCCAACTGATGGTAGGTTTGTCTGTCACTTTGTCTAGTGTCTGGTGCAGTGGATTTGTCTGTTTGTCGTTGTGTTTGCTGATGGTTGGTTTGTATGTTTGTCTGCGTTTTTGGTGAGTGAATAAGAGAAATATGATTTTACTTTCCTGCGTCATTGTGAATGGTACTTCCCTTTATCCAAATCTTCCCTATAATACAGGTGGAGCTAACGCAGTCTACATGACGAACAGTCCCATTGTAGCGGGCCCAACCCACCAAACCCCGGTCCTGATCCAAGGAGAGAACGGTCCTGTGGTGATCATGATCCCAGCAGCACTACCCCTCCAAACTGCAGTCCCTCTCAATACAATGTCCAGCAACCATATCATGTGTGAGCCGACATCGTACTTCAAGAGCCCCATTGTGCTAAACCAGTTCCCGCAGCTGCTGAATTATCAAGCGAGTGGGGATCAGCCCGGGGGTCCTGGGGCTCCTGGGCAGGGTGTCACTGGGACTGTTCAGGTCGGATCAGCCGCTGTTATACAGGGTGAGTGTATTAAAATTGTGAGATAGTGAGATAATATATTATAGTGGCCTTTTTGAAGTGTTCTAATATAAAGTAGAGCAGGAGCTGGTATATTATTGGTTTTATTTTACATGTAAAAGCCGGGAGTGATAAGAAATACACTGGAAATCTAACCCATCTCCCCATCTTTCCAGGGAGCCAGGGACAGCCCATGGTAGTCGGGACCCAGCCGGTTATTGCCCAGTTATCCTCCACAGCCACAGCTCCCACAATGGTTAACGTGAATCCTGGTGCTAGTGTCATCCAACAAGGGGGACAGGTGATTCAGCAGGGTGGACAGGTGATTCAGCAGGGTGGAATGGTCGGGGTTCACACTGGACCCGTTACTGGCCCTGTCCTGATACCACAGGTAGATATAATGGGTAATTAGAGGGCAATTAGCGGGTAGATATGGGTAATTAGTGGGTGATTAGAGTTTTAATTTGATGTAATTAGTGATGGGGTAATATGTAATTTGATGTAGCTACAGTCGGGCCTCGATTTACCAGCCCTGATTTACCGTGTCATTACATCTCTATCTCCATCAGGTATCGACTCACCAGGGTGGTCAATGTTTCATACCAATGGATGGTCATCACATGGTGCCAGTCCAACAGGTCACCACTACCCTAACAGCAGCTGGATCTGTTGATCAGATGCTACAAACCACCACACCACAACCACCCGTCAGCAGGTATTTGGTATAGTTACCCCCTAATATTCCATCTAGATTGCCCCTAATTGCGCCCCTCAGCTCCCCCTAATTGCCTCCCTAATTGCTAACTCTCACAGTTGCAGTGCACCGGGTGCCGACAGTGCTCTATCACAGGGTGAGAGCAAATACAAATAGAAACAAGTTAGTTAGTCAAACTAACTTGTTTCTATTTGTAATTGCTAACTCTCTCTAGATTATTTTCCCACCCTAATATTGCCCCCTAATCTCCACCCGTCCCAGGTATATAACTCCCTAGCTCCCTAGCTCCCTAGACCCACCCTAATCCACCACCTCTTCTTGCAGGACCACGAACGTGACAGATTTCTCCATCTCCCCTGCTCCCAAGACCCACCCTAATCCCCCTCCCTCCCCAGGACCACGAACGTGACAGATTTCTCCATCTCCCAAATCTGCCAGACCCAGCAGCAGTATAACTCCCTAGCTCCCCTTAATTGCTCCCTAGACCCACCCTAATCCCCCACCTCTTCTTGCAGGACCACGAACGTGACAGATTTCTCCATCTCCCAAATCTGCCAGACCCAGCAGCAGTATAACTCCCTGGCAGGGGATGACCACCAGAGTGACAAGTCAGATGACATATACCTCAGTACGTCAGATAGTAGGTAGATAATTATAGCATGATGACTGACACTACTACACTTCTGCAAAACAATATTTATTTGTCCTGTAGTTCCGTTATCTTGTAAGACTCCCACTGGCAACTAACCGAGTCTAGGAGTCAGGAGATAGGGTTTTTTTTCATAGCCACCTCTAATAAACTGAACAGCTAACCCCCCCATTGCCCTCTATCAACTGTTAGCTAACCTCGTCTATCCCTCCTCCCAAATGTTTATAATACTTTATGCTGTTAGCTAACCACCTCTATTCCCCATGAATTTAACAGCTAAATATCCAACCCTATTGCCCTCTAATCTTTATGTATTATTAGCTAACCACCTCAATTCTTTCCCAATGTTGTTGTTAGCTAACCACCTCTATTCTTTCCCAATATTGCAGCTCCCACCCCCTCCCCCCAAATCACCATCTGACCACTTCTAACCACCTCAATTCTTTCCCAATATTGCAGCTTCGGTAGTGAGTGCTACACAACGTTAGGTAATGTCACCCTCAGTTCTGCGAGGGATGGAACACCTGAACCAGGGTCCGAGGGAGGGAAACAACTCAGCCACAGCATCGCCAACCTTACTGGAAATAACTGAAACAATGATAGATTGGAATGTTGTGAGGCTCACACCGCGCTCTGTGAGGGTTCGGTAGATAAACTGGAATGAGATTTGAGATGTGTGAAAGATTAGATGAATTGCTCACTGCTCAGACTCGATTCTTTATGAGCGCACAAACTGCTAATAATTTATGTGATGGTAATGTGGATAAACAATATATGTAAAGGTGACATAACTTGCACGCTTAAGCTGAACACAGTATGTTTTTCAAAGGAAAGAGTTATTTATGATGCGTTATTTATCTTTGAAATTGAAATGTTGCAAAAAATGCACTGCTGCGATCTATTTTTCGTTTCATTATACAAAATGTTCTTTTGGATTTTTACAAAAAGCGTTTAACCCAGGGAAAAGTTGATAAAACCCAACGCTTGTAAAGATCCAAAATGAACACCCTACACATGTATTCCGAATATGATTTAATAACTCTACACTCCGTATATTAATAGCCAGCACAATGGGTAAGAAGACTAAAGTAGGAAAGTCCCGTAAGGACAAGTTTTACCAGCTAGCCAAGGAGACTGGTTACAGGGCCCGATCAGCCTTCAAACTTATCCAGCTCAACAGGAAGTTTGGTTTCCTGGAGAATTCTCGAGTGTGCATTGATCTGTGTGCCGCTCCTGGGGGATGGTGTCAGGTTAGTGTCATTGCGTGGCGTCATAGTGTGACGTCATCGTGACGTCATTAGATCCTATTGTACAGAGTACCCAGCTCACATTGTTTATAGTTATCTCCCAATTCAACCCCCCACTCCCCGCCCCGGCCCCCTCACCCCCACCCCCCCCCCCCAAATGTTTTGCAACCCCCTCGATATAGTTACGCTCCTTGTTTTGCAGGTAGCTGCCAAGTTCATGCCGGTATCATCCATCATTGTCGGAGTTGATCTCGTACCCATCAGGTAAGTCTCTTTACTCTTCAGCCTTGTTTTCCCACCTCCCCTCCCTCCTAAGTCCTATAACTGTATTATTTCCCAGGCCCATTCCCCCAAATAACTGTATTATTCCCCAGGACTATTCCCAATGTTACGACGATAGTGGATGACATCACGACAGAGAGTTGTCGATCTAAACTAAAGAAACACCTCCAAACTTGGAAGGCAGACTGTGTGCTGAACGATGGTGCCCCTAATGTTGGACAAGCCTGGGCACAGGATGCTTTCAGTCAGGGTATGTAGAGGGGGGAACTGTGGGACATCGTTTGCCGCACTTTGTGCGACTGTTAGTGTAGCGGTGATAGCGTCGCCAGGGTTCACTATGGGGTGGATGGCACTTTAGAGTTTAGTCAGGGTTGATTTTGTTTTTTCTCCTCCAACTGCAACTCAGCTGTTTCTAAACACCCTCTCCCCCTCTTCCAGCTCAACTATCTCTATCTAAACACCCCCTCCCTCTCTTCCTCAGCTCAACTGACCCTGCACGCCTTCAAGCTGGCATGTGAGTTCCTCAAGGAGGGTGGTATATTCGTCACAAAGGTGTTCCGATCTAAAGACTACCAACCTCTTATGTGGGTCTTCCAGCAACTCTTCAAGAAAGTCATGGCTACCAAACCACAGGCCTCGAGGAATGAGTCCGCCGAGATATTCGTTGTGTGCCAGGTAACTTCTGCCTTCTTTTCCATCTCTAGCTTTTATCTTTCTCTAATTTCTCTATAAAATCCCCTTCTTTCAGCACTTCCTGGCCCCTGAGAAGATAGACCCCAAGTTCTTTAGCTACAAAAGTGTGTTTGCTGAGGTCACCAAGGATACGATCAGTAACAACAATCAGAAACTAAACCTTATCAACCCCGCCGTAAGTGAAGTTTAAGTCTAACGACTAACAGTGCTGTAATTTAGTGAAGTTTCACACTACATTTAGCCAGTTTCCTAGTCAAGGAATGAAGTGTGTCAATTTTAAAAGACCACTAGTTTTATTTGTGTCTCTGTCACCATTCCAAAGAGTATAACACTAAGGTCTTGTTCCCAGAAAAAGACAAGGAAAAGGGAGGGTTATGCCGATGACGCTACCCTGTCCCTTCACAAGACTGTGTCTGCTAGAGAATTCATTGACTCACCTGACTTCCTTGATCTGTTGAGTATCGCTTACACTATCGGTAAGTGCAATGGTAGGACACTAATATCCGTTGTTTGAACGGACAACTAATTCGTTGATATATAACCGTGGAGTTTAGCTAACACTCGCAATTCCCCCAAGAATGTGACACTAATTTTACCCCCCCCCCCCCCCCAGAGATGAAAGATGACAAGTTGAAAGACAGCAAACATACTACTGATGACATTCTAGAGTACCTCAAAGATGTCAAAGTATTGGGAAAGAAGGAAATCAGGTTAGTGTATAACAGTCTTAAGAAATAAGAAATAACTACACTTTGATACAGTTAATTGAATAATTAATATCAGCACTAATATGTAAAAACATGCACTCTTATCTGCTCAGTTATCCGTGCCTAGGCTTAGGACCATGGCCAGGGCCTTTTTTGTGAAAGGCAGATTTAACACGCTGAATCTTATCCACTAGCTCCCTAAATGTGGCATTTTCCTCATTTTCCTCCTTATCTTCGTGTTTATCATCTTCTTCATCTTCTTCATCTTCTTCGTCAACACTATCAATTGGAAAGGTTGGAGCTATCATATCTCCACTGGTATCAGCCGTATCGTTGCTCTCCGAAACACTATCAATTGGAATGGTTGGAGCTATCATATCGTCACTAGTGTCAGCCGTATCGTTGCTCTCCGAAACACTATCAACTGGAATGGTTGGAGCTATCATATCGTCACTGGTATCAGCGGTATCGTTGCTCTCCGAAACACTATCAATTGGAAAGGTTGGAGCTATCATATCATCACTAGTGTCAGCCGTATCGTTGCTATCCGAAACTAGGAAGGTTCCATTTCCTCCAGCTATCATGATAGACCCTTCCGTAGCTGTATCCGCAACTGGTAGTGCAACTGATAAAGGAAGGGTCATTATAGTTAGGGGATTTTAGTAAAAAAAGGGCCAAGTTTTCAGCAAAATTTTTAACAAGCTAGGGGGGGGGTGCAGCCCAAAAAAAAACCAACCATACCCTGGATTTTCAAAAGTGTTGATTTTTTTTGGTCGTTTTTGATTTTTTTTGATTTTTTTTGGTCGTTTTTGATTTTTTTTAATTTTTTTTGATCTTTTTTGATTTTTTTTAATTTTTTTTGATCTTTTTTGATTTTTTTTGATCTTTTTTTATTTTTTTTGATCGTTTTTGATTTTTTTTGAATTTTTTTGATCGTTTTTGATTTTATTTGATCGTTTTTGATTTTTTTTGAACTTTTTGTTCAACATTAAACAATCAAAAAAAATCAAAAACGATCAAAAAAATTCAAAAACGATCAAAAAAATTCAAAAAAAATCAAAAACGATCAAAAAAAATCAAAAACGACCAAAAAAATCAAAAACGACCAAAAAAAATCAAAGAAATTTCAACCAAAAACGACCAAAAACGACCAAAAAAAACCAACCATACCCTGGGTTTCGGAAAAAGTTTGAATTTTTTTGGGGCTGCACCCCCCCAAGCTAATTTCTTCACCAATAGGTCCGGATAGGTGTCTAGTATGACCAAAAAAAAGTACACGATAATCGGAAGTGCGCACGCGTACTGAGCGCGCAAGAAGTAAACACATGTAATTACATGTATTTCTAGCCTGGCACGAAAACCCAAAAACTATCTTAGGAGACGAGTAGAGAAAAAATCAAGGGCACTAGATTGTGTAGCGTCCTCGCATTAGTGGGGGTAGGTGCTGGAATTAAGTCTCTATCTCATCTGGTTAATTAGATAATTGGATAATTAGATATGCGCATAACCGTATTTTGGCTATATGGCTATAGCCACTTAGGAATGGTTTATAGACTTTTCACTGGTGCCATTTTGTAGGCAATAGCCAAGTTATGGGGGGTCGACGTCGGACATTTAAGCTCTATCTCCAACCGTTTGGCCGCTATTTGGCTTTAAAGATGCTCAAAATCGGGCTTTTTACCGTTTTTTGCTCATTTTGAGCATCTTTAAAGCCAAATAGCGGCCAAACGGTTGGAGATAGAGCTTAAATGTCCGACGTCGACCCCCCATAACTTGGCTATTGCCTACAAAATGGCACCAGTGAAAAGTCTATAAACCATTCCTAAGTGGCTATAGCCATATAGCCAAAATACGGTTATGCGCATATCTAATTATCCAATTATCTAATTAACCAGATGAGATAGAGACTTAATTCCAGCACCTACCCCCACTAATTCGAGGACGCTACACAATCTAGTGCCCTTGATTTTTTCTCTACTCGTCTCCTAAGATGGTTTTTGGGTTTTCGTGCCAGGCTAGAAATACATGTAATTACATGTGTTTACTTCTTGCGCACTCAGCGCGCGTGCGCACTTCCGATTATCGTGTACTTTTTTTTGGTCATACTAGACACCTATCCGGACCTATTGGTGAAGAAATTAGCTTGTTAAAAATTTTGCTGAAAAAATATACTAAAATCCCCTTACTATTAGCTTAATACACTATACTATAGACCTAAGTCTATCATTTAAAGGAAAATACATCTAAGAAACATGTATCGATCGTTGAAACCAATAAAAGCGAAATACAATTATTTCATTCTTATGAACAGTACCTGTTAGTGTAATTGCACACGTCAATACCAATAGAATTGTTGGAAAGTTCATTTTTAGAGACGATCAACGCACCGCAAGATGTAGAGGGAAAATGAATGATTGAGCTCTTTATCCCCCCCCTTTCTCTCACACGGGGTCACCCCTCTGTTTCTCCATCTCTTTGTTTCTCTATCTCCATCTTTTTGTTCCTATTCCTTCATTGAGATTTCAACAGTGTTTCTTGTTCGTTTCTGATCTGATGAGGCGAGGGTGATACATGTTTTGCAGTTCAAGCAACGCATCAAACATCGTCATTTTATCATTTTGCTTTGGGGCCTAATTTGGTTTTTGGGACCGGAGAGTCTAGCTATGTTTTATTAAAGTTGATAAAATTAATGTAGCAGGAATGAATAGAGAAACAATGAATGATAGACTTATTTGATGATGACCCCCCTGCCCCAGCCCATTTTAATTTCCTACCTCCAGTCCTACTATCTTTCCCTTCCTCTATTTCTCCCATTAAAACACCACCAACTCCACAGGGCAGTGATAAAGTGGAGGGAGAAGATAATAAAAGAAGAGAACCCAGACCAGGGAAAGGAGGATAAAGAAGAAGAGATGGAGGTTCAGGAGGAAGAGGAGGATGAGAAGGTTAGTGTGAGAAGGGTGGATATAAATGCATGATATACCTATCAAGTATTTAATCAAGTATTTAATCACTCTTCTCATCTTCATTATATGAGGTCGAAAAGAGTAAAATTCAGTTCAGGATTTCTTTCTTCACAGCACTGTATAATATATCTGATTTCAGACTAAGATTGAGCACCAAATCCTGGAGTTGGAGGCAGCAGAGAAGGTTGCAGAGCGACACAAGAAGAAGAAGCAGAGCAAACTAAAAGAGAAGAATCTGAGCAAAGTGGCCCGAAACTTGGATGTACCGAAAGAGGCATTTGGCGCAGATGAGGACCCATCTCTATTTAATCTTCACAACATCAAGTCGAAAAAGGTAACACAGAAAATAGTTGTAAATCAAACTTCATTGGCCCTTAAAATACGAATTTATACTTCCACACTCAAGTGTTCCCTATACTATCTCTATTCATTTTCTAAAAACAACACTGCTTCCATTTCAGCATCTGGACGAAGTAGAAGAAACCGAGATATCAGCTGGAGAAGAGGACGAAGAAGAAGAGCTGGAGTTCGAGACAGAAGATGAAGATGAGAGTGAGAAAGAAGAAGAAGAAGAGTCTGGGGAAGAGATAGACTCTGCTTCAGATGAAGATGAGGAGGATGGTAAAGAAGAGGAGGAGGAGGAAGAGAACCCCCTGGTTGTGAAGGAGAGTAAGGAGAAAGTGGATAAAACTAAACTGTGGTTTAGTAAGGTGAGGAGATCACTTCTCGTTTTGTTGTAATTGTTACGCACGGCTCTCCCTCCTCTCCGGGCGTTCTCAAATTTCACCACCTTGTCTACCACGGTGAGCTAAGTCCAGCTAGCTTCAACTACTGCCAAGATACAACAAAGGATCAGCTACAACTACAACTCCTACCTACAATCACATATCAGATAAGAGCGTTCATTTATTGTTCATTTTTTGTTCATTGTATTTCCTAGTGGCTGTTTTCTGTTTTTTAGTTGTCTGTTGTAGGGTGCCTCCTGTCTGTCCTTATTCCTCGAGTATTGTTGTAGTTGTGTCTTTGTGTCCGTGTTTTGGAGTAGTGGCTTTTGGGCACTGCCACTAGGGCCTGCGGGGCTCTTTTACTTCTGCTGCCTCCTTCTCTAGTTCCCTTGCCTAGGCAGGTTTGCGTTCCCTCCCTTTTTTAAGGGTTCCGGTTGCTGTACGTTTGTAGGGTCCGGTTGGGATTGTGTTAGCCAGGTCTTTTAGTCCACCATTTCTCCTGCAGTGGTGGGTCCCCGCGGCTGTGTTTGGTGTGGGGCCTTGTGTGAGCCAGTGGGGTGCACCCCGGGTGGCAGTTAGGGCAGTTAGGGCGGCGTGTCTAGGGTGTGAGCTAGGGGGCTCCTGGGGTGGGGAAGGAGGGGGGTTTGGGTTAGATCTCATCTTATTCACTAACATGAAGCAATCCGACATACCAGGGTTTCATTCTCAGGGCATCTCTCCTGTGTGAGAAAGAGGTAAAGATCTTTCACTCTCCACCTAACCCAAACATGTTTCAGGATCACAATATAGAGCGGTTGTATTGATCACAATCACCCACCCATTTTCCAGGTTTTCCGCGTACCTGTTTCTATATAAGTGCACATTGCTCAGTGTGCAGTATGCAGTATGCACTCCTTCTCTTTTCTAGTTCCCTTTCAGGCAGTCAGTTCTTTTGCTCTACCCTTCTTCTTCCAGTATTTTGTGTCTTCCGGTTCGTCGTCCTGCCTTGTTAGGCAGGTCATTTTCCAGACAGGGGAAGTTTTTGAAAAATTGGGGGGATAAAGAGATATTCCCAGATGAGGATGAGGAAAGAGGGGTTTTTAAAGAAGATGAGGAGGGGGAGGAAGAGAACCCCTGGTTTAAAGAGAGAAGGGGGAAAGGAAAAGTGGAAAAAAAAAAAAACTGTGGTTTAGCAAGGTGAGGAGATTGAAAGTTGTAATATCATCACTTTACTATCTTCATTTTGACATTAAAATCCTTTCTGGCTTCTTCCTATCCAGCACAATTTAGGGTTCTCATTCTCATGAAGTAACCATGTAACACCCCATGTTCCTCAGTTGAAAGAGAAGTTGGCAGAAGATGATGATGAGGAGGATGAGGACAGAGAGGTGGGAGCCATGGCTAATGCACTGGGTGTAGCTACCGACAAGAAAAGTATGTGAATCCCGGTTTAATAGAGATTAATTTGTAGCAGTTTGATCAGTTTGTCCCTCTAAGCACGTGTCCTCTCTCTCCGTCTTCCTCCCACTAATACTAACACCAGCATCACCCCTGCTAGAAGTTACATTCGATGTTCCTGTGGAAACACCCAAAGAAGCTGATAAACCTGAAGAGAAGAAAAAGGAAAAGAAAGGAAATGATGATGATGATGATGATGATGAATCGGAGACTGACACAGAAGATGGTACGATAGTGATTAGTGATACAATGGTCTTCTTTTGTAAAATCGTTCGAACAAGGGGTAAAAGATATAGGAACGATGGAGTGATTAAAAAAGTCGAGCAAGGCTATGTTAAGACATGCAACTAACATAGTTCACCCTCACAATAGAGTCAGATGATGAAGACTACAGGGAGCTGAGAAAGAAGAGGAAGAAGGGTCCTGAGGACAAGGAGGACTTGGAGGTAGTACCCGCTCGCTCTCTCTCTCTCTCTCTCTCTCTCTCTCTCTCTCTCTCTCTCTCTCTCTCCTCTCATCTCTCCAGTCTAGCTCTCTCCTCTCTCTCTCTCTCTCTCTCCTCTTCCTATCTCTCTCTCTCTATCCTCTCTCTCTCTCTTCTTCTCTCTCTATTCCTTCACTTCTCTCTCTCTCTCCTCTACTCATCTCTCTCTCTCTCTCTATCTCTCTCTCCTCTCTCTCTCCCTCTCTCTCTCTCTCTCTCTCTCTCCATCTAGCTCTCTTCCTCTCTCAGGTAGTACCCGCCCAGAAGAAGCAGAAAGCCCTCACAGCTGCTGAGTTGGCTCTCGGCCAGAAGATTGTTACCAGCAGAAAGGCAAAGAATGATCTCATCGATGAGGGTTACCACAGGTTAGTGGTGTCACGAGACTAGTGTGAAGGGGTGAAATTGCAATTTATAACTACCACAGGTTAGTTATAAATTGGGTCATGATGCCTGTCTGGTGGTCCCGATCTGAGCGCATAAGCACTGATAAATCAAAAAGGGTCACCGCCAGACAGATTTTCCCTCAGTACCGATCTTTTAAGACTTCGATCATGCTAAAATACATGCGACAATTAAACCACGTGTTTGAACCTGGGTCTGGTTCAGGTTTGCTCCTCACATGTCACAACACCAGGTTTGAAAGTGGGGTGGCCGGGAGGGGGGACACGTCTCTCACCATCCATTCCCAACCCTAACCTCACATCTCCAGAGTTGTTACATCTCACTAGGTTTGCTCCTCCACTAACCTCCCTAACCTCACCAGGTTTGCGTTTGGTGACGAGGAGAATGTTCCTGATTGGTTCGAAGATGAGGAAAAGAAGTATTACAAGAAGGCCATGCCAGTAACCAAGGAGGAGGTAGAGGAGTACAAGCAGCAGATCAGGGAAATCAATGCCCGGCCTATTAAGAAGATCGCAGAGGCAAAGGCTAAACAGAAGTACAAGGTACGTAGTATATTAGGTGAGGTGGGGTACATAGTATTTACATTTATTGTCCAGACGGAAGGAGACAACTAAACTTCCTCTTTGACCATCATGCGGCTAATAAATCGATCCTTCTCTGTTTCAATAACACACTCACCCCCCTTTTCCAGGCGATGAAGAAGCTGAAAAAGTTGGCAGAGGCAGCAGACTTGATCACGGATAACACAGACGGTCAACAGGCGGAACAGGTTCACAAACTCAGACAAATGATGAAAAAGAATGCACTGGCAAAGAAGAAACAGGAGACGACTTATGTGAAGGCTAAACGAAGTAAGTGTATGTGGTTACCAGTGGTTACCGGGTTACTAGGTTACCAAATTCTACCGAAAGGTCACAGAAAGAACGGTGTTGTAACCTTGTCATAGCGTAACGAAGTTCAAAGTGCATAATAATGATTACAGCCAAATTATTTTGAAGCAGTTAAATCTGTAACATTAATTTGAAGCACTTTGTAACATTGATTGTGTTTCCTCAGTGCACGGAAAACATCAGAAGAGACCTGCAGATGTGAAGGGTCGAGTAAAGTACGTGGACAGCAGGATGAAGAAGGACGTGGACGGGATGAAGAGAGCAGAGGCCAAGAAGAAGGGGGCAGCAAAATCCAAATCAAGGAATCGAGTAGGCCACAAACCTAGATCCCGGTGATCACATTTTAATAGATCGGACAGTTTTTAGGGGCTTTTATTTAACTTATTACCTCGATATTAACTTATTACCCGGAGTGATCTGAATAAGGTTGTGCGTGATCTGATCAGGGTTGTACGTGATGTTTCTATCTGCATTCTGTTTTAGTAGGCCAGAGAGCAATCAACTGATCTGTGACGTAGACACTCATTTACAACATTTTTAATTGGACAAGCCAAAATATTGTCTTTTTCTTTGCCTATTCTCCCTTTCTCTTTCTCTCTCTCTCTTTCCCTATCTCTCTATCTCTCTCTGAGAGTCTCTCTCTATGGCATGTGTTGGCACATTTTTGGACGTCTTCGCCTTTCTCCTTCATTCCTATGTGCGATCATATCAGCGACGATTGGAGGAAAATAAATTGGAAAATGGTCGTTGAAAAAACTATTCAGCCAATCATAACAGCTGATGAGAGAGAGAGAAAGAGAAAGGAGAGAGAAAGGAATTGGAGAGATGGAAATTGGTCAGACAAAACATAGAGACAATAATTCCTCGGTGGCAGCCTGTAGTAGTCCGGCAGCACGATTTAGTTCTTTCATCTTAGGCTTCTTCCCTTCAAATACCTACAAGTGCAGCACTGTCTGACGTTGCAGGAGACACCAGAGCGAGAGCTTTTCGTGGACTGAGGTCTGAGAGATCGGAGAGAGATAGAGAGCTTCCGCAGGCGCTGAGACTTGAGAATTCGGAGATACAGAGAGCTTTGCAGGGACTCGGAACTTAAAAAATAGAGGGAGAGATAGAGAGCTTTCCTGGCACTGAGAGACCGGAGAGGGAGAGAGAGAGAGCTTTCCTGGCACTGATCACTGAGAGATCGTTAGATCAGGCATCATCTAGAGATCAGCTTTTCAGGGAAGAATCTAGAGAGCTTTTCAGGGGGAATAATCTGGAATCTAGTACGTGTCTGTTGTAACAAGTTGACACTGCCAGCTGCAGCTCAGATCTCAGACAGACTTCACACAGTTCCACCAGGTGTGCGTGTTCTTTTGTGAAAATAAAATGTCCCTTTTTTCACTCCTTCTCGTTCTTCTTGGAGTGGTCGTCCCTGGATCTGAATCCTGTAAACGGAAGATTTCCCGAAGGTAAGTGCGGTATGCTGAACAATGTTCAGTGAACATGATACCTGTTCTAACCGGTCATATAGCTAGATAGGGGGCTAAATTTTCATCTAATTTGTTCTGTTTCTGTTTTCATTATTGTCATTGTTGTCTCGGGTATGTGTTTTTGATAGTTCGGGTGGTGTATCAGTTCTAGTTTATACAATGGCCTGGCCCTAGGCGTTATACATCAAAACCCCACATTATGTCTTACTGACTTTGTCTTAATCGATTTAAACTGTTCCCTACTCATCCGTTAGTTTCAAACAATCATGCATCACATATTATGTGAATATAATATGTCTGACTGACTAATCTGATCTCCGAATACAGCTCACTTTTCAGTTGCTTTAGGGGTAGGACTGTTTAGGAATGTATTTTGAGCAGAGATGGACACTGGACAGTGCTCTCTTTCTGCTCCGCTTTTCTTTTTTTTCTTTTTTTTTCATGTCTTCATCGTTCCTATATCTGTCACCCCTATATCTGCTCCGCTTCTTGGGTCATGTTCATGTCTTTGTGGCATACCGCTCTGATGACGAGTAGTGTCATTTTGTTTGGCCCTGGCCGGCGTGTCCGGTATATAATATCAAAACCCAAATTGTTATTTGCTCTCTCTTTTCTCTCTCTCACTCATCCCTTCTCTCTCTCCCTAGCATTCTCTCTATCATTCTCTCTATCATTCTCTCCCTCCCCGCTCGAAAATGTTTATATCAAAATTCAAAACCCAAATTGTTATTTTCTCTCTCTTTTCTCTCTCTCACTCTCTCTCTCTCTCTCTCTCTCTCTCTCCCTCTCTTTCTTTCTCTCTCTCTCTCTCTCTCTCTCTCTCTCTCTCTCTCTCTCTCTCTCTCTCTCTTTCTTTCTTTCTTTCTCTCTTTCTCTCCCCCTCTCTGGCCCGGCCCTTCCTCAGGCCCCAGATTGAACATTTCATATACATTTGCATGTGAAGTAGCCTGGTATAATACCACTCTAATTCAGCCACCATTAAAATATTATCTAAGATCCACAATCCCTTCTCTCTCTCTCTCTCCCTATCATTCTCCCTATCATTCTCTCCCTCCCCGCTCGAAAATGTTTATTTTCGATGCCCCCTCTCGATCGCTTGCATAATAAAATTAAACCTTACTGGGTCATTGTGTTATGTTATGTCCTCCCATTATCTCTCCATGCTATAAATCCCTCTCCCTCTCTCATGTATTTCACTGTCTCCCCCTGCTTATTGGGCTAAGAACCATCCTTTTCTCTCTCTCTCTCTCTCTCTCTCTCTCTCTCTCTCTCTCTCTCTCTCTCTCTCTCTCTCTCTCTCTCTCTCTCTCTCTCTCTCTCTGCAATCTTCTTCCTCGCCATTTACCCCCGTACCATCTGTATCATGTGTAGGCGTTGCTTCTCACCAGCTTGCATGACACCAAATATATTACGTTGCTATCACATTTTGCAGTTTGTTGATTTGCCTTCGTGAGCAGCTGAGATCATCAATATTGATGATCTCACCTACTATTTTTAGATACCCAGAGTCCCAATTTAATTTAGGTACCACTTGCACTAATTTGAAAAAAATGTTGTCACTTCCTGTTTTAAGATTCCTCTAACGTCTAATATCCGGACCTCTAATTATTACTAACAGACCAAAGTCTGACCGAAAATGTGCGCTATCTCTGCAGTATAATAGAACAGTGTTTTCTTGGAATCAATGAGTTGACCAATCGGCTGTTTTTTGTGCGCTATCTCTGTAATATTATAGAACCGTGTTTGCTATCTCTCTCTCTCTCTCTCTCTTTAGAAATCTAGATTGTGTTGTCGTGGTTGTACATTCTACACAATTGATTTTATTGCTGTTCTGGGTATCGTACGACCTTGGCGCTCTTTTCTACACTTTCTCGTCTTCACCTACATATGGTAATAATGGGGGTGTACTGTGTGTGCGTGTGTGTGCGTGTGTGTTAATAATGGTAATAATGGGGTTAATAATGTGAAATATTCTACACACTGAGTACACGATGTAGTTTTATCCTGAGATTGGTATCTGACTGTTTTGTCCTAAATATCTCGTTAAAGAACTTGGTATTAGTTCGATATATGATGTCTGATCAGTGTTCTCACAATCCCTCCAGCCCTTTCCACAATCCCCTTTCCACAATCCCCCTCCAGGCGCCAGCAGAGTGATGTGAAGTATGTGAGTGTGTTTTCACAATACCCCTACTCCTCCAGGCGCCAGCAGAGTGATGTGAAGTATGTGAGTGTGTTTTCACAATACCCCTACTCCTCCAGGCGCGAGCAGAGTGATGTGAAGTATGTGAGTGTGCAGCTCTCCTCCGAGGGTGGTGCCCCAACCGTCACTGGACGATATGTACACACTGACCGGGGACGGGTGGCTGCTTTCACTGGGATACCATATGCTGAACCACCCATTAAAGAGAGACGGTTCTCCCTACCTGTTAGGAAGACCTTTAGGAAAGGTATGAAACTGTGAAATGTCGAGATCGAGTGCTCAAACAGTATGAAACTGACATGAAACTCAGTTTGATAGGGAACAGGGTTTCCTTTTTTTAATACTAGTGGCTAAATTTTTTATGCCCTCGAGTGCCCGAACATGAATTTTTATGTTTTATTTTAAAATATGTACCATGTTTACATACCATGTTTCAGGTGATAAGATCAGTGCGACTAGTCCCCCAAACTCCTGTCTTCAAATCCGCTATCCACCCTTCCCATTCTTCGTCATGGAACAAACTAGGTGGGTCAACTTCATCTTGGCATTCTGCCATAGTTATCAAATTATCTGTTACAGTTACTAACCAACAAACCCCCTCCAACATAACACCTCCTCCCCTCCAGTATTTCGGAGGACTGTCTCTATCTGACTTTAACACCCCCTCTGTTTTCCAGTATTTCGGAGGACTGTCTCTATCTGACTATATTAACACGTCCCCTCCCCTCCAGTATTTCAGAGGATAGGACTGTCTCTATCTGACTTTAAGGGTACGCTAACCAAAAATTTTTTTCGAGTGCAGGGAAATCTCTTACCGTAGGGTTGTAGGCCATGCCAAGGAGACCTCAAATATGCAATTTGAGTTCTCAAGTCGAATTCATATTTTTGCTACAGCTGCTTGAAAAAATGAACTGAAAATAAGTTTTTGGCATCTCAAAAATTTTTTTTCAAAGATAGGAGCATGAAAATTTGGGGATTTGAAGAGGACATGAAGGTGAATAACCACAAACATTTTTTTTGCAATCCGAGCTGATTTCCTGTCCTGAGATGGATTTCTTTTTTTCCACTTTAACGCCCTATTTGGCAAAGTTCCGAAAACATGTGAAAGCTGTAAATTGGTGAAAAGTTGCGTCTAACGATTATCTAAGTGGCCATAAATTTTGGGCGTGTCCTTATTTGAGATAAGCTGTACAGAATTTTTTTTGTGAAAGCCGTCATTTCAGAAATAAATAAATTCCCTGTATCTCAAAAACGGCTGATCGTAGAGACCTGAGACTATGCTTAAACGATTCAGAAGGTCCGATTTTGGGGGGTCTTCTGAGAGACATTTTGCTCCTACTTCAACCGTTTTTGCTGTAATTGCGAAAAACAAATTCTATGAAAAGGGCAAAAGCTAAACTCCAATATCCTGTAATTAGGGAATTTTAGCTAAGAAAGGACCGAAACTATGGAAAAATGTTTAACAAGCTAATTCCTTCACTATTTGGTCCATATGGGTCCCTATAATCATCAAAAACAAAATCACAAAAAATCCACGATGGCGAAGATGGGTTATTGTTTTTCGCAATTACAGCAAAAACGGTTGAAGTAGAAGCAAAATGTCTCTCAGAAGACCCCCCCAAAATCGGACCTTCTGAATCGTTTAAGCATAGTCTCAGGTCTCTACGATCAGCCGTTTTTGAGATACAGGGAATTTATTTATTTCTGAAATGACGGCTTTCACAAAAAAAACTCCGTACAGCTTATCTCAAATAAGGACACGCCCAAAATTTATGGCCACTTAGATAATCGCAACTTTTCACCAATTTACAGCTTTCACATGTTTTCGGAACTTTGCCAAATAGGGCGTTAAAGTGGAAAAAAAGAAATCCATCTCAGGACCGGAAATCAGCTCGGATTGCAAAAAAATTTTTTGTGGTTATTCACCTTCATGTCCTCTTCAAATCCCCAAATTTTCATGCTCCTATCTTTGAAAAAAAATTTTTGAGATGCCAAAAACGTATTTTCAGGACATTTTTTAAACAGCTGTAGCAAAAATATGAATTCGACTTAAGGGCTAAAATTGTATATTTGAGGTCTCCTTGGTATGGCCTACAACCCTACGGTGAGAGATTTCCCTGCACTCGAAAAAAAATTTTGGTTAGCGTACCCTTAACACCCCTTCCCTGCAGTATAGCGGAGGATAGGACTGTCTCTATCTGACTTTAACACCCCTTCCCTCCCTTGCAGTATATCGGAGGACTGTCTCTATCTGAATATCTTTACTAAAAAACCCTGGCTCTCACCCCCCACAACATCTCCCCACCCTGTAATTGTATACATACACGGGGGCAGTTTTAGTAACGGTGACGGTATCAGTAGGGACGGTTCAGCTCTCACCGATTACGGAGAGGTGGTACTAGTGACAATTAACTACCGTCTTGGTTTCCTTGGGTTCCCTGATTTACCGGGCGTGACGCCAAATCTGGGGCTCTGGGATGTCCTAATGGCGCTCCAGTGGGTCCAGGATAATATAGGGGTGTTCGGGGGTGATAAAGATAATGTGACGCTATTAGGGGAGAGTGCAGGAGGGGCTCTAGTGACGAATCTCCATACCTCACCTCTCACCGGGGCACTTTTTGCCCGGTCGATAGCACTCTCTGGAACTCAAATAGCACCGTGGGCTTTTAACAAACGAAGGTAGGTGAAGAAGATAGGGGAGAGCAGGGTGAGAACGTTACTTTAACTAGGAGAGAGCAGGAGAGATTGTTACTTTAACTAGGGGAGATCATGCTGAGATTGTTACTTTAACCCTTTAAGGACGAGAAGGATTGGCTCGATAGATTTTTCTAATTTTTCGTTTATAAGTAGATATTATCACCACAAACTACCTCGAAAAAGAAATTTGAAGTTTCGACATGTAGTTTTTGCTGGGCCCACTGTGTCATATATGACTCTATCGTCCGTAAGGGAATTCTAGTAACAAATGTCATTTGTGCAAAAGTATGGGTCCAATAGTCAAATTTTATGCTTTGAGGCAGTCTATAGCTATAATTTCCACAATCTTGAACGGTTTTTACTCGAAAAATACCCCAAATTCTACATTTTGTATCATATATGACTCTATCGTCCCAAGTGGTAAATTCTCCAAAAACATCCATAACTCGGGCTAGAAAAGGAGCTAAGAGACAAATCAGGGCACTAAACTGTGTAGAATCATCGCATTAGTGGGGGTAGAGCACATATTTAGGTCGCTATCTTGCCCCCTAATTGATATAATTGGATAATTAGCTAATTATCTGTCCCGCGCATGCTAATAAATGAAACTTTGCTTTGGGAAGGAGTTATGAGGCAAATGGGGGCACTAAAATGTGTAGAATCATCACATTAGTGGGGTTAGAGCACATATTTAGGTCTCTATCTGGACCCCTAATTGAGATAATTGGATAATTAGCTAATTAGTTGCCCTCCAGCGCTAAAAAATTTAATTTGGTGGAGTATACAAGACAAATGGGGGCACTAAAATGTGTAAAATCGTCGCCTTAGTGGGGGTAGAGCACATAGCTGAATTTCTATTCCCGCTCCTAATTGAGATAATTGGATAATTAGCTAATTGACGGTTGCATAATGCCCCCTTTTTACCATATACCGTGGTTTCTGGATAATCCTGAGCTCTTTTGTTCAATCTAAGGATCTTTTGGCATCCCTTTACCCCATTTGTATCACCTTTGACTCGTTTTACACAATAATATAGCACTCTATACAACCCTAGACGCCGACTTCAGCTCTGTACAACCCCCTTGCTTCATCCTACTCCTAGCTAGACCTCTCATACACCATCCTAAACGCCTTCTACATATTTTCGATGGAGTTCATGAGAAGTTGGCAAATGAGATTGTGAGAGTGATGAAGAGAAATAATGTATGGGGAATCTAAAATGTGTGTCCAATGATAAAAATGGGAAACTGTAGTACATTAGGGGTTGAACGTGTTGTAGGAGCAATAGGATATCCCAAAAAAAATCGGTTAGGAAGGTGTATGGATCCCGAAATTATAAGAGGTCTAGGATGAAGCAAGAGGGTTCTAAAGAGCTGAAGGCGGTGTCTAGAGTTGTATAGAGTGCTATATTATTGTGTAAAACGAGTCAAAGGTGATACAAATGGGGTAAAGGGATGCCAAAAGATCCTTAGATTGAACAAAAGAGCTCAGGATTATCCAGAAACCACGGTATATGGTAAAAAGGGGGCATTATGCAACCGTCAATTAGCTAATTATCCAATTATCTCAATTAGGAGCGGGAATAGAAATTCAGCTATGTGCTCTACCCCCACTAAGGCGACGATTTTACACATTTTAGTGCCCCCATTTGTCTTGTATACTCCACCAAATTAAATTTTTTAGCGCTGGAGGGCAACTAATTAGCTAATTATCCAATTATCTCAATTAGGGGTCCAGATAGAGACCTAAATATGTGCTCTAACCCCACTAATGTGATGATTCTACACATTTTAGTGCCCCCATTTGCCTCATAACTCCTTCCCAAAGCAAAGTTTCATTTATTAGCATGCGCGGGACAGATAATTAGCTAATTATCCAATTATATCGATTAGGGGGCAAGATAGCGACCTAAATATGTGCTCTACCCCCACTAATGCGATGATTCTACACAGTTTAGTGCCCTGATTTGTCTCTTAGCTCCTTTTCTAGCCCGAGTTATGGATGTTTTTGGAGAATTTACCACTTGGGACGATAGAGTCATATATGATACAAAATGTAGAATTTGGGGTATTTTTCGAGTAAAAACCGTTCAAGATTGTGGAAATTATAGCTATAGACTGCCTCAAAGCATAAAATTTGACTATTGGACCCATACTTTTGCACAAATGACATTTGTTACTAGAATTCCCTTATATTACGGACGATAGAGTCATATATGATACGACGACTAAAACGTTAATAACTCATTCAATTTTCAATATTTTTTGATGCGGTTTTTTGCATTCGATTTGTTATTTCAAGTAGTTTCATCCCTTCAAAGGATTATTTGTGCCCCTCAAAAACAAAAATTTGAGAGGGGTTTTTAAAAAAAGGCCTAAATTAGCCTTCCGAGAAGGGCCATAAAATTTTTTTTTTCGATTTTCCGAGCAGATTTAGACGTGGTTTTGGGTTCAAAATCCCTAAAACTAGCTTGTGACAAAAAATTAGCCACCTAGACATCATGTAGCGCCTTCCAGACGGTCTAGAATGGACCGTGTCATATATGACCTATCGCCCTCAAAGGGTTAACTAGAAGAGAGCAGGGTGAGAACGTTACTTTGACTAGAAGAGAGCATATCTGTTACCCCCTTCCTCCCCTCTCAGATCTAAAGAAGAGGTCGAGAAATGGCCAAAGATACTGGAGATGACCAAGTGCCAACAGAACAGTGTGTGCTGTCTCCGCAACCTAACCGGGGTTGATATCTATACAGCCCTTTATAAACTCCTGGAATACTTTCCGGTCGATACTTGGCCCCCTATGGTGGACGGGATTCTGGTTACAAGCGATCCTGTGGATGCCCTGAACGAGGGTCTCTTTATTGACCGTGAGTGTGAGGGTGGGGTGGCAGTGCTGGCTCCAGCAAAGCTGCCAAGCGCGTTGAAATGTTTAAAATGCGTGAAAACGTACAATTTTGCCGCGTACAATTTTGGGAACGGTGCAGTGGTCTCCGGCCACTTCACCCCCTGAAAATATTGGGCTGGGGCTTGCCGCTCCATCTCGTCTCTGCCAAAATTGCTGAGCAGTATAATTTGTGGTGTTCTCTCTCTCCTAGTTAAAGTAGCATTCTCTCCTGTTCTCTCTCTTAGTTAAAGTAACAATCTCACCCTGCTCTCTCCAGGCCCATTGCTGAGCGGTGTTTGCGCTAACGAGGGCAGTCACATTGCAGAAGCAATCGCAAACGGATCTAACATCTCTATCAAATACAATACGGTTAGTGCGGTTTATAAAATGTAATAAACCGTCCAATTTGTTGTCCGCGTTTGTTCGCTGGTGCCAGGTCCCCCCTAATTAATTAATCAAATTAATTGATCTTTTTCCAGGATACCTTAACAAGAAAACAATTCCGGGATCTATCAGTGGATAATCCATTCAACCAAAACGGAACCTTCCCCTGCATGTCGGACAATGGTGATGCTCTAGTAGAGGTTTGTTTGTTTGTTTGTTTGTTTGTTTGTTTGTTTGTTTGTTTGTTTGTTTGTTTGTTTGTTTGTTTGTTTGTTTGTTTGTTTGTTTGTTTGTTTGTTTGTTTGTTTGTTTGTTTGTTTGTTGATTAGGACTGATTGAGAGTTAACATAATAATAAGATACTCTGTCCAGGACAGAGAGGACAGTCTGTCCGTACTCTCCGCTGCGTGCAGTCATGTAGTATGACAAGAGAATTAACTCTAAATTTAACCTTGCCCTTTAGTTGTACCCTGCAAAGGGAGGTAAGAAGATGAAGGAACAGTATGCAAGGTTCATGGGGGACTGGCTGTTAACATGTCCCCAATTTTCTACTGCTGAGATAATGTCTAAAGTGGGGTACAGTGTTTACCAATACACGTTCAACTACCATTGGGATAGGTCAGTTATAAGGCCTCCCCCCCCCTCTTTATCTCAGATTTAACCCACTTTTCAAGCTCTTCTCTTCGGGGTTCTTTCGTCTTTCCTGACCCTTCTCTGTCAGGCATCACACTGATGATAACACTGACTAAAGAATTATAACACTGAATCCCCCCTCTTTTTCCAGTGCCCTACCCGATACAGAGAGTTGGATGGGGACACTCCATGGATTTGACCTGGCCTTCATATTCGGGCTCCCCTTCTCCACCAACTCCCCCTACACTATAGTATCCAGTAAACAGTTTAATAAAAGAGATAGAGCCATGAGTAGATCCATGATGGGGATTATCAGTAGCTTTGCTCACACTGGTGTGCCATCAGCCCAGATAGACAGCTCAACTGTGTGTTGGAGCAGTCTGACGAAGGATACCAAGGATATTCTCGTAGTGGTAAGTGTCTTGCAGTTACAGTCGGACCCCTATATATACTGGACAAAACTCTTTCCCCCGAGCATCCCGGTAAATCGGGGTCCGACTGAAGTTTGTAAATCGTGGTAAGTGTTGACTTAACTGTTGAATCGTGCAGTTAGTTTGTAAATTGTCATCCTATTGGTGGTCTAGATATATATATCTTAGTTAGTTAAGACTTCAGACGTACTAGCCAATATTTGTTTTCTTGGCGTCTGAGTTCATATAGATTTGTGCAAGGGATAAATTTTATCGAATTTAATCACTTGGTGGTCAAAATTGACCACCGAAAATCCCATATTCCGAAAGTTTCGCTATTTTATGAAACACAGCATGCTACATGAACACAACAACAAGACATGTACCTGCCGCGACCACACAAACTGGTTCCTCCCCTGACCAGTCCAGTTGGTCTCCGTCGCAGGTCAATGTAGCTGAACCAGCCAGGGTATAACCCTCTTCACAACCCACTGTCAGGGTCTCCCCTGGCCCTGCTGCCGTGTTAGTGATGTTGGAGTATTCCACTGTTATGGCACTGCAGTTCACTGCAAAACACGGAGGGGATTAGCACTGCAAAAGATGTGAGGGCATTACATGATTTGGGAGGGGGGGGGAACTCTTTTTGAGTTCTTTGAACAAACCTGCATTGTAGGTGACTGATGCAGTGTCAGTTGACTGAAAGACAACCCCAGTAACCACATCTCCGCCCCACACCGCTTCACACGAAGTACTGTCATCACTGAGAACTACGTGAAAGAATCGAATCGTCATTGATATAAATGAGGATGTCTTCATCTGTTTTATGGAACTCAGCTACCATGATTGTTGAATGAAAAGTAGCGTGTAGATTGTAATCGCAATCATCAAATCGTGTCACTCTCACTTCAGATGTGCTGAGATCAACTGTTATGTTGTGATACTCCTCATTTGTGTGCAGAAATGCAACATCCAAGATGCGAGGATTGACCACTGGATAGTGGTTGTATGTTTATAACCAACGGCTCCCATTCTAGGTCCCATTTCAAGAGATTCCCTTTCTCGACACTTTTGAACACTGAAAAAAGCAATGTCACTGAATTCAAAGCGAATAAAAGTTTGGCAGATGTTCCTGGACTAAAACTACCTTAAAAAATACAGTAATAAAATACAGTAATGAAATACAGTAATAGTACCTCCATCGGTGGTATTGGCTTGATGGGCAATCAGAAGTAAGCTAGACAGAATCCACGAAGTTTTCATGTTTATCAATCGGCGTTGTACAAACGAAATACAGGTGCAGCAGTAAAATATTGTGTCAAGATAGAGAAAAATCGATTAAAGACGAGAATGCACTAAGATAATGCCGGTAAAAAGGTTGCCACGAATGACATTGTGCAGCAGCTGGGGTAATCGCTTTCTTTACCCTTCTCATTTCTTCTTCATTGGATGCCCCATCTTTATAGTATAGTGGTCACGTGTCTTCTCAAAATGATTTAGCAGGGAGAGCTATTTACCTCTATTTGCCTCTAACTGTTAACTGACCCTTCGTCAGTTCAGAATCTTAGTGAATGAGAGCTAGAAAATCATTTCTTGTCATTTGTCAGAGAGGGGCCATTTCTCCATTTTTCTTTTTATCACGAGGGTAGGCAGCAAACTTTGCCCCCCCCCCCCCACTTTGCTTCATCCCCTCAGCAGCGGCCGTAAAACAACCTTGCCAAACGGGAGCCGAAAAGTACAGTAGTATAGACTAGCGGCATCCATTTGGGTATAAAGTTAAAGAATTTACACGTTTGGGAACTGAAAAATTTCCAGTCGATATCTTAGCATATTTTTAGTACTTAAGGTCTTTTTTGTTTCTGTTGTTGTGGAATAGCAAGACTCCTATATAATTTCTCCTCGTTTTCAGGATTAACGCCTCAAAATATCACTTTACCCACCCCCACCCCACCTACTTTACCCACTTTACCCACCCCACCCCCACCCACTTTACCCACCCACCTCTTTCAGGACAACGGTGGAATGAGGACTGAGAGTTTCGAGGGGAGGCTGAGCTCCTGTCACACACTAACAAACACTGCCAAGGAAAAGACTATAAAATGTTGAACTGGTTTATACCGTGTGTGTGATTTATTGTACACCATCATGTCTTAGAGTTACGAATGATGAATACTTGCCTTTTTCCAGTGCTAAAATAATTGCCAATTTCACCATCGGACACACATTGTACAGTGTAAAGTGAGCGCGCGCGGACCGCCGAACGTGATTCAGGGAGCTCTCTCGCGCGGTAATGTTTGACCACGCGCGCGGCACCTCTCTGTTTCTGAAAAGTTGAGCGCTGAAAAGGGCCAGCGTGTGTGTCGGAAGGTGAAATTGGTAATTCCGGGGACAATAAGAACGGGTTATTTAGCTTAGCTAAAACAGAGATAGAGGTATAGCATATTAAACACAGTCAAATGATCTTCTTTTGACATGGCGATATAGCTACCGATCAACGGTTACAATTCACAGCTATTATCTGACTCTAGTATTCTGCTCTATCTGTCCGGTTAACACAGTCTTATAAAACAAACAGATCTGGCCTCTCATTTCTGTAGGACAAACTGATCAATGAATTCCTGTTGCTCAGCTTCAGCCTTCTCCAAACTCTGTAACTGAATTCTATATCGCTCTAGCTGGGTCCGCTTTTCATGGATTAGTCCGATTAGTTGCTGCTGCTGACTTTCTCTCTGCTTAGCCATGCTCTTCAATAGATTCCTTGCTCCGATAGCCTGAGGAAAATATCAAGTTTCAGCCGTGAGATGACTCATTGGGCAAGAGAACAGTTTGGATTAGGGTTCAATGAGTGACTCCTATCCATACCAGACTCCAGTCGGTCGGAATGATGCTCTAAACTTGACCACAATAAAACAAGTTGCTCACCTTCAACTTTTCCCGCTCTACTTCGGAGGAAAGGCCATCCATCAGCTCAATAAAACCATTCACTATCTGCTGGAAATCATCTATCTCTGAAAAAAAAGAGAGCTTAAATATAGATTGCAGTTCCTTTCTAACAGCTATCTGAACCTCTCAGAGTAAAAGAGTCCTTAAAATCTTTAGAACCATCAATCAATCAACAGACAAGATTCCCCGGCCCCCAGACAACTCCCGATCCCTCCAGCCCCCGGCCTCCAAATAACAACTTACTGTCTACGAATTCCTTGCACTCCTCCCTTAGCTGGAGGGTTTTGGTGCCAGTCTCGTTATCTAACACTCTAATCTTGTTGATGTCGTCAATATCGAACCCATAGTTATCATCAAGTGCCATGGTCTAACTAATGGTATTGGTATTGGTTGTTAGTAAATAGTAACAATGTTACTCAACAAGGTATTGGTTAGTAGTGACGTCATATATTTAGGTTGTAATAACATTTTATTGGGGAATATTGTTTTGTTCAAACAGGGTCGAGTAAAGGGGAATAGAAGCGCATCCAATATTAAAGAAAGACAAAGTAAAATCTTGTGAAGTAGAACATACCAATTACACACACACAGACTATCTGTGACACACGACACGCACTATTATATTTTAACATCAAGAAGAAGTCGTTTTTACAGCCCCTCGTAAACCATATTAAACCAGTTAAAGATCTGTTACAGAAAGAGTTTATAAGTCCACAGTTCTAGACTGTAACAGGGGATTAAGAAGTAAGAGAGACCGAAGTAAGGTATAAATCTGAAGGTACACCCCTAAAAATGAGAACCAATGCCATACCATTCCGCCAAATATCAAAATACCGGATTAAACAAGAAGAGATTTTAGTAGAACATTTGTGAGAGGGGTCGATGAAGAGGGTAGGAAGGAGCAGGCCTTGTCTTCGTTTTGGTAGCTGGAGTTCATCTCTCTCCACTTCCACTCTGCTACACGCTGTTTTAGTCCATCATTCGTTGCCTGGAGAACATCAAGGAGTAGTAATAAATGGGTATCTTCTTTAGAACACATATGCTCAAGCGCTAATGACTAGGCTAAAAGATTCATCAATATGCGATCTAAGTTTACTGTTCAAGAATAAAACATCGTCTGTCTGGCGACACAAGACCCCGATTTGATTCTGAGCTCCCAGATGTGGTCTGCCGCGCCAGACAGTACATCGTAATCACCTGCTTTTCATTCGCACACTACTGTCAACATCTCGGATAGGAAGAGTTATCCACTCATTACAACTTCCTCTTCGTGATCTTGGAGCAGAGATAGAGCGGACAAACCCACAGTCTGTCTCAATCCTCAGACTATCTGACTCTTCTTTTTGTTTCTGAAATAGGTGAATGATAAACATGAATTTTGTAGACTAGAACTGGGGATGAAGTATTTCAATGTTTGATCGATGAACGAACCAGTTTCGTAGGGTCATTAACAGGAACTACAGTCCGAATATTCCTTCGCTGAAGACACAATGGGTCATATTCATCACTGCTTATAACATCCAAGAACAGAGGACCTTTGCAGTTCGATGCAGTCAGGTATCGACTAAACAGTTTCCTCTTTTCGGAGTCAAATCTTCGGTATTGAGGTCCGGACAGTTTCGACTGAATTTCACTCTAAGGGGGGTTGGGAGTTAGTGGAAGGGAAGGGAGGGCCGAATTATACCCCATTAGAGCTCTGTTTCATTGCATCACATGGGACTGGGAGTGCGAATTGACACTTGTGATATTTCCCTGTGTCGTTACTAGGGCGACGCGCAGTGTAGCCGCGCGTTTACACAAAACTCGCGCTTTTATCCCCTACTGAGGAGGGTCGCGCCGTACACACCTGTACCCTGTTATAAACGGAATCCTCCCATCTTGAGTAAAGCGATTGGTACTTGATCCGCCGATCTAGCTGATTCTTCAGAAGCTGATCTTCCAAGTCCTGAAATAAGAGAGACTCAGGTAATTTGCCTAGCTCAACCCCCTTTACGCGAAATTCTCTTACAAATATAAAGGAGGGTTAGAACCCCTCTTATCTTCCCCTTATTGATTGTTGCATGTCATAGGGGAAGAGGCACATAGGTCCGATGCTGAGTAATGACAGAACACCTAGGGGTGGTTAACCACGAGTCCTAAAAAGACTGGCTGTATTTTATGTACGGTGGCAAACGTGGGCTAAAGTGTGTAGTGAACCACTGAGCATGCACCACTCTGCCTTCTATAGGCTTAGTGGAACAAACCAGTGGTAAATTATGCACTCAGAGTCCTTCAGTTCAACTCCTATTATATGTTGTCCTGGCTAACTCTAGAGAGATCCAGCCGTCCCGGAGTGGTGATCCGGACGGGGTAACCGCAACCAAAGAAAAACAATATGAACAAAGTTATACACAGAACACGCATAGGCACTTTCAACTGCAGAACACTCCGAACAGCTGACAAAGTCAGCGAGCTGGCTTATCAATTCTCTAAACATGGTATTGGTCTTTTGGGTATTCAGGAGCACCGAATTGTCCATCCAGAGACTGTTAAGAGAACCCAGGCTGGGCCAGACTCAATCCTATTAACATCGACAGCCTGGCGGAATAGTATGGGAGCGTCTGTAGGAGGGGTCGGAATCTTAATGGGGACCAATGCATCGAAGCTCATTGTTGAGACAAGAGTGGTTTCTAATCGGATCCTGGCCGTTACCTTCGCCGGCAATCCCAAGCTGACGCTTGTTTCCGTTTACTCCCCGACAGAGGGTGCCGATTTTGATGAAGTTGAACAGTTCCACAACGAGCTAAGAGAATACCTACACGAAGTACCTGCTCACAATCTCCTGATTGTTTGTGGTGACTTCAACGCTCGCCTTGGTTGGGAAGGAACTGCCTCTGGATGGTACTATCACCGTACCACCAGCCGTAACGGTGTCCTTCTGAAGGAAACTATGGAGGAAACCAACTTGGAGGCCACCAACATTAGATTCCGGAAGAAGAAGAGTCGTTTGTGGACATTCCTGTCGGACGGGACACAGCGGAAAGCTACCCTTGACTATATACTTATCAGGAGAAAGTGGAGGAACAGTATTAAAGACACCACGACGTCCGAGGCGCTAAGCTCCCTTGGATCAGATCACCGGTTGCTGATTGCCAAGGTCAAACTCACTCTACGAAAGAGGAAGACCTTGCCAGGAAGAACGAATCCTGATTATGGCCCCCTCAGAACCGACCCGGATCTGAGGGATCGTTTTACTGTTGAGGTTCAAAACCGATTTTCCTGCCTAACATCTGATGCTGAAGATGAACCAACTACTAACTATGGTCACTTCATTAAAGCAATACAGGAAACGAGTAAAGCTCTCCTTGGGAAGAAGCGGAAACGTCTGAAAGACGTTGTGGCAGAGGACTATAGAGTTAAGCGAGTGAGAACAGAGTTGGAGTGTGCCAGTAAGGAGTACCACGATGCACCAGACGAGGAGACGAGGACTAGAGTAAATAGGGCGAAGGAAGAGTTATCGGGGGCCTATGGACAAGTTGAGTCGGAGATTATTGAGGGTAAGATCAGGAGGGTAGAGGATGCTGCTAGGAATGCTAAGTCACGAGAAGTTTGGAGGATAGTTAATGAGGTCTCTGGTAGAAATCTGAGGACAGCTAGTCAGTTGGAGGGGGGCTCGCCGGAAGAGAGGAATGATATATGGTTGAATCACTTCCGAACCCTACTAGGGTCTGCACCATCAGGGTCATCAGACACGGAAGTCGAACAGCTCTTCCCCCCGGCGGATATCTTCACTGGTAGCTTCACTCTTGAGGAATATCAGAGGGCCAAGAAGAGGATTAAGGAGGGGAAGGCTTATGGGGATGACAGCATCTCTCCTGAGGTTCTAAAGAGGTGTGATCTGGATGAGATAGTGCTGGGTTTTTGTAACGGTGCATTAGAAGGTAAGGGTATCCCAGAACAATGGACAGTCAGTAATATCATCCCTGTCCCGAAGAAAGGTGATCTTTCCAAGCCTGGGAACTACCGTGGTATTGCACTGACTTCAATCGTCGCAAAGACATTGAACAGGATGCTACTACATCGCATCCGGCCCTATGTCGAGACAAAGCTTCTCGACTCCCAGAACGGATTCCGGGAGGGGCGCTCAACCACCAGTCACATCCTGACGCTGAGGAGGATACTAGAAGGTGCGAGGAGGAAACAGCTTCCGGTAGCCATGGCTTTCATCGACTTCGTTAAAGCATTTGATAGTATCAACCGATCAAGCCTGATGAAGATCCTGAGAGCATATGGTATACCGGATGCTATCGTAGACCTTATCCAATGGCTTTACACTAACACTAAAGCACAGGTCTTAACAGCTGACGGCCTCACTGCTATCTTTGAGATCGTGGCTGGTGTCTTACAAGGCGACACCTTAGCCCCATATCTCTTTATCATAGTACTGGATTACTGTCTACGGATAGCACTCAGCAGACACCCGGAGATCGGTTTTACTCTGAGACCTGCTAGGAGTAGAAGAGTTGGGGCATCTAGAATTACAGACACTGGCTTTGCAGACGATGTGGCCCTGCTGGCAAACTCGGTTGAGGAGTTAGGAGTTGTATTACGTGAGGTTGAGACGGTGTGTAAGGAGGTTGGTCTGGCTATTAACCAGAACAAAACGGAGCTCATAGTGGAGAACATCCCTGATCCAGAGCCGCTCCTTACCTGTGACGGACACACGATCAAAAGAGCAGATGACTTCAAATATCTTGGATCGTGGATCAGAGATTCCAATAAGGACATCAAGAACCGGAAGAGCAAAGCATGGGTTGCCTGCCACGGATTGAAGAAAGTCTGGAACTCGGATCTGAACGACGAACTAAAGTGCAGGTTATTTGTTGCTACTGTCGAAACCGTCCTCCTCTATGGCTGTGAAACATGGTCCCTTACCAAGCAAATGGAGAAGAGCCTTAATGGAACCTACACTAGGATGCTGAGAATGGCGCTCAACAAGAACCAGTGGCAACTCCGTATGACCAATGGAACGTTGTATGGTATTGGAGGGTTACCAATTCTCAGCACTAAAATAGCAGAACGCAGACTACGTCTAGCCGGTCATGCCCAACGCCATCCTGAGCTGACCCTCCACAAAGTCCTTCTTTGGGAACCGCTCCATGGTCAAGCCAAACGTGGCAGGCCTACGAAAACCTTTGTGGACGTTTTACGGCAAGATACGGGTCTGGGTGACGTGAAGGAGATAGCCTCAGTGATGGAAGAACGTGATGCGTGGAGAAAACTTGTTCAAGGCGTTCGGGAATTCCACCCGCCTTAAGTCAAAAAGTCAAGTAGAACATACTGCACTGACTGCACTGGCTGTATAATTGGATCACATTGCATTATTATTAGGACCAAGGGGGGGGGGGGGTCGATCCTTTTTGATGTGTTTCTAAATTTGTACTGGGTCTAAATAGCCAGTATTTCATATTTGGGCAGGGAAATACATTGCATACCCACCAGATACATAATAATTATACCTTAACGAGAGTGTTCTCAGTTTCTGAGAGTTCCCTATAACGCCGCTCATTGCATAGCACCTGCTTATAGCACTCCTTTTCTATAACTTCCGTCTAGGGGGAGAGAGGTGGAGTGAGGGGGCCAGGGGCTAATGATCAACACGCATTGAATCTACTTGCTGGAAAATTATCAACTGGGTAATTTTGTGAATCATACCAAAAGTAAAACTTACAGCAATTTTACTAGCTTCAGTATTCTGAAAAGCGTGAATTAGAAGTGGTGGTTTATTCTGTCCATTCTTTTCGCTTCCTCTCTTCCTCTCAGTGGTAGGTTTCTGACGACTCATGGCATCGGTTAGCAGCATGTTGATAGTGTGGGGCTTGTGTACCTCTATACTCATCGTCTAGAGAGAGAGAGGGAGAGAGAAGTGAAGGTGATATAGTACACTTGGTCTAGATAGATAGAGATAAGTAGAGGTAGGTCATGGAGTTGGTAGGGTGAAGGGAGAGGGTAGAGATTTAAAATGTGATATAAAAAGAGATGTGTGAAGCGAAAGAGAGCTGGTAGAGAGCTAGAGAGAAGGGATATATTGGATTGAAAATACATATTTTGTTGTTGAGCTGTGTCTTTGATCAATAAAGCATCGCTAACTTAAAATCTTATACACATTTTATACATCGTTGTCTTTACGCAATTTTGGCAATAGAAACACAACAAAACTGTAAAAAAAGATCGTCCGCAAATTGGATTCGTCTCTCCATACCTCACTTCCACACAATTCAAAAACAAAAAATTATTCTTTCCCTTCGCATCATCGTATTCTAAGGAGAGAATCGAACGACACAACAAACTTATGCGGAAAACAAAATTAGCGATCAGCCGTGGTTGCGATCTTCGGATCTTCAGAGGGCAAATAACCAATAACTCATAGCAGATAGGGTTTCACAATTCATAATATTTAGGCAATAGGCTGGTATACACATTTCATAATGGATAGTTTTATCTGCACTTTTAATCAATGGACATGCTTTTATCGACTACAAATTGAATATTAGTCAGACTATTCTCAATGTAGTCGGACTATACTATTCTCAATCCTTTAGAACTCATATCTATTGTTTGACTCTAGAATAACTCTTTTTAAACTTTGAATATATCCAACTTGCTTGCTACGAACATGTTTTGGACCTATAATTTATTACAGAGAAGCAGGACTGTTGCAGATAAAACCATCCACTATTATTACACATCAGCTGTACAATTTACATCTGTCTGACGGCGCCGACCCGATCTGAGTGCAGCGTCGCGTGCTCAGAATCAAAAGGGGTCTGGCGGCTCCAGACAGATTTACATAAGGTTCATGTTACATAAGGTACATGTTACAATATGAGGTACAAAGGCTACATAAGGTACACATGACTATCAGGTACAAAGTTACATAAGGTACTGTTGACTGTTATTGTTTCTGTTATTCTCAGTTTCATAACTGCCCCCACTACTCCCTGCACTCCCGTACACCATCCTCCTATTCTCTAACATCGAGTTTCTGTTCCCAATGGGAGGAAGCCCCGCCGTATCTTCACCCCCAGTTGTCAGTTGGTCTGATTCAAGTTGTTTCTTCCTATTATCCTTCATTACCCTCCAATTGTGAAGGAATCTCCGGGATGTATCCGTGATCTCCTTCCCGTCTAGCATTCGCCAAGACTGCTCGTCATCACTATGATCCGATCCCGGAATTTAGGTTTCCTGCAAACAGGATTTCCGTCGAGTTCGAGTTTCCACAGAGCCGGCAGAGAACCAAAAACCCTGGACTAACTCTTTAGACTGGCAAGCTTGTTAGTTCTTAGAGTAGAGCTGGGTGAGACTCTTCAGACAAGCCAGATCCTTTATCGAGTCAATCGAGTTGTTACTGATATTTAGGACCATGAAGTGACCCTGACAGGACACATGAGAGTTCTAGGATCGAACAACATTTTCTCTCCTTGATGGCAACTGTTGATTCTCAACATGGAGTTCTTTCAGGGAGATACATTTCTCAAGATTCTCAATTACAATGATGTTAGTTGAAGCCGAGATATAACTTGCTGAGATTAGGGCACCGGTGCAGTCCTTCCAACTTCGTGATGCTGTTATTCTGTAGGTATAGGATGAGTGAGGCTGGTGGCAAAGGTGAGGTTCTCTATCTTCTCAATTCGGTTGTCGTAGAGGTACAGAACGGACAAACTGGAGCAATCTTGAAGGTTCTCGATTACTGATATACTCTTGTCCTGAAGGTGGACGTGAGTTATCCGCCGGAGAAACTGGGTCAGGGATTCGTCACTCCGTCGAGAAACGTGACCCAGACATTTGAGTAACAGTTCGTTTCTTATTCGTGTCATAACAGCTTTGAGTCTGACAAAGATAGGGGGTTTAGAAGGCTGTTATAAGGCAGTGTGGAGAATGTATAATATCAAAATATCATTATCAGTGTGATCTTCACAGACAATATTGAACTCAGATCAAATGTACAAAACAAAGTAACAATGCAATATTCACTTTCCCTTGTCCCTGAAGTAATCAGCAAAAGTCTCGCACGTCTCTACACACACGCTTGGAAACATGTTAGCTGCATATGTTGCCAGAATTACAAGTGTCGTTGTTTTCACAAGGATAGCCCCACCTCCAGGTCCATCAACCACCCGCCCATAAATACTGTTCTTGTCAGACCTCAAACATTGGTACTCATAACCCGTACTACTCAACTGGAACCCCTCATGTCTGAGGACGGTGGGTTCTCGGAATAGTTTTACAATGTAACTGATCTCCTCTGGATCTAGGAGAAAACCGACCGATGAGGCTCGGAGAGAGGAGTCTTTTCTGCGAATGATAGCAGCGTGTTCAACATGTCCGGAAGCAATGAGTCCGTCTTGAAGAAGTCCTTGGAGGTGATTCATTTTAACTCTCTGACATACATTTGCTAAACGAGTCGTGTGGAAGGTGAATGGTGCGACAACATCATCAAGAGAACGGATGTGTAACTGAAGTTGGCTTCAGGTCGAATTTAAAAAGAATGATAAAAACACACATAAAAACACTAATTGGCTTCAGGTCAAAAGAATTATAAAAACACTAAAAATTACCAAGGGTTCATATATCAAAATGCATATCCACAACTGGTAACAGTGTCGAGATTCAAGAAAAAAGCAGAGCCGGTGGAGAGCTAAGAACTCTTTTAACCTATCAAGCTTGTTATTCATAGAGTAGACCTGAGTGAGGTTCTTCAGGGGGCAACCTACTGAGTACCGATCGAACGGATCGGTAGTACCACTGTGGTAGGACGCAGCTGAATGCTGTGTCGAGAACAGGGCATCAATCAGACTCTGGGGAACAGGCCAAGGGCGGCGGCCAGGGTCAGGGGCATGACCCGTGGGGAGTGAAACATCCCACAACCAAGGATCAGGGCGCAGCCCAGGTAGGGGTGATTGAGGTGCAGGCCGCCGAGGGCAGAGGGCTCGAGAACTGCCAAAATTTGGAAAAAAGAACGACCGGTGCAATTTGAGGGCTCGAGAACAAAACAAAAAACTTTCCAGTTTCAAAAAAATCCAGATTCAACAAAATTTGTGGAAAAACTTGAAGATTGTAGCGCGGCAAAAACAGTAACGCGCGAATTAAATAACAGAAAACGATGCAATTTGAGCCGCGCAGCTAAAAGTTTCAATTTAGAAACGAAAATAAAATCAACCGGGCCGCGTTTTTCCTCTTTTGAATTTCGATTTTCGCCTCCGTGTCCAAATTTCGGATTCATTCGGTGTTTTACCACTTTTAAGGTTCACAGTGAATCTCCTGACCGTGGCTCACGCCTCTATAACCGGACGCACACTCTGCATCGCACAGGGACACACTGGGCCCAGGCCCCAGCCCCCAGCTTCATCCCCGGGTTCACTCTGTGACCAATCGTGGTGGGCGTTTTGATATCTGAAACGGGAAACCCCGGTACCGGTTACTGTTGTGTTCAAAAGAATAGAGTGTCCATATCAGCGGAGATCAAGCAAAAGAGTTAACTGTTAAGATATGGTTTGGGTTTGAGTTTTGGATAGGGGTTTCAATAGTAGGCAGTAGCCCTAACCCATCTCGGCTGCTAACATCGATGAATTGTTAGTTCCCTCACGCACATCCCTGGCCCCTACAACGAGAGGAGGCAGCAACACCAACCACAGCCTTACCGCGTTCCTTACCCTTGTAACATGTGCTGTCTTTTTTGGTGAGCTGGTTTCAAAACAGATCACAACTTTTTACCAGTAGAGTGAGTAAAGGTGAGGCAGAGTGTGAGGCCAAGTAGGGCAATTTTCATTCAAGTCAATCATTTTCGGTACTCAAAGTAATTTTTGATTTGTTTCTGACATATGCATTGGCACGGATTGGCAAACATATATCTTGGCAGTATCATGTATCATCACTGCAGATACTCACAGTCAAGCCAACTTATTAGCTCCTACAGTATAGTCCCAGCTTCTCTTGACTAATGAGTGCTACCTAACTAAGGATTATGATTGGTCGATTTCCCATGCAAGGGATATCCACACGAAATTGAGGGGTAGCGACTAGCGAGATACTAAAGGAATATAGTAGAGTCGATAACTACATCGACCTCTCCCAATTGTTCCAGTTTTTGTCACATCTGTTTGGAGCCTCGACACGACCTCTAAACAGGTGTTACTTTTTCACAAACTGTTTTCATCTTGGTGTAATCAGCAGTTGAAATGTTGCTGATCATAACAAAAACCTGACTAAATTTTTTCAACTTGGGGTAAAACCATGGGTGTCAAAAGTTAGCTCTAGGTCCCCTGAGTAACCATCCGGAGACTCTAAGAGATATTTCAAGCCGTTCTCCCGTAATCATTAATCCCGGTGGAGAAAAAAATACAATGCGGACGTACGTGAGCGCTGGCAGGCTGTTTACATGTTATTGTATGTCTCTCACTCTCTCTGGAAAAACCGCACGTGCGGTTGCGCCGCGCGAGATAACTCTTTCTCAAGGGGGAGAAAAGAGATAGACGCACATTAACGTTATACATTAAAGTTGAGGTTGTAGGCAATTGCACGTACGTCCATACTCAAATATGTGCTCTACCGGGATTAATGATTACAGGAGAACGGCTTGAAATATCTCTTGGAGTCTCCGGATGGTTACTCAGGGGACCTAGAGCTAACTTTTGACACCCATGGTTTTACCCCAAGTTGAAAAAAAATAGTTCGGTTTTTGTTATGATCAACAACATTTCAACTGCTGATTACACCAAGATGAAAACAGTTTGTGAAAAAGTAACACCTGTTTAGAGGTCGTGTCGAGGCTCCAAACTGATGTGACAAAAACTGGAACAATTGGGAGAGGTCGATGTAGTTATCGACTCTACTAATAGGAGTAGGACAGCGAGAGAGGGAGATAGATAATGAGATAAACCATTTCATTAATAAGATCTTTGATGATACGAGATTAAATGATAATAAAACATCCTAAAATTCCTGTCAATTTGAAAAGTTTATCTTTCTGTCTCCCGCTCATTCGTTGGACTGTCCAAATCTAATTAACCGTAAAAGTAAATTAGAGAGGCCCAAACCTGCTGAGTTTTAACTGTGAGAGGAAACTGTAACTTCGCTAAATTACATAGAAATTATGTTTCCGGCCTGCGAAGAGCAAGAAAGTGCAATTCTCGCTGGGTTCTCTCTCTTTCTTTCTTTCTCTATCTCTCTCTCTCTCTCTCTCACTCTCTCCCTCCCTCCCTCATTACCCCCGAAAGGTTTGTCAGTAGTGGTACCAAGCTAATTTGCACTTTGATACTCAACACGCACTTGTTGTGTGATTCTTTCCTCTCTCTCTCACAAACTTGGTGAGGTTGTGTTTTCATAAATTATCTCAACATATATGTATTATATTCAAATCCGCAGAACAAATATATCAAATAGCCTCCTCTTCGTTCTCTTTTGTTGCGGTGGGGTCTAACTCAATCCAATAGAGCTTGGTTTGCTATGCTCTCTGAGAAAGAGAAATGGAGAGGGTGTCGAGCCGAGTGGTATCAAATCTCTCTGAGAGGAACGAGCAAGGCAGGGTGGTATCAAATCTCTCTGAGAGGAACTCGAGCAAGGCAGGGTGGTATTAAATCTCTTTGATTTCATTTGGATGGTTGGCGCCACTGGAATGTTCAATGTTCCTCGCCTCATTTTACCTAGCAGTCCTGGCCAAATTATATCTTCTTCATCCTTGCGGTTCAGCAGAGAGGGTTCTCTATCCAATCTTCAGTCTCTACACACATTTGCTGTGCTCATGTGGGCCTTAATGAAATTCCGTCTTCTTAGGTGTGAAGAATAACGTTCCCTGACTCATTTATGAGCTAATGTAGAAGCTGTACTACAATTAATTTAACTGTACAATAATTATCAAAGTATGAAATTATCGTATAGGCGATAACAACAAAAAGATGAATATATTAATTCATATGTTTGCACATTGATGAATGTGTGTGGTTGGATATGTGTAGGAATATAATTGTATCATAGTTCCTCTCATTACAACCATCATGCAACAATTGCTGGGTTACCAAACAGGATATGTGCGAGCCAATTGCACAACAGTCGGGGGAATACAGTGCTCTCTCTCTCTCTCTCTCTCTCTCTCTCTCTCTCTCTCTCTCTCTCTCTCTCTCTTTCTCTCTCTCTTTCGCTCCGGTTCTCTCCATCCCATAGGTACCTCCGTCTCTATTCGTATTATGTCTGCCATTTGAACATGAGTTATGTCTGACAGTGGCCAGTATAATCTTAAAATATTTTCCTTCCTAAGTTCTCACCTTTCAGGTTCTTGCAGCTCTTTATGTCTTATTGTTATCTATGTTGAATCAGTGCTTATCAGTTTCTTCACATGACAGCTTGCTTCTTTCTCCATCGGGCATGTTCTAAGAAAAAGAGACCCCCCCACCGAAAAGTTGCATTGACTTTTGTTTGTCTGGCTTGCTTTTATCTTATCATATGGGAATGTTTTTTTTGCTTAATTTTTGGGGGCCCCCCAAAAGCAATATTTTTTTGGGTGGTAGGGAGGGGGCCCCTTTTTGGCCCCCCAATTTGCTGGTTTTTCCGGATCATTTAAATTAAACAGTGGTACCCACCCACCTTCCTATCGTCCAGGTTATTTTATAAACTCGTGTTTTTATTTGCTTACAATGTTATGCACAGCACCCCTTTTCAACATTTCTCCTTCCCTTTTTTCCTCCACAAACCGGAAGCTCTCTTATAATAATGGTTTCCTTTTTAAAAAGATCACATAGTTTTTTTATGTGGATTTCCTTCTTTTGTTTGGTTTTTTAAAATCGGGGGAAAAAAAGCGGGGGGGTTTTAGGGGAGGAGGGAAAGGGGAAAGGCCCGCTCCCAATCTAGAGAAAGGAAAAAAAGAGAAAGAAAGAAGGAAAAAGAGAAGGAAAGGAGAAAGAAGAGAAGAGAGAGAAGAGAAAAAAGGAAGGAAGAAAGAGGAAAAGCGAAGAGAGAGAAAGGGAAAAAGGAAAAGGAAAGAAGAGAAAGAAGGGGAAGGAAGAGAAGAGAGAGAAGGAAAAGGAAAGAAGAGAAGAGAAGGGGAAAGAAAAGAAAAAAGAGAAGAGAAGGAAGGGGAAAGAAGAAGAGAAGAGAAGAAGAAAAGAGGGAAAAAAGGAAAAAGGAAAGGGAAGGAAAAAAGGGGAAAGAGAAGAGAAGAGAAGAGAAGAGAAAGAGGAAGGAAAAAAGGAAGGAAGAGCAAAAAAAGGAAGAGAAGAAAGAAAGAGAAGAGAAGGGGAAGAAGGAAGAGAAGAAAGGGAAGAAAGAAAAGAGAAAAGGGGAAAGAGAAAGGAAGGAAGAAAAGAAAAGAGAAGAAAAGGGAAAGAGAAAAAAAGAGAAAAGATGGGAAAGAAGGGGAAAAGGGAAAGGAGAAGGGGAAAGGGGGAGAGAAGAAAGACCAAAAGGGGAAAAGAGAAACAACAAGAACCCCCCAAAATCTCCAAACCCTCCCCCGCCACCCAAACTTTAAAATTTCCCTCTCCTCCCCCCCCCCCATAATCAAGCTTCGGAAAGTGAAGACTTTATCCCGGCCCCCCGACATTCAATTGAAATATCCAACGATTATCCTCATATCCTGCCTTTCTATGGTTTTTAAAGGAAGCACGTGTTAGAAGGGGGGTGAGGTGAGTATTGGGACGCCAAAAAAAAGGGAACACAAACCCCCCCTTTTTTTCCAATTTTTTCCCCCCTTTGCCCCTTTTTTTTTTTAAAAAAAAACCCCCAAAAAAACCCCTCCTTAAACCCTCCAAAACCCAAAAAAAACC
The DNA here is from genome assembly GCA_020137815.1 of Hormiphora californensis. NCBI lineage: Eukaryota > Metazoa > Ctenophora > Tentaculata > Cydippida > Pleurobrachiidae > Hormiphora > Hormiphora californensis. The sequence goes on from CM035352.1 coordinate 7,940,186, forward strand.
CCCCCCCTTTTTTCTTTTTTTTTTTTTCTTTTTTTTTTCTCTTTAAAATTTTCTTTTGTTTGTAAACCCTTCTGGTTTACCCATTTTTTTTTTCAATTTTAGACTCCTCGCCCCTTTTTTTAAATTTTATCCCCATAATAATATGTATGTGGGTATTCCCAAAATTTATATCTGCCCTTTTTATTGGTTGGTTTTGGTTTTTTTCTTTAAATTTTAAAAGAAACTACTACCCCCTCTAATATCTTAGATATTATATGTGTTTCTTTGTCTGTTTTCATGAGGAGTATCCCATCCCCCCATCGGGGGTGAGTCAATTTTCATGATTTGTCTTCTATGTTCTAAAACCCTGCTTTTCAGAGAGCGGTTTTAGAACAAGGAAACAGGTCTCATATCTAAAAATGATGGCCCCCAATTTTTTAGTTGTTTTGAAGCTTTCCCAACTTTTTTTTACATTGGAGGGGGGGCCCCCTTTGTCCATAGATCGTCCATTGTCCTCTTGCCCCCCCATTTTTCTGTATTTCACCCCGACCCCCAATATAAATTTTTTATACCGTTTTTGTTTTTTCACTTTTCACCTCGAAATTGTATGAAACAGAATCGCGAAACTGCACAGTTAGAATTATGCAACTGCAATATAGCGAGTAATTCTGGAATTAGACAGAAATTAGACGGAAAGGAAATGTTTTAATGGTGAGGAAAATGGGAGAGGAGAGATAGAAAAAAAGGGAAAAAGAGGAAAAAAAAAACCCCATGGGTACAGGAGAATAGTAAAATTTACAGATTAAAATTTAAGGCAATTAAATGCTTCTCTTGGTACTATTTTCGCACTTTTCCCTCAGCAATTTCAATTCTGTAGGCCGGGGGTTCTAGTGCGCAAGTTGGAGGGGGGGGGGTTTGGAGAAGTAAATAGTTTTTCCCAAGTTCTGTATAAATTCCACATTGTGTCTTTTGTAACTCGAGTTTTTACGACTGAATTGCGCCTGGAGATGAACAAATTGAGTTTAGAAGGAATGTGGAAACTAATTTCAATTTGACCCCCTGATCTTCATTATTCAGTATCATGTTCCTCAGCTCAGCTTCATTCCCTTCAATGCCTTATTTTTTTCTTTGTACCCGGAGCGGGACCAAGTTTTGTGAGTAGAAAAAATTTTCATGCGCACCACGCGTTTTCCCCGGGGCCTTGTAAAAACCCTTTTTTTTTTCCCCCCCCAAAAAAAACCCCCCCCCCCCCTCTCTCCCCTTTTTCTTTTCTGCAGGAGGGAGTGAGGGGGAGGGGAATTTCCCCCCTTTTCATAAATATGCATCCCCCATAAAGACCCGGGTGGAGAATTTAAAACATTGTTTTTCGGGGTTATGTTTCGCAGCTATTCAAAATAATAATAATTTGCTTTCATCCGGCCGGCAGTGGGTATAGAATATTCCTTTCCCTATTGCGGTTGCGTTATAAGCCCCATTTGGGGTTCCAATTATTTATTTAAATACTACTTTTTTCATAAATTTTACTTTGGTCCTCTCACTTCTTCTCCCTTCCTTTTCCCTCTTCTCCTTTTTGATTTTTTTTTTTTCCATACCAAACTTTCAAAATCCTTTTATAGTGGGCCCTTTTTAAAATAAAAACACCTCCTCTCTTCTCTTTTTCCCCTTTTTCCTCTTTTTTTTTCCCCCCCTTTTCTTTTTTCCCTTTTCCCTCCCCGATTTTTATATGTCTCCCCCATTTTTCATTCCCGCCCCTTTTTTCATTTTCTTGTTTTCCCCCTTTTTTCCCCCCCCCTTTTGGTTTGGGTTGTTGTGGGTTTTTTTGTGTGTTGGGGGAAAAGAAAAAAGAAAAATTTACTCCCCACCATTTTTGAAAACCCGGGCGGCTTTTGGGTGGGAAATAAAATTTTTTTTTTTTTAATTTTTTATTTTTTCCCCCCGTTTTTCCCGCCCCCCTTGTTTTTCCCCTTTTTTTTCCTCCCCCCCCAACCCCTTGGTAAATCCCCTCAGCCCGTTTTAAAAAACCCAACCAAACTTCCTCTTTTTTTTCCCCCCCATAATCTCTTTAGAGCAACACCGGCCATTACCCCCCCTATCTCTGACTTTGAAAACAGCACCCAAACCCCTTTCCCCCCCTCTGGTTGAACCAACACTTGAATCATTTTCTTCATTCAGTCCTCTCTTCTTCTTCTTCTTCTTCTTAGAGGCTGTCTCAGCCCCGTGAGGGGCTGAGATAAAGGGATGTAGCTCAGTCCCCTCTACATGCACCCCCCAGAACTTCCCCACGTTTTTGTCCCAACACCCTTTTTGAGCGCATATTTGCCGGTTTTGTTTGTAATGGTTTTTGTTGTTGTTTGTTGTTGATGAACCATCAGGTGTTTTAGGCAGGTTGGGTTTAGCGTTCCTATAATTTGGGAAAAGAAGAAGGAACGTGTTATGTAAATTTGATACCCTTCGGACCACTGAGCTGCCTTGTGGTCTCTCCAGTGTCCTTTTTATTTCCTTCCCTTACGCTCAGTTCTATCTCTTTATCTCTCTCAATCTCTCTCTTCGTCACTCTCTCTCCTCTCTCTCCTCTATCTCTATCTCTCCTCTCTCTCTCTCTCTCTCTCTCTCTCTCTCTCTCTCTCTCTCTCTTCTCTCGCAAAATCTTCGTTTAACGTCATGTTTTAAAAATTAAGCTACCCCCCGGGCTCCTCATGTGGGGTGTGGCCTTTCAGTTTTTTTAAAAATGATCACTCTCCCAAATTCCCCGGGTATTCCCCCAAAGCCCCCCTTCCCGATTTATTCCTCTTAAATTCCTCAATCAAAACCCTTCCCCTTTTTACAATCCCCCTTGTAAAATTGGGGGTTATTTCCCCACCGGCTTTTTTACGTGCTTTATGTGATTTAAAAATTTTACTACAATGTTTTTCTGTGAAAATGGGAATTTTTCCCCAAAATAGGGGGATTTTAAACACTCCCTCATTTCAGTTCACGGTCATCCCCCAAAATAGGTTTTTTTCGGTTTTTAATTTTGTTGATTTAAAGTTTTTAAAAAATTCGTTTTTTATATGTTCGTTTAAAAATTTTTGTTAGTGTCTTTTTTGTTTTTTTTACCTTCTTTAGTTTTTGGGGAATTTTTGGGGGTTTTTTTGTTTTTTTTACGACTCGTATCGGGGAATCTTTGATCATTTTAGCCCCCATTTGGGAATTTATTTATCTAGGCTTCTTGATTTCTTTGAAAGCCAATCCTTTTGTATCCGGCCAAACTTTCTTATTTTGGTTTTCCCCCGTTTTTTTTCTTTTTTATTCCCTGTAATTTTTCGCTCCAGATAACATTCCTTTTAATCTTTAAAAAAGGGCGAGGGAAAGGGGGAAAGGGCAGATTTCGGGGATTCTAAACCCATAGGGGAGAGAGAGGGGAAAGAGGAGAGGAGGAAAGGGGAAAAATCTCTCTTTTTCCTCCTCTCTCTCTTCTCTTTTTCTCTCTCCTCTTCTCTCTCTTTTCTTCTTTTCTCCTCCCCTCTCTCTCTCTAAACTTCTCTCTCTCTTCATTCTCCCTTTTCTCTCTTTTCATTCTCCCCATTCATAAAAAGAAGGGGGAACCCGTTTTTTGCGTTTTTTTGTTTTTAAATCTCCGGGAAAAGGGGGGGTCCGTCTTCCTCAAAAAAAGTGCCCTTTGAACAAATATTATAAACAAAAGGGTTTAAAATTTAAAAAAACGTGAAAAATGTTCCCCATAATCCCCGGGGAAAAATTTTGGTGATTTTGGATGCGATTTACAACCCCCTGTTTCTAGGGCTTTCTAAAAAATAAAAAACCCGACCTAGAACCCGTTGCTTTTGCCAGTTATTAATCCCTTGACCCGGGATAGCCTCAAAGGACAAGAAGATACACAGACAGACGGAATAAAAAGCTACATTTTAATTATTGTTTGCTGACTCTGAGCGCTTTTGAATGATTGTTGCATGATAGATGCAGACTGCAGCTACAATTACTAGCTTCACCTGCTTACTAACTGCTATTACAGCTGTTTCACCCAGCCGTATCTTACAATATGTATTTTTGTGATGTCCTAAATTATCTATTATCTCACCCTAATTATCTAGTCAGATAGCTGTTTAACCTTCTGCCTGCCCTGTTAACCCCATATTAACCCTATCTCTACCCTGTTAACCTCTTGTTAACCCCATGTTAACCTTATATCTTGTTATAGCACCACCGCCATGGAGTTTCTCAGGGCGGATGCTGCCAACAACGCCCCCCCCCCCCCCGCCCCCTGTCTTGTTACCCCCCCCCCCCTAGGCCTACCCTGTTAACTCCTGTTAACCCCATGTTAACCGTATATCTTGTTATAGCACCACCGCCATGGAGTTTCTCAGGGCGGATGCTGCCAACAACGCAGGCACGGAGCAGTTCTCCGATAAGAAAATGGTGTGGATTCTTGACAAGGAGAAGGGCTTTGAGAAGGCAGCCATACTGGAGGAGAAGGGGAGATAATGTGCTGGTCCAGAAAAATGGAACTAACGAGGTTCGTGTCCTAATACTAGTTGTTACCATGGTAACCTCTTCAGTGAAACTCTTACCCCTGTTTCAATTTGTTGGCCTTACCCCCCCCCCCCATTCAGGAGTTGACCCTGAAAAAGGAGGACACCCAGCAGATGAACCCTGCTAAGTTTGAGAAGCTGGAAGATATGGCCAATCTGACGTATCTGAACGAGGCCAGTGTCTTGCATAACCTCAGGCAACGATACTTCTCCTCCATGATTTATGTGAGTGGGTTTGTTTGTTTGTTTGTTTGTTTGTTTGTTTGTTTGTTTGTTTGTTTGTTTGTTTGTTTGTTTGTTTGTTTGTTTGTTTGTTTGTTTGTTTGTTTGTTTGTTTGTTTGTTTGTGGGTTCTTATAGGAACATGAGTGCAGCTCGTGTTATCGGATCAGTGTGGTACACGTGCCGGGCCGTTATCAAGTGTGATTGTACTGAATTGTCAGTCCTTGTTCCTATCTCTCGAGAACAGCTGATCTATCGACTCCATCTTTCTCTCTCTCTCTCCCCCCCTCTCTCTCTCCATCTTTCTCTCTCCCTCCCTCCCTCCCTCCCTCTCTCTCTCTCTCTCGGTTGTAGGGTATTACACTCAGAGGCCTGTCATCAAGTATTCCCTACAGCTGCATTGCAACCGACATCTCTATCTCCCACCCACTGACTCACTACTGACTCACTGAGCTATACAACTACCACAAAGAGAATCAGTAGAGAGAGATTGAGTCGAGAGAAAAAGAGAATAGTGTAGAGAATAGTGCAGATTGAGTCGAGAGAAAAAGAGAATAGTACAGTGAATACTACCAAACCTAGATTAGATAAAAGCTAACGGGAAGTTAACTAAACCTGGAACCCCCTATTTCAGTTAAGTAAAACCCCATTTTCAGTTAACTAAACTTCCTCTTTTAATTTCAGACCTATTCTGGTATATTCTGTGTGGCGATCAACCCTTATGCCAGGCTACCAATCTATACCAAAGAAGTCATCCAGTCTTACAGGGGAAAACGGTAAGCACTACCATAAGCAAATTAGGTCGTTATCATGCATGAAGAAGGTAAACAAAATCAATTTGTGTATCAAATTGAATATCATTTAGTTAGATGCTAAGTTAAAAACCCTTCAGGCGAACGGAGATGCCTCCTCACATCTACACTGTGGCTGATGAGAGTTACCAGCAGATGATCCAGCAGAGAGAGAACCAGTCCATACTGATCACTGGGGAATCAGGCGCAGGGAAAACTGAGAACACTAAAAAGGGTATGTTATTTTAATTAATTAATTAGTTATACGGAATGTGTTATTAATTTCCTAATTAGGAAACCATCATTTAACATCTCAATTAGTAAATAAACCATCATTTAACACCTCCTGCCTATTATAGTTATCCAATACTTTGCCACTATTTGTGGGGTCGAAAGTAAAAGTGTCGACGGATCACACCTCGATGAACAGCTGGTGCGGTGTAACCCTGTTCTTGAAGCATTCGGAAATGCAAAGACCATCAAGAACGATAACTCGTCCCGGTTCGGGAAATTTATCCGAATCCACTTTGGAGCACAAGGGAAAATCCATAGGTGAGAGCATCCATCCTCCCTCTCCCCTCATCCCCTCCCCCTTTTTTCTCAGTTATCCAGTATTTTGCATCGGTGGTAGGAGTAGAACATGGCCCAGGGCACGTTCCCGATGATACAGCCACCAAAAAGACTGGTCTGGACCAGCGTCTTGTCCGGTGTAACCCCGTCCTGGAAGCTTTTGGAAATGCAAAAACTCTGAAAAACGATAACTCCTCGCGTTTTGGAAAGTTTATCCGAATTCATTTCGGTGGTTCTGGCAAGATTCATAGGTAGAGAGGCGTGTGTGAAATGAAATACTTAATCAAGCTGGAATGCTGTGCATAATATCATGAAAATAGTTTGAAGTGTGTGATCTTTCTGCCCCAAAGTGTGAAGTGTGAGTTTAACATTTCCACAAAGTGTGTGAAGTGTGAATTTCACATTTCCACAAAGTGTGAAGTGTGAATTTCACATTTCCACAAAGTGTGAAGTGTGAATTTCACATTTCCACAAAGTGTGAATGTGTGAATTTCACATTTCCACAAAGTGTGAAGTGTGAATTTCACATTTCCACAAAGTGTGAATGTGTGTGTGTGTGTGTGTGTGTGTGTGCGTGAGCAGCAGTTCATGAAATTAAGTGTGTGGAAGTCTAGTACATATAACAACAGGTGATATTACACTCTCATGAAAACCAATTTATACGCTGGATCGGCTATTCTGATGATTGAGTTTTTGCTGGTATTGATGTGCTGAAACCACCATCCACTTCCCCTATCCTTCGATCTCCCGAAACCTCCATACATTTCCTTCTCTCCTATCTTGTCCCCCCCCTGTTTGAAACTACCCTGTACCACACACTTTATCTTTTGGTTTTGTTTTTGAGTTTGCATCCCAACATATAACGCAGATCTAAATCCATTCTATCTCTAACTCGCATAATTCCAGTGCTGATATTGAGCGTTATTTGCTGGAAAAGGCTCGAGTCACCTACCAGAATCCTGATGAGAGGTCTTTCCACATTTTCTATCAGATCCTCAAGGGAATGAGCCCTGAAGAATGTAAGTGTGTAATGCGAATCACGCGTTGTGCACCACGCGTTGTGCATCACGCGTTATGCGCCACGCGTTGTGCATCACGCGATGTTATCAGTAACGCCAATATTCTCACATGATATTTCATATCACCCCCTGTAGTATTTCACAAGCAATAACAACAATTTCCCTGTTATAGTGAGCGACTGTCTGCTGACGAATAACCCCAACGACTACTCGTTGCTAAGTAACGGAGATATCATTGTTGACTCTCTGGCGGATGTGGAGTTGTGGCAGGAAACAAAACAGTGCATGGCCGTCCTAAACTTCTCCGGTACGATTCACAATAGCATACACGTGTCTTTTGGGGGTAGACATGAGTCCACCCTAGATAGAAGTCGTTAAATCTCAACTTCGTCAATTTGTTATTACCGTTCTTTTGGGGTGCTTATTCTCTGCTATTATAATGTACAACTAACCCCCCTCCTTCCTTCAGATGAGATGATGAACAAGATATTCCGGTTTACTGCTGGTATCCTCCACCTTGGTAACACCACCTTGAAGGCGAATAAGAGGGATGAGGGGTGCTCTATTGACGATACTCAGGTACATTTGGAAACACATGGAACAATGATACCACTTTTTAATTCAGTTATTTCCAAGTTTACTTTACTGCACCTTACTTTTTCCTCACCTTAACAACCCAACACTCTCACTGAACAGCTAACTAATTTGTTTCCTCTCTGCAGTGGATAGAGAAGGCGTGCCACATGTTTGGAGTTAACGCGGTAGATATGACTAAGGCCCTCATCAAACCCAGGATCAAAGTGGGATCTGAATACGTTCACAAGGGACAGAATGCCGACCAGGTATACCTATAATGAGTAGAATGAATTATGATGAATAGAAATATTGTTCATAATTATTAAATTACAAACTGACAACTCCACGCCTATGAATTAATCAGATTTCTGTTTCTTGCCCCTTCTCTGGAGTCGTTTTGACTCAGATTAAACACATTGCATTATCCCTGATCTTGACAACTAAATGATACACCCATCAGTATAATATCCCCTAACTAAATAACACCCCCACTAGGTGAAACACAGTATCGGTGCTCTATGTAAGTCCATCTTTGAGAAGATTTTCAAGCTGGTCCTGGACATGTGTAATGAGACACTGGAGACAAAGTTGAGGAAGAATTTCTTTATTGGAGTTCTCGATATCGCTGGTTTCGAAATATTTGACGTGAGTTATTGTCCTACTTCATGTACTGGACACACAGACTGTGTATAAATGCTAGTTTTCAGACTGAGTTTGTACTACTTCACCGGGTACAGATCATCTTTATTAGTTCCTTGGACACACAGACTTGCTTATGCGATCTGATCCCTGCAAAATAACTGAGAACTAAATTATCACGACTTCTCTCTTCACAATTTCTAACCCTCTCTCTCCCTCTCTCAGTTCAACTCGTTCGAGCAGCTGTGTATTAACCTGACCAATGAGAAGATCCAACAGTTCTTCAACCACCACATGTTCACGCTGGAACAGGAGGAATACAAGAAGGAGGGAATCAAGTGGGATTTCATCGACTTTGGGCTGGATCTGGAACCCACAATTGAACTTATTGAGAGGGTAAGTAACACCAACCCCCCTGATTTAGCTAACAACCCTCCCCCACTTCTCTGCTCCCCTGGCCCACCCCTATCTCTCTGGGTCTAGAACAAACCATTGAACTTATAGAGCGGGTAAGCTTTACGATTATATTCAGGTTTTCCAAATAAGAGCTGGTTTACGATGTATGGCATTTCGTGAAACTATTCTTCTGTACATCTGCCCTCCAGTTGCGTTGGCTAACACCTCCGCCTTTATCTAAGACCACCACCCTCCTCTCTCCCATCTTTAGCTAACACACCCCCCCCCCCATTCCAGAACATGGGAGTGTTTGCTGTGATGGATGAGGAGTGTATTATGCCCAAGGCTACTGACGCCACCTTCCTCTCCAAACTAAACGGCATCCACCAAGGGAAAAACCCGAAATACCAGAAACCCTCGCCAAAGAGTACGAACCACCACCGTCACCATGACAACCACCGTTACCATGACAACCATCATGTGGTTGATTTGAGGGGTGGCCGCAGTGTGATCTGGTCAAGGGAGACAGACTCAGTTACACTGTGGCCATCCGGACAACAATTTAAACAGACCCACATTACATCATGTACTGGAAATACTGATTTTACTGACAGTTGAGATTTTGACTGACAGAGTGACAGTTGTGATTTTGGCAACTGTTCGTGCTGTCTCCACGCAGGACGAAAGGTTCAACAGCGCCATCAAATATGGTACTTCCTCCATCCACATAACTCAGTTCCTTACTCCACAGGTCAAATGGGAGAAAACCCCGTCAGTTTCCAGATAGTCCACTACGCCGGTGCAGTGGGATACAACGTGGATGGGTGGTTGGAGAAGAACAAGGATCCACTCAATGAGAACGTGGTTGAGCTATTTGTAAAGAGCAGGGAGCCTATCTTCGCAAAGTTATTCGAGGCAAAGGAGGCTGCAGTGTCTACCAAGCCTGGAGCAAGGAGGAAGGGAGGTTCTTTCCAGACTGTTGCCATGATTCACAAAGCTGCCGTGGAGCAACTTCTGACTACCCTCCGATCTACCACCCCACACTTTATCAGGTACATTACTAAAGGTCAAATCATCAAACACATCATCATATACTCAACTGAAGTATTATTTTTGGCAGAGGAGAAAGAGTAACCACTCACCCAAACCAGGTGCAATGGTGTATTCTACCCCCCCCCCCCCCCCAACACCACCCTTCTAATTAACCCCCTTTCCCCAATCCCCATCCAGGTGTATCCTGCCCAACATGAAGAAGAAGAGTGGAATTATCGAGGCTAAACTAGTTCTGGAGCAGCTGAGGTGTAACTGGTGTGTTGGAAGGAATCAGGATTGTCCGAAAGGGTTTCCCTAACAGGCTCATGTACTCAGAATTCGTACAGAGGTATGTGATAGCACTGGTACTGGTTACATAAGGGCAGGTGGTGGACTGCTCGTACCCTGTTTTAAATAGTACCTGAGTTTAATTCAGGAGTCAGGAGTAGTGATATTCCCCCATGTCGGTCTCAACTCCAATTATAATTCCAGGTACACCATCCTGGCTCCTAGTTCCATTCCTGCTGGATTTATGGACGGGATGAAGGCGACAGAGAAACTGGTGGAGGCCCTTCAACTGGAGGAGAACAGCTTCCGAATGGGTCATAGTAAGGTAATTAATTAATTAATGGGCCATAGTAAGGTAATTAGTGTGATGAATAATGTGACATTTGACATTACGAGTCTTGGGATCTCGAACTGTCAGGATAATTGTAGCAGCTCGGTGTTTATCCTAAATCTATCACAAATCTATCCCAAACCCAAATATACTGCACAGTGCATAGCGATAGAATCTAAAAATCTCCCCTGATCCCAATCTCCCCTGATCCCAATCTCCCCTTCTATCCCAGATATTCCTGCGGGCGGGAGTGATTGGCTACCTGGAAGACTTGAGAGACCAGCGGGTAAAGACCGTTCTGATCGGGTTCCAGACCCTAGCTCGAGGATGGCTGGCTAGAAAGCAGTTCAGGAAGTTGTTGGATCTGAGGGTGGCCTGTATTGTGGCTCAGAGGAACACCCGGCAATACTTCATCTTAAGGAAGTGGCAGTGGTGGAGGCTCTTTACTCGAGTCAAGCCACTTCTGAGTGTTACCAGGTGAGTGGCAGTGGTGGAGGCTCTTTACTCGAGTCAAGCCACTTCTTAGCGTCACCAGGTTAGTGGCAGTGGTGGAGGCTCTTTACTAGAGTCAAGCCACTTCTTAGCGTCACCAGGTTAGTGGCAGTGGTGGAGGCTCTTTACTCGAGTCAAGCCACTTCTTAGTGTTACCAGGTTAGTGGCAGTGGTGGAGGCTCTTTACTCGAGTCAAGCCACTTCTTAGTGTTACCAGGTTAGTGGCAGTGTTGGAGGCTCTTTACTAGAGTCAAGCCACTTCTTAGTGTTACCAGGTTAGTGGCAGTGGTGGAGGCTCTTTACTCGAGTCAAGCCACTTCTTAGCGTCACCAGGTTAGTGGCAGTGGTGGAGGCTCTTTACTCGAGTCAAGCCACTTCTTAGCGTCACCAGGTTAGTGGCAGTGGTGGAGGCTCTTTACTCGAGTCAAGCCACTTCTTAGTGTTACCAGGTGAGAAGAGATGGTAGTAAGGTGATGTTATTGGGGTCGGTCCATGGTTTGGTGATGTAGACATGAAGTGACTCATAATTATACTGGTATTATTAATTTGGTAGGGAGGTGAATTTTGTTTGCTAGCTAGCTACGAATTAGGGGGATAGAAAGAGTCATATTAGCATTGAATAGCTAGAGGAGACAGGTATTATAGTGATGTTATGCGTCATTAGGTATTCGATAAGGTTTCCCCAGCTGTAAGATATTTCAATGAAGCTACGCCCAAGTTGTAGTTTCTCTCTCTATCTCTCTATCTCTCTATCTCTCTATCTATCTCTCACTATCTCTCTCTCTCTCTCTCTCTCTCTCTCTCTCTCTCTCTCTCTCTCTCTCCCTATCTCCCTCTCCTTCTCTTCATTATTATGTAACCTTTCAACCCTGACTGCCTTTTCCTCTCTTCTCACCCTTTACTTATACGCAGCCTAGTACAAGTATTATCTCATCCCATGGAATGTCCTATAAATCCATGAACCTAAATCTCATTCTTCCGAATGCTCAGTTGTCGCCCCGCACAACCACACTCCCCCTCCCCCTCCCCTATCGACCAAGTCCCATCTGCCCCATCTGCCGCTCCTAACATCCACTACCTCGATAACTCCCGGTTATTATAACACCACTCCCCACAGGCAAGAAGAGGAGTTCAAGGACAAAGAAAAGGAGATGCTAAAAGTGAAGGCTGCAGTTGACGAGACCAAGGCAGAGAATGCTGAGCTCCAGTCCAAGATGGAAACCCTGAGTTCCGAGCACTCTAAAATCAAGGACTCGCTAGAGAAGGAGCAGCAGGCTGCGATTGAAGCAGAGGAACAGTGTACCAAGTTGGAGGGGATGAAGCAAAAACTAGAGGATGAAGTTGCTGTGAGTGTGGTTTTGTTTCGTTCAATTTGTACCACTGAATCAAAGTTGGTAGTCACCAATTTACCAATTTACCAAGGTGACTGATATTGTATGAAGTTCATCGAATATCCAACAACCCAATCTCTCAGGCCCTTATGGAACAAATCGACGAAGAACAGGATAACAACTTCAAGATTTCCTCACAAAAGAGGGCCCTTGAGGCTGAGTTATCGGAAGTGAAGGGTAACCTGGAGATACTGGATTCTAATCTCAAGAAGGTACGGGAGATGTAGACCCCCACACCCCCCCCCCCCCCCCCCCCTCCGAATCCCGATATAGATCGGTGTAGTTGACACAACTAAGTTACAATCACCTGTTTTCTCTAACCTCTCCCCAGGAAGAGCCTATTTCTCCACTCTCCAGCTTTTCCTTACCCTTCCCCTCCACAGAAAGAGCAAGATCTGCACCGGAAGGAAGATGCCCTGGCCGCTAAAGAAGAAGAGTCAGCTAAAAAGGAGGAGGAGCTAAAGAAGCTGGTTGAGAAACAGAAGACAATGGAGGGAAATATAGCTGACCTTGAGGTCTCCCTGGGTTCTGCTACTGAGAAGGCAACCAGTCTGGATCGAGCAAAGAAGAAGCTGGAGGGAGAACTGAAACGTAGGTTTTATAATAAATCAGCTCCTAGATGTGTCTTGACATCCTCTAAATCCGTCCCAAATACAGTAATAGCTGGTTTAAATTCCCCTATTTTTCAGGATTTGAGGATGAATTAGAGGCTGAGAGAAAGGCCAAGGCGGCTCTTGACAAGTCTCTGAGAGGAAAGGAGGCTGAACTGAAAGACGCTAATGTCAAGATTCAGGAATTCACCGAGTGAGTCATATTTAGAAGTATCAAACCAAACATGTTCATAAGTTCGATTACCACGGTTCTAGGTCTGAATCTGAATACAATCAGTACATTCAGTATTCAATGCATTCAGTGGATCAGTAGTTAAAACATCTCCCCCTAGTGCTAAATATCTCCCCTAGTGCTAAAGCTGCAGTAGAGGCTGAGCTGAAGAAGAGAGATGGGGAACTGTTAGCCAGCCAGACTCAGCTTGAAGAGGAACAGGAATCTGGACAGAAGAAGGATCGGGTGATAAAGGATCTGAACAACAAGATACACGATCTAGAGGAGGAGCTTGAGGTAATTTAGTAATTAAGTGATGTTAGATCAATGATCAATGATTCTTTCAGTTTACTAATATTTGTTTGACTTTATTTTCAATATTTTGACAATCTCTAGCTTCTCCAGCTCTTTCTAATCTCATCTCTCCTTCCTTCTAACCAGATCACTATCCTCCAACTCACCATCTCCCTCCTTCTTTAGAGTGAACGTTCATCCAGGGGACGAGTTGAGAGGCAGTGTAAGGAACTGGACCGTGAGCTACAGGATCTTCAAGAGCGACTGGAGGAAGCCGGTGGTGCCACTGCTGCTCAGGTACAACTCCAGTTACCATGGTTACCATTGTGTGTTACCATGGTTACCATATGTAATTGCGTTTTAACCCACCAAGATTGGGTTATATTTTAGTTACTGTGCAGTGCAACAAGTCTGCTGGACATGTCTGTTTGTCTGTTTGGGTGTGTGTGGTTAGGGCTGTAATGGTTTGATCTAGTTGACCCTTGATCGTGTTTGTTTGGTATATATCACGTGACTCACATCACATGACCTGGAGGCTGGAAAGAGAGATAGAGAGAGGGGTAGTAACAGTGTTTCTGATTGAGTTATACACCACTCATACACTCTTTGATCTCGACACGCCTCCTGTGTTTTCTCTGATCCCTTTGTTACGTGATCCTGTATTTGATTGTTTGATTGATCCTGCAGGAGTTCTGATTGAGTTCATATCTCACTTTCCACCTTCCACCTTCCTTCCCCACAGTATTAACGACATTCCAACTCTCACATCACGCAGTTAGCACCATTCTGTCAAACTGGCAATCTGAGCCAACAGCACAAGATCCTGAAGTCACCTAATTAACACCACACCATCACCACCATCACCATCACAAGATGAACAGCTCAATATCCCTACTTGATCTGTCTGATCTGTCATCCTCTGATTACTACTCCACCACTAACACTTCCATCTACAGTAACTACACAAGAAAGGTACCCCGCCCACATTTCACAGCAACCAATGTTATAGTTAACACTGTACAGGGTGTCCCATTTCTAGTATTAGAAAATGAAATGATATTGGAATAGTAAAGAGAAACCCTGTAAAGAACGCCCTAGTTTATAATAACTCTGTAACTCTAGTTTATAATAATCCCCCTCCCTTAGTTGGATCTGAACAGGAGGCGAGAGGAGGAGATAATCACTCTCAAGGCAGAGCTAGCCGCTAATGAGACGACCCACAGTGATGCTATTGATGCCCTGAAGAAGAAATTGGCTGATGTCACACTGCAACTTGAGGAACAAATTGACCTGGCCAAGAAAACCAAGATCAAGTAGGTTGTTGTGTGGTTCACACCACAGTGCGATCTGTAAGGGTTCACACAGCTGAGATATATCCAAAATTATATCTCTTCCACTAAATTCTTTACTAATTACTAGTAAATCCCCTTCATTAATGACAATATTCCTACCCCCTACCAGGAACGACAAAGACAGGAAAGCAGCCCAGGAAGAGATCGACCACCTGAATGAGGCCCTGGACACCATCGGGAAGCAGAAGGGAAACCTTGACAAGACTGTGAGGGTACTTGACGAACAGCTTGGTGATGCTAATAGTAGGTGTTCTCAAATGGAGACCAATCTGAGAGAACTTGCTGATAAATACAACAAGTAAGTGGGGTGACCAATCTGAGAGAACTTGCTGATAAATACAACAAGTAAGTGGGGTGAACTGTCCTTACAATATTAGTAAAAAGAAGTTTTTTATGCAGAGAATATTGTGGTGCATAGGGGGCTCAGTGAAACAGTTCATAGACTTGATCAACTTGTTTTACACTTTCTTCTCCCCCCTAGGCTGGTGAAGGAAAACAACGACTTTGCTCAAAAGATAGAAGATATGGAGTCCAAGGAGGCCATGTTGAGCAAGAGTAAGAAGGGACTCCAGAGCCAGATTGATGATCTTGGTGGTCAGTTGGAGACTCTGAACTCTGAGAAGAATGGAGTGCAGACCCAGTTGAAACAGGCCCTCTCTGAGATTGAGGGACTTCAGGAGGAGGTGGAGATGGTAAGTTCTTGAGAACTAGAGATCTAGTCAATGAGTTGAGTTGAAGTGAGGATGAGATTTAATATTTTCATGAGTTATAGAACTGTTTTCGAAGTAGAGCATAGTGTCGCTGGATAAAAGATCTAGATTATAGAAAGCTATAGAACAAAATGAAAGAGCTAACAATCCTCTTCCCCACTCCAGGCTACAAGTGAGAAGGAAGACAAGGAGAGAATGCTAGGAATCCTCCAGAGTGAACTAAACACAGCCCGTAACGCCATCACCAACGAGCACGTCCCCCGAATCGAGGAGCTGGAGGGAGAGAACAGGAAACTACAGGTTAAGATTACTGAACTCGAGGACGCAGTTGATGAGTCCCAGACCAAGGCAAATAACGCTGAGAAAACCAAGAACAGGATTACGATGGAGTTGGAGGATACTAGTGTAGAGTTGGATCGAGTGAAGAATGACCTGAGTAGCATGGACAAGAAGCAGAGGAAGGTGGATCAGATGATGTCAGAGTGGAAGGGTAAATGTGATCAGGAGACGGCTAAGAATGAGGGTCTGGTCCGAGAGATCCAGAAGATCTCCACTGATCACATGAACCTGAAGAACACTAATAATGAGATACAAGAGGAGTTGGATGGTGTTCGGCGGCAGATCAAATCCCTCCAAGCGGAGAATAATGACCTGACTGAACAGTTGGAGGGAGGTGGTAAGGCTACCCACGAGATAGAGAAGCTGAGGAGGAAGCTGGAAACTGATAATGAGGAACTGAGGGGTCAGTTGGAGGAAACAGAGGGTCTACTAACTATGGAGGAGAACAAGACCAGCAAGCTGCAGTTGGAGTTGAGTGGAGTTAAGATGGAGATGGAGAGGAGGTTGGGAGAGAAGGAGGAGGATAGTGATAAGGATAGGAAGAACCTATTGAGGCAGATTGACACCCTTCACCAGCAGCTTGAGGATGAAGCCAAGGTTAAGAATGACCTGGCTAAGGCAAGGAAGATGGCTGAGGGAGAGGTCGGTGGGCTACACGAAGATCTGGATAATGCAGAGAAAACTATCGCAGCACTCAACAACAACCTGGGTAAACAACAGAAGGGTATTCAGGAGCTGCAGTTGGCCTTGGAGGATGCCAACAAGAATGTCGAGAACCTGAAGGCAGCTCTGTTGAAGAGTGATAAGAAGGCAACCTCTCTGGCTACCCAGAAGACTGATATTGAGGGATCCTTGGAGAGGGCTGAGAGGCAGAGGAGGACCCTTGAGAATGAGAAGGGTGAGCTCACATCTCAAGTTGCCACTCTGGAGAGCCAGAAGGCTAGTGCGGAGAGTGGAAGGAAGAAGCTGGATGCGGAGTGTCATCAAATGAGGGACTTTGTGGAGGATCTAGAGGGAGAGAAGAGGGATGTGGAGATCCTGCTGCAGCGGGCTAATGATGCTCTTAACAGGTGGGTGTGTTTGTTTGTTTGTTTGTTTGTTTGTTTGTTTGTTTGTTTGTTTGTTTGTTTGTTTGTTTGTTTGTTTGTTTGTTTGTTTGTTTGTTTGTTTGTTTGTTCGTTTGTTTGTTTGTTTGTCCCTTTCTGACACTATAGACCTCATAAATAGCTATACTTCTAGAGTTCAAAATTCCAACCAATCTCTCTCTCAGGTGCCAGAGTGAGCTGAACCTGGAACAAGAAGCCAAGGGGAACCAAGAAAGGGCATGCCAGACCCTCACCAGGCGTATTGTGGAGCTTGAAGGACAACTCGAGGATGCCGAGAATGCTGTCAGGTAAGACCCGTTACTCTCTCCTGGTGAAAGTAACAGTCTCTCCGGCTCTCTCCTAGTTAAAGTAACAATCTCTCCGGCTCTCTCCTAGTTAAAGTAACAATCTCTCCCTGCTCAGGTCAGCCGGTAAGGGCAAGATCCAGGTTATGGAGACTAAGATCCGAGGACTGGAAACCGATATTGATGCGGAGATGAAGAGACGAGTTGATGCTGAGAAGGTAATTCTACCAATTAATCACTAATTAACAATCAACAATTGTCTACTGACCACTCAATCCTTCGTGACTCATGATCTCTAATGTAGTGTTTGGGTACCTTGTGGATCACTGACCAATTACCAAGAATTTTGGCAAGGCGTCCAACCAGTTAGGTCATGACCCCGCACCCCGGTCCATGTGATTCATGATCTCTAACATACACTGTATCTCCCAGGCTCTGAAGAAGGCAGAACGAGCTATCAAGGAGAATGCCTTCAACGCCGAGGAAGATCACAAGACAATCCAGAGACAACAGGGAACCATTGACATGGGAAATAACAAGATCAAATCCTTCAAACGTCAACTCGACGAAGCGGTACGTTTGTTATCTGATTTATATTAGGTTGTCCTAAAATTATTACGCATTTACTGACTGATCATTTTTAACCCACTAACTAATTAGCTAATTAACCCCTACAGGAGACCCATTAACTAATTAGCTAATTAACCCCTACAGGAGACACAGATCCAACAGCTAAACAGCAAGTTGAGAAAGGCCCAGAATGAAGTTGCTGAGGCAGAAGAGAGAGCCGACATGGCAGAGAGTTCCTTGTCCCGGGCATCTACCCGAAATAGAGCCGCCACTGCTCGACTGGGACGATCGGTATGTTGAGTCACTCAATCACTAGTAAAATATAGCCATTGATTGTGCATTAGTCAGTTTGCACAATATGATTCCAATCACAGGACGTGCAGGGTAGCCCTCGAACGGTAAGAATCGCCATTGTACAAATAATAGCTGTGTTACCATAGCAACCCTGAGAGGTGTTACCATAGCAACCCAGAACCCTGGGAGGTGTTACCATAGCAACCCTGGGAGGTGTTACCATAGCAACCCTGGGAGGTGTTACCATAACAACCCTGGGAGGTGTTACCATAGCAACCCTGGGAGGTGTTACCATAGCAACCCTGGGAGGTGTTACCATAGCAACCCTGGGAGGTGTTACCATAGCAACTCTAGGAGGTGTTACCATAGCAACCCTGGGAGGTGTTAACATAGCAACCCTGGGAGGTGTTACCATAGCAACCCTGGGAGGTGTTACCATAGCAACCCTGGGAGGTGTTACCATAGCAACACTGGGAGGTGTTACCATAGCAACCCTGGGAGGTGTTACCATAGCAACCAGTAGCATTTGATATAAAATAGCACTGTTCATATATGGGAAGTTGTACTGGGCTTGGTAAATGTTATCAACGTTGTTTTCATTACGTTACTCATTCTAGCCGCGTGTTTTAAACATCAGATGGCCGGTTCTCTCGGGAAGTTTCTAATTTCATTATGTCATGCATAATAATGTAATAATAGCTCATCATATAATGACATCACACATTCTTGCCATGTGTGATCACTATAATCACACCTAAAACGTGGTGACATCACACATCCTAATCACACTAAGATTTCACACGCCCACTTCCAGGACTACGTACCGAGGAATGCCCGAACCCGAGGAGGAGATGAGGAGGAGGAATAGAGAGAGTATGTGAGGTAAATAGTGAGGGTGACGGGGGACACTTTTGGGAGGGGTAGTTTAGCATGGTGCATGTTGCAGATTTGTAGCATTAATCTCTCTCAGCCATACTTTGTTAATAACCCCTCTCCCATTTCTCCAGGCGTCTCTCTCGCAGTCTGTTGGGGTCAGGAGAAAGAGTGCAAGCACTAGGACCCCTGTACCAACATCCCCAAAACTTGGCCGGGACAGCAGTGAACCACCTGCAACCCCTCAGTAACTCCCAGAGTTATGCTATGATATAGGACTGGGAAACCCGGAGTTGCTATAAGTGGGAAACCCCCCGAAGTTGCTATGTCTGGGGAACTACTTCTCCTACTGACCTCATTTTATCCTATGGGACTTTTAACGTAACACCTCTCTCTTTCTCTCTTTTTGACGATTTATGAAAATTGTATATACACACACACGCATTATCTTATGGTATCCAATTATATATGCGAATAAAAAATGTGACAAAAATGTTTTCTAAAGACCATTTGTAAATGTGCGTGACTCTTTTTGGTGAAAAAGAAAACTGTGCTATGAGTTTGTTAGGAGTGTTATGATTTTACTACATCTTTACTTTGTCATTTAATTATCCCACGAGTTTTTGTTTTCCCATTTCCCGGATTAGTTAGAGAGTATTGTGAAGCTGTAATCAACAGACAAAGAAAGAGGTCTGGTCCTCGCGTCGGCTGGGAATCTGAATTTAGTTCCGATATCGTGGTTATGGAACGCGCGATAACTCGCCACTGATCCCCTCCGCGCGGACTCTCAGGCCATGTGAGCGCGCGCGTGGCGCGGTGAAAATGCCGACAATGGTCACTTTACATTTGGCCCCTTCTTAGCGGGACACAGAACAAACGAATGTCCAATCAGTGAACTTGACATAGGCTCTTCCTAGTTCGTGTTACATCTGCAGAGTAAAGAGTTCATTGCAAAATGAATGTTTATTCTAGAGGGTGTTCTAGAGGGTGTTCTAGAGGGTGTTCACTTCTCACATTTCTTTCACTTCTCACATTTCTTCACTTCTCACATTTCTCTTATCTATTTCACTTCTCACATTTCTCTTATCTATTTTGTATCTCGAGCAGCGCTCTGCATACTTGTACAACTGCTAGTGTTCCTGACCTAGTAAACCTGTACTGGCCAACCAGTTCCAGATGGATCGAGCGTTCTCAACATGGCAACATTCAGTTCCTGGCGACAATGCAGGTGTAGCGGACTTCATCCGGCTAGAGACCTCAATCCTGGCTACTATGAGGAGAATCGGGGGCTACCCTGACTCCAACAAGGAGGGTGGTGAATTTGATCCTAATAAGATCACTACCAGCAAACTATCGAGTCTTGACACCAACAAGAAGGTAAAGTTGATTGCAGACATGGCCGGTCTGCTCTGGTTCCGAGCTCTGCCCCTGTCGAAGTTAGCTAGAAAACAGTTTGAGCTAGTGGAAGAAAAACCAAATCTTGACGAGTCTAAGGAGAAGGTGGAGAAACTACTGGGACACTTAGAGCACACCAGAGACCGTCTCGACACTGTCAAGGACGAGCTACTGGAGCGTGACAGGAAAATGATCACCCTTCAAGAAGAGATTAGTGCCCTAAAAGACTCCATTATATCGATGAAGGATTCTCAACTGGAGAGTAGCATCAGTGCTGTCCAGACTGTTGTAAAAGAGGAAATGAACAGCTATTCATCTGCCCTTCAGAGCGCTGCTACCAACATGAAGCAGACGTGTGTATCTGCTCTAGCTCCCACCAAGATACGTGCTGCCCTGGCCAGCGCCACAGTTGACCGATCTGCGAATCTGATAGTCTATGGACTGGCCGAGAACAATGATGACAGCGACTCTACCAGGGTAAAGGAATTGTTTCAGAATTTGGCCGAGGCACCTGTTTTGGTGGAGGTTGATAGACTGGGGAGGAGGCGTGAAGAGCATGTGCGTCCTGTTCGTGTGGTATTGAGGAGCAGGGAAGTAGCTAGGACTATTTTGGGCAAATCTGCTCAGCTGAGGGACTCCGATACTCATCAGTCTGTATACATTTCCCCAGACAGAACTCTAGAAGAAAGGGCTGAAAGGAGGGATCTTGTTGCCAGAATGAGAGAGAAGAGGGAGAGAGAGCCAGAGAAGGTTTTTAGAATCAGGAGAGGCTCTGTTATCGAGATCAATGAGTGAGTGATTTTATGTGTGAGAAGGGAAGAGACTGAGCTGCTATATCGTGTATGTTCGCTTGGGTGAGAATGAGAACGAGAGAGGGAGACATGAGCTTTGATATAATACCACTACATATTCACTTCATTTTACAGAATTTCTATAATTATTACCATTATTACCTTTGAAGTGTGAAACATATTGTTCGGACACGGTGGGTACCAGGGTGGGGCATTCTGGTAAACGCACACAAAAGACCTTACCCGTCTTCGTGTTATTAGCCTTGATGCGTCACCCTGTATCCCCACCCAGTTTTGTCCAGTATGGCTGGTTTTCTTGACATTATATATTTAATTTCGGCACATGCCACTGCCAGCGGCAGTTTTGATTGATTGATTGATTGATTTGCATTTCTCGACCCTATCTCACCACCCTCTGGGTTAGAAAATGGTCCAATATCAGGGTGTGAACTGCATGTCGTGTTTGCTAGTCGCGAGCGCGCTTGCGAGACAAGCAAACACGTCAAGGTTCATTAACAAGCATGCTGCTCAGTCATTTTAGATTTAATACACAATGTAAGGATACCATGTAATAGGTGAGACTCTTGCCGTCACCCTCGTTCAAGTCCCGTGAAAAACGGAGCAGTACACGCAAACTGATGCCCATTTTCCTCGCGTGACCCCGATTCAGCAGTTTGAGACACCAACTCTTTAGGGGGCCATATCTCAGGAACCAGACAAGATAGGAAAAATCGCCGTCTAATGAGGCGTACAGTTTTCAATCTAGTTTACCACTGTACCGGCCGTTTCACTCTCCGACCTAAAACAAAAATCGCAACCCCACAAAACTTCAAAATAATGAAATTCGCATCTCGCATGTCGTGTTGCATGTCGTGTCATGTTATTGACGCGCTCGCGTTCAACTCTCACACAGCAGCTGCAGAACATGGCGGGAAACATCGAGGAGTAGAGAGAGGGTCGGTGCCGAATCAAATTATTTCTTGATCTTGATCTACTCCATCTCTCAGCTATCCTACCCCTCATCAACTCGATCTCTCAGCTACCCTACCCCTCATCTACTCCATCTTTCAGCTACCCTACCCCTCATCTACTCCATCTTTCAGCTACCCTACCCCTTATCTAGTCCATCTCTCAGCTACCCTACCCCTCATCTACTCCATCTTTCAGCTACCCTACCCCTCATCTACTCCATCTTTCAGCTACCCTACCCCTTATCAGTTATCTAGTCCATCTCTCAGCTACCCTACTCCTCATTTACTCCATCTCTCAGCTTACCTACCTCCCATTTACTCCATATCTCAGCTTCCCTACCTGCCATTTACTCCATCTCTCAGATACCCTACCTCCCATTTACTCCATCTCTCAGCTTACCTACCTCCCATTTACTCCATCTCTCAGCTTCCCTACCTCCCATTCACTCCATCTCTCAGCTTCCCTACCTCCCATTTACTCCATCTCTCAGCTACCCTACCTCCCATTCACTCCATCTCTCAGCTACCCTACCTCCCATTTACTCCATCTCTCAGCTTCCCTACCTCCCATTTACTCCATCCCTCAGCTTCCCTACCTCCCATTTACTCCATCCTTGCCTCCCATTTACTCCATCTCTCAGCTACCCTACCTCCCATTCACTCCATCTCTCAACTACCCTACCTCCCATTTACTCCATCTCTCAGCTTCCCTACCTCCCATTTACTCCATCTCTCAGCTTCCCTACCTCCCATTTACTCCATCCCTCAGCTTCCCTACCTCCCATTTACTCCATCTCTCAGCTTCCCTACCTCCCATCTACTCCATCTCTCAGCTACCCTACCTCCCATTTACTTCATCTCTCAGCTTCCCTACCTCCCATTTACTCCATCTCTCAAGTCTCAGCTTCCCTACCTCCCATTTACTCCATCCCTCAGCTTCCCTACCTCCCATTTACTCCATCTCTCAGCTTCCCTACCTCCCATTTACTCCATCTCTCAGCTTACCTACCTCCCATTTACTCCATATCTCAGCTCCCCTACCCCCATTCCTTAATTCCCATCTTTTTCCCAATTTTCCCCTACCTCCCCTTTACCCCATCTCTCAGCTTACCTACCTCCCCTTTTTCATCTCTCAGTCCCCACCTCCCCTTTCTCTGATAGGTTAGGTGCGAGAAATAGCAGGCGACTCTACCAGGGTAAAGGAATTGTTTCAGAATTTGGCCGAGGCACCTGTTTTGGTGGAGGTTGATAGACTGGGGAGGAGGCGTGAAGAGCATGTGCGTCCTGTTCGTGTGGTATTGAGGAGCAGGGAAGTAGCTAGGACTATTTTGGGCAAATCTGCTCAGCTGAGGGACTCCGATACTCATCAGTCTGTATACATTTCCCCAGACAGAACTCTAGAAGAAAGGGCTGAAAGGAGGGATCTTGTTGCCAGAATGAGAGAGAAGAGGGAGAGAGAGCCAGAGAAGGTTTTTAGAATCAGGAAGAGACTGAGCTGCTATATCGTGTATGTTCGCTTGGGTGAGAATGAGAACGAGAGAGGGAGACATGAGCTTTGATATAATACCACTACATATTCACTTCATTTTACAGAATTTCTATAATTATTACCATTATTACCTTTGAAGTGTGAAACATATTGTTCGGACACGGTGGGTACCAGGGTGGGGCATTCTGGTAAACGCACACAAAAGACCTTACCCGTCTTCGTGTTATTAGCCTTGATGCGTCACCCTGTATCCCCACCCAGTTTTGTCCAGTGTGGCTGGTTTTCTTGACATTATATATTTAATTTCGGCACATGCCACTGCCAGCGGCAGTTTTGATTGATTGATTGATTGATTTGCATTTCTCGACCCTATCTCACCACCCTCTGGGTTAGAAAATGGTCCAATATATTCCCCGAGACACTGATAACAACAAAGAAATTACAACTGAATAAAGGATGGTAATTGTGAATTTCTCTTTAAAAAAACAATAAAACACCTCCTAAAACAAAGGTCCCACACCATCTCTATTACAGTCTATAGCTCGCTTTTAAAGGGGTAGTTGATATGTCCCCCGAAGTGCTTCACTCCACAGGTCCTGTATCCAGGAGCAGGGAAATCCTTGGAAATGTCACTCAACTTATCGACCTCCTCAGAGGACAGAGAGAAGCCAGTTACTGCCAGATTCTCAACGATTCGAGAGGGAGTGACACTCTTGGGAATCACAGCGTTACCTGACGGAATGAGAATGTAAATTATATACATAATTAGATGATCAAGAGGGGTACCAAATATTCATACTATTCTCAAGTAGCCCACATAACAGGTGATTTATTAGAAGAACACTCTTTTGTGTTCAGTAACCAGAGACCTCATTAAGTAGTAGTAAATGGCTAGAAACAATAAGACATGATAAATGTTGCAGTAGACATGAGATGGTGTGGCCATATGGAGGAGAGTGTGAGAGATAGAGTTGCTCGACCCTCTCTCTCTAATTGCGAACAAAGAAGGACGTTTGAAACAAAGATAACAGGAGTAACTTGATACTGTTAACTGTAAAAATGAACAATTCAAGAAGTCCTCGACACTCAAACGTAGGTTCTGGTTATACCTTGATTGACCCTCTCTCACCACGCCCCATGTTAGAACCTATAACAATTAACGTACCCTTATCCACCTGGTACCGGATTAGTACTTGTCCTGGTGTCACACTATGTGCCTCAGCAATACCCTTCACAACCTCATTCTCCAGCAGGTTCTTCTGTTCTGGCCTCCTGAACTTGCTGCCAGGGTTCGCTGAAATGGGAGATGTTGGAAACATTGGGATGTGGTGACTTGGGCGGTATTGGGATGCATTGGGACTGGCTGGTAACGAAATTACCCCTAAATAGGGCATTGCGATAGTAAGGCACGTTTTAGCGTGCCCACAATGTAGGGGTAATTGCGTTACCAAGGGGACTGGGCGGTATTGGGAGAGTTGGATAAAATAGTAGGGATAAATGAAAAATCCCGTATCTCCCCGACACTGTTTCAGTTCTAGCAATCATTACCTAGAGGGCTGTATGCTACAAAAGCGATGCCCATTCTTCTTACAGTACTCGAGCAGCCCAAGGTTAGGGAGCTGGGGGTGGGATTCAACTTGCAGACAGGCTGGCTTTATCCTGCAGTCGGTAACAATTGACTCAATCTGAAACGTGCTGTAATCAGTTGCCTTGCTCGACCTCATTTCACCGCGCCCCGGCATATGTAAAGGAGGATTAAAACGTAACAAGTAGAAGGGATGGTGGTGAAACAAAGCTAAAAGTTGCTAAATTTGCTAATTTGTTAGTGTAATGATTAGGATAAGGTAGAAAAAGATAGGTAGGCGGCATTGTCCCAATTCAACCGGTCATTGGCCATCTGTTTCCGGTCTACATTTGCTGTGTACCTATTGCCCCTCTATCCCCCTGTATGTTTACCTGTTCTATATTGAAGTTTGAGAGACCGATATTTTTACATTTCCCCTCATCCACGAGTTTCTCCATCTCAGTCCAGACTTGGGCAAATGTTGGGTTGCTGGGGTCGGGGATGCACTTTCCTTCATCATCAAGGGGGAAGAGACCCTTCTCGTGCTCTGGGTGAAGGTGCATGGGCCAGTGAATCAGGTAGAGATCCAAGTAGTCCAGTTGGAGGTCAGAGAGGGTCTTGGCACAGGCTGCAGCAACCTGATAGAAAGGGTGTTAGAACTTAGAAAAGGATGATCGATATAATATTCACAAAACTCAAACTATAAAATCTGATTAACTGCTGAATCAAAAGTCATCTTTCACTCATGGGCCCTTGTGCATAAGGTCCCCAACTGCAGGGGTTCACGCCCATGGCAACCACTCTTCAGTCTTCAATCAAATCAAACAAAAAAGCTTACCTTGTCGGGACGCTGGTTGGTGCACCATAGTTTGCTAGTAACAAACACTTCCTCTCGCTTCACCTCCCCAGCAGAGAACACCTTGTTAAAGGCAGCCCCAACCTAAAACATGAGGGGTAATACACATGAGACAATAAGAGTGGTTTACATATAATATTGGTTCCCCTTACACCTGTTAAAACAATATTCCATTTATACTTGAACTAGAGGTAACCAGTGTCCTCTAAGTGGTTTTACCTCTTCCTCGTTGCAGTACACCATGGCACAATCAATGTGTTTGTAGTTGTTATTCAGGGCATGTTCCACGGCAGCCCCAACCACACCAGGGTCACTCTGCCAGGTTCCCAGACCCACAACGGGCATGTCACTAACTCCACATTGAATCGTTGGCATTGCCATGGCAGATGAGGAGGTGCTATTAATGGGACAGTTATAATTAATTGGTTACACTGGCGAGTGGCTTTTTTTGTCTATTAAAGTGTGCTCTCAGCTTTTTGAAGTTAGAAGGGCCTGAACCCTTCACCTCACCTGGTGCTTGTCAGTCAATCAATCAAAACTAAGCTCGTTGGCAGGGTGCCACTTTTAAAAAAGCAATAAAAAGTAATAAAACAAATGAGCATAGATAGAAAACTAGGCTTCCAATGACCGTACCGTTTAACTAACACTGTCGAAAGTGTCCGCTTGGATGTTTCTGACCGTATTGTGTAGAGTGACCTAGACAAAGCATGTACTGACATCCGTCTTGCACCGACCAACATTGGCAAATCCCTACAGTACACTAAGCTATTGCTTTGTTATGGGGTAAAAAACACGTACGCCGGAGCAAAAACGAACACAAATTTGCAAGCCGCACTCGATTTTGCTCAGACGCGCAAATAATGTATTCGCTGCAAGTTTAAGCGCGCGTCGCCGTTTCAGTGCAGCAGCTTTTTTGAAAGATTTTTTGAAAGATTTTCACTTTGTCCTGGAATCTCCTGGGGCCTCGGCCCTCGGTAGTCGGCTGCTGAAAAGTGATGCAAATTGGTGTTGGGTTACTTAAATCTGTGTGCCTTCCAGGGCAAAGTTAAAATCTTGGTGCCTTCCATCGATTTTGGCGGTCGAGACGGGTTAGGGCTGCCCGCTAGGGTCTGGTTAGGGTTAGGTTTGGAGTTTATCAGTTAGCACTATCGATTTTATATCATATCATATCATTTAGTTTACTCAAATCGATGAGGGATCTTTCATCTTGTACCAATTCGTGTGCCATGAACCAGGGTAAACTTTTCAACACTACTTTAAACAAATTAATTTGAGTTCCTGAATGAAGCCGCAAGGCGAAAGCTAGAAACGACGACTTTTTCTACCCGTGTTCAACACCCTTCTTTACGGCGGCGCCCCTTCCTCTCCTAGTATCACACTAGAACGGAAGATCCACGTTCATTATGTCCCCCGCCAAGGTCACATACACACTGTGTGCTAAATCTCAAAGCGCTTTTACTGCTCAGTCATCCGTAATAATACGCAAATATTTTAATATTCAATGATCCGTTAATGATGATTATAGTGGTTTACATGGTCAACACAATTCCATGTGGTGGCACAGTCTTCTAGAAATTTCTAGAATGGATGGTTCTATAAAAACAGGAAAACATTGCTGCATTGGGCAATTAGCTGTGATCCGAGTCAGTAGTGGGTGGTGACAGGCGGACATGCGTGTGTACTAATATATTAGATCATTCCTATGTTAATGTTTTTGAACAGTTGATAAAATCAACCCACCTCTCATTAGTAATACTGATAGTAATTCTGATTCAGTATAGCAGTTCTCTAATGATTTGATGGCTCATGATGTTACGAGTCAGTGAGGACAGTATAGTTCTCCTCAATTACTTTCTTGATGATTTGCGGAGGGAATCCCTCAGCCGATCTACTGAGACAACGCGGCAAACACTCCTACAGATGGTAGGTGTAAAAGTGACCTGGTGTGTTTGTTATCGCGTTATTTCTAATATATGTTTATCAAAAATATTAAGTGTTATAGATATGAATTGAATGTGGGCTCACCAAGATGGAATGTGGGGGCCCCAGATTGTTTAATAAAGGGGGCGCAGGTGTTAATTGTGAACGGCCTCACCTGCTGTTAATTAGTCAATTAGTTGAAGAGTGAAGTCATACTTGTTTCTAGACACAACTTCCTCCTTGACAAGTCAGTACTACATGTGTGTGCACTGCAGTGCAGTACTGGAGACAGGATAAATGTGCACTGAGATATTTGGGGCTGAAAATAGTAGAAAATCCCAAATTAATTAAACTCCTTGTTTCAGTTCTCGAGTGAAAGGTTTAGTAAGCGACTATCATTACCTACCGGCACTACACCCCCGCAATATACTCCCCAGCAACTCTACTCGCCTCTATCTTCTAGATCACCCTCCCCACTCCTTCCTTCCTCCCGACGTGTTTCGTTCCAAGGTATGTTTTAGCAGTAATAGACTAAGAGTGATGTAGAAGTATTATTGAAATTGATACCTCTCACTGTTTTTCGTTCCTATTTGTTTTAATTTCAAAACCAATTTGATAATATGTTACAGGATCGTCCGATGGGTCAACTGTAGATGTTACCACAACTGATTCAGCCAAGGTATTTTCAGCACCTAGAGAATAGAGATATCCATCAAATGATGCAATGCTTCTAGTTCTCATCTACATCAGGAAACGACCGAACCGGGATTTTTACCACCGAACCGAACCGAATCGGAAAAAAAATTTACCGAACCGAACCGAACCGAACCGAACCGAACCGAACCGAACCGAACCGAACCGAACCACAGCAAATTTTTCATATGCAAAGCTTTCTCTAAAAAGTCACGGAAAGCACCGATCAAGGTGTTGAGAATCATTCTCTGAAATTTGATAAAAAAGT
The DNA here is from genome assembly GCA_020137815.1 of Hormiphora californensis. Lineage (NCBI taxonomy): Eukaryota > Metazoa > Ctenophora > Tentaculata > Cydippida > Pleurobrachiidae > Hormiphora > Hormiphora californensis. The sequence goes on from CM035352.1 coordinate 7,969,028, forward strand.
TTGGAAAATATTTCAAAGTCAATTTTGTGAAAAAATTTGATAATTTTGCGTACGAATCGTGATTAGAATCAGTGATGATATCTGGAAATACTGTCGCTAATTAGACGATGGATCGTGTTACCCCTAAATTTCCTAATTAGATTCGATGTGGGTTCACGTACCAGCACAATTCATCTTGAACTGGCTAATTAGCAACATCACTCCCGCTTAGCATTGTCGATTCGAACCACGATTCGTACGCAAAAATTGACTTAGAAAATTTTCGAAATTTTTTTCACAAAATTAAATGTTTTTCTAAAAATTCATGGAGAGCATCGATCAAGGTATTGAGAATCATTCCAAAAAATTTTGCGAAAAAAGTTTTGAAAAATTTTTCAAGTCAAAATTATGGTATACGAATCGTGTTTCGAATCGGCACTGCTAAGCGGGAGTTTTGTTTATAATTTGCGGGTTAGTGATGGATTTTGCTGATACGTGATGCCTCTAATTAGACAATGAATCATGTCCCCCTAAATTTCCTAATTACACTTGATTGGGGAAGTAATTTTGATATCTCCTTCTGGTGATCAACACACACACACGCCCTCCGTACAACGGTTATATAGGGGAATCTCACACACACACGGGCAGATCTCGGTCAAGGAGAGATTAATTGATTATTCAGAATAAAGAGATCTGAGCAAGAATTAAATAGGGAAGAAAATCGAAAAATACTGGGTTCGACCGGGAATTGAACCAGGGACCTCCAGAGAGACGCGCTCGATGCTCTACCACTGAGCTACCGAACCCCTAAAAATACTGGGTTCGACCGGGAATTGAACCAGGGACCTCCAGAGAGACGCGCTCGATGCTCTACCACTGAGCTACCGAACCCCTGTACAGATCGCATTTCTTCACACTATATTCAAGCACATGCCCTTATAGTAGAGTCGATAACTACATCGACCTCTCCCAATTGTTCCAGTTTTTGTCACATCTGTTTGGAGCCTCGACACGACCTCTAAACAGGTGTTACTTTTTCACAAACTGTTTTCATCTTGGTGTAATCAGCAGTTGAAATGTTGCTAATCATAACAAAAACCTGACTAAATTTTTTTAACTTGGGGTAAAACCATGGGTGTCAAAAGTTAGCTCTAAGTCCCCTGAGTAACCATCCGGAGACTCTAAGAGATATTTCAAGCCGTTCTCCTGTAATCATTAATCCCGGTAGAGCACATATTTGAGTATGGACGTACGTGCAATTGCCTACAACCTCAACTTTAATGTATAACGTTAATGTGCGTCTCTCTCTTTTCTCCCCCTTGAGAAAGAGTTATCTCGCGCGGCGCAACCGCACGTGCGGTTTTTCCAGAGAGAGTGAGAGACATACAATAACATGTAAACAGCCTGCCAGCGCTCACGTACGTCCGCATTGTATTTTTTTCTCCACCGGGATTAATGATTACGGGAGAACGGCTTGAAATATCTCTTAGAGTCTCCGGATGGTTACTCAGGGGACCTAGAGCTAACTTTTGACACCCATGGTTTTACCCCAAGTTGAAAAAATTTAGTCAGGTTTTTGTTATGATTAGCAACATTTCAACTGCTGATTACACCAAGATGAAAACAGTTTGTGAAAAAGTAACACCTGTTTAGAGGTCGTGTCGAGGCTCCAAACAGATGTGACAAAAAACTGGAACAATTGGGAGAGGTCGATGTAGTTATCGACTCTACTATTAGCTAGACACCATGTGATAGAGGAAGTAATTTTGATATCTCCTTCTGGTGATCAACACACACACACGCCCTCCGTACAACGGTTATATAGGGGAATCTCACACACACACGGGCAGATCTCGGTCAAGGAGAGATTAATTGATTATTCAGAATAAAGAGATCTGAGCAAGAATTAAATAGGGAAGAAAATCGAAAAATACTGGGTTCGACCGGGTTCGGTAGCTCAGTGGTAGAGCATCGAGCGCGTCTCTCTGGAGGTCCCTGGTTCAATTCCCGGTCGAACCCAGTATTTTTCGATTTTCTTCCCTATTTAATTCTTGCTCAGATCTCTTTATTCTGGACACTTGATTGGGGATCATGTATCAGCACAATCCATCTCGAACCCGCTAATTATCAACATCACTCCCGCTTAGCATTGCCGATTCGAAACACGATTCGTACGCAAAAATTGACTTGGTTCGGTTCGGTAAATTTTTTTTCCGATTCGGTTCGGTTCGGTTCGGTGGTAAAAATCCCGGTTCGGTCGTTTCCTGGTTCATACGGCAAAATTGACATTGAAATCCATAAAAATTTTCGTGAAATAATTGACAAATGATGGCCGAAAAGCCCGATTTTTGGCCATTTTTTGAACAAAAAATTCGGTGATTCGGCCAAAATTTTCCACCGAACCGAACCACCGAAAAAACACCGAATCTCCGAACCGAACCGAACCGAATATTCGGTCTCCTGATCTACATATATGACAAAATCATACCAAAATTAAACAAACAGATTTTATGATAAACAAGTTTTCAATGAACAATAAAGCTAAATTCAGTTCTTTTCTTCAGTCTTTTCTGCACACACTTATGCTCAACAACATTTTCATAATTATTCAAAATAAATCAGCTTGCACCGTTATTCTAATCTGTAATATCAGACACTTTCGTAGTCTCGCTTCCTTCTGCAATCTCTTTCATCTCTATTTCAATAGTTGCTTTGGTTGGCCGGAAGACATTCTGTATACTCAGTTTCTTCCACCAAGACAGGACCAACTTGTACAAATCGGAATGGAACACGGGGTTCAGACAGCTGTTAAGCGGAAGAATTGAGATGGCAGTGGCATCGTACCAAGTTGAGGAAACTAGCCGCTCCGTGATCATGGTGTAGATCATAATACCCGCCACAAACAACCAAGTAGACAGTTTAACTCCTACTATGATAGCAACCTTTGTTCCTATCTCACTGACACTGTTCTCTCGGAGCGAAGTAATGACTTTCCTTAAGATGAAGCCGTAGCTGATGATAATGATTATCAGAACAACTCCAATAGTTGCTAGATATCCTGTTTTATAAAGGAGCAGCGTCCCTGTTTTGGTGCTGAACATGCCTGGGAGGCACACTGGTGACCAGCTATAAAATGAGAAGTCCTGAACTTCATACATACTCGGGTTGTTTGTGGTTGTTTTCAGCTGTTCTAGCTTCTCATACAGGTTCAGTGGAGATGAGCTGTCGTTAAAGAATAACGCGTGAATCCTGTCAATGTCACTGTAATCTGCATTATATGTTGTGATAAATGGGTTTATAGAAGACATCTGGATTTTGGATCTGAAGACCGTCTGTATCTCTTCTATGGGTATCAAAGGCAGGGCAGCATTCGTTAAATTCACTAGAAACATCACTACCAAAGAACCCTGCACCAGACACAGTGGAATCCCACTAGAAAAGGGTCTTCCACACTTGTAAGCTCTGGTAACACTCATAAGAAGCACTGTCAACAACGAACCATGGCTTGAGAATGTGAAAAGAAAGCCCAGGGTCTGACACAGCGCCCCAGATCGCCACTCCACATCAACTTTACAATACTTGCCGTAGTACCACAGGTTAGCAGCTTGAAGGGACACCAAGTAGAGCCCCATGATCAGATCGTGAAACACAAGCGCCACCTTTAAGAGTCTATCAACCTGCAAGTGCTCCTCCTCAACCCCTCTCCATTCTATCTCGTACAAGTTGTAAGCGTTAGCTATGAAGATTGTTAGGACAGCAAGAGCAGATAAGCCCATTAATGAGAAACTACTAATGATTCTTTCGTCAGATGAGAATGAACCACCGACACACCCAGAGCACTCATCCAGAGCGTTTTCACAGTCGCTGTGTCCATCACACACCATATCCATCCCATCCAACCAGTTCGTTTTACTGCAATAAAACCGATCAGGACAATACGTCTCATCCGTCATGTCGGGACAATCGAAAATCCCGTCACACGTTACGTCTATAGTGACTTGATCGTAGACAGTTTCGCACTGGTACTTCATGGTGAAGTGACGATTTTTCACCATTCTCCCAGCCACCAGGTTTCCACAAAACTCACTGGAAACGTTGCAGGCCTCCTTACACATGGTCACGTGATCCAAGGTGGTTTTAGCTTTTCTCAGAAAGAGCATGTCCGCACATAGTAGGTGCTTACCAATCTTTAGCGGGCATGTGTCTGCACACAGCCTACCGGTCACCTGAGCGAGGTCACGGGTGTGGCACTGTGCCTCAAATGAGGCAGTTGTCGTTGTGTTCCTGCCCCAGGAATTCTCACACCATGTCTCTTTGGCTCCCTCACACGCTCTCTCATCCTCTCCACCGGGACAGTCAGGAAGAAGGTTGCAAGCAGACTCCACGCTGACACAACCGACACCGCCCGGACAGTAGATTACAGTAGTGTTAGGACAACTACATTCATCGGTGAGGCATTCAGACAGCCCATTACAGACAAGTTCTATCGGGATTGTGCAGTTCCAGGTGGCTGTTAGACAGCCATTCCCGTGACCTGGACAAGTCTGGAATCGATTGGGAACCATTGGACAGGTAAAGGAGTTTTTCACGTGCTTGTTAGGTGGAACCTTTCGGTAGGAATCTGGATCAAAGCTATTACATGTTGTATCAGCGCTTGAAAACTCACAGTCTTGACACGACTCTTGTATGGACCTCAGATAGTCGATATTCGGTGCTACGACCAGAGTTAGTAAAGCAAAGAGAAACATGGTGGTGTTGGTTTGAATTTTAGCCGGGTTTTTAAAGAACCAGATCTCATTAATGTATTCATAAGCTTAGTTCCTCTGCTGCGCTGAGTACAATCAATATCTTCTTGTCAAAGAGATAAGGGATTCTTATCTCTTTGTTCCCTGCATTTTCTCTGACAAGAAAATAAGGGATTCGTATCTCTTTGTTCCCTGCAGCTGCTCTGACAAGAAAATAAGGGATTCGTATCTCTTTGTTCCCTGCAGCTGCTCTGACAAGAAAATAAGGGATTCTTATCTCTTTGTTCCCTGCAGCTGCTCTGACAAGAAAATAAGGGATTCGTATCTCTTTGTTCCCTGCAGCTGCTCTGCTTATCTCATATCTCTTTGTTCCCTGCAATTTCTCTGCGAGAAAGAAACACCTTTTCATGAAAACAGTGTCCGAATGGCTCATGGCGTCTCCATATATCATGCTTTGTGGCATGGCTCACACCGTTATTCTATTTCAAAGCAAGCGTGTTCAATGAAGCGTGGACAATGATGATGGTCGGATGGGGGTGTTGTCCAATAGTTGCTGTCCAGTGCTGGCGATATGTAGCTTTCTATGATAGTACCTTGTGTGCACCCGATCGAAACAATTCAAACCTGCTAATATTTTGGGACTAGCTCCTGACCGGTTTCTGAACACCGTGTTACAGACGTTTCTAGCGAGAATATTACTCAATTAAAATTAGAAACTTGTTGATCAACATCACATGATGATTATCCAATATCAGCTGTCTACCAATTCAAGGCGTTTCCACTCTCTCTCTCTCTCTCTCTCTCTCTCTCTCTCTCTCTCTCTCTCTCTCTCTCTCTCTCTCTCTCTCTCTCTCTCTCTCTCTCTCTCTCTCTCTCTCTCTCTCTATCTCTCTCTGCCTTACCAATCAAGCTCGCTTGATGTACGGAAACACAATTTTCAACCCATGTCACGCAGAGTCATTTTATTGGCTGACAACCACCACACCATGCACTGTCATTGGCTTGTGTGCGTTTGAAGAGAGAGAGAGAGGGGAGAGAGAGAGAGGGGAGAGAGAGAGAGAGAGAGAGAGAGAGAGAGAGAAAATGAGAGAAAGAAAGATAATGAGAGTGAAAAAAGAGAAAAATGAGAGAAAGGGAGAAGTAGTTTGCCCAGGCAACTTACACTGTCATATTTTTAGAGCGAGACCGACCTTTTGTGTGTGTATGTACGTAAAAATTACTTATTTTAACTTTTTACTGGCCATCGAATCTAGTACAAAAAGGTAAGTTTGGTTGATTCAATTCATCAGATAAATTATTTTATAATCCAGCACTCACACATCGCCTACCAATTACTCCATCTAATCACGCCACTGTTTTCCCCTCCTCTCTCTCTCCCATGTCTTTCCTTCTCTGACTCGTTGTAATGATGTATTTTGTCTGTCTCCTGTACGCCCTTCCTACTGTTGACTACTGCAGCACTCACCTACTGTTGTTGACTGCAGCACTTACCTTATGTTTGACAGAGAGTTGTTGGGGAAGCCATAGAAGTATTACCAGCTGATCGATCATTTGTACTTTCTCAACTATCAACCTTCCCTCTCTCTCCGTCTCTCTTTGATCTCTCTCTCTCTCTCTCTCTCTCTCTCTCTCTCTCTCTCTCTCTCTCTCTCTCTCTCTCTCTATCTCTCTCTCTCTCTCTCTCTCTCTCTCTCTCTCTCTCTCTCTCTCTCTCTCTCTCTCTCTCTCTCTCTCTCTCTCTCTCTCTCTCTCTCTCTCTCTCTCTCTCTCTCTCTCTCTCTTTCTATCTTTCTCTCTCTTTCTCTCCCAGACAGAGCATGTCCTTTCGGTTCGTATAAAATTCCATTTACTCTTCCCAAAACTATCAAGTATCACTCTCTTCCTCCCTCTTCCCTTCCTCTCTTCACTTACTATCTGTCTTCCTTCATTTGCTATCTTTTGACAGTATGTATGCGTCTAAATATTGAATTTCCCACACTCATCATCGGGACCTTGTGAAAGACCTCTCCTTCTGACTCCTCCCTATCTTTCCAGACCCTCTCTCACCGCCGTAAAAAAGGTTTAGGATATCAAAAACTCCTCCCTTGTCTCCAACATGTTTTCTCTAACTCTTCTCCCATATGATTTCCCCAACCTTATATTAGGTCTTATGAGTTACGCATTTTCACGGTCGTATGCATACTGTTAGAGTATTGGCCCTGACGGAAGCACGCGAGAACTGTGGTCATTGGCCTGACAGTACGCATACCTATAAGTAATAGTCGGACCCCGATTTACCGGGATGCTCGGGCGAAAGGGTTTTGCCCGCTAAATCGGGGTCCCACAGTGACTACTCATTCGCCCCGGGCCAGAGAGCCCCCGATTTGATAGAGTCTACCAGTGCTGTCACGGTGGAAATTAGGTTACACCGTACCGAGAGAGAGATATTGCCAATTAACTAACACCTGTAGACACACATACCGGCTGTAGACACTACCCAGGCTTCTCTCTCTCTCTCTCTATCTCTCTATCTCTGTATCTCTCTCTCTCTCTCTCTCTCTCTCTCTCTCTCTCTCTCTCTATCTCTCTATCTCTCTTTCCCTTTCATTATCTTATTTATATTCTCTCTTTTTCTCCCAAATTCCTGCCTGTTTGTGTTCCAGGGAGTGTGTCTTGTACAGTACCCGCCCTCCCTGCCGACGGACCTCCCTGCCGACGGGTCGGCAGGGAGGTCATTCGGCAGGGAGGGCGGGATATAGGGGTATAATGTCCTACGTGCCGACGAGATTGGGATGAGATCGCCGTCGGCACGTAGGACATTTGACCCCTATATTCCGCCCTCCCTGCCGAAAACTCACTCCGAGAGAGTATTCGGCAGGGAGGACATTTACCCCTCCTATTCACCCTCTGTACCGACGATCGGCAGGGAGGATATTTCACCCCTCCTTTTACCCTCTGTGCCGACGATCGGTAGGGAGGGCGTTTCACTCCTTCTGTGAGCTCGAGAATTTGGCCGGCAGGCCAAATACGAAGAGTTCACTGTGTATTGTTCCTCTGAGTATCGTTAGGGTTAGGGTTAGGGTTAGGGTTAGGGTTAGGGCGGTGGTTAGGGTTAGGGTTAGGGTGGTGGTTAGGGCGGTGGTTAGGGTGATGGTTAGGGCGATGGTTTGGGCTAAGTTTGGGTTATGGTTTCGTCGGCACAGAGGGTGAAAAGGAGGGGTAAATGTCCTCCCTGCCGATCGTCGGTAGTGAGGCTGAAAAGGAGGGGTAAATGTCCTCCCTGCCGACGGCCCTACTTGCCGATCGTCGGTACAGAGGGTAAAAGGAGGGGTAAAATGTCCTCCCTGCCGATCGTCGGTACAGAGGGTAAAAGGAGGGGTAAAATGTCCTCCCTGCCGATCGTCGGTACAGAGGGTAAAAGGAGGGGTAAAATGTCCTCCCTGCCGATGGCCCTCCCTGCCGATCGGTAGGGAGGTCCGTCGGCAGGGAGGGCAGAAAATAGGGGTATAATGTCCTACGTGCCGACGGCGATCTCATCCCGATTTCGTCGGCACGTAGGACATTATACCCCCATATCCCGCCCTCCCTGCCGAATGACCTCCCTGCCGACCCGTCGGCAGGGAGGTCCGTCGGCAGGGAGGGGGTGACTCGTCTTGTACATCAGTATAATTGTAGAAATTAGGCAGAATTGTATTACACATCAATATTTGGTTGACACAGCATTATTTGTAAAACGTTCATTTCTTGTTCAAATCATTGCCTCTCTCTCCCTATCGATATTTTGTCGTTTTCCAGCTGCCTTAGGTGTAATCATTGGGCCATTTAGCAACGCCATGGCGTCTTTGTAGAATTCGGAAAAGCTCTAGAATCATCTAGAAAACAATGGACTGCCATTAGAATGGGTCATGGTTTCAAGGGGGTACATCGCAAGTGATAATATACTGCTGGTCAAGAATGCAGGGAAAAGTTAAACACTTGGTGTTTTTTTTTTTTTCATGTCTTCATCGGTTCCCATATTGCACCCCCCCCTCATCTGTGACCCTGTCAGGGAATTGCCGACCCTATTTGCTTCAATCAGAAAGGAAGGGCGGGGGCTAAGTCTGAAGCGTCTATACAACATAATGTGAGGTGGGTTTGACGGATATCATTCTCAACCATCCAGTTAAACCGTATTCCCCCGTATACGCAAACCCCCCCAAATCTCTGTGCTCTATGCAATTCTTTTCCCCAAAACACTGACAGTAAACTTCTATGTAGTAAAAAACTAGACTTTTTTGACATAGCTATGACGAAAAACCTTAGGACTATTTTGAAAGCAGGGTGGGAAGCAGGGTCAAATTTTCGTGAAAAAGCATGTATCTGTTGTGTATAAACGGGAGTGATAGCCGTGTGCTGATGTGCGTTTTGATAGTTTTTCGGAAAAAGGGTTTTAAGCTAAAGGGTAAAAGTATGGTTGAGAGAGCTGAGAGAGGAGATATAGAAGATAGACGAGAGAGAGATAGAGCGATAGGGGGAAAGATAAAAAAGAAGATTTTTAAATACCATAAAAATGCATATTTAAAGGACAAAATCCCGGGGCTGGCTCCCATTGCGGATTGTCAATAGCGAGAGGAGGGGAAAGGGAGAGGGAGAGAGAAAAGAGAAGGGGGAAAAAAAAAGGAGAAAAAGAAGAGAGAGAGAAAAAGAGAAAGAGAAAGTGGACGAGAGAAGCCGGGAAGATGGGTGGAAGTTGAAGGGAAAGTGCAAAGATTAAAAGATCAAAAAGGAAACTTGCCATGGGGCATCCACTGCGAAGGCTATACTAAAACTCAGCCGACCCCACCAAAACCTTCCTCAAAAAAGAACCAATGCCGGCCTAAATCCCCCTAAGACCACTATAGAAACAACGCATTGAGTAAGTAACCCTCTCCCCAGGGGATAGGGCCCCCCATGGAAAAATAGCCGGGTGGGTGCTGGGTGCATGGTTGGTGCTGAACGAAAATTGCTGCGGTAAATGTGGCTAATTGGTTTCATGGTAGGCCGATTTTTTGTGATGGCAGTCCCCACAATAATATATATATATGTATTGTGACACGGTCCACTTCCCCAAGTGATAGATGGGTGAAAAAAAAAGAATTTTGAAACGCAGGAAAAAGAAGGGAGAGTGAAGAGAGAGGCGCGAGGGAATGAAGGGGAGAGAGAAAAGACTAAAGAGAGAAAAAAAAAACTTAAAAAAAAAAAAAAAGAAAGGGGGGGAAAAAAAAAAAAAAATTTAAAGCCTAAAAATAAAAAAAAGGGAATAAATCAATTTTAAATCCAAACAACGATTATAAAAGACTCCCGGGGGAAACTGCGTGAGAAGGGGCTCCCCCAAATTCAAAAAAAAAGGGAAATAAAGTAGAGAGCAGGGCCCAAAGTGAAAGGGATGAGCCAGAAAACCGGGGGTTTAGAATAGGTGGCCTGAAAGTTAAAATCATGATTTGTGAATTTTGCTGTCGTACCAAAAATGAGAATGGGGGGGGGGGTGCAATAAATGGTTTCCCCGGGAGTTCTCCCCGGTTGACAAAAAAGGTATTACGAGAGTGGTAGACCCTAAAAATTTTTTGTTTACACATAAGTCGGGGGATTACGGGGCCCCCCCCCGGGACGAATTCGCCCCCCACCAATCGCCCGCACCGACCCCCCGCCCCACCCGACGCCCGGCACCAAAACCGTGCAATCCCGCCAGGACGCCAAAAAAAAACTCGCGGGCGCGCCGCGCCCAACCCCCCGCCCAAAAAAAATCTTCGAAAAAGCCCTCGGGAACCCCCCCGGGGGCCTTGCCCCCCCCCCCCCAAAAACCGCCTCAAACCTTACCCCCGGCGTTTTCGGTTTCCTTTCATTCTTTTTTTGTATCTCTCTCTTTCTCTCTCTCCTCTCTCTTTCCCCTTTCTCTTTCTCTCTCTCTTTTTCCCCCGTTTTTCTCTCTCTCTCCTCTCCTTTCTCTCCCGCCTCCCCTTTTTCTCCCCTTTTCTTCTTCTCTCTCTCTTTTCTCTCTCTATCTCTCTCCCTATATACAAAGCTATAGTGATGACAGGCGTTCCACCTTTCCCTAGTCTCTCTCTCCCATCCTAACATTCTCTTCCAATATAACTCTCCTAACATCTCCTGACTTTGCTTGTCTCTCGAGTATTGGTATCGAACAAGATACAACCTCGCCAACAATTACCTCTTGTATGTTTCTAATATCTGGCGACTATGTTGTAATTCCTAGCTTTCTGAACTAAACGCCGTGTAAAACCTTGCTCGACCCCCGGGTCTGTCTCTTTTTTTAGCAAAAAAGTAAAAACCAAATTTTTTGTTGTGGCAACTGTATCATGTAAAAACCCCGAGTTTGTTAGCCGTTTTTTTTTTGGGTACCCCTACTGCAATGGAGGACGGAAGTGTAGACTTTACACCATTTTGGGGGCCCTTTCTCGATCAATTGTTTTTCGATGTAAGTTCAGCCCTAGTTTTTCTATCACTTTTTTTTTATTTTTTCTTTTCGCTTCTTCTCTCTTTCTTTTATTTTCAAAGTTCTCTCTTCCCCTCTCTCTCTTCTCTTCTCCCCCCTTTCTCTTTTTTCTTTTCCCCTCTTTTTTTTTAAATTTCCCAAATTTTTGGGGAGGCCCCAGTGTAAAAGGCATTTTAAATGCCTAAAAAATACAAAATACTGAGCCATTTGGGGTTTCTGCAGCGGTTTTAGTAGTACTTCCCCTATTTCTCCCCGATTTTTCTTTATTCTCTAAAAAAAGTACTTCTCTCATTTTCTAGGACTCTCTATTTCTCTCCTTCTCTCTCTCTCTCTCTCTCTCTCTCATTTTCTTTGACCCATGATTTGATCTTTGTAAAATGAGAATCTCCCTCATCAAACCACCAATCTAGATGAGGCTTCGAGATCTCATCACCCAACCAGAACATCCATTTACAATCTGATTTATCAAAACTTTCCTGAATATTTAAATAAAATACGTAATAGATCTGTCTCTATCTTTTTAAACATCCATTAATTTCCTTTAGCCCTGGACATAGTTTCACGCTTATTTTCCTAATGGTTTCGGTTAGTGCACTTGGACGTTCAAATTTCAAATTTTCAACTTTTTTGTTTAAACGGTACACAAAGCACTCTCCAAAAATCCTCCCGTAGGGCCCCAGACCGCAGGAGGCAAAAGAGGGGGAGGGAGGGGAGAGGAGGGAATGGGGGAGAGAAGGGGGAGAGAGAGGTTGGGGGAAAGAGGGGGGGGAGAGGGGGGGGAGGAGAGGGGAGGGGAGAGGGGAGGGGAAGGGGAGGGGGGGGAGGGGGGGGGCTTTTTTATAACCTGTGTATATCATTATGTGAGATTATTCACACACAAGTGCTCTGGATAAAGGTCGCATACATTGCTGTGTAGATCTGTGCCGCATCCTACAGGTTTCAGATTTCCCGATTTCTGCTGGGGTTTGGGTCTGTACAGGGCCCATCTGCCAAAAAGCTCCCCATCTTAGACCTTTCTATTAACAATGGGGGGGGGGGGGCCCTTCTAAGGGGGGGGGGAACTCCTGGGACAAAAACCCCAAAAGGGGGAAAGGATATAATTTGCCCCAACAAATAACTAAGTTAGTTAGGGGGAAAAAATTAGAAGATGAAACCCTTCTCTATGTTTTTGTGGGAAAAAATCTAACATAATATTTATGGAATAAGGCCCCCTCATGTTGGTACTCTAATAAAGACGGTTATGTAATAGTAAACTTTGTCATTATATCCCTACTATGTTGAAGTACTGAAGTAGGGATGGAGAATGAAATATTGAAGAAAAAAAGAAGAACAATTTGGCAATAGTTTTAGACCCCCGGTTTTCCAAAAGGATGCAATTGAAATTATTTTTTTTTTTTTTTGTTTTTTTGATGTTTTAGGACCCTTTTGCCCAAAAAAGGTTCATCGGAGGTAAAATTCAGGGTGGGAGTTCCTTCATCACGTGTGTAATGTAACTAAACATTGCATATACCCGGTACTTCCGCTCCAAGGGATTGATACAAGATGTGTTGGAGAGAGGGGAGGGGTGGGAGAGAGAGGGAGAGAGAAGGAGAGTGTGTGTGTGTGTGTGTACACTGTACGGTTTGTACACGTCATTTTAATATAGTTTTATTTTCCCTTGGTATTTTTGTATGCAAAACAGCTGAGTCACACTGATATACCCCCCTGCACGACCACCTCCCTTTAAAATCGACCAATCCCTTCAATAAGAACCCTCCCCCAATATCAGACCACCCCCCTTCAATAGACCACCTCCCCTTCAATACCGACCCCCTCCCCCAATTTCAGACCACCCCCCTTAAACATACTCAACCCCCTCCCTTTAATATACCCACCTCCCCTTCAAAATTTTACCACCTTTCCCTTCAATATGACCACCTCCCTTCAATATCAGACCACCTCCCTTCAATATCAGACCACCTCCCTTCAATATCAGACCACCTCCCCTTCAATATGAGACCACCTCCCTTCAATATCAGACCACCTCCCTTCAATATCAGACCACCTCCCTTCAATATGACCACCTCCCTTCAATATCAGACCACCTCCCTTCAATATGACCACCTCCCTTCAATACGACCACCTCTCTTCAATATCAGACCACCTCCTTTCAATATCAGACCACCTCCTTTCAATATGACCACCTCCCTTCAATATCAGACCACCTCCCTTCAATATCAGACCACCTCCTTTCAATATCAGACCACCTCCTTTCAATATGACCACCTCCCTTCAATATCAGACCACCTCCCTTCAATATCAGACCACCTCCCTTCAATATCAGACCACCTCCCTTCAATATCAGACCACCTCCCTTCAATATGACCACCTCCCTTCAATATGACCACCTCCTTTTCTATCTTTTGATACCAACTCATTCTATCATTCGAGACATCCATCACCAGTCACTAAAATCCAGATTTTAATAATGTGAACCTTCGGGGCAGATGAAGAGGCGCCAGCCAAGTCTAAACGTACAGTATGTACAGGATGTTCGTATCCACAATGAGCCAAAGGCGGGTAAGTCATGGACTTCCCGCACACAGATGCAACGTGCAAATTCATAGTCCTGATTTGAATTTACCACACTGCACGCGATATTCAACTCCAGTTTCGTGCACACTACCGGTTCAAATTATTAAAATCTAGCCCCATATATATCCCCCAGATCTAGACTTTAAACCATGCCTCATACTCCACCCATTTTAACTGTTTATTATTAGTGGAACTACCAAGTACCAAGTACCAAGTACCAACTACCAGGGTTATTTTAACCACGTCACAAGCATACATAGGTACTTGTACAAAGAGGAGCTTGCTATCGTAATGATCATGAATGCATGTATCCCCTATTGATCGGGATATCTCTCATTTTCTCTCTATTTAAATTTCTTTGATTTTTCATTCAGGCCGTGACAAATGTCATACAGTATCTGATCCCTCTTTCTCATTCTTTCTTTCTTTGCTTCTTTCTCTCTCTTTCATAAAGTATCCACAAGTTGTTAAACATATCTCTCTCTCATGCGTATACTAAATGTGTGATATTCGTGCTTCTAATGTGCACTTGAGAGATCGGCCCTCCTGGAACCATCATGATTTCTTAGAGAGAGAGATCGAGATAAGTCAGCAAGAGAGATAGAGAGAGAGAGAGAGAGAGAGAGAGAGAGAGAGAGAGAGAGAGAGAGAGAAGAGAGAGAGAGAGAGAGAGAGAGAGAGAGAGAGAGAGAGAGAGAGAGAGAGAGAGAGAGAGAGAGAGAGAGAGAGAGAGAGAGAGAGAGAGAGAGAGAGAGAGAGAGAGAGAGAGAGAGATAACTGTGCACTTGTAAAATGAAGCACAAACAAGCCCTCCCTCGCACGTTCTCTCAATTCTTCGTGTGCACGAGAAGAGGTGAAAATAAGCTGCCACTACTACGAGAGCGGCTTGACAAGCTCAAATAATATCGTCATTATCAGTCCACGCCCTTTTTAAACACGAATATTACTAAATACTCAGTAAAATACCCCGCGATGTAAAACATCCCTATCTGATACCATCTGATTCACAAACCTGGATAGTTTCACAAGTCAGTCAATATAAACCTGGATATTGGACCGATCTTATCTAACCTGCTTTCTTCTAATCTAGATTTTCGATATGACTGATGTCCTCTAATTCTCCACATACGCTTGTATTGGGCAATTTTTGCCGAACACACGCCACACACACACACACGTGCCTACATTAACATACCATATGAATGAGAAAGGGAGAGATAAGGAGAAGAGAGAGAGAGAGAGAAAGAGAGAGAGAGAGAGAGAGAGAGAGAGAGAGAAAGAGAGAGAATCCTACCTAAGTACACGGTGTTCATATGGGATCTTTACAAGCGTTGGGCTTCATCCAGAAAACAGTTGACAAGATTAGGTCGTGAAACTTCATACTTGGACTATTCTATACCCTCATTCAAGGTTCCTGGGGATTTTGGAGCTCTAGTACCCCGGGAAGTGTGTTTTTGGCATCAAAACTACCAGAGGGAATTTTTTGCTGGTGCTGAGACTTTGCTAAAATGTTTTTTGGGTATTTTCTATGTCAATCCTAAAGTTTCATGGAGATTGGATGTGTTTTTCGGACTCAAAACTTCATAGAAAGTGGCTGGAAAGACTCCATTTTTGCCGTTTATGAGCCGTTTTCGAGCCTTTCCAGCCACTTTTTATGAAATTTTGAGTCCAGAAAACACATCCAATCTCCATGAAACTTTAGGATTGACATAGAAAATACCCAAAAAACATTTTAGCAAAGTCTCAGCACCAGCAAAAAATTCCTTCTGGTAGTTTTGATGCCAAAAACATACTTCCCGGGGTACTAGAGCTCCAAAACCCCCAGGAACCTTGAATGAGGGTATAGAATAGTCCAAGTATGAAGTTTCATGACCTCATCTTGTCAACTTTTTTCTGGGTGAAGCCCAACGCTTGTAAAGATCCAAAATGAACACCCTGTATATGTCAGCATTATTCATGAGATACAAGGATCCGCTCAACTTGGAGCAATAAAAAGATCTATACACTCGAATCATAAAACCTTTCTTTTTTTCACAGCTTCAAAATCCTATCTCTCTTTCTCCCTCCCCCCTGGTCTCTCTCTCCCTATCTCTAATTGCTCCTCTTTTTGCAGGAAACTCCGGAAACACAGATAAGCGCCCCAAGATTTCTACGAAGAAGGTGAGAAAGAGAAAATGACCCGCAAACAATAGCTTTTAAAAATGTGTTACAAATTGAAATGCTCCTGGTGCGAATATGAAAGCCATGCCAAGAGAGACCGCGGTTCGACAAAAAGATAGTGCGACAGTCATGCGTTTCATGATAATGGCACCTCCGTTTTCCCTCTATTTTCTATCTCTATCTTCTATTTCTCCGCGGTATTCATTCCCATTTCCGCTGAATTCATTTCCATTTATCTCGCCTGATTCTCTCTTTTCTCTCACTTTTCTCTCTATTTTCTCTCTCTTTTCTCTCTCCTTTCTCTCTCTTTTTTCTCTCTTTTCTCCATTTATATTCGTCATCGGAAATAACTAAACTGCAAAGTGGTTTTCACAGTTTCATGCACTATTCACATGTCCCCTGTGATCTAAGTGACACACGCGACAGAGAAAAGAGATAGAAAAAAGATAGAGAGATAGAAAAAAGAGATAGAGAGATAGAAAAAAAGATTAAGAGAGAAAATGTATGTGTGATAAATTGCCATCCAATTATATGTCTCCTGACCCCTCGTGTATGTTTTGTGTGTGAATGAGCCCTTCTATTTGAATTTTGAACATTTTGAAGGCTCATTTGGGGCTAGCTATTGTTAGTAATCACTTGTTTAATCACCACTCATTCCCTCTAGTAGTCAGCCCTAATTGTTTCTCTGTCTGGTATTAAACACAGTAGCATTACGGACACATTACACACACAAACCCAGAATATAGCATAGCGTCTAGAGGGTATCATGTACAAGAGGGGAGTTGCTCCTGTTGGGAAACCCGGTGCCCCGGACCCCCAGGCTCAGGAGTACTTCACACAACGGAGGACCCAGTTACATCTTAGTCTGAGGAAAAGTAGGAGTGCAAAGGCGGATATTTCCAGTTACCGATTTCATTTGTAGGTTCCAGGGTTGACTTCTTCAATTTCTGTCTGCCTAATATTTAAATAAAAGTACCGTCAGCTAGTGCAAGTTCCGAGGTATGGTAGGGTTTAATACCGTGATGCCTAAATGTTAGGAATTTCGTGGTCAAATAATGGTAGTGTTTGGTGGAGCTGCGAAGAAGAAATGTTTGTCTGTTATTTGTCTCAAGTTAGTGCCCCTCAGGGTGATACTCTGATCGTGTTACGGGAATCCTTCACAAGCACATCCTAAGTTCATCTTGCCCAACAGACACCCCTCAGGGCTTGTACAGTAGCCCACTCTCCTCTTGTGAGAGACTCATTCTCCTATAGCATAATAATTTCCTTGTAATGAGATATATTATGAGTGCGCCATGTACCCTAGGGGGCTGGGAAACGAGTTGGGGTGTTAATGATATTTAGTGATGCACAAGAGGAGAGAGATAAAGATAGAGAGAGAGAGAGAGAGAGGGGGTGGGTTATGGTAAATTGAGAACTAAGATGATTTGACTGGGAGTTAGGAACGAACTACAAAGGAGCGTGAGAGAGGGGTACCTTGTTAGATCAAAGTGACAGTGAGATATTTAATCTAATGGGAACCGGTTCATAAGAGTTAGTACACAACATACTCCCCCATACTAACAGCAGGACCCACAGCACCTGCAGTCCCCCCCCCCCCCCCCACCTGTTACAGCCTGTTACAGCTCAGCAGTCACCCTCAGACCAAGGCACTGATAAAAGAGTTCCCAACATTAGACATGCCAATAAATAACTTTCAATATGCTGCCTTATCCATCAGACAATCAGTTCTTCTAGCCAAAGCCCTATCTCGGGTCTCAGGGTATTATAAGAGTACTTGCTAAGGGACAAGGAAGAGGGAGAGAGACGGGTCAGATAGACTCCCAGTTGCCCTCTCTCTCTCTCATTTTAAGGGGTGGTGTCTGTATTTCTAATTGAATTACCCCTTATATTTTATGCGTCCAACCTCTTCATTATTCGTCTCCATCGCTTCATCGGTTTTACAAATTCACATTGGACCCCCTCTAAGAAACTCGCTCGAGCTGTACTCGACGTAGCGCGCGGAGTTGTGTAAGGTGAAATCTCGGCGCGCAAAACTCCCACACACATGGTCACCTCCTGTCACTCGTTGCCGCGTAAAAAGTCAAGTGTAAAGTCGGATTTTTTGAAACTGTCACCCCCCTTTTCGTGCGCGGAATGTTTTTGCGCGTCACATCACATGTTAACGTGTGGTGTGCGCGTCAAAATTGATGAATTTCACATGCGCGGTCGTTTTGGGGTGACAGTTTCAAAAAATCCGACTTTAGGAGTGTGAGACATGTAAAGTCGGATTTTTTGAAGTTGTCACCCCAAAATGACCGCGCATGTGAAATTTATCAATTTTGACGCGCACACCACACGTTAACATGTGATGTGACGCGCAAAAACATTCCGCGCACGAAAAGGGGGGTGACAACTTCAAAAAATCCGACTTTAGGCGCCTTGATTAGCTTAGGCTTGGAGTTTCCAATTTCTTCTAATTGTCCAATCACGATAAATAATTAATCCGTGTTTCTATTTCAGGCCTAAGAAAGTTATGAAGGATATTAATGAACGTGACCAGTTAATGGTAAGGTTGTTTAAAAAATTGTGATTGTTTAAAAAACTGAGTTTATTTAGAAGGTTCTGTTTCTAGAAGATCTTTTAGAATTCCTAATTCCTCAAGCAGCTAGTATTATTTAGGTTCCTCACGAATCGTCCGTTTGTTTTTAACAACTTGACAGGACAAGCTACTTAGTCATAGTGCACAGTTTTTAGTGCATTACGATAGGAGGCTCTTTTTAACGGTTAAAATTGTGGTTGTTAGAGTCAACTTATTGATTCAGAGTAAAAATATGACTGTAAATTTTTGTGACTGTGAGTTTGTGTGACTGTGAGTTAGTATGACTGTACGTTAGTGTGACTGTACGTCAGCGTGACTGTGTGTGACTGTGCAATAGACTGACTGTGACTGTGAGATAGTGTGAACAACCCCCTCCCTCTCCACACACAGGATGAAGCGAGACGTATATTTGAGATTGAAAATGAGAGCGATGAATCAGAACCATTATACGGGTTTCTCATGCGTAAAACACGTCTCAGCTGGATCCAGCGATGGTGTGTCTGCTCAGACAACTCACTTTACATCAGCAAGAGCCCTAAAGACCATCTCTCAGTCACCAAAGTGTACCTCCCCCATTATTCGATATGTCGCTCGAAGGTGGAGGAACACAAACGAGAGTGGGTGTTCAAGATATGGGCTGAGGGGAAGAAGACTATAGTGCTAGCAGCACAGACTAAAGATAGTAGGGAGCAATGGGTTCAGGGTCTCAGGGAGGCAGCTAGGAACCACGAGAGAACTCCTGTTAACACTCTAACTAAGAGCACTATCAGACAGATAACTAGTAGTTTGTCATCCCTAAGGGCCTCCTTGGGTCGAGATCAGCGTCTTGCCTCGGTAGACCCACCTGTTAGTGAGCGACCCCGGCTCCACTCCCAGTCAACTGTATCTGATGATGTATGGATGGAGGCCCCACAGGAGACTGTGGTTCTATCAGGGACTCTGAAGAAGAGGGGTGTTAGGGCAGCTTGGGAATCTAGGCATTATGTGGTGATTGGACCTATATTGAGAGAGTATGTTAGTGGAACAGACGAGTGGCCACTAACAAGTCTCTACCTTCCTGGCTCAACTATATCAAGTGAGACCGGGGGTAACCCTGCTTATCTAGTAAAGATCACACCCCCTGGAAAGGAGCCCATCCTACTGGCAGCTAAATCAATGATAGAGATGAATGTATGGGAGCAGGAGTTGGCGGCATTATCCCGGTTACCGGCTGATCCGGCCATTATCCGTGACATGGAGCCTGATTACGTAGACCTAGATAACGGACCTAGTACCTCCTCTACACATGATAAAAGTAG
Source organism: Hormiphora californensis (assembly GCA_020137815.1). Classification (NCBI taxonomy): domain Eukaryota; kingdom Metazoa; phylum Ctenophora; class Tentaculata; order Cydippida; family Pleurobrachiidae; genus Hormiphora; species Hormiphora californensis. Next base: position 7,988,819 of record CM035352.1, read on the forward strand.
GTCATTACAACATGGTAATAGTGGACTCAAAACACCAACTCCTGGGAAGCGGGTCAAGTTCCAGAGGGGACATAGGAGGACCCGGTCTGATAATTATTTCAACCCGAACGAGTTGGCTCCCTTGCACAGGGGTCGGGCAGAGAGTGATGGAATTCCACCACCACCTAACCGTCCTGTCCCCTCGTTACCATGGCATCCTACCCCACCACCACGGGCAGCTAACCCTTGGACTCTGCCACCCAACCTGTCACCCAACATGGCACCCACTCTACCACCCAACCTGGCACCCATCAAACCGAGGAGACCGGCAGGTGGTGCTGCGGATTACTCCCACTATATGAGCCCTCCTGCCAGCCCTACCATGAGGGGGCTGGGAACTAGTCCAACCAGTGGTAGAGGTCTGGGAACTAGTCCACCGGGCAGAGGCATAATGAGAAATGTTCCAAGTCCTCCTGCACGAGGAATAACAACTGCCCCAAGTCCACCTGCTCGAGGGCTATCTAGTCCACCACTAAGAGGCCCAGGACCTCGCTCCCCTCTGCGGACCCCAACCCAGGGTGGTGGTGAGGATAAGAGGAAGAATAGAGGGACCTTCATATACGATCCAGGGGAGCCATACAGTTGTTACGCCCAGAGATTGGAGGGATCTTCTCCTACCATGTTCCACAGTGCTGATGCTCTTAGCTTCCTCAACCGCCGTGCTAATACTCCTCCTGGGGTCCAGCTCCGAGAGGTGCGTGAGTGTGCGTGGTTTGATCTTGGTGTGATTACGCCTGTGTGACATGTGTGATTTTATCTGTGTGATTTGTGTGAAATGCGTGATTTTAACTGTGTGTGATTTGTGTCATCTGCAACTACTGTACCACAATGGTCGATAACATCAGGGGTGTTGGTGAGATTCTCTGCGTGTGAGATTTTCAGCCTCTTTGTGTGTGACAGGGCCCCGTGTGACATTACTCTCTGTGATTGATTATTCTAGCAGTTCTTTACTAGACTGAGTTCAGGTCGTGTTCAGGAAACTTCGAAGGGTTTTCAGTTTTTCTCAAGAGATATAGCATGACAGCACTCCCAGCTTCAACAATGTTTAAAATTTCCCCTATGTTTTCACTCGCTCTACCTTATTTTCCTTCTCTCTCCCTTTCTTTTCTTCTCTCTCCCTTCATTAACTAACCAATCTCTCCTCCTGCCCAGGACTTGGAGTGTAGTCAGGCGTTCCTACGGGCCACTAAAGATTCACTTACCAGGGTAAATATACAACGTTATATAGTTTAATGTTCCCACACACGTGTACCTCAAATAATACGAAAGGGAGGGTTCTGTCAGTCTATCTTTCTATCTCTCTATCTCAAACTCACTCTATCTCACTCACTTTCTCTCTTAGTAAGCTAGTCTTCCTCTCCCTTCATTCCTTTAACTCGGAGAGGCCCGGACGTGCTGAGAAGCCTGGGAAAATTATCCATTCTCCCAATTCCAATGACCATTCCATTATTTACGGCTGATTAGCCGCTCAAAGAGTTACTAAATATAGCTCACCTCGTTATATTTGTTGATTGCTTAGTGGCGCCATCAGTTTTTTAAGAGTGGGAGCGAGAGTAGTGAGAGTAGTGAGAGTAGTGAGAGTAGTGAGAAGAGGAATGGAGATGATGTAGAAACTTCCTAGCTGTTGTAATTGTTTTTGTAACACTTTTGCAATATAACTTTGGTTCTGAGAATTACTATCGGATTTAGATGTTGCAAAGATCTGAACTGTTCTTGCCTTGGTTCTCTTTCAGTCACAGTACTATTAATGTGCCCGCTCGTTTAGACCTACCCCAAATTGATCTATCTGTGTCACGTTAATCCTTTATATTGGTGTACTAAACTGAAATCATTTTGATTTCCTTGCTCGAACCCCCCCTTACCGCGCCCCGTAGGGGATTATTAGAACATTTTGATGGGTCTGAGAAATGGAGTTAGATATCCATGGGTAACTGGAGATATAGATATGATCATCATGGAATTGACCATCTTAGATCATTTGGAGAGAGACCAATCACCAGAATTACTGTGGGAGAGAGAGAGAGAGAGAGAGAGAGAGAGAGAGAGAGAGAGAGAGAGAGAGAAGAGAGTGGTTTGTCATTGGATTACTATTATCATGTGTACACACGGTGGTTATTATTATCAGTCCATGCATTTGACCATACCGGGAGAGAGAGAGACAGCTCATATTTCTTCAGTCACTGACTCTCTGAGCTGGTCACGCCTCCACTTTTAAAATATTACTACGGTTCGAGCAATATCGAGTATTCTCGAATTTCGATGAGTAGAGATGGGATGATCATACTGTACTTGTAACTGAACTAATTTTATATTGTTCAGCGTTTAATTTCGGACCTGTAATCGATCCAACTAGGTTTATTAGGCCGCGTTTACTACTAATACCGTTATTAGCCAGAGTTATTGGATTCTGAGCGAGAAATATGGGAGTGAGAGAGAAGAGTGGGAAATTTTGGAGTGAGTGAGAAGAGTGGGAAATGTTAGAGTGAGAGAAAAGTGGGAAAACGATAATAGCTCTCTCTCATTTGATCACCGATTTGGCAACATGCGGCCTGATCTCTCTGTGCAATATGAAAATTAGATGCCCACCTAACTAAGAATGATATTTAGATCCCAATGAGATTTAGGTTAGCAGTTACTGAGATGCTCATATTTGGCGAGATTGGCGGAGAGGAACGAGGGTTATAATTATGCGAGCTTGACAGGTCACTGAGACACTGAGAAGAAAGAATAGCCCCGAGATGAAACAAAGACGGCGGGAGAGAGAGAGAGAGAGAGAGAGAGAGAGAGAGAGAGAGAGAGAGAGAGAGAGAGAGAGAGAGAGAGAGAGAGAGAGAGAGAGAGAGAGAGAGATCCTAGATTGTGCCAAATCTTCTGCCTATTATAAGATGAATAATATATGTCAGTTTATGCTTGCTAAGAATATATGTTATATTTTTCGAGTTGTTTACTCAACTTTAGAGTGTCACTTGATTTGCTCACCCAGTTTATTATGTTTTTTGTCATGCTATCTTGTGTTGTCTCTCTCTCACTCCTATCTTTCTCCCCTATCTTCAAGTCCTTTCTTTTTCCAACATGACCTCCTGTCGATTACGTCAGAATGAAATCTCAGGATACAATACATGTGTTAGACTCTGTGTACTCATTCTTTCAGATCTTACTCACTCTGTCAGTTAGTCTCTCTCTTTTTAACGCTCTTAGACAGACCGAGATCTTCTTCTCTCTCTCTCTCCCTCTCTCTCTCTCTCTCTCTCTCTCTCTCTCTCTCTCTCTCTTTCTCTCTCTCTCTCTCTCTCTCTCTCTCTCTCTCTCTCTTTCTCTCTCTCTTTTTAACTCTCTTAGACAGACCGAGATCCTCTGATGTCACCTAGTTTTTCTTCGCATAATCTATTCATTTCTTTTCACATGGGCCGTTCATTCTGGTCTGCCTGTGAGGGGTATTTAGTGACTACCTGCTAATGACAGTTTTGTACTCTCTCTCTCTCTCTCTCTCCCTCTCTATCTCTCTCTCTATCTCTCTCTCTCTCTCTCTTTCCCTCTCTCTTTCTCTCTCTACCTTGTCTCGCACACTCGAGGCACCTGGCTGCTTGTACACACTTGATCGAGAGTCCCAGCTCTATTTGCTTTTTATCATCTCGCATGACTATAGAAACAGCTCTTTAAAAGAGCCCTTTTTTATAGCAACAGCTCTTTTGAAAAGAGGACAACCTTATATTTTCTTGTCTATCACATGAAGCAGCCCCTTGCTCCTGTTTCTAAACAGTCTGTCATTAGTGTTTCCATAGTCTCAGCTATCATGTGGAAGAAAGTAAAGAAGCAGATCAATAAGCAGATCAACATAAACCGGGTCACCTCCTCTAGTCGGAGGTCGAGGGTTGGTAGTACCAAGGTGAGTTATTGTCTACTGAGTAGGGGGGGGGGGTTCAAGGCGATAGTACCCCCCCCCCCCCCCCCCTCCTGGAGAAAATCATTTTGCCACCCCTGTTGAGAGTTACGATTACTTAGTCAGTGAGTGTCTGAATATGTAAAAGATGTTCCTTATCCGTCCTGTTTTATAAATAGTCCAACTCTTGATCGAAGTAGTAAGACCATAGAAGTGGGTTAGAGAGAAGGAGAATGCGGGTAGAGTTTACAAAATCGGTAGGTTTTGCTGGCGCGTGTGGTACATTATTACTCTTAACTCTCTGTACTCTATCTCTCTGGTCTCTTTTTCATTATCTTTCTCTAGTCTCTAGTCTCTTACTCTCTCCATCTCATTTTTGTGGACTTCTGCAAAAGTGCACAACTGTCAACTCCAGTAGCAAGGCTGTTGACGTATTCTCGCATTTTATGTAGAGGCAGGATAGAGAGAGAGAGAGAGAGAGAGAGAGAGAGAGAGAGAGAGAGAGAGAGAGAGAGAGAGAGAGAGAGAGAGAGAGAGAGAAAGCTAGATAGAAAGAGAGCTAGATAGAAAGAGAGCTAGATAGAAAAGTTGGGTGTGTCAAGAAGTACAGTGAGAGTTCATTTCTCGTGCGAGAGACTGAGAGAAAGTTCATTTCTCTCCAAATATCTCATTTCCTCCGCCGTTTGTTTCAAAATTTCTCTATTTCTGTCTGGAACACTTCGCCTGATCCGAACTCATTCTACCTGCTCGATCCTTTTGGTCGTGTCTGAGAAGCTCCACTTGATCGGTTGGTACCCCTGTGTGACCTGATCAGGTACTCCCTGCTTCCCTTGATCCCGTTGGAACTGATCAGGAACTCACTGGTTTACTTGCTCGCTGGACATGCTTGGAGGACTTCATCATGGCTCTGTTGGACGGAGAAGCACTGTTCACATCACGGGCCGGATTACTGATATCTTCTCCTATGTAAGATATCTTATATTTTGAACATGTGTTAACTCTAGATGATCTCTCGGTTCACCGAGCTATACGTTTATTTCCTTCTTTTTCCAGTGCAGTGTGTATCAAAACGTCATATCATGGATTAATATCAGTTGTCAAACGAAGATAACTTATCCTCCATGTATCATCAATGTAGACCAGCCGGTTGATATATTGTTACGTGGATGTTGTGAAAGCTGTGTCCAATGTGACACACGATTTGAGCAGTATCACTGACTGGGCCGTGTGCGTCAATATATGATTGCTCTTGTTACTCAAGTAAAGGATTGACCTCTGTTCCTGTGCATGTACGGATGTGAAGTTACTGGCACCTTGGTCGGCTGTTGTGATTTGCCGTTTCTGGGTCAGGGTGTATGTCTCTGTAAAAATCGAAGCTTTTGTTCTCCGATCTTTTTTGTCTACCTTTTCTTTGGCAATGGCATGGTACGGCTGTGTTAGTAAGCCCTCTTTCTCTCTCCATGTAATCCCACCTGTTGACTCTTGAAATATACGCCGGTCATTTGGAAAACAATGCGGCATCTTGGTCCCCTGAGGGGAGGTTTGTTCATTCCCTGAGGGGGATAATTGGTGTGTACTGATGTGTACACAACTGCCCCCCCTCTCTCTCTCTCTCTCTCTCTCTCTCTCTCTCTCTCTCTCTCTCTCTCTCTCTCTCTCTCTCTCTCTCTCTCTCTCTCCTCTCTCTCTCTCTCTCTCTCTCTCTCTCTCTCTCTCTCTCTCTCTCTTTTTTTCTCTGGTTTGAATAGAGGGATGGTGTTACATAAACACACTGAACTTTCATTTGAGTGGGCGTTGTACAATGTTACCATAGTTCTCCGTTTTTGGTCTAATTACTCTAGTATAGTTCTCTATAATTACTGTGATTATAGTTACTCATTGGCTGCTACCTACTGTAATGAACTATTCAGTGGCCTAATTTGTTACTGTTCATTAATGAATATTTTTAATGAAACGAGACTTTTGGAACACTTTCTCATCACACGGCATCAGTTGTAATTCCCCTCCTGTACCTCGATATAATACCTGGTAGTACCAGCTGATGTAATTTCACCAGTACCAGTACCCTGTACCGTTATACCCGGTACCAGTGTTATAGTTTCACCAGATTCGTCTGTATCATGAAGTTCTGTGTCAAGGAGGTTAGAATTAGTTACTGATAGTGATTCTTCTTTTGAGAAACAGAGAGGGGGAAGAGAGAAACTGTAGATCTGTTCATAGTAGAGTCGATAACTACATCGACCTCTCCCAATTGTTCCAGTTTTTGTCACATCTGTTTGGAGCCTCGACACGACCTCTAAACAGGTGTTACTTTTTCACAAACTGTTTTCATCTTGGTGTAATCAGCAGTTGAAATGTTGCTGATCATAACAAAAACCTGACTAAATTTTTTTCAACTTGGGGTAAAACCATGGGTGTCAAAAGTTAGCTCTAGGTCCCCTGAGTAACCATCCGGAGACTCCAAGAGATATTTCAAGCCGTTCTCCTGTAATCATTAATCCCGGTAGAGCACATATTTGAGTATGGACGTACGTGCAATTGCCTACAACCTCAACTTTAATGTATAACGTTAATGTGCGTCTCTCTCTTTTCTCCCCCTTCAGAAAGAGTTATCTCGCGCGGCGCAACCGCACGTGCGGTTTTTCCAGAGAGAGTGAGAGACATACAATAACATGTAAACAGCCTGCCAGCGCTCACGTACGTCCGCATTGAATTTTTTTCTCCACCGGGATTAATGATTACGGGAGAACGGCTTGAAATATCTCTTAGAGTCTCCGGATGGTTACTCAGGGGACCTAGAGCTAACTTTTGACACCCATGGTTTTACCCCAAGTTGAAAAAATTTAGTCAGGTTTTTGTTATGATCAGCAACATTTCAACTGCTGATTACACCAAGATGAAAACAGTTTGTGAAAAAGTAACACCTGTTTAGAGGTCGTGTCGAGGCTCCAAATAGATGTGACAAAAACTGGAACAATTGGGAGAGGTCGATTTAGTTATCGACTCTACTATCATGGAATGGAGGATTTCCTAATCCTGATTCTCTATTTTTACTCATAAAACCAAGTTTAGGCTAGACTTCCCTATACAAAATTGAACTGGGACTAACTAGTAAACTGGCATATGATGAATAATTTAACCCCCTTTCTTCTATCCCACACATCTAACCGGGTTGTATTTTCAGAGTAATAGATCTCGACACTGCTCCGCTGATGACACTCCTACAGAGGGACACATTGAGATTAAAGGTACGATTTGCCCCCTTTTTTAATTAGAAACTAGGATGCGAGGGTTTTCATAATGCTACAATAATGGCTATAGCTCCTAACTGACACCCTCCCCTCCCCTTCCCAGAGTCACACCACTTTCCAGTCATGTTCTAACTCCTAACTGACACCCTCCTCCTCCCCTCCCCTTCCCAGAGTCACACCACTTTCCAGTCATGTTCTAACTCCCTAACTGACACCCTCCTCCTCCCCTCCCCTTCCCAGAGTCACACCACTTTCCAGTCATGTTCTAACTCCCTAACTGACACCCCCTCCTCCTCCCTCACAGAGTCACACCATTGGGTGATGCGGTGGATTAACGTTAGGGGGTGCGTGTTGAGAGTCAGTGCGACCCAAGCTGACCTGGCCCCTCTCTACTCGGTACGGCTTGTTGGGTGGAGTCTAGCTCCAACTGATGCAGGCAACAAATGGGCCATCTCCGCTACCAAACCCGGCACGGTTAGTTGAATTAGCTGTTAATTAATAATTAGTAGCTGCTGGGATTATCCCAGAATATTATTAGACACCTTGTTTATTGTCACTTTTTTGTAGTTGAACTGCTCATCAGTCACTTTTTTGTGTCAAGAATAGGTAGAGTAGACTGACTAAATATTTGATCACCTAGACTCACCTTCACCGGCAATCATCTCTCTCTCCCTATCTTTCTATCTTTTTCTCCCTCTCTCTCTCCCTATCTATCTCTCAGTTCTTGCTTGCCCTACACCTCCGCTCCAAACACACAAGCCTACAACATAACAATGTCCCTATTGCCCCTACCCCTCCTTCCTTCCTTTCATTGGGCAATTATGTCCGCCAGTTTCAATTATGGTCAAAGAGCACAAAACATAGAGATAGAGAGAGAGGGAAAGATACTAAGAGAGAAAAAGATAGATAGATAGGATAGAGAAAGATAGTTCGTGAGAGAACTTATAAAGCCTCGCATTCCTCCCTGTTACTAGACCTCTAGCAGCTCATTCTGTGTATTTTTAACTAAAATTAAATGTTTGTTTGTTTGTTTATCTGACATAATGGATCAAGATGACCCTGATAATCCAAGAGGTAAAATTCAGAAGGAATCTCCGTTTATCGTCTGCACTTTCCCTACTCCATGTCTATAGTGATACTCTCTTGACCTCTAGGCTCTATATGTATCTCCTATTCTCCATCTAAATCTCTTTTTCCCCTCTAATTCCCCGCTATTTCCCTCTGTTTTCCCTCTATTTCCCCCCTTCATAACATGCTCAGCTGCCATATTGTATCCCCAATGTACACCACCATGTACAGCTATACACTGCAGAATCAGTAACCACAACAGCAGCTGTAGTAGTATTATCATGTAGTGCTATTTCACAGTTCTTGAAAATGCAGTCCCCCGATCCATCCGGTATCACTTGTCATTGTCTTTGTCCTTTTCTTAGACATCACCATCTTGATCCGGGTTTGTACATTTGTTAGTTTGTACATTTGTGATTTGTGAATCCAGTTTGTATATTTGTCAGTTTGTACATATTTTGTCAGTTTGCACATTTTGTCAGTTTTACTAATTTTTGATATGTTGTTATTGTGTGATTATTACCATCGAATAACTAACAAAATTTTCCTATCACAGCCTTCAGAAGCAACTCTATCAATGGAAGTACGATCACCCTAAATACGGTCGAGAAGATCAGAGATGTGAGAGAGGAAGAGAGGGTTGCTGAATACAAGGCCCACCTCCGAGAGAAAACACATCTGTTTCAGGTATGGGGAGGGAGAGAGAGAGTGAGAGAGGGAATGACAGAGTCACAGTGAGAGAATCACAGTGAGAGAATCACAGTGAGAGAGTCACAGTGAGAGAGTCACAGTGAGAGAATCACAGTGAGAGAATCACAGTGAGAGAATCACAGTGAGAGAATCACAGTGAGAGAATCACAGTGAGAGAATCACAGTGAGAGAATCACAGTGAGAGAATCACAGTGAGAGAGTCACAGTGAGAGAATCACAGTGAGAGAATCACAGTGAGAGAATCACAGTGAGAGAATCACAGTGAGAGAATCACAGTGAGAGAATCACAGTGAGAGAATCACAGTGAGAGAATCACAGTGAGAGAATCACAGTGAGAGAATCACAGTGAGAGAGTCACAGTGAGAGAGTCACAGTGAGAGAGTCACAGTGAGAGAATCACAGTGAGAGAATCACAGTGAGAGAATCACAGTGAGAGAATCACAGTGAGAGAATCACAGTGAGAGAATCACAGTGAGAGAATCACAGTGAGAGAATCACAGTGAGAGAGTCACAGTGAGAGAATCACAGTGAGAGAGTCACAGTGAGAGAATCACAGTGAGAGAATCACAGTGAGAGAATCACAGTGAGAGAATCACAGTGAGAGAATCACAGTGAGAGAATCACAGTGAGAGAATCACAGTGAGAGAGTCACAGTGAGAGAATCACAGTGAGAGAATCACAGTGAGAGAATCACAGTGAGAGAATCACAGTGAGAGAATCACAGTGAGAGAATCACAGTGAGAGAGTCACAGTGAGAGAATCACAGTGAGAGAGTCACAGTGAGAGAATCACAGTGAGAGAATCACAGTGAGAGAATCACAGTGAGAGAGTCACAGTGAGAGAGTCACAGTGAGAGAGTCACAGTGAGAGAATCACAGTGAGAGAGTCACAGTGAGAGAGTCACAGTGAGAGAATCACAGTGAGAGAATCACAGTGAGAGAATCACAGTGAGAGAGTCACAGTGAGAGAATCACAGTGAGAGAATCACAGTGAGAGAATCACAGTGAGAGAATCACAGTGAGAGAGTCACAGTGAGAGAATCACAGTGAGAGAATCACAGTGAGAGAATCACAGTGAGAGAATCACAGTGAGAGAGTCACAGTGAGAGAATCACAGTGAGAGAATCACAGTGAGAGAATCACAGTGAGAGAGTCACAGTGAGAGAATCACAGTGAGAGAGTCACAGTGAGAGAATCACAGTGAGAGAGTCACAGTGAGAGAATCACAGTGAGAGAGTCACAGTGAGAGAGTCACAGTGAGAGAGTCACAGTGAGAGAATCACAGTGAGAGAATCACAGTGAGAGAATCACAGTGAGAGAATCACAGTGAGAGAGTCACAGTGAGAGAATCACAGTGAGAGAATCACAGTGAGAGAATCACAGTGAGAGAGTCACAGTGAGAGAGTCACAGTGAGAGAATCACAGTGAGAGAATCACAGTGAGAGAATCACAGTGAGAGAGTCACAGTGAGAGAATCACAGTGAGAGAATCACAGTGAGAGAATCACAGTGAGAGAATCACAGTGAGAGAATCACAGTGAGAGAGTCACAGTGAGAGAATCACAGTGAGAGAATCACAGTGAGAGAATCACAGTGAGAGAATCACAGTGAGAGAATCACAGTGAGAGAGTCACAGTGAGAGAATCACAGTGAGAGAATCACAGTGAGAGAATCACAGTGAGAGAATCACAGTGAGAGAATCACAGTGAGAGAGTCACAGTGAGAGAGTCACAGTGAGAGAGTCACAGTGAGAGAATCACAGTGAGAGAGTCACAGTGAGAGAGTCACAGTGAGAGAATCACAGTGAGAGAATCACAGTGAGAGAATCACAGTGAGAGAGTCACAGTGAGAGAATCACAGTGAGAGAGTCACAGTGAGAGAATCACAGTGAGAGAATCACAGTGAGAGAGTCACAGTGAGAGAGTCACAGTGAGAGAGTCACAGTGAGAGAATCACAGTGAGAGAATCACAGTGAGAGAATCACAGTGAGAGAGTCACAGTGAGAGAATCACAGTGAGAGAATCACAGTGAGAGAATCACAGTGAGAGAATCACAGTGAGAGAATCACAGTGAGAGAATCACAGTGAGAGAATCACAGTGAGAGAATCACAGTGAGAGAGTCACAGTGAGAGAGTCACAGTGAGAGAGTCACAGTGAGAGAGTCACAGTGAGAGAGTCACAGTGAGAGAATCACAGTGAGAGAATCACAGTGAGAGAATCACAGTGAGAGAATCACAGTGAGAGAATCACAGTGAGAGAATCACAGTGAGAGAATCACAGTGAGAGAATCACAGTGAGAGAATCACAGTGAGAGAGTCACAGTGAGAGAATCACAGTGAGAGAATCACAGTGAGAGAATCACAGTGAGAGAATCACAGTGAGAGAGTCACAGTGAGAGAATCACAGTGAGAGAATCACAGTGAGAGAGTCACAGTGAGAGAGTCACAGTGAGAGAGTCACAGTGAGAGAATCACAGTGAGAGAATCACAGTGAGAGAATCACAGTGAGAGAATCACAGTGAGAGAATCACAGTGAGAGAATCACAGTGAGAGAGTCACAGTGAGAGAGTCACAGTGAGAGAGTCACAGTGAGAGAATCACAGTGAGAGAAGTCACAGTGAGAGAATCACAGTGAGAGAGTCACAGTGAGAGAATGAGACTAAGACTAAGACTAAGACTGAGACTGAGATGGAATGAATGACAGTAGTTTTCTAACTAACTCCCCCTTACTCTCAGTGGACGAGAAGGTATTGTTTCGTTGCCCGGGAGTGTCTGTTTGTTACGTCATCAGACGATACCCTGGAACCCATCTGTGAAGTTCCCCTCCTCTCAATCAACGTTAAACCAGACCCAGGTATGTGTTGAGTTGTTACCATGGTAACCATGTTATCATAGTAACTATGGTCGTAATGAGTGTTCCTTCTCAAACTCACATTACAAACATCTCCCTACAGAACTAAAGAAACCGTTTGCATTCCGATTGAGCTCTGAACGGCTCGGAAGGGATTTATTGTTGGCTGCAGAGAGTCAGTGTGAATATGAAACATGGCTGAAAATCTTCACGGACAGGGCTGTGCCAGCTTCTATTCTGGCACTCAACAAACCAAAGGTAATTGAGGCGTTGCCATGGTGACCAAAGGGGGCGTGACGTCACACATGATGATGACATTAAAGTGTTTTAGGGTCAGGTCTTTATTTAGTGTCCTTATCGATATTTTGCATAGGTTCCCAAAATACCCATGTTTTCACATCATGTCGCTAAAACCCCACCTCTTCATGCAGGTTATTATAGGATTCCTGAGAACTCTCTTTCTCTCAACCTCTTTCTCCAAACTCTTTCTCTCCCACACTCCCTCTTATTATTTCCACTCTCTCCACTCTCATCTTTCAAAACTACTATCCCCCGTCTACTGCACTCCCCGGTTTCCCCTCTATTCCTCTAAACTCCCTCTTCTCCCCACCAGATAACCCGAGTAGAGGTAGCACCGCCAGTAGCCGCATCACGAATGAAGGAACTAGCGCACACAACCGGACTTCTATTCCGCCTCGTCGACAGGAACTGGGTCTGTAGCTGGTGTGCCCGTCACCACTCAAATCTCCTTCTTTATGACACGGAGAACTCGGCTCACCCCTTCCGGTCTATCAAGTTGTCTGGGTGTGAGGTTCTTACTGACACGTACAGGAGCGATCATGTGTTCCGGTTTCTAATCACGCCTGGAAATAAAACAGAGGTAGGTTCGCTACATTTTCCCATCATAGTGGGCAGACAGGTGATAACTATCACGGTTAACTACCCTCCACTTCAATATCCTAGGGATTGCCCCACCCGCCCTCCTCTACGCCTACATATATAGCGTTAGGCGCTAATAATAATAAGATCCTATACCATCAGGCGTTGACTCTGGGGACAGAAAACCACCAAGAGTTTGAGAAATGGCTGGCCAGTTTCAGAAGTGCAACCAGTGTCAGGTCTGCTAAGGAATGTGTTGCAGAGGATGATCTGAGGAAGAGCGGGGACAGACTGGAGAATAGCAATCAGAGCCTACCTGCTGAAAGGTGAATTATTGTTACAAGCGAATAATTATTGTTGAGTTACTCAATAGGTGAATTAGGGAAAACTGGAAAGTTAGTTAGAGCTTTGGAAAAGTATTATTGCAGTCTGATATAGAAGGGGAGAGAGAGATAGAGAGATGGAGAGATAGAGAGACAGATATAGACTTAGAGATAGAGATAGAGAGATAGAGAGAGCGATATTAAGTGAACTGAGTTAAAAGTATTAGCAGCGTCAGAGCTGGGGAGTGGGTATATAATAAGAGACATTTCAACACTTTGTTGAAGCTGATTTTGTTGTTGCCCTCCCTCCATCTCTCTCTTCCTGCTAGTTGACATGCCTACCTACACTCTCTCTGTTCGCCTGTACACTTGCAACCACCACTGGTACTAGTAGGGGAAGTCGCTACAGCTTTTCTAATCCTCAGGGGGGGGGGGGGCTGTGCTGACAGGGTGTATGGGGGCCAGGGGGTCTGTGATGAAAAGAAATACTGTATATTTTTGGGCACCAAGAATTGCTAGCTAACCCTTCTCTCTCCGCAGGTTCACCTCAGGGTACGGTAGTGGTGATAGTCTAAACAGTATAGGTAGTGGTGTCTATGAAAACACCAAGAGTAACCGGAACAGCACTGATTATGAAGATTACGTGAACACTGAAACCGCCTCACACCACATGGTATGTTGTTGTAGTTACCATGGTTACATGTGTGTTGTAGTTACCATGGTTACATGTGTGTTTTGGTACCATGGTTACCGTGCAGTGGTTACCATGGTTACTAAATGAGTTACTAAGACATGTTCTCCCCTCGCAGGTTGAGGAGTGGGTTGACAGCGTCCACAGGCACCTTCCCCCTGAGAGACCAGAGAAAACAACTACATCGTCGGAGAACATGAGCTCATCACGTGACAATGTCGTTACGTCACGTGATAATGTCGTTACGTCACGTGATAATGTCGTGACGTCACGTGATAATGTCGTTACGTCACGTGATAATGTCGTTACGTCACGTGATAATGTCGTGACGTCACGCGATAATGTCGCTTGGTCATCGAAAGACAACATCAAGGCCTCCTCGAAAGACAGCTTCAAGTCTTCCTCAAGGGAAAACATCAAGGCATCCTCAAGAGAGAACATCAAGACATTCCTCAAGAGAAAACATCAAGACTTCTTCAAGAGACAACTATCGCCCCTCCCCCTCCCTCAGAGGTCAAGATATCCAATATCCCCAGCCATCATGATCCCACCCCTGAGAAGAGTTCCAGTCGATAACAGACCATGACCAGGAACTATCCATCCTCGACAAGCTAATCCCGGAGTTGGACAGTCTAGATCTTGTAACTGATCAGGAGTTTGAAGGCGATGGAGAGAGAGTTCGGGACGGGAGAGGGATTGTTAGCAGACGACCCAGCTGAGTTTCCATTTGAGGACAATGTCCTGGAGATACTGGATCAGGGACCTAAATTATCGGACCAGATCTTGGAGAGGAAGGAAGACTGATAGGAGATCTAGAAAGTCTTCTTCTTCATCCTCTTCATCTTCTTCATCTTCAAGCTCCAGTTCCTCATCCTCATCTCTTCATCTTCTTCCTCAGCCTCGTTACCACCTCCCCCACCTCCTGAAGACCTTCCCTCACCACCTGATCAGACACCACACAACACAGTCTCCCGGTTGTCATCCCTTGATAAACTAGAGACGTGGAACAGTGGCCTAGATGAGTCCTTCAAGAGAGCGTCGGAGACCTTGACACGAGTTGAGGGGACACCGTCTGATCTAGTTCCAGGTGAGTGGTATAGTCAACTGATAATAGTGCTTTTCTTCCCTGCTAATGCCCCCTCACCCCCCTGCTAATACCCCTCGCCCCATTGTGAACAAACCCCTTGAACGCCCCTTTTAGATTACCCCTTCGTCCCAGTACCCCCTCCTATAATACCCCCTCTCTTTCCTCACAGCGACACCTGAAGATGACGACACGACCGGTTCAATTGACATCCCAAGTCCACCTGAGTCCAGTTTCGGAAGCTGTGACAGTGCTGCGTCTGGTGCGGCAGTAGTGCCCCTAAAACCAGCCCCTAAAACTATTAGCAAGCTGGCCCGACCATCTGGCTCTAAACTAGCCTCACCTTCTCGTCTTGCCTCTCCATCAGGAACGGGGCTGAAAAAGTCATCCCAATCCACAGGTAAATGGAACGGGCCCTGTTTTTGACCCAAGAAATGGTTTGATTTCATAAAATACCTATTTCATACTCTCCTCTCTTTCCGATATGATATCTGACTTTCTCTCTCCAATTATTGATTCTAACACTCTCTGTTTCAGATAACATGTCCTCTCACCTCCTCCAACCCCGGACCTCAACCGGAGCTGCCACAGGACAACCCAAAACCCGGAAAACCTCCCCCTACGGAACACTTCCCCGAAACAGGGCCAGTCCAGCAGCCACGAAACTCAGTAGATCTCGGCAGAACAGCACAGAGGGTGGCTCAGCTACACCAACTGGAACTCTAACTAAGAAGAAAACTAGTACCCTACCCCGACCTGGTGGGGGTCTCCGACCTCCATCAGCTGGGGGCCAACACTCCCGGTCCTCATCCCAGGATTCAGTCAACTCGACTGAGATGGAGTCACCACGACCTAGGACTCTCTCTAGAAATGGGCCAACTGAGAAGTCAATGAGGAGGAGACTGTTGTCTGGAGATCCAAACAGGGCTAGTCCTGGGTTGAGGAGGCTATCAGCAGGAAGTCCAAGAGGGTCACCTGATGGGAGGACAAGATCCATGGCTACACCATCTCCCAAATCACTGAGTCCTGCCCCAAAATCAATGAGTCCTGCCCCAAAATCAATGAGTCCTGCTCCTAAATCACTGAACAATCCTTCCAAATCTCTACACTCTCCCAGCTCATCTAAACTATCGAACACTGCTAAGTCTGTTAGCACTCCCTCTCCTAAATCGGGTCTGACAAAACCTCGGACCAGTAGTTCAGGGGGTGTTGGGGCACTGCGCTCTCCCTCCACAGGTTCGGGAATCAGATCGCCTGCCCAGCCACAACCTGCAGCCCCACAAGTGGAACCTGAGCAACCCCCTGTGAAGCCCAAGGTTGAGAAACCCCGATCTAGTGGGCTGGTAAAGCCAGGAGGTCTGAGAGCACCTGCTGCCACTGGACTGAAGCGACCGAGTACCATCAGGTAGTAGGGGTATACCAAGACGGTGACAAGGTGTGACAATGGGGGACTTGGGTGAATATGTTGTTGTAGTTGGTAGAGCTGGAGCACACACGTGCAGCTGAGTTCTTGGTTTGTGATGGTGATGGAGAGGTGTAGTAACTTATTACATGCCTTGTGTTTTATACAGTTTGTTTATTTGAGAGAGAGAGAGAGAGAGAGAGAGAGAGAGAGAGAGAGAGAGAGAGAGAGAGAGAGAGAGAGAGAGAGAGAGAGAGAGAGAGAGAGAGAGAGAGAGAGAATGTGTGACTTTTGCGTGAATGTCATGATCTGTCCCTGTTATTTTTTTTCGAATATTTTGAAACCTTTTTGAAGTTTGAAATCTTAATGGCATACGTTGTTATGCAAGAGTGATTTTGATACCAAAATGCAAATGTTTATGAGTTTTGAGTTTCGTTTTATGCTTTTACTCAGATCCGCCTTTTCGATTTGTCATATAGTTTCCTGTCTGGTGGCGCCTTCGAGTTGACCGGGTCGAATCAAATGGGGGTCAATGACCCCGATTTGATTCGAGAAGTTTGTTCAGTAAACCCACAAAAAGTAAACCCAAATCAAACTAAAAGTGCTCACTGGAGCCTCAGCCACGCGGTCCAACTGTGCGATGCATCTCTGGGCCCATCTCTTGTGGAAACATGCTATCTAGCATGAGAACCGCCAGATCCTGGTTTTTTCTCAACCATTGAGAACAAAAACAGCTGAGTCAATGATTATATTGGGTCACCCCACCAGACAAGAAACAGAGGGGTCGACTGGAAGATACCAAGGTGTGAGCTTAGGCGAGGCAACAATCCAAGGCGATTCGGGTGACCCCTGGAGTTCCGATTCCCTCTGTATCGAGGGTGAAACGGAGGCGTCAAATGCCCTCTGTACCGATTGTCCTCTGAACCGATCGTAGGGAATCGGTTGGTGACATTGACACCTAGTGCGTGCGAGTGTGACTGTGAGCTCAATCTTGGTCGCGCACGGTGTCTATGTCACCAAGGGAATCGGTACACTTACGGAGGGTCTAAAGGAGGGGTCGGGCCCCCTGTGTACCGACGATATTTCCATCACCAATTCGTCGGTACACAGGGGCCCCGACCCCTCCTTTAGACCCTCTAGAGGGTATCGGTACAACTACAGAGGGCTATCGGTACTCCGGGTATAGTACCCAGAGTATCTGAGCGCTCAAAACGGGGTCCGGCGACGCTAGACAGGGGGGGCTGGGATTTTGGCCAAAGTGTGCTCATGGACGGGCAGGAGTATTGACAGGTCCGGGCATCTGCAGGCTGCACTCAGTAATTCATCGCCGCGTAGGGCAACATCCGGACCCCGTTTTGAGCGCTCAGATCGGGTCGGTACCGCCAGACACTTTCTAAGACAGGCTCCGGTCCCACCTCCTTTCCAAATGTCACTGACACTGTCCCAAACTGCCTGCTGATCCGATCTGAGCGCACTGTTTCAGTGCTGCTTGTAGTGGGAATACGGTGTCTGAATAATACGGTATTGGACCATTACGATTTCTGAAATACATATGTATTTGAAATACATATATATTTCGGTGTCACGTGTTGTCAATCTGGCGCTCTGATTGGTCTCGTCTTACCGTTTTTTACTGATACCGTGTTGAACCGACACTGTATTCTCACTACAAGCACCCATGTTTCTTTGTTGAGTTTCTCAAAATGGGGCACCGCTGCAGACTGTCTCCGTTTCTCAGTCTGCAGCGGCGCCAGACCCATTTCGCGTTTTGATTCAGATTTCAGTGCGCTCAGATCGGGTGCAGCGATTCAAAGTTCCAAACTCAGATTTTTCAAAATGAATTAAATAATCATTTACTGGAATAAAAACAACTGTGATAAAAATGAATTTGAGCAGCAGGCGCTGGCAATGTCTGAACCCCGAGCGGCGGCATCTTTTCAAAGGTGTCAAATATCTCAGCGAAATAAGAACAGAATAAAATAGTTATCAGAATCCTCAAGTCCAAAAGAGGATTAAAATCTTGTCAATCATTAGTTATCGGTTATGCTAAATAATATAGTCAGAAGACTATAATTGTAGAATTAGAAGACCAAGAACAAATAACAGATATCAGGGGTAAACCAAGCCGCCAACTATTTAGTCCAAGCGTTGGCTCAAATTCAAAATATATTCGATATCCTTGAAAAACGCACATTGTCCAAAAAACAGCCGCTGCTGCAGTTTCAAATTCTGAATATATATTTCTTATATTCTCAGTCCATGAATAATATCACAAATTCGATCATCATAGTTTATCATCCTTGTCAGATCTGTTCTCTTCATATCAATCAATATCCGAATCATCGAGAGGTTCAAATCCATCGTTCCCCTTCGTCAGGTGCATGTTCTCATCTGTTGACACATAGGTTCTGTATCCATGATCCCTGAAGGAGAGTGGTGTTACGTCTTGTTGTCTCCCCTCCCCCTTGTTGAGTATCAGTAGGGGGTTTTACTCAACAACTCTCACCCCTGTCCCCTAAATCCAACATGGATTCAGAAACTCAACAAAAACCGTTCCCCTTTTTACCTGTTTCGGGCGATGATGAAGTAGACAACTCCAATGATGAGTGCCAGAGCGAGGGTAGCGGCGGTGATTATTAGTGCTAGCTTGGTCTTGTCCTCTACAATATCTTTAGGAATGATCCCGTATATCAGTTCACTTTCACCCTCTGAAATGTGATTATGAAATCATTATGAAGCCATCGGCATCAAGATCGCATGGGAGATCTTTTGGGTTCTATAATTGAACTCAACTCAAACTGTCTCAGTTTGGCGCTGAGACAGACTACAGATTGTGTGAGACATGATAATAAAATAATAGCAGGTTTCAAACAGCAAGACACATTACTAATCAATATAACGCATTATCATAGTAATAGCACATTACTAATCAATATAACGCATGCTTACCAGTCTTGTGCGGCTTGGTAACAATCTTGGGTGGCTCTAGGGAAACAGAATATATCATGCAAACATGCAACAAGAACATAACAACACATATCATTAACATTATCAATTAATTAATTGATCCCAATCACAAATTTCCATTTTGAAGCTTTATCTTTCTTTGTACTACAAAGTACCATTTCCGACAATTATCAATGGTGTCATAATAATAGTATTATCATTATACTACTGATTAATACTCATAAAAGATCAGAGAAGCGCCCATGCTCTATAGAAATACAATTTGTCTTACCTGTGGGTTTGGCGCAAAGCTTCTTATTGTACTGAAGAGACAGCATAGGGACGAGGGTATGGGAGAACAGTGACTTGAGAGGGTCCGCCTTTAGAACTCTGTAATCGACACCAAAATCCAACTGAAATACGAGGAGTTTTAAATGGGGGAGTTTTAAATGGGGGAGTCTGACAATGGGGGACAAAATTTTTGATTTGCAGTTCTGTGGAATATTAATTGGTTTAGTTAATTGCTAACTTATTAATTATCCGATTGTTATACTTACTCTGAAATGGGTGACTTCCTGGGTTTTATCCAAAGTTACAACAATCTTTGACTCTGTCTCCGCCATCCCAGTATAGCTCATATTTCCCTTAGGAACCACTACTGTCTCCGACTTGAGGAAGTTCTGCGAAACTTCTGACCCTGCACAGATCAAGGGTAATTAGTAGGGCTAATTACTAATTAGTGTGATTCAGTACCACAATAGTTGTGTTAAATTCAATCGAACCTATAATAACTTACCATTAATATCGGCAATTTTGAATTTCAGTTCCACGCTTGGCTTTTCACACGGCATAACAGAGAAGTTGTAGAAAAGGGGGTGTCCAAGGATTTCAGTATTACAGGAAGCACCCATGCAGTCATCGTGCACTGTACAATTCTGGCCTATCCCCCTAATACTGCTGATAGCAGTACGGACATTGCTGCACTTCTTTTCCACTGAGGCGGTTGCAGTGCTGTTGTTGGGTGATTTAGGGTCGGATGTTCCGTTCTTGGGTTTGGTGTCGTCACTCTTGGGAGTGGAGCCCTGAAATAAAAGGTGGGATTAGAGGAAGAACCAGGTACCACTACCAGTCCCAGCCCGGCCCTTACACAACAATACACTAGTGTCCATGGGCAACGTGCTCTGGGACGTGTTAGAAAGGGGGGGGGGGGTGGGGGACATACCCAATTCGTGACGCTTGGAGACTTTACAAAAGGGGTACGTCATACACCATGAAAAAGCAGGGGATGGGGTTAGAAAACATGGTACTGACCTTCTTAGGGGCATCTGTAGCGGCTTTCACTGGTTCCTTTTTAGCAGAATCCTTCTGTGTAGCTACTGGCGTCTTTTTAGTTGGAGTTTTCTGGGTTGGTGCAGTCAGAGATATCAGAAGGAGTGAGGTGAGGGCGATCAAAGCAAGCCACCGGGTAGTCATGTTAGGAGAGCTGCTGAACACTTCTGGGAGGTGGATGTGTTAACATGGATTATGGAATGAGACAATAATTATTGAAGGAACGCGGAAAGAACTAAAGCTGCTCAATAAACTTATTCGTGGAAGAACAGATGTGAGAAAACTACAAAATAGAGATACAGATGGAAGTGGAAAATAGAGACAATACCAAATACAGTTGTGTGAGACACGAAAAGAGAGAGAGAGAATACACAGGTGCGTCTCGAGACAAGAAATAATCAAACTACGCTCTCGAGTGTATAATTTGGGACAAAGGGAAGTGAGATCAATGGAAGAGAGATGACGAGAACAAAAGGGCGACGGGAAGAGAATAGAAACTCGCAGAGAGTACACACGAGCACACACAAATATAGAGAGATAGGAGCGGGAACTGAGCTTGTACAAGGAAGAAAGAGCTCCGGGTGAGAGAGAGAGAGAGAGAGAGAGAGAGAGAGAGAGAGAGAGAGAGAGAGATAGAGAGATGATTCAGCCATTAGGCCATATTCGTCAGCAACAGCACAGTGCAATACCACCATATGTTGAAGCACACAAAGAGAGAACTCGATGGCGAGAGGGAGAGAGAGAGAGAGAGAGAGAGAGAGAGAGAGAGAGAGAGAGAGAGAGAGAGAGAGAGAGAGAGAGAGAGAGAGAAAGAGAGAGAGAGAGAGAGGGAGAGAGAGAGAGAGAGAGAGAGAGAGAGAGAGGGAGAGAGAAAGAGAGAGAGAGAAAGAGAGAGAGAGAGAGAGAGAGAGAGAGAGAGAGAGAGAGAGAGAGAGAGAGAGAGAGAGAGAGAGAGAGAGGGAGCGTGTGTGTACAGCATTTCGACACGTGGCCCACACCACACGGGATCTCACCAACACATAAAGCACAGATGGTCAATGACTTTAAAACTATGGAGCGAGAAATGGGACGCCCCCACAGATAATAATGAAATATATCTACAATATATCTTTTATCCTGTTCAAAAATAGACTAATAGTAATAAAGACTCATGATAATGGAGCTTTTAAATCGTGCTCTACTACTTCACTACTACACTAAACACTACTAAAAGTACACTAAACACAGACAAAGACTTTAAAGATCACGGGGAGACATGTAACACAGAGAAAAGGACACAATATGGTACATGATACATTGTGACTCGTATTGTAGTTTACTACACTGTGTAGTTAGCGCGGGGATGTTATATAATTAGAAACGAAGATCTTTACATGAACACAACAGAATGAAAAAGATGATATAAGTAGAAAACGAAGAAATGAGAACAAGAGGGAGGCGTAAAATGCTGTAAGCCTTATTTAGCTTATATGGTTGATGATCGACACGTAGATTCAGATTGACGTGCAACTCGAACGACCGAACACTGTAGAGAGATCTAGGATGAAATAAACGAATGTTGACCACATACAGCATAAGAGAATGAAACATTGATCTATCCAAGCGAGGGTATCTCAGAGGAGTAATCTTAGCTATATGTGCAATTTGTACTGACATAAGAAGTAGGCTGACTCTCTCATCTCTACTATTAGAGTAAAGAGGTCAGAGTAGATACCAAGATTCTCCAGGTATAGTAATAATGGTATGTTGTAATATTTGAACTGCTAAAATATAGGGAGTGGGTGGAACACACCACAAAAAGCAAACGAGGGAATGAAAATTGAGAAATAGAGAGGGTAACGGGAGCAAGAAAGAGAGGGAGTGAGAGAGAGAGAGAGAGAGAGAGAGAGAGAGAGAGAGAGAGAGAGAGAGAGAGAGAGAGAGAAAGATTGTGTCGCAATATTCACAAGCTGGATCAGTGAGAAATAAAAGATAGTGAGGGGTAACAGCTTGGGTCCCTTTAGTTATACAAAGAAATATAGTACCACTCTCAAGATCAGAGACAAAGAGAACTATTATAGTATTAAGTTTCAAGTTAAGAACTACAGCACCTGATGTGATGGGTTGCGTAACAATTTGAAACCATTGAAAAGTCTCCAATAAGGAATATAGGTTCATACTGAAATTGTTTTCTCAGTTTTTAAAACTGACCACTGGAGGCCGGGCCTGTGGGTGGTCAAGACTCTATGAGACAAGAGATAAACATTTTGCCCTTGACCACAATTAAAGTGGATGATGGTTACGATCCATTTAGAAATAATTATATCAGATATAAGGGGTGGGTAAAAAATAGTGTAACAAAATACATGCTCTTTTTACTGATACAAAATAGAGTTCTTCAAAATAAAATGTCTTAGCTGTTCGTTGTAGCCACATTTCTCAAATCCAGGCTTTCTGTTTGATCGTCCTGAATTGAAAAAAAAGGTTAATCAATGAGTGGGGTATTCAACTAGGTCTTATTGAACTAGAAATAGGTGGTGGGCGGTACAATAATACTGAAGACATGATTGATCAAAAGTGAAGCGAGCATGGATCTGATAATCCTTGATAAAAGGGAGGAGGTAACAACTTACTTTTTGGTAAGTTTCCTTCGCTCCGTGCTACTCTTCACCAGTTTACCCTGTAACTACGTGGTTAGTGTTTAGGATTGCTAGGAAACATTGCAGTAAGAAATAGTTCTTAGGATCCATGGTCTAAACTTCTAAACTAAACTTCAATAACAAGTTAATCAATTAATTACCTCCACTAACTGGTTAACTAATCAACTAATTACCTCTTTAATGTAAATCTCGTTACGGGCAGCTCGAGAGTTTGAGATGTACTGCAGTTGTTCCCTCAGAGTCATCTCGTGGAAGATATAGCTGAGTTTTGATTTCGTGTTTGATAATGTTTCCAGCAACCTGCAGGAAGATGTACGATTTAGAAATTCTCAATCTTCTCTTTCTTAGGATTCATTTAGTTAGTGAAAGCGATCAATCAACCCCCCAAGTCCCACACGCTCTGGCCTCTGACCGGGACCCGATATCAAAATCTCGAAAATGAGAACTCCCCCCTCCCCTCCCCTAATTACCTCGTGTTAAAGACTCTATCCTGAGCACTCTGTATCTCATCTTCCGTTAACAGAATGGCCCGTGTATCTCGTATTGTTTTGATATGTTCCTGAACTTTGTAACTTTGGAGAAGTCGACGGGTGAGGTAGCCCCTTACCAGCGCACCTATCTTACTAGCTGGTCCAACAAATACCTGTAATACACTGATGATAAACACTGCAACTGATCGGTTATGAAGGGAGATATAATTTAGAACTCATTTATTAATGATGAGAAGTCAAAAACTGAAATCTATTATTTGACAGTACCTGACTATCAGATGTCTTGTAAGAATCACATCGAACCCTTCTGTGGGGTGCTACTGCTGCCGTGGGGGACATACTGGCTACCACTGCAATGCTCCTTTTAGGCGACATTATGCCAGCACCCTCCCCTCCTCTGTCAGGCACCGTGCTGGCCAATCCACTCCCGTGAGAGGACCGAGGAGATTGGCTGGGTATGACATCCCCTCCTCCTCTCTCCTGCTGTTTCCATGTGCCCCTAGGGGTAGTCTTTAACCGGGGGCTGTTAACTCTCGGGCTATTAACCCTGCTACTGCTGCCACGCCGTGTAGTAACGTTCGGTGAGTCGACCTCAACATAAAAGGATATATTACGGCGGGGTGATTCTTCCTCTGTAGGAGAGGTGGTAGGGGGATGAGAGTTAGTTCTAGGTTCGGCCCATTTGCCACCTTCCCTTGATTCTCCTGAAACCTCCCCACTGGCCTCAGCAGAAGCCTCCTCATTTTTAGCTGGCTCGGGCCCAAAATCCAGTTTCCTACGAGCACTGAGACTGAGGTCCAGTTCGATAGCTGCTTCCAGGGCTTCCAGGTGTCTCAGGACTTTGTGAGAGGGCGGACTAACTACCGAACTGAAAAGAGGGAGAGGTTGGAGGAGTTGAATAGTGTTAGTTAGATAAATCATACAATTTAAGTTGAATAAATAATGTTATCAAGTTGAGTTAATTGTATAACTAGGTAAGTCGAATAAAATTAGAAGCTGGCGAAACAATATTCTAGTTCTACCTGAGCAGTGTTGTTTGTGTGTTGCACATTGTGGCCCCCTCCTCTTCAGAGGTATCTGGTGCAGCCCTAACTAATCCTCCACTTCCTAGAAGACCCCCTGATTTCCTCTCGACTGGAGCAGTCCCTACTTGACCTCTTGTATTCCCTACTAGATCTCCTGCAGTAGCCCCGGGCAGACCTCCTGTACTAGTGCTACTGGAACCTACCAGACCTCCTGAACTATTTACAACTCCACCAATTGAATCGTATGTTCCCTCAGAAGTAAATGGAGCGCTTGTCTCCCTACTCCTGGAAGTAACAGGTGCTGTTATTCTGGCCTCCCTGAGAGATGGTCCGATGCGGGTTATGGCGGGAGATTGGCTATACTGACAAGCAGGAGCAGCCAGAGCGGTTCGTCTTGATTCTGAAAATATGTAGGGTTATTAGTTGTAAATTTGGTAGCTATGGTAATTGGTTACATGTGTACTAATTGCGACATAAACACTGCTTATCTGGCATCTTATCATGAATTTTTCAGGTCTTACTTATATTACGAATTTTGGTCAGTTTTGATGTTTGAAGTGCGCGCGCTGCATCGCGCGCTAGTTCACAACAGCCCTCATAACACGGTCACGGCGCCCTACAAACACTAACATTGGATGCACGGAAAAGTGCTGCAAAAAACACCCAATTTAGCAGCTCTACATACCAGGTTGTGTTATAACAGTGGTAGTGTGTTCTTCCCTTGCTGTAATGTAGACAGGAGAGGAGGAGGTGGTATCACTATCACTATCAATTATCGGTTCAATTTCCCGCCTTTCTCCCTCCATTTCTCCAATTTCCCGCCCTTCTCCATCCATCTCCTCCATTTCTCCCTCCATCTCCCCTTCTCCGTCTATCTCTCCACTATCCGACTCATCAGGAGATGAGAGAAGCTCACTAGTCGTGTCTGTAGAGACAAATTCAGTTCTTGATTGCTCTGTACTACTAACCCTCTCCCTGTGTTTCTTTTTAATTTGCTGAAGTTGAAGTTTAGGGACTCTCTGATCCTGAGAAAAATAGAAGGAGATTTTAATTACTTTAAATTTAACTTGAACTATATTTAAACAGACTAAATCACCGCTGTTTCTCGTGCAATTAGCCACAATCTATTTTATATCAAAGTTAGTTACCTGATTTTCCCATTGTGTTAGCCTCTCTATCGCTTTGTCAATATCAACTCTTAGTTCAGACCTTTTCTCTTGACTCAGCTAAAATAAACACATTTTGGAATCAATACAAACTAAAAAACAGAGGTCTATACAGTTGGATCTCACGTGGAGACACCAATAATTTATAATGGAAGGCTGATCATGATCCCTGACTCACGTTTGGTAAGGGTAGGGCGACACAAGTAAACAACCAATCAGAACTCGTTATTTAGGTCACGTGACTGGTTATCAGCCAATCAGGGACCAGTATTTCCTGATTCCTACTCCTAACTCACGTTTGGTAAGGGGAGAGCGACGTTGTTCAAATAGAAGTGTTGGGACATTCGGAGGGGTGGAATATCAGGAAGGGGAGGAAGGGGTAGTCTATCAAGTATTGAATCAGGCTTCTTTAGTAAATCAGATACCTGAAGAAGAACAAATATTAATTTGGTAGTAGATTTGAAGCTCTATACCCCACATCAACAATGATTTTGTGGCCAATATTTCCTATGTTTTGTGACATATTTGGAAATTACCCCCCAGTTATCATCACTATTACAGTTAGAACCCCGATTTACCGAAACCCCGATTTACCGGGAGAATAAACTAGCCCCGAAATATTTTGACCTACTCTCACTAAAATTTTCAGAGAATAATTATTTTAACTAGTCATGACATGTTATCTCCACCGAACCTCTTTGTTTTGCAGCCTCTGTATCACGTGTCTAGTCTGAACTCTGAGGAGAAATGAACACCCGCTAGGGGAACAACTCCTTGCCTTCCTTCTTTTGTTCATTTGTTTTTCACTCAAACGGTATGGCTAATGGTCTTGTCTTCTAACTATTTATCATATACGGATATATAGCGGACCCAGCTGATCTTTTTCCTTCTCTCTCTGATCTTTGGGCATCTTTTTTTCCTTTTTCTCCCCCTCTCTCTCTCTGCTTTCTCCACCGATCCGTGGGAGGAGGGGTAAATGGGCAAGGGACAACATTATCACGTGACCTGATTATGTGGACACGTGATGGCGTGATGCCTACCAGCATGCTGTGTCTTCTCTTCACATATATATTCTGTACTGTTATGCAAGAACTCAATCACCGGGTGCGCCTCAAGGCTCAACCATGAGCGGATGACAAACCCACCTCCGCTGGCCCTCTTTTTCACCACTGAAAAGCCAATTTTATGGTTGACATGGTAACATACCGCCATACGCTCTTTATACTTTGTTTGGGTTGTCAGCACTTTGTGAGGTGTCACGCAGCGTGGGTCTAACTCCGCTTCATGATACCTCGGGTATTTATACCATCATGGTACAAAATTAGGTCGGTACTTTTTGTAAGTTGGTCTGTAACAGTTAACACCCTCTTTTATCAAGTGATATTTGTGTTAACATGATACGTCTCCTCTTTTATCAAGTGATATGTGTGTTAACATGATACGTCTCCTTCTCTTCACAGCTGCATTGTGTGGAACAGTTGTTCTCACAGGTTCGTAATATATATTTGATGCTTTGTAGTTTATAAAATGTGCGACAAATATGATCGCAAAAGCATCGCCCCTTTACCCACCTGAAGTTAGGGATTTTGTTTGTCCGTCAAAAATCTACCAGAAGTGGACATTGTCAAACGAACATTCAACAACCGATCTCGGTCGTCTAAGCAGGTCACTAAGCGACCAGTCAAAACGTTAGACTGACTTCTGATAGGGATGTGTCGAAAAAATTAATTAAAACTTCCCAAATGATCCCTATTTGATTCTTATAAATATATTTTATTTCAGACTGGACAGCTGCAGAGCGGAATGTAAATATACCCTGGGACCTGGAGGCAACACCTCTCCAGATAAAGACGGACTCTACTCTGGGTAGCAATGATGCGATTTGGGTGTATTTGTATAACAAAAGCAGCACCTATGTCGGTGCTGTGCACGTGAAATTCTCCTCCTCAATGCAGTATGAGATATACAAATGTGTATATCCGTACAGAAACCTGCCAGTACAACCCCCGAGTGAGGTGGAAAAGATCTGGACGATCACCAAGACAGAGGCCGCCATGATCATCACATGTAATGGTGTCGAGGTGGTGAACTACCTGTTCGCAGATAGTTCGGATAGCGACTGTAGTACCTTGTCTCAGCCTGATGTTGTGGAGGAGATTCACTTTAGCGGTGATCATGATAAAGCATCTGACTTCTACAGAGCAGGTATTAGAATCTCGATTAAATTCACACCAATTATAGTACTGCACAGTATGTGGTGGTGGTGGTGTCATATCTTGCTAACTCATTGACAAGTACAATGATCGTACACCAATTACTATTTCCATTCAGAACCAGAGTGTCCTGCATTTACTATTGAGGGATCAACTCAAGAAAACTGGGAGGCCTCACCAATAGAGACAACTGCCACCATCGACTGTGCTGCCAACCATATCCTAATGGGAAGTGCAACACTGACGTGTCAGCAGGATGGATCGTGGTCAAGTGATGTACCACAGTGTGTTGGTAAGTTAATTTAGTAAATTATTTCATTTAAAAAGTTTCTTAGCTTTTGGATTTCTTACTCTTGTGGTTTCATAGAAAAACGTTTCTTATCTAAGAGTTTAGGATGGAACATCAATCAGTCCTTCTCTAGATATCTGTCTGGGAAGGATTCAGCAAAATCGGGAAAAATTTGGTAAAAAGTGACCCATCTTCATACGATTCCTTATCTCAGATATATTCCCTAACATAACACAGATTAACAATACATAATGCAGGGCCTGGCAAGGCCCACCCCGACCCCGAAAATAAACCAAACTCAACCCACCCAATAAAAAGACAACACAATTACTGACAGTTATAGTCGGTAAGTAATTGGTAATTATTAATTACCCAATTAATTACTAATTAACTTACCACTGCATCGATGAATACACTCGTGCATATATCCATAGCTGCTAGATCACTATATGAAAGAGGATTTGATAAGATAGTGCGAAAAGAGATACATCGCAGATAATTGCTAACAAGCACATGTGTGCAGAGTTAGCAAATACTTGCAAAATACACACGTGGTACGCAAAATACACACGTGGAAACTGTTAGAAACTACAGACAAACTGACAAGGGTTTAGATACATATAATATAAATAGGCCAGTCGTATGACGTTTATTTCTGGACATAAAAGTTGTAAATCTAATTCCACTTCTATTGCACTCTAATAGGTCCCTAGAAACACCACAAAAACAGCCCGGTCGGTACGTGGGGGAGAACTTGCCTTAATTGGGCCTAATTGGTTACAGGGTATTTTCAGCCTGAAGCCAAAACCATAAGTACCCTTAGAATAGGAGTAGAGAAAAAACCAAGGGCATTAAAGTGATCAGCGTCCTCGCATTAGTGGGGGTAGACGCCAATGAAAAGTCTCTATCTCATCTGGTTAATTAGATAATTGGATAATTAGATCTGTGCATAGCCGTTTTTGGCCATATGGCTATAGCCACTTAGGAATGGTTTAGAGACTTTTCACTGGTGCCATTTTGTAGGCAATGGCCAAGTTATGGGGGGTCGACGTCGGACTTTTAAGCTCTATCTCCAACCGTTTAGCCGTTATTTGACTTTAAAAGTGCTCAAAATGAGCAAAAAACGGTAAAAAGCCCGATTTTTAGCACATTTAAAGCCGAATAACGGCTAAACGGTTGGAGATAGAGCTTAAAAGTCCGACGTCGACCCCCCATAACATGGCCATTGCCTACAAAATGGCACCAGTGAAAAGTCTCTAAACCTTCCTAAGTGGCTGTAGCCATATAGCCAAAAAACGGTTATGCGCATAACTAATTATCCAATTATCTAATTAACCTGATGAGATAGAGACTTAAAGGGCCTAAAAACCCAAATTTTATTTAATTATTTTGAACACTACATCGTAACAAGCATGCTATAGGAGTCCCAAAAAACATAAGTACACGCCCCACCCGCCCAATGTGAGCCCAGGGGGAGCCCCTCAAGTTGGGGCCCAGTCGGGGTCCCCTTGTAAACGCGCTTGTACTCCTTGAAATGCTAACAATATGATCCTCTCTGAAATTTGAAGTTTTGGGTAAAATTTAGCATTGTGTTTCAGGTGAGAACATAATCTTTCTTGTCTCTGTATTCTGGTAATTTTTCTCCTAGTTTTGATGACTTAAACAATAATTGATGAGAAAGATTATGAAATCTACTAAAACACAAGGATAGTTTCTATTTTATATTTGAGAGAGGATCATATTGTTAGCATTTCAAGGAGTACAACCGCGTTTACAAGGGGACCCCAAATGGACCCCAACTTGAGTGGCTCCCCCTGGGCTCACCTGGGGCCCGTGTGGCGTGTACCTATGTTTTTTGGGACTCCAATAGCATGCTTGTTACGATGTAGTGTTCAAAATAATTAAATAAAATTTGGGTTTTTAGGCCCTTTAATTCCAGCATCTACCCCCACCAATGCGAGGACGCTGATCACTTTAATGCCCTTGGTTTTTTCTCTGCTCCTATTCTAAGGGTACTTATGGTTTTGGCTTCAGGCTGAAAATACCCTGTAACCAATTAGGCAAGTTCTCCACCACGTACCGACCGGGCTGTTTTTGTGGTGTTTCTAGGGACCTATTAGAGTGCAATAGAAGTGGAATTAGATTTACAACTTTTATGTCCATTTTTATCTAAATCCGACGTCATACGACTGGCCTATAAACCACAAAAAGACAAGGGTTTAGATTAAACACACAAAAAGACTCAATACATTAAGACAATTTACGAAGACATTATTCTGAGTCAGACAATGATCTCTGTTCTTCTATCAAGTAGAACACAGCGTTCTGAAAGTTTGTCAAACAGTATCCTTCCTTCCCCTTCAGCTTCCTGAAACACAGAATTAATCAATAACTTAATTATAATTATTAATCCCATTAATGTTTTAACAACCGATGGCCTACAACCCTATATGTACAGTGTACATATAATGGAGAGTTTGCCTTTCCTCGGTGTACCTTTATTCCCCATTACTATCAGCACTAGACAACCTAACACTTCACCCTAATTCTCCCATCACTTACTCTTCAGGTGTCACGCTGTACAACATTAGTAACTCGGGATATAGATCAGGTATGTTGGCCTGTGCTATTAGGTATATTGTAACAGGAACTAGATCATCGGCACCCATACACGACACTTCTCTAGCTTTTTCCTCACTTAGACCTTGGAGGGAAGTGGGGTAAAACAGGAGGGGGGAGGAGAAAGTGGGGTGAAAATGAAGGGAGGGAAGTGGGGTAAAAACGGGGACGGGGTGAAAGGTGAGTACAACGTAGCCGTTCGTAGGGGAGAAAGAGCTAGTGGCTATATTGAATCTCGCCTAAATTACACATGGTTTCACATTGGCGGGTATCATGTACTACCTGATTGCATAGCTAGACCCTCTTTACAAATGTAAAGGAGGGTTAGAAAATATCACGTACCTGATGCAATGTGGTGATTATAAACACATTCAGGTATCTCCTGGTTGGACTGTACTAACAGTGCCATCTTCTCTTCTGGGGCATGAGTGTCACCGAGCTTGCGGAGGGTTTCTATAGCAACCGAATAATCAACCTTGAAACTGAAATGTTTTATTGATCAGTGGAGTTGAGAGTAGCTGCTGTTTTTTATTCTTTCGAATAAGAAAAAGGAATATCATTCTAAAAAGATATAATAATATGCCATAAATTATGAGCTTTATCTTATCAATGTTGTAGCATATAATGTTTTGCAAACTTTATTCTTGGGAAAATTCTAAAAATCTTATTTTAGCAAGAACCATCACTCTCTGCTTTCTCTCTATTCACACTAAACTACAGTGCAGTACTATTCATACTTATTTCCTCACTTGTCACGGATGTCAAGGTAGTGCTCAACAGAGAGACTAGAATTGCGTTGTAGATAGGTCTGGTACAGTGTGTGATCTGCTTCGTACGACGTGGCATACATCTTGATAAGTAGCTTCAAGAAGGGGCTGTAGAAGGTACGAGCTAGTTGTGCACTAGTTCCACGCTGATCTTCCTGTTATAGGAAGCTTGATATTAGGGGGCTTTTATTAGGAAGCTGGGAGACTTTATATTTAGACTCAATCTTGGTCTCTGCACAGTAAAGGAAAAGTGGCTTAACAAAGCAAGATAAGATAGAAAAGTGACAGGTAAGGGTGTTTTGACAAGTTACCTCAGATAGTTCCTTGAGGAGGGGGTAACACCCATGAAGTACTGTCAGAATATTCCTGAAGTAATTCATAACATCATCACTGATCATCTCCAGTTCAGCAGAGATCCCTGGTCGCAGTACCTCCCTTTCATCCGCATTACCAAGATACATCTGATGGGAGAGGGGTGAGGTGGAGACTGGAGAATGGAGAGGAGAGAGGGGGAGAGGCTAGGGATGAGAGGAGAGAGAGGTTGAGGGATATGGGATTCGAGTGTAATTTAGTAAAACGTTTACCTTTTTATCAAGTGTATTCAGTCGGTAGAAGAAGTTATGTTGTGCCTCTCCTAACGCATGGTATAGAGGGTGGTGTGGCTCTTGTAAACACCTGAATCATTGGTCAGTCAACATGGGTTGGGTTGTAGTGCGAACACAGTATCAGGCGACTCAAATCTTGCCTTGTTCGACCCTCCTTCCCCGCGCCCCGCGACTACAAAAATAAAATATCAAGAGTTTGAACAAAACAACTCAAATCATGGCCATGGGTCAATAATTCATGAACTCGTTCACAAACAATTCACTGATTTCATAATGAAATTAGGCCCTTACCATCTCAGTATTGTTTGTGCCTTTTCCTCAGTACTCTGACCCGTAGGCCACACTTTATTCTGTACATCATATGCCATTACTGCTTTTATCAGAGCCCGCACTTGATCCATTTTAGCTAGTAGAATTCCTTCAAAAGTACAAACTACCGGTGCAGCTGCGGTCCCCTCGACCGATTCCTCCGCAGCTTCCTGCTCCAACCTCTGTTTCCTCTGTTCCGCCTTCTTGGCTAGGGTCGCTTCCAAACCCTGGGCTATTTGAAGGTTTTCCTGTTGTCTCCTAGCAAGTTCCAACCTGTCTCTGGCAGTTTGGGTCCTTCTCCTGGCATACTGGGCACTGAGCTGGGCGTTCTGCTGTCTGGCCCTTTCTAAGGGAGATACTCGGAACACTACAGGGTTGGAGACAGTGCCACCTAGGTTAGCACCCA
Organism: Hormiphora californensis; assembly: GCA_020137815.1. NCBI lineage: Eukaryota > Metazoa > Ctenophora > Tentaculata > Cydippida > Pleurobrachiidae > Hormiphora > Hormiphora californensis. The sequence goes on from CM035352.1 coordinate 8,021,799, forward strand.
CTGGTGCTGCGAAGTACTGGAGATCCTCAGGTGGTGGGGGTATGGAAGTTACAGCTGCACGTGCAATAGTTGACAGGTGGGCTGACTGGGCAGTTGGGGGTCCTTGAGATGGTGGGGGAGAAATAAATGAACGTCTTGGGGACTGTTGCGGAGATGGTTTTGGGGACGGTTTAGAGGGCGGTGGATTGGACGGTTGGTTCGGGGTAGAGGGCGGTAGATTGGACGGTTGGTGCTGGGTAGGGGGTGGTTTTGGTAAATTTGGAAGGGTTTGACTCCGCTTTACAGGAGCCTTGTACTTAGTTCCTGGCTTGTTGGCTGGTACATCGGGTAGAGAGTTGAGGATATCGAATATGTCGTCTCCCAGGGACTCCTCAAACAAGTCTCCTTGGCTTGAGGTCGGGAGAGTGGTAGAGGTTATTGTTGTAAGAGATGGAGCACTGATCGCAATCCCAGGTCCACCAGATTCATCCTCCTGGATGGTAGATCGAGGAGGCTCAACAGTAGGCACAGTAGCAGGATGGCCAGTAACAGGTTCTATAGCAGGTTCAGTAGGAGCCACAGTAGCAGGATCAGTATCTGACACAGTAGGGGGCTCAGCAGTAGCAGTAGCAGTGTTTTCCTTGGATGAAATTCGTCTTGAACTCTCCAAACACATCCCCGCCAAGTCCAACATCTTCTTTACACCAGGATCATCTTTATTGTTCTCTTCTGAAATGAGGTGGAATGTTTCAAAATGGGTGAACACAAACCGAAACAAATACACGTCATTTAATACGGGGAAGTCAATTTATTTATTATATCAGTGATCCCAATTTGATAGTATTTCTAATTTCTAACTTCTAAACTCACGGAGAAGTGATGTGCTGATGAATGAAAGTGTTCCAATATAGTGTCTGTAAGCTTCCCCCTCCTCTCCCCTCTCCTCGCACTGCAGAGCGAACCCAAGACGTTGATAGGCCTCCAGAACAGCACTCATTGCTTCAGGTTATGGTTTATAATGTCCAACTTATCTCGCAGCTCTCCTATCATTTCAGCCCCCTGGCAGGTCAAAATAGCCCTGAAGTAGAGACAGGTAGTTGGTACAAAACTAGAGAGGCATTTCTAGTTATACATGATGATACAAAACTTTTACATTTTAAAAACTTGTATTGTAGTTTTGGTACAAAAGAGAGATGCTGAATTCGGAAAATCTATAACCACTCAAGATAGACAACTGACTAGGGACACACACATCTATCATGCTCTCTCCTAGTTAAAAAAACAATCTCACAAAATACACGACTTACTGGTTGTCTATACTCGTCAACAACCGACCAATGCTGGAGAGGTTCTGAAAATGTGTTTTGAGTATTAGAAACAAAAAGCAAATTCTCGGAAAGATTCTCACACGATTCAACTGTAGTCTGGGGGTAGGTTGATGCTGGGTGGGGCTGGGGTGGGGGTGGTATGTATCTTACCGTGCTCAGAGAAGTAAGGCTGCTTTCTTGACTGCTCAAACTCTTGGCACTTTTTGTCAGCACCTGGAAACAAACAAACGGCTTTTAAAGTGAAAAGCCTTGATATGAATATTCTGAACATTTTGAAGTTAATTCTGACCCAGTTTCATCAAAATCGGGGCTGTTCTCTCTCAGCCTATTACCTCCTGAGCTTGTGAGTTTTTAACACTGTTTCGGACAATTTTAGAGAGTTCAAAGATAATTGCCTGTGAGTTTTCGTTCAGTTTATCTTTGGTTTCCTTGCTTCGTTCACGAGGTAGGCTCATTAGACATACAACAACTAAAACTTTGATAAAACTTTGAGTGGTACGGCTCAATTTAATTTAATTAACATCGCTTTTCAAATTCGAAACCCAAATTAATCTGGCACCGTTACGATCGGGGTGTTTACAGGCCTGTTTACAGGTGCAAGCTGCCAAAAAAGCACCCTAAAATGGCTCTAACCACCAACGTCTAAACCACTCAACCGTTTTGGCTGATCCAGTTTATCTGATGGCAAATATCAATCCCAAAGTCCGAACCCCAACCCGAGACCCAGGTCCAAGCCCTAACCATAAACCTAAAAAACCGTGAGTTTTGGCACTCAAGACACCCAGATTTTAACGTTTCCACTTTCCCAAATGAAAAATTTAAAACCTCGCCTTGGCAAACGCTGCTGGCCCCCGATAGCGCGGGATAAGGCAGCGCTTTTCAAAATCTCGCCTCGACTTTTTAAAAATTCTGAAATTTTTTTTAAAAGTCAGAATTTTAAAAACTTGGATCCGCGCGCGCGCCTTACCTTGTCACGCGCAAAACCAGAATTCCCGCCGCGCGCACCGATTTTACGCCGCGCTTGACGCTGAAAAATTGCTGCTTGAATCTACTCAAGTTTTTTAGACTGGACATTTTCAAAATTTCGCGGACACTATTTGTCCCTCTGGCCTTAAGGCTTCCAATCTCTGTGCCCTAAAGTCCGTTTCAAGCGACTTGACCCGTAATTCTTGGAATTTGGCGCATTGCGCGTGTATTTACAAAGGGGAATCCTGAATTTCCAGGAATCTCAGGTCAAGTCGTTTGAAACGCACTTTAACACTATTGACAACACCATGGTACATTCAGCAAATTCGGGGTCCTTTAAATTCTGTTTTGATTTTCAATTTAATATTGAAAAAAGGCGACAAAATGTCCTAGGAAAAGGCGACAAAATTTCTCCAGTGGTAAAATCAAGTACATATATGATAAAAGTTGAAACATTTATTTTTGAGACATAAAAGGAATACTGTTAGAGTCATGTTTTGGTAAGCAGTAGAGTTTAAACTTTAAACTCACTGTCCGAAGAAGCACGACGGGCGTGATAATCACCCACTACCTAGGTTATAAACACGCTGTGATTATAATACGGTTGCCTTGAACTTTGAAGCATGTTTACAGGTGCACGCTACTAAATAGAATCCACTCATACTGACTTTTTTCAAACAGCTAGGTATAGCCAGTGGCTATTAGCCACGCAACCATATGGCTTATCTGTATCTGATAGAGAATCGATCAGGGGCGGTGCGCGGCGTTCATTCACGAAAAAAAATTTGGGTCCAGCGCTGCAGAAAATTCATTTAAATGTAACGCGCGAAGGGTGGTCTGGACCATATTGGTCAATAGCGCTGCCACATTAGCTTTTTCCCGCGCGCATTCGTTTTTTAAATTGAAAATCGGCTCATTTTTTCACTTTTTTTGACGATTTTTTCACTTTTTGGCAAGTTTTCCCATTTTCTTTTCTTCTTTCGTCCAAAAAGTGGGTCCTGGACCCATGGGACCTAGCCTTGCTTCGCCCCTGGAATCGATATCACTAACCGATAACACCAAACATAGCCCCAATACTGCCGAATATCTGACAGACCGCAGATTAGTGGACAAATAAGGAGTATTGAATAGTGTTTGATAATATACAGGTCACGTAGACGTCTATAAGTTTATTTCAGAAAGTTAAAACAGACGATTTCGTCGTATCACGACATTGTCAGTGTTATAACAATATTGGTCAGTCGTTTTAGTTTCTCAAACAAACTATTCGAAATTTATCTTTCAGTTTTTTAGTTAACAACTTCATACTGATCACAGTCCTCTTTTTTATAAAGTTTTTAAAAGTTTCATTATCTCCAGAACAAGATTGTATAGAGGGCGAGTACTGGTATTAATAGAACCAGACTGAGCGTTGTCCTTGATCCCTGTGAAGACCAGAGTTCCACATTTTCTTCACCTAACAGAAAAATGAAATGTGTTAGGAACATACATTTGGATTTTCTAGAGTTGAGGCAATAACATTTGAATAAGGGCGGCCATTATGACAGAGCAGCACTGTGACTCACATTTTTGTACATTCATGTAGATTTCACCCCATGGTAGTTCCAGTGCTTCATCCACCAAGTCCTCTGCTTTAGTACATAGTGCCTCTTCTGGCTCCATACAACCAGCAACCTTCAGTTTCAATGTTGTTTCAGCGACATCAAGCCGTGTATAAATCCTAAAACGGGCACGCGGTATTTAGGGAGTAAAAACATTGAACAACAAAATGTTAATACAACAGTGATTCTCTAAAGAATCAGAGATCAGGAGAAGAAGAAAAACAGGGAAGTAAAACTAGATGAGAATGGTTTTACTAAAAGCTTTGAACAAACAAAATGTTATTGATAAATTAAATTCTCATAAAACAACAGTGACCATTTTCTATTCCACTAACTTGGTCCTGAAATCAAATGTCCTGCACTTGAGACCCTCATCACAAAGTACCTCCCTGGCTAACTCACAGTTTTCCTCAGGAAAATACTCGTAAAAAATCTGAAATAAAGATTTTAAGCATTTTCCTAGTTGTGAGACACAAGCTTGCTCTTACAATACCATATATGGGCATCACGTGGTTGCTCTCACCTCGTGACATTATAATACCATATTTGGGCATCACGTGCTCACCTGTTCTATGTCATCACTGGTTGATTTAACACCCATTTCCAGACATTCTCTGCAAGTCTCCTGGGGGACTTTACTTTCTGATAGGTGCCTCTCAGATAAAGTTACCACCAATAACACCATACTAACTATTAGTTGCCTCATCTTCCACACAGCTGTACTAAAATGGATCGGAGTGTGGAGTGTGTGAAATGTTTTAAGCGTTTGGAGTGTGTCCTGCCGCGCCGGCAGCGAGAGCTTTATTTTTTATTGAAAACTGCAAGGAGAGGAAATGAAGAGAAATGCAATTATTGTGAAGCTAACGATCTAAACTACTACGAACTCATAAAACTAATAATAAAAGTACTAAGACTATATTAATTAGTTATATAACCACTTCTCTCTCTAGCTCTCTTCCTCCCCTCTCTCTGATCTTCTCTCTATCTTAAGTCTTTCCCTCTGTTGGAACACAACTCTAAATCTCTACAATTTAAATGATTACAATTACCATTACATACTGGTAATGTACTAAAACACAACTAGGAGTGGGCGTTGGCCGTTGGGCATGCAGCCCCCCTCCCACTGTCCACTCCCATGGCATTCTTACAGGGGGGGGGGTAGCCGGTAGGAGGCTGATATTTTGGCCAAAATGAGCTCAAAACAAATGCATTAACAATGTGCATGACATCTTTAATAGTCAAGTTTTCTATGGAGGTTCATAAGAAAGACCTTGAAGTTTCGTAAGTGAATAAAATGTAGCAGTCTTTTGCACGGTTTGGATTTGATCTGCTGTACATGTTTTTACTTCAAAAAAACCCGCTTTTAAGTTATTTAACATCCACTGATTGTTTTTTCTAAAAAAACCCCGCCTTTTAATCCAAATTGTTTCCCAGTTTACTACCCCCATGACTTCTTCTCTAGGGAAAGAGAGGCCATGGCACGTCGACTTGGAATGCTAAGTCTAGCTAACCTGAACCCATGCGTCAAGGAGATGCAGTATGCAGTTCGGGGTCCAATTGTTATTAAAGCTGCTGAACTGGAGGGACAACTAAACAAGGTAGGCCAGGGGGCAACTGATAAAAAGGGAGGCCAGTGCAGTAGTACATAATTGAAATAGGTAGTGGGCAAAAAGGGAGGGAGAAAACGAGTTGTCCAGCTAAGTTGTGCGTATGTACAAGACACGAGGGGCATTATTATAGTAAATTAAGTGGTAAAACAGTTCTAGACGTGAAGCTAGAAACAAGCTAGTGTCAATTAATAATTGAAGGGGCACTAATTGTGTACCACACATACGCACAGTAGTACGACACATAGTTTTACTGCTAAACTATCTTGCATTTTGGTATAATAGCAGTCTAGTACTAAGCTGCGGCAGAGTCGGAGTTGAGAGAACAGAGTTGACATAAAATAATGTGTTTTAGCTGCATATTACACGGGGGGGGGGGGGGGGGGTAAGTGTTTTTACAGTTCATGAGTTGTTCATAGGGCGGTTTCTAAGTTTCGTGGAAGCCGTTTCTCTGAGCCCTTCCGTGTGCTAGCTGGAGAGAGAGTTCTGAGAAAAATATAAAATGAGAGGAATTAGGTGAAGAGAGAATCTGCATGGAGAGAGAATCAGTATGGAGAGAGAAGAGAGAAAAGAGAAAGTTGTATGGTAAGCTGTCACCAAGCAAAAGCGGGATGTTCAATTTACCACAATAAAAAAGAGGGGTGTATCTGGTGTAAGAACATTAAACGTTTCGGTCCAAGATAAAAGTAATGTGTATATTGAAAACTTGACACGACAAGACAAAGACTTAGACAAGACAAGACAAAGGGATAGGTATTATAACAAAAGGAGAGATAACTTAGAAAATATGGCATGGATATATCTTGGTGTAACACCCTGCATACAAATCACACACAGTGTCATGTTTAGCATTGTTGTTGGGAGAAGCAGATTCATGAATAGTAATTGAGTGGCGGGGGACATGTGTTGTCAGATATATCGGGATAGTATTGGTATCTGTCATTAGTCAAGTGAGAAAGAGAGTGAGGGAATGAGAGGGAGAGTAAGGGAGAGAGAGATATAGAGTGAGATAAACGAGTCACGAGAAGAAGATAAGAGAGAGTATTACAAATTGAACTATTAAGAGGGAATATTATTAACTTTACCGAAATGATTCGGAGTTCGCAACACCCACCCGTCCTAACACACCACCCGTCCTAACACACCACCCGTCCTAACACCCTCTCTCCCCTCCAGGGCGCCAAGTTACCATTTGAGCAAGTTATCAAAGCCAACATTGGTGATGCACACGCTATGGGCCAGAAACCCATCTCCTTTGTAAGAGAGGTGATCGCCTTGGCAACTTGCCCATCTCTCATGGATACTGCAACTGGGTTCAGCGATGATGCGGTGACAAGGGCTAAAGAGATTTTGGGATCAACTGGGGGAGGAAGTGTTGGTGAGTTTATAGGAGTCTATAATAGTCTCGGTTGATGATGTTCAAATTAAGGGAATAGTATATGGGCTACAACACAGAATTCACTAAACAATGATCTCCACCTCTCTATCTATCTCTCTATCCCTCCAATCAACTCCTAACTCCACCTCTCTCTCTCCAGGTGCATATACTAACTCAGTTGGTATTTCCACTGTATTGAACCACGTTGCTGAATACATCACCCAGAGGGATGGTTACCCCGCCAGCCCTTCCGATATCTTCCTGGGTACTGGTGCTAGTGGCTGCATCAAGGTATAACGTGTTTTACAACGTGTAGTTCAGTTCTTAGTTTGTTCATCTATCAAATTATGTTACACCAACCTCCTTTCCCCATACTCATCTTGGTTTTCGAAACATCCTCACTAACATTTAGCTGTGCTATAGTTTACGCAGTTTGATTCAATTTGATCCCACCCCTCCCCAGAATATTATGAAGTTGTGCCTGACTATGGATGCAGATAACAAGCCTGGATTCATGATTCCTGTACCTCAGTACCCGCTATACTCAGCTTGTACCGCTGAGTTTAACGCTCACCTGGTGAGAGAAAGAGAGAGAGAGAGAGAGAGAGAGAGAGAGAGAGAGAGAGAGAGAGAGAGAGAGAGAGAGAGAGAGAGAGAGAAAGAGGGGGGGAGTTGGTCCACCTGCCACCACCTCCAATCGGTTTCCCCCGGGCAACGGGGTCACACGGAGTACCTTTTTCCCCATCCCCTTTTCCCCCTGTTCGATTTCCAGGTCCGTGTGGCCGCGGCTGAGCGTGGCTGTGTATCAGAAATACGGAAAAAAAATCAGAAAATACAAAATACAAAAACATCTTGGCTAGGCGGTCCACAGTGTATCAACGCCAACTACTACGTTCCTACCCCGCCTTCTCCGGCTCAGGGTTACCAGTGGAACAGGCATCTTCCAGCCAACTGTGGACCCCCAACGCCCCTTTATCCACTAACCCGCTAACCAATACTGTTTTTGTTCTACTGGCCCCCCTAACCCACTTCTTCCTTTTTTGATAGGGTTCTACATCGGAGATGATTCTTTGGAACGGGGTGGCTGTCCTCTCTGGAGCGGGGTCGGCTGTCCTTACTGGAGCGGGGTCGGCTGTCCTCTCTGGGGCGGGGTGGCTGTCCTCTCTGGAGCGGGGTCAGCTGTCTTTACTGGAGCGGGGTCGGCTGTCCCTACTGGAGCGGGGTCAGCTGTCCTCTCTGGAGCGGGGTGGCTGTCCTCTCTGGGGCGGGGTCAGCTGTCTTTACTGGAGCGGGGTCAGCTGTCTTTACTGGAGCGGGGTCAGCTGGCTTCTCTGGAACGGGGTCAGCTGGCTTCTCTGGAACGGGGTCAGCTGGTTTCTCTGGAGCGGGGTTGGCTGTCTTCTCTGGGGCGGGGTCAGCTGGCTTCTCTGGAACGGGCTGGCTGTCCTCTCTGGCTCGAAATGTAATCATCATCCATTTGTATTAATTTATTATTTTTTTCGCTCGAACCCGTTCCTGCTTGTTTTAGGCTGCCTTAGATCCAGACGGTTTGCTTCTTCAGTTCCTGATAAGTTGTCTCTTCTTAGAATACATTGTAGCAGATTGGGCTTCTTTGCAGATAGTTTAGGAGGTCTTGTGCTCCGTCACCATGAGCTTTAATCCCACTTTACTTCCCCTTTTTAATATCATCCCCTTTCCTTAACCCATATGTACATTGTTAAATTTACCCGTATGTACATTGTTCTACCTACCCTACCTTTACTCCGCAGGCCCTCCGGGCCCTCAGATCCAACAGGATCCGGGTCCGGGGGATTTAACCCTGCTCTCGCATGGGGCCTCACGGCCCCATGTGGGAGTGGTGCGTGTAGTGGACCGAGAGAGAGAGAGAGAGAGAGAGAGAGAGAGAGAGAGAGAGAAAAGATTGCTTCCTTGTTTTTATAGACGCATAATATGCACACGTCACGCAAATATCTCTCTTTTTATCTGAACAAAACCTGGACCAACAATGCTTGAATTTTCTCCACGTCAATTCTTTTTCTCTCACAGCTGCATCTTTCTATCTCTCCATCATTATCTCCAACTATCTCACAATCCCCCTCCATATTTCTCTCTCCTGAGTCCTCTCTATTTCCAGATAAGTTACTTCATGAATGAAAGTAACAACTGGACTTTGGACAGAGCTGAACTGGAACGAGCCTATGAAGAGTCTCTGAAACATTGTATCCCTAAAGCTATCTGCATCATTAACCCAGGTATGAAACTTCTGGAACATTCTGCACACAGTAACACCACAGCTGTTGCTGCATAACGAATGTGTTATATTCGGCATCGCGCTTCTGGACGATATTATGCAGCTCTTGTTTTAAGGTGCTGCGCGCTGTTACCGAATGCTTCCCTTGTGAAGAAAGCACACTCATTTTCGCGCGCCCTAACATCGGAGCGTGGGAAAAGTTCCCACGGTTCAAACCCGCGCTGACAAGCGCTATCCCCCACGCGGCATATTGCATAACAGGATTTAAGTAGGTGTTATGTTATAACCCCACCCATGTTTCAGGCAACCCTACTGGCCAGAACCTGCCTGCCGAGAATATAGCCGAGATAATCCGGTTTGCACACGATAAACAGCTGCTGATTATGGCAGATGAGGTCTACCAGGACAATATCTGGACAGAAGGGGATAATTTCACGAGTTTCAAGAAAGTTCTACGATCTCTCGGACCTGATTTTGATGACCAACCTCTAGCATCGTTCCACTCTGTCTCAAAGGGTTTCATGGGGGAATGTGGGCTGCGTGGTGGATATTGTGAAATGACCAACTTCCCCGAAGATGTTAAGACCATGCTACTAAAACTGATCTCTGCCAGTCTATGCTCCTCGACATCTGGTCAAGTAGCAGTGAGCTGTATGGTAAAACCTCCTACAGGGGACGCCAGGGAGACATATGATCGGGAGACCAAGGCTGTCCTGGCGAGCCTCAAAGAGAGATCTGTGATGGTACATGAAAAGTTGAATGCTATCCCGGGTATAAAGTGTAACCCCCTGCAAGGAGCAATGTATGCCTTCCCCGCCATAGACCTCCCCACTGGTGCTATTGAAACTGCCAAGTCACAGGGGATGGAGCCTGATTTCCTATACTGCTCGGAGCTACTAGATGCAACTGGGATTTGTGTGGTCCCGGGCAGTGGATTCTGGCAGACCCCTGGTACCTACCATTTTAGAATGACCATTCTCCCACCTAAGGACCAGCTTGTGGTGTTTTTGGACAAGTTAGCCGAATTTCATGGACAGTTTTGTGAGAAATATTCTGATGTTTCTCCTCTGGGAAGTTGAAATGTGTGAAGTTTTGTAGTGAGTGTTTAGGATATAAGAGAAAGATGTTTTTGATGGACTTTTTTATACGGAAAGATATGATTTTTCTTCATTTTTCAAAAAGATGTAAAGTTTTACTTTTAGATTTTACCCAATTACATGACTTGTTTTCAGTTCGATCTATGTAGCAGGGCTCCTCTCCCCTCTACTTTTCCACACTGACTAGAGATTTTGCTAAAAGTAGGGGATGGAGAGGGGCCCTGCTTGGCAAAGGGTGAATTGAAAGAATGGGGACCGAGACAAAATGCTATTAACATAATTCCCCGAGACTAATCACCAATTAGGCTTCCCCCATTTTAGTTAAACAATGGATGGTAATGAGGGGATTTCTAGTTTCCACAAAATCGGGCCCATTATTACAGCCCCCTATTGTCTTAGGGTGATGCAATGAGAAGCTGCTATTAAAAGCTCTTATACCACCACTGCAGGGCGAATGAGCAGAACCGTTTTTGCATAATTGATCTGTACGCCATCTGGCTACCTCTTAAAACGCGGCACCAGATTCTTGGACATTAGGCACTTCTTCAGCTTCTTCGCGTTTTAGTGAGGAGAGAGAATGGTAGGCTCTATAGGCAAATCATATATAATACCATTGCGTTATATAAATGTCAGAAACTCCTCTGACCTTCTAAAATTGTGAGTGCACTTCTGTCGCAACTGTAATAATTCCCTATCGACGCGTGACGCTCCCCGTGCTTCAGCCCATATGCTCTATCCCCCTGTTCCTCTCTCCCAGGGGAGGGTGTCAGGGAGGGGGATTACTGTCATCTGACAGGTCACACAATAGTAGTAGTGTGGTCATTTAATAATTCCCAGTCCCTCCTACTACTGGTGCCTCCTTACTCAACTATATTTCTACTAGTGCACTTTGTAAATTTCCTTCAATCCGTCCCACCCTATCCTCCTGTACTTTAGTGCACGTGTCACTTAGTAGCTAACCCTCTTTCTCTCTCTCTTTCTCTCTCTCTCTTTCTCTCTCTCTCTCTCTCTCTCTCTCTCTCCCTCTCTCTCTCTCACTAAACTGGTGATCGTAGGATTTGTCACCTATAAATTCCCACTATAATAAATTCCACCTCGTGAATTACCGCGTGATAGTACTACTGCTGCGTGGTGGTAGCCCACTAATTCCCTCCGTCGACCCTCCCAATTCAGTTCTCCCCCTAGCACAATGCCCTCAGTCGATCATCCCGTCCTAAGGGTCCTTCTCCTGACCATCCTCCTTCTCTCGTTCATATCAGCAGGTATGTCAAGGGTTTGGTTATGAAGTTACCCTTGCCAGCACGAGGGGTTATTTCGTAACCAAGTCATGGGTCTGGTCTCTGAGTTAGTGGCTAGTGAGTTACAGAAACCACTTTAGACTACTAGCTGTCTGGCGTTGCCCCGTTTTGATCTCTAAACCTGGTGCTTTCAGAACGGGCCAATGCCTGACATGAGTTACAACCCCTAAATATATTCACATTGTACCCGCCCTTTTGAAATGTTCCACGCCCTATAGTTTCTCTGCTAATAATATATGTTACGTTTCAGTGTACAGTCGATCAGTGGGATTAGAGGATGCGATTCTGGGGAGCGATATTGTCAGTTCTAACAACGAGGAAGAAGGCATGTTAGGACCTATCATGATGTTTGATGGAGATGCAGACTTGGCTTGATCTGACCTCGCTCTCCGCTCAGAGGGGCAAAGAAGGGGTCAGCGGGATAATGTGGGACATTTGGTGATTATTGTGGGGGCTGTACACAGGGTAGTTTGTAGGGACACAGGGTGCTCGGCTGGTCCTCACCCTCTTGCCAATTTGCCATACGGCTATATACCAGATATAACGTGAAGCACCTATCACCATGGTGATATGGTGATGTTACCATAATGTTGTTACCATGGTGATTGGTGCCATGTAGGTGATGTTACCATGGTGCAGGTGATATTCAGAGAGAGAATTTGATGTATGAAGTTTATTATAAATTGTATTGATTCGGCATACTCTCAATATTTTACTATTGAAAACTTGGTGTCTCTCTAATTTAATAGTAACTAAACAATTCAAAACAATATTTACATAAAACCTCCCTCTCTCTCTCTCTATCATTCTCTCTATCATTCTCTCTCTCTCTCTCTCTCTCTCTCTCTCTCTCTCTCTCTCTCTCTCTCTCTCTCACTCTCTCTCTCTCTCTCACTCTCTCTCTCTCACTCTCTCTCTCTCTCTCTCTCTCTCTCACTCTCTCTCTCAGTCAGTTATTGTCTTCTACTCACAGCTTTAACAGCAAATGAACTCCCCTTTCTGTGGTTGCGGGTTTAGTATCATGTGGGCGTCAGATATGTATCGCATTTTATCTGATCGATACGAAGATTATTCATACCGGGTGTTACCCCCCAACTGGTAACCATGGTAACTGGCACTTGAAGGATACGTGCTCTGTGGTTCTCCTCAGCTCCTCCCTCCCTCAGGGCTGATCGATACTGAGGTCTTCCATTGAGTTCTCAACCGGGGGGACTTCCTCAGAACCCACCGAGTTCCTGGAATAAGGGTCATTTCTGGGAAATTAGCGTTTAACAAAGCATGCTCTTTCAATTCAGTACTTTGATTAGTTAAAGATCTGTCAAGCAGAATGCTAGAAAAAGGATCCTAGATCATTATCAATTAAATTGCATATTCTAGGATATGATGTATGACCAGTCAGGCCAATGCTCTGCCACGGTTCTCGCGCTTGAACGAAATTAGAATAGGGTCAGGCCAATGCTCTGACAGCGTTGTATGACAAAAATGCCTGCAATAACAGCTGTATTGAATAGGTACCTTGTTTGTTTTTTCCTGGAGTCAGGTCGGATTTTAAAGGATCGATTCCTTGCTATGTTGTATATCCTCATCTAAAAGGGAAGATATTAGCTCTAAATCCAGTAGACGCATAGGCACCCAGACTCACCAACACTCTGTCATAGGTATCAGGGGAGCCCCAATTAATATTACGAAATCCCAAATCACCATAATTGGTTACCCCCCATTGACTCACCATGGTTACCCCCCATTGACTCACCATGGTTACCCCCTGTTAACTCACCATGGTAACCCCTGTTAACTCACCATGGTAACCCCCCTCTTAACTCACCATGGTTACCACTGTCAACTCACCATTGTTCCCCATCTGATACAGGTGACAGCATTAGCGACCTCCGCATCACTAACTTCCACCAGGTGACAGTTCTCGTTCGTGCTAGGCAGCGTCACCGCTCCCTCCTCTGTCACCCACGGGTGCACCTTGGCCTCTTCTATCGTGAGTCGATCCTTAAAATTCTGAATGGAACGAACCTGTAGCCTGGTCAGCTACCCAGAGATAGAGAGAGAGAGAGAGAGGGAGAGAGGGAGAGAGAGAGAGAGAGAGAGAGAGAGAGAGAGAGGAGAGAGGGAGAGAGAGAGAGAGAGAGAGAGAGAGAGAGAGAGAGAGAGAGAGAGAGAGAGAGAGAGAGAGAGAGAGAGAGAGAGACAGAGAGAGAGAGAGAGAGAGAGAGAGAGAGAGAGGGGGAGAGAGAGAGAGACAGAGATAGGACTACCTTTATACCTTTGCCAGAAGTCTGCTGATAAGATCCTTTAGGTGGTCCGTTGCCATGTCACTCTCTGGAAATTCAATCCTGAAGAAGATTAAAAACCATTAGGATAGCTATAGCCTCCTATAAGGGACCAACTTACAAAAAAAGTACCCGGGTTAGTTAACCATAAGTACTCGGGTATGTTTGTAAGAGTAAAGAGGATTACAAAACATTAGAATAGCTACCCTTTTTAGGGCACCCGCAGGAATTTAGTTTGGCCAGGTAGCATACACTATACACGCGTGTTCCTTACTTAGCAGCCCGGATGTTTTCATGTAGTTTCAGTATGCTCTCTCCTTTGAATGGTACACGACCAAAACAGAAGATGTACAGTGTCACCCCACAGGCCCAGATATCCAGAAGTTGACCATCAAAACTCCTAACATCAGGGTCTACTGCTTCAGGAGGGAGGAAGGCGGGAGATCCCGCTGAGTTACGGAGTATAGCACGGTCCCCTTCGAATATCTCAGAAACACCAAAATCTGGGATAGAAAATGGGTTAGATTTTAGAAGAAGTTCGGAACAACAATTTTATTCCCTTGTGGAAATATATTTTATAATTTTCTCACACTCGGAAACTGCACGGGGTAGTTAAAAACATCGTGGAACTTTCTAGACGGTCTAGAGATCGAGAGAGAGGATGTTGAAATAATCTAGAGACCATTTCAACATCCTCTCTCTCCCATGTGGCACCTCTAGATGCACATATTATATGAGAGTTACATGTACCTCCTATTTTTAGTTGCCCGGCACTCCCAATCAGTAGGTTAGATGGTTTCAAGTCTCTGTGCACTATTTTCTGATGATGTACTGAAAAGGAATAGTATAATGAACAATGGTAGGGGAATTGGAGATGGTTTAATTTGTCTAAATTTTTGGAAAGAATTCAATTATTCCGCCGGACAGCTGACTAATTATTTAGATCATGCTGGAGATAGATCTTTACGCAATATCACAAGCCAACTCCTCATATCATATTGCCCAATCATCCACGATCTCGTTCACGCACTAGTAAATCCGGGTCTGACTTTAATACTGAGATGTACTTACAGTATTCTAGTCCAAAGGGGGATAGGAAGGGTACTTACAATATTCTAATCCAAGTATAAGTTCTCTAAAATATCGTCTACATAGATCCTCAGGAAGGGGTGCTACTTGCTGTTTATTTGACATGTTAGGTTCCTCCATTACCTGGTGTGGGGTTAATTGGTTAATTAAGTGATTAATTAGTAAAGTAATTAATTAGTTAATTAGTTAACAATTAGCTATACCTGCCCTCGATCCATGAGTTCAAAAACAAGATAAATATTCTGTTCCGGTGACTCCGTATCATCTATCACCTCCTTTAACTGCACGATGTTCTCATGGGTACATTTCTTCAGAATTGCAATTTCTCTGTGTATACTGGTAAGGGGGTTGTTTCCACCCATCTTCCGGGCTGGCGGCGTTACCCGGGCTGGACCTCTCATTAACTGTTTCCTGCCTGGGGTGAGCGCTTTGAGGGACTAGAATTAATGTTGATGAAGGAGTAGAATTTGATTTGATGAAGGAGTAGAAAACAGTTTGATGAGGGACTGCTACCTTCCGTACCGGACCTAGCTAGGTCGAGGGAGTACAGCAGGTGAATTAGATATAGCACTAACCAGAGCCCCAGTTTATACTAACTAGGATCACTAACTAGTAACTAACTAACCAGAGAAACCAGCCTTTGCCTTTATCCGTTTCTTGCTGATCACTTTCACCGCATAGTCAATGTTTGTGTTCTGGTCAGTGCAGTGCCTAACAAGCCCATAGCTACCGTTACCCAACGTCTCCTTCAGTATGTAGTTATTTAACTGCTCGTAATCCTGAGGAGAGAGGGGGGTTAGACATTGTTAGAAGTTATGCCTAGGAGGAGTAGGAGGATTATTTGGGTAGTTTGGAACGGAATAAACAAACGAACAAAAAACAAACAAAATGCTGCCACACTACCACCTTGTTCATTATTTCCTAATAAAGATACCCCGTAAAATACTACTCAAGTAAAACAGAAAGAAAACCACCGGCGAAGATGAACAATGAAGAATCAACATGTGGAGAGAATCGGGGAGAGATAAAAATAGAGAAAGATAGAGATAGAGAGAGGAAGAGATAGACGGGGAGTTTCTAGGAAAATGGGAATCATCTACCCCCTAGTGGTTGTTAATCATGATTTAGATTATTGATCACCATCTGATCATCCACGTGGACTTCATCAGTCGTATCTCTCTCTCTATCTCCCTCTCTCTCTCTCTCTCTCTCTATCTCTCTCTCTCTCTCTCTCTCTCTCTCTCTCTCTCTCTCTCTCTCTCTCTCTCTCTCTCTCTCTCTCTCTCACACACACACACACACACTCTCTCTCTCTCTCTCTCCCTTCCGTTCTTCCTCTTTCCCTCACTCTGTCTATCCCCGATAGTTCTAAGATACTACACAGGCTTGCGACACCTTCAGGTAGAAAACAATAAATTAATGACTATACTATCAGTATCACGGTAGCAACTAACAAACTACAGGACCTGAGACCTCGAACATGATTTTAGCAAAATAGCGTGAACCCACTGCACCAAGTGAATCATTCACATTGGAAGATCATATCACCTATAATACATACTGAAATGAGCAGTGCAAATAGCACCAGATCTTCATCTATATAGGACTTACTACGGGAGGTGTAAGTGGTACAGTTAGTCGGCTCATGACATGCAGTATACCCGCGCACCCTCTCAATCAAACCAAACTCAGCTAGATCAAGTCAGAAAGAGATCGAATCTACAATAGCTTTTGTAAATTATCCTCTGAGAGCTCGAAAGTAGAAATGGAAAGTGGTCAAAATGTATTCTCTCTCGGTCGAAGTTGAGAGAAGCGAAAGTGAACTAAAAATAACAAATCACCGAGAGTAATACACACACGGACACACACTCAACTACAAGCAATATAAATCGAGTTACAGAAAAAGAGAGAGGGAGAGAGAGAGAGATAGAGGGGGAGAGAGATAGAAAATTAATGTACGTTTGCAGTTTGCACAAGACTACTACTTCCCTTCAAAGTTTGCCCCAACAAGCTACTACTCAATAGGAATGCTTGTTTTTTTAACCGGTTATTACTGCAAGTCTAATTAGAGTGAACAGTACTATGAACCTGTGTAGGATATAAGCTGAATTATAACTGTTCAGAATACACAGTATACACAGTATACGGGAGAATTACTGTGTCTCTTTCTGTTGGGGGAGGTTCAGCACTGGACACTTACCCTAATTGCACTGTATGAACAACTGTGCGGGGAAATTATTAAATGCAGAACATCACATGTTGGGAAGTCACGTCCGGGGGGAGAATCAGATTGGTGAATCTGAGAAAATCAGCTACAGGAGACAGACTACCAAACCACCTGACTCAATCAAGATTCTTACCGGGTGTTGGAGGGGGTCAAATCCCCAAACTCCAATCTGTGAATCCTCTTCGGACATTTTAGTTGGAAACCGTTACTAGTGGTTACTAACAGCAGCAAACTAGAGATCAGTGGTTACTAACAGCTGGTTAATGGTTACTAGGGTGGTTACTAGGGTGGTTACTAGTAGTAGTAACTAGAGTGGTTACTAGAGTGGTTACTAGGGTGGTTACTAGGGTGGTTACTAGGGTGGTTACTAGTAGTAGTAACTAGAGTGGTTACTAGAGTGGTTACTAGGGTGGTTACTAGGGTGGTTACTAGGACGGAGTGGATTGCATGTGTGTATTGTGAAATAGCACGAGCGGAGAGAGAAAAGTAGCCGGTAAAGTGTGAATAGGGAAATGAGTTGAGCCGGTAAGAGAAAATCATTAGCCTCTCACAAAGAGAGAGAGAAAGAAAGAGAGAGAGAGAGAGAGAGAGAGAGAGAGAGAGAGAGAGAGAGAGAGAGAGAAAGAGAGAGAGTGAGAGAGAGAGAGAGAGCGAGAGAGAGAGAGAGAGAGAGAGAGAGAGAAAGAGAGAGAAAGAGAGAGAGAGAGAGAGAGAGAGAGAGAAAGAGAGAGAGAGAGAGAGAGAGAGAGAGAGAGAGAGAGAATAGAGACAGAGAGAGAGAGGGAGAGAGACAGAATATACGGTGTACCTACTCACTTCACAATTTAAACACGTTCGTGATTTGTTTAAATGCATGCACAAGTACTTATTATTGCTAATTGAAGGCATAATTATGCCGTGGAAAATATACAAGAAACATTTAAATGCTCAGAATTCAGTACAGAGTGTACGGCTATAGTAAACAATTGGTAACACTAAAAGCATCTGATCCATTCTTAAATCTAAGTGCAAAATTTGAATTTAGATGGTAGCGAAACAAAAATAGTCACTTGTACAAGGGGGGAGGGAGGAAGGAAAATGAAAAAAGGAAAACATATATTTTTCTGCTCTAGCGAGTGATGCAGCATCACATAGTACAGCAGAGACCCATTAGAACAATTTGTAGGGCTATATAAAGATAGAGACCCAGAGAGGGATGGAGAGAGAGAGAGAGAGAGAGAGAGAGAGAGAGAGAGAGAGAGAGAGAGAGAGAGAGAGAGAGAGAGAGAGAGAGAGAGAGAGAGAGAGAGAGAGAGAGAGATGGAGAGAGAGAGAGATGGAGAGAGAGAGGGATGGAGAGAGAGAAAGAAGATGTTGTCTACACTCTTACCAAGAAGATTCTAAGGGACCAAAGCAGCAAACAGAAACCAGAATTCAAAGAAGTAAATAAAATAATACCGACGCGATGCTGGAAATGAAAGAACTAAAATTTGAAAAAAACCTTCCATAAATACTTGCAGGACATTATTTTTGAGATATGCCTGGACATTACAGTTACTGGATAAACCACTAGATAGATAATAGAGATACCATTATCATTAAAAATACTGGACGGCTTTTGAAACATCAAACGAGCTCCGACATAGCATATCCAGAATCATAGAAGAGTATCAAATCTAGCAGAATCAGTGAGACATAGTACAGAGTATCATACTATATTTCAAACTTTCATCAACTACAACGTAAAACTATTTATTAAGAGGATGACAGTGAACTGTATGAGTCGAGTGCTGTAAATACACATATTTTGGGTGACAAGTCCCATGTTCACAGTAAACAGTAAACAGTTGTAGTACATGTTAATATCAAGAACCAGTGAGACAGGATGAACAACAAGATGAATATAAGGGAGATTTGTGAAATGAGATACCAGTAATTTCAAGTCAGATGATACTGTCAAACGTGGACAGCTCCTATACCCAGATGTTGAAAAGATTATAATATGGAGTATGGACACAATGTATCATAGAGTAGTACACACGATACAATGTACACGGTGTACACGGTGTACAGTATATACACAATGTAATGCAAGCTACTACAACATAGGAATGTGTATGACATGATGCATCCAATAACAGTAATGCAGCGAATTAACAGCACGCCACTGGTTCACTAATTACTACCGAGAAGTACTAATTACTACACTAATTACTAGACCAAGAAGTTTCCCGAAAGAAACAACGGCGGAGCAACCAATTGGTATAAAGCTGTCTTTATTTTCCTGTTATCTTTCCTATCTATCTATATATCTCTCTCATTCTATCTAACTATCTATCTCTATCTCTCCTCCCTCTCTTCACCTCAGGAAATGGCCAATTTACGCTCACGCACCGACGGATCGTTGGTCCATGGATACTAGCCAGTGTACCTACTACATGATCTACAAAGTGTATACACAGTTACTATACTAATGCATCTGGAGAATTGCCAGTATTACGATTCGATGCACTACAATGTATATGCAATGTATAATGAAAATTTAACAGTTGAGACACTGACCGAGGTCGTGTCAGGACTCACTGACTCAGGTTTAAATATTGGCACGTTTCATAGCGGGTTAGGGGGTCGGAAATGGGTAGTATGAAAGATTATGGTCTTGCGCCGCCAATGGCGCCATCATGGCACATTTGGCGCCATCAAATTCGCCAAATGGCGCCACGTGGCGAATAAATGGCGCCATTTGGCGCAAAAATGTGGCGAATGCGCACTATCGCCAATATCGCCCATTTCTGGCGCCACATGGCGCCATTTGGCGCCACGTTGCGCCAGTGGCGATCGCCCATTCGCCAAATATTGGCGACTCTTGGCGTATCGCCACGTGGCGATGGTACAAAATCTGAAAAAACATGCGCAACATTTTATCGCCAAATGGCGCCATTTGGCGATAAGATAGGCAAATTTCAATGCTTTCCAAATATGACGCTCGCCACTCGCGCCGCGTGGCGCCATTTTGGCGAAAAAATCGCCAACTGGCGCCAATTGGGCCAAATGTGCTAGTTGCGCCAAACGTCGCCATCGGCGCCATTTGGGCGTCAAATGTCGCCATATGGCGCCAAACGTCGCCATTGGCGCCAAATGTCGCCATATGGCGCCAAATTTTTCAAATGTTTGTCGCCAAACGTCGCCATATGGCGCCATTTGTCGCCAATTGGCGCCGAACGTCGCCTTTGGCGCCAATGTCGCCATAAAAAGCGCCAAATGGCGCAAACTGTTTGTTCAAATGTGTCGCCATTTGGCGCCAGATGTGCCATATGGCGCCAAACGTCGCCATTTGGCGCCAAATGTCGCCATATGGCGCCAAATTTTTGTCAAATGTTTGTCGCCAAACGTCGCCATATGGCGCCATTTGTCGCCACTTGGCGCCGAACGTCGCTATTTGGCGCCAAATGTCGCCATAAAGCGCCAAATGGCGACATATGACGGAAAATGTTTGTCAAATGTTAATCGCCATTTGGCGCCAGATGTCGCCATATGGCGCCAAACGTCGCCATTTGGCGCCAAATGTCGCCATATGGCGCCAAATTTTTTGTCAAATGTTTGCGCCAAACGTCGCCCCCAATTATGCGCCATTTGTTCGCCACTTGCGCGCGAACGTCGCTATTTTGGCGCCAACTGTCGCCATAAAGCGCCAAATGGCGACATATGACGGAAAATGTTTGTTCAAATGTTATCGCCATTGCGCCGAACGTCGCCATATGGCCCAAATGGCGACGTTTGGCGCCATATGGCGACATTTTGGGCGCAAAATGGCGACTAACATTTGACAAACAGTTTGCGCCATATGTCGCCATTTGGCGCATATGGCGACATTTGGCGCCAAATGGCGACATTCGGCCCAAATGGCGACAAATGGCGCCATATGGCGACGTTTTGGCGCCAAATGCGACAAACTATTTGACAAAAATTTGGCGCCAAATGGCGACGATTTTGGCGCCCATATGGCTACCTTTTTTGGCGCCGAATGGCGACATTTGGCGCCAATGGCGACAGTTGGCGACATTTGGCGCGCATAGGCGATTTCTGCGCCATATGTCGCCATTGGCGACAAACGCGCCATTTGCGAATTAATCGCATTGGCGCCACGTGGCCGCAGAACGGCGAGTGTCTCCTTTGAAAACAAATGAAAATATTATTGATACATCGAGAAATGGCGACAAATGGCGATGGTTTGGCGAGTGAGTATCGCCAGTGGCGCCATTGGCGCCATATGGCGAAAAATTCGCCGAATGGCGCGATTTGGTGCGAGTTTGTGAACGGCGTCCATTTGGCGACGAATGGCGTCCAGATGTCGCCAAACGGCGCCATTTTGGCGACTTGATCTACTGATCACTTAATGGCGCCAATGGCGCCATTTGGCGATAACAATTTTGGCGCATTTTTTTTTTCAGACTTTGTACCATCGCCACGTGGCGATCCGCCAAGAGTCCCACTATTTGGCGAATGGCGGGTAAAAGGGTCATGACCCTAAGTTGACCAATTTTTGGCGCCAATTTTTCGATTTTTTGGGCGCCAAAACCTTATTGGCGCCAAATATATCGCCAATAAAAATACCGGCGCCAAAACGCGATTTGGGCGCCGGTTTTTTTGGCGCCAAGCTCTTTTTTTTTGGCGCCGGCTTTTGGCGGTTCACTTGGTGAACTTAAAAAATTCGCCAATTCTGAAATTGGCGCCACCCATCCTTGCCCCTAAGTTTTGGGCGCCAACTCTGGCGAACTATTGCGCCAACTTTTGGCGCCAATTTTTTGTTGAAATTTATGGTCATAGGATTGGAAAATTGGCGCCAATCATTAGCGCCAACTTTAAAATTTCGACTAAGCAACCCTTGAGCGCTAGTTGTTAGCGCCATTTTTTGGCGCCAATTTTTCGAAATTA